>JAOXNR010000029.1:11294546-11382614 GCA_028571225.1 Parsonsia alboflavescens | reverse complement strand
GAGAGGTTTTTTAGCGTTTTGGCAGGAGCAAATATTCGCAGGGAGATCATGCATGGCAGGAGTATTACTACTATAAGGTAATTGTCAAAAGGGCCAGATATCTGCAGCAGAAACGTCAAGACTATACCCTTAAGGGGGGCATATATGGGCAATATTGTCTTTAATCTGTTTGTGATTTTGCCCGAAAGGAAACCACATCATTGGGGTATACTTATTTTTCTTCAGAGAAAACATATGTATGTGTACTGTGTCTTATCTTTGCTTGGAACGATGTGGATTTTGCAAGGTGCGGCAGAAGTCTGGTGTGAGAGAGACAGGCTTTCTTCAACTTTGTCCATTTGCTGTAATGTAATGATGTCAACCGAATTGTGCTTATTTCATTCATAGAGAGAGAGGGGAGAGAAATAGTGTGGATTGGAACTTATGGTCCTATCCTTTTCTTTCTTTTTTTTATTCCACTACTTCTCTCATTCTTTTTATGTCCCAACTCTTTGAGGATCAACTATATTATCCCTTACCATTAAACTAACAAAACTTACTCATCTTGATTATCAATAGTTTCAACTTGCAACATTGCTCTTTCAATGGTGCGTGAGACTATTTTACTGATAAAAAAATACTTGTTTTCTATCCCTATCTAACAACATCAAAAAGAAAATTAGGATTAGGATTCTAACTCATGGATGATAGTGATGAGGAGTGGGATCTTCATGAACTGAAAAAAAGATTGCAGTCAAATAGATAATTTAGACTTAAATCAAGTGTTAATAATTTATTTTGGTAAAAGGATCTAAAATTATTGTTTCTTGAATGTTTGGTATTAGATACCATCAGAATGATAAAGGGAATGAAATTCAGATTTGCTCCTGATGAGTATCAAATACATGGTTAGGACCACTGATAAATCATTGGTGGAACTAATCCAATCTGGTCGAAAAATCCAAAAAGAGGCAACTTTGTTTAGCATTAAACAAACGCAAGACATCTTTGTCAAATCTTAGTTCTCAGACATTTCCCTTTTCCCAACTGGATTTGATTTATAGCTTAACAAGAAAGTTATAATAATACTAATAAACAAAATAATACATAAAACAAGTGGTAATACAATATCAAATCAACCACAATTGATTCTACTACTTCCTTATGCCCAACAAAAGTACGTCATATCTCAATTTCACTTGTTCAATTTTAAAAATAAATCAATTTTTAATTTATTAACAAAAAAGTTAACATAT
The DNA here is from genome assembly GCA_028571225.1 of Parsonsia alboflavescens. Lineage (NCBI taxonomy): Eukaryota > Viridiplantae > Streptophyta > Magnoliopsida > Gentianales > Apocynaceae > Parsonsia > Parsonsia alboflavescens. Next base: position 11,381,379 of record JAOXNR010000029.1, on the reverse strand, counting down.
CAATTTCAACTACTAAAAGATAAAAATAGAAAAATTTAATTTTGAAGATATTTATTAAAGCACATCTCAACAAGTAGTCTTCGTAATCAGTCCATTAATGTACCAAGTGGCAACTATCTAAAAACCCCCTGCGTCCTTCCGTGGCCCTTTCAAAGGATACCCATAAGATTTTAGGATGCAATTTGCGTGATGCTTCCTTAATTTTTCTACTCATTCACTTGTATACATGCATTTGAATAATATACATGGCATTTTATCTAGTCATTTCTAGCTAAAAAGCAAAGAAATAATTACGAGACACTGGGCCTTTCCACAAAACCACAAGGAGATTTCCCAAAAGAAAAACAAGGAAATCAGAGCCCATTTGCCAGGCAGATTCTGCTGATCCTTCAGTATTTTGGTGGGTTAAATGTCTTTGAACAATGACAATTTCTCTATGAAAGTGGTGGAATTCATAATGGTTCCCAGCATCCAACTTCCATTATGTATTTGCACTCTCAAGAAATATTTACCAAATGCAAATAGCCTGAAGCAGAGGATAATATGAAAGTCCGTTAAGCAGATTGTTTTGGTAAATAAGTTAAAACTGATTCTAATTTGTCTAGGGAATATACCCCTTGTACTTCCTCTTTAAAAGGTTCTCTACACAAGGCAACCAAATTGGGGAGGGAGATGCATACCTCTTGAGGGAACAATTAAGACGTTTGAGTTGTCTCGTTGCCAATTACTGATGAAACTCTCCTCCTGAGGTTCTCAATAGTCTGCAGAAAAAGCAAGAAAAGACAACTCTTTAAATCTAGAACCATAGTTTGGATGGCAGAAAAATAAACCTGAAAAATACCAGCATACCGGACTAGAGATGTTTGCCCACTTTTGAGCAGAATCAGCAGCATCTTTTAAATGAGAACTCGTCGTGTGATCAAAAGTCAAAGAATATATTGAATTTTCTGTTGCTTCAGCAACCCAGAGGTTGTTCACTTGATCCTTAGCCCTCTTTATCAGATTAAAGAAACCTACCTGCAAAGTACAGGGACAAGAATGCTATTTCAAATAAATCATTCAAGCATCGAAGCGATCCTCCTGATCAAAAACTGCATGGCATAATTTCTAGCATTTTATAGTACAGGTTCTTGACCCCACTCAGACAAAATAATACCAGATCTTATATAAAGTAAAAGTTTTTAAGATAATAGATTGTGCATGATTAGTATGAATATTTAGATGCATCTACGTAAGAATAATATGCAAAGATGACAAACTTCCACCATTAAACACAAGGCCCAACAGTTCATGATGGAAACTATTCATCAAATCTATATCAAGTATGCAGAAGCAGGATAAGCAAATCCATGGCAAAAATCTTTCACATTGCCTTCAAAAATATCAGAATGAAAATTTTGCAGATTCATCCAAAATCAATCAAATGTCTCTACCCTCTCACACTTGCTTAGTAGATGATCACTTCATCAGTTTCATGGTTTTGATATTTTTTCCTCTCAAATAGTGGTCATTCTTTCTGTTTTAAAGATGGATAAACTAAATACTTACAACAGTGATGCATCAAGTCAAAATTATTAGAAAGTTCACTCCCAGAAAGAGGGACATCTGCTCTAAAATGGATCCTGCAGGACCGGGGCACTCACCGTTGATAATGCTAGAGACTGGTTTACTGGTTCAAACAGATCATTTTCATAAAATGGAACAGAGAAGCTGATTGCAAGCAAAGAATCCAATGGTTCCCCAGAAGGCGAGTTGCACATGGATCCATCTGTCACGAACACCCATTGTTTCTTTTGATTCAGTGTTGTATAGGTGTCTCCCACATAGATGACAAATGCGGCAACATCAAATTCACTGACAAAATCCATTCAAAAATAAGATGTAAACCCAAGCTTAGAGAAGAATTGAAGAAGCATTAAATCCAAGACATTGCGGATATAAGGCACCTGGAAAGAGGAACTTCACCTAAATTTGACAACAAAATTGATTTTCGAGGGCTGAAAAATGGCCTGAAAGAAATTCTGATCAGCTGTATCTTAACTGTGGAAATATAGAGAAAAGTAATAGGGACTAACTCAAAATGTTCAGTTGCAACGGCAGATAGAGGAAACCATTTTGTATTTGATCCTCTTGTTTGCATGTAAAGGGTTCTTGAATCAGAGTTCAGTGGCAAAAGCCCTGAAACCACATAAGCTTGGCCCTCGAGCAACTCCAATTGCTATGACATTAATAAAAAAAAAATCAAAGATTTTCGCAAAAGAATCATTAGGTGGAATAATTTAGATGTTACATTAGTAGGAGCTTATGGACCAAAAAGGAAAGGAACTTATATTAACCTGTTTCTCTGTTGGGCTCCAAATGGTGATTAAGCCTGTTTGTTGCCTGCACTTGGGAAATGATTTATTACTCAATCCAACAACTCTAACCCTCATAAATGGAGTAACTTCCCTTGACATTAAACCAGCAGCTTCCAAAGCTTTGTCAAGAGATTTTTGCATATCTGACTGTCTCATTGCCTAAGAAGGAAAGGGATATATCAACAAGCTAGTTCTAGGATTACAAGAAGTCAAACATCAAAGTGTACCTCTAATTTTGCTTGATAAGAAGTAAATGAACTGAGTTGTTCCGATGTCATCTCAGCCATTAACATTTCTGGTTCTGCAGCTGTCTCAAGCATCTTCAAGATTTTAGCCCCTTCTTCACTGTCAATGTCATCTCCAGAATGGAGGGTCTTATTCCCCCTTTGAAACTCAGAGATTATCCCCTCTGTGACAGTGAAGCGCCTAGATCAAAGAAAAAACTCAAGTGTTCATATAAGTGAATTGTCTGAAGAAATTCAGTAGGCTTTAAATATAAGTTGAAACCAGAAACAAATCAAGTACAATTTGAGGAACAGAGTGTTACTTTTGCATCTCTTGACAATATTGTAATTCATAATTCATACTGAGTATCGTATCGAGTCATAAGTCCAGCAGTGTGGAACAGTATTTAATCTTCAATCCAAGTATATCTAGTGGTATCATAGTAGAAAGATTGTAAAGTATCAAGTCTCAGAAGACATTGTAAAGTAATTTTTTATCAAATAAAAAAGTCTCAAAGTTTTTCATTTCATTACAGAACCGCCCTTTCTTGGTTTCTGGAATTTTAACCATGTTAACCCAACTCATATTTCAAATCCTTTTCATGGACTGAGAGTTGACCTTGCTTGTGTTAAATTTTCACCTACTTCAAAAAGCTTAAGCTATTAGAGAGGGATTAAATTTATAGACTTAACATGCTCCCTCACATGTGGATAGAACATAGATTTTCAATAACAAATCCAACACGTGATATAATAACACCAAATGGGCAGTGACAGGAGTTGAACTCAGGACCTCCTGCTCTGATACCATGTTAAATTTCCACCTACTCCAAAAGCCTCTCTAATAACTTAAGTTTTTGGAGTAGGTGGAAATTGAACACTTAACAAAAATACAGTTCTCAATTGCCTAAAAAAAGTAGCTTTCAGCCTTTTTTTCAGTTAAGAATTGTTCTGAACTGTTTTCTTTCCTCTCTTTATTTTTTTTTTTTGGCTGTGACTGGTAAGAACAAAGAATACATTAAAGATGAAAGAAGTTAACACCACACTTTCAACAAATATTTCCAAGATGATGGATGTATGTCCCATTTTGGTCTTGTTACTCATCCGACCAAAATATCTACAGGGTGACAGTGAACTTCAACACATAATATATGCATAAAAATTTTCCATTATGTGAATAAGATGCATAAAATAAACCAATGAACTCTACCCAAGATCTAAACATAGGACTGTGATACCATAACAAACAAAAATACCCTAGATTTTGTAGTAGCTTAATGTTTTTTAAAAACAATTTCACCATAAAGTAGTAGTTTCAACCTAGAAACCAATAAATAAAAGAAGAAAAAAATCAAGGGAAGAACAAATTCAAAGGAAATAGATTTATGGGAAGAACAAATTTTAAAGAAATCAGGAATTTTGTGGATTACCGTTGGTTATACAATTGCCACACATTTGATTCCATCCTTTCTGATCTGACAATGAACCCCCCCTCATGTAACCTGGTGAGATGCAATTGAACATATAACCTAGAAAAAGGAAATGAATCAAGTTCCATCGTATTAGTATGAAGTTACCTTTCTCGATACAGAACGGGGTATATTCTCAAAATTCCAACCAATGTGCTTGGAATAACTCCGCCAGAACTCTTTATGCACCTAAATGCCAGTGGTAAACCACCACCCTTGCCTAAACCACGTCGTAGAAAACACATATGGTTAGGGAGGAACAAGCAACCAAGAAAAAATGAACTCTAAGAAAATGTTAGTGCTTCAGGACTCTTACAAAATCCTAAACGATCAGCCCAATGAGCTCTATATGTCCCATTTATATGCAATAGTAAGTTAGCTGACCTTGACACCTGAACCTGAAATCAAAGTATCGCTATCAAACTATCCCATAAAACAATGGATTGAACAACCCCCAGCAGGCATCAATTGACAACTTGAACAAGAATACCTCAAGAGGTGAAACGGGACTGACCCACCCACATAATCCAGCTCCCCAGATCTTCAGATGACAAAAAAAACCGTGAGCAATAGGAAAATTTGGACTGAAAACCGGAATAAAAATATAAGAGAGATGCTGTAGCCAAGGAAAAAGACTATACCCTGAGTTTTTGCCCCACAAACATTTTCCCAGCATGCAGCTTCTTGGTAAGAAGTGCGTCCAGGAGAGCATAGACTGAGTACCTGACAGGATACAATGTCATTCTAACTAAGACTCGAAGTTCAGATGCAACCAGTATTAACTGAAAGTCTCCCTACCATCCATCTGTTAATTCTATTTTTGCTGCTGCTTGATTTTCAGCAATTCTGGATGAAATCAATTGATGGCTAGCCTCTGTGTCCCAATTTGAACACACAGATGAAACACAAAGCACCATTGGAGTAGAAGGCGGTGAATCACCTTCAAGAATTCTCTTAATAGCAGAACGATGACCATGATTGATTTCCCTTTCATACCTGACCAGAAAGGGCATGGGAGAGCATTTAACAAACCAAGAGGGCAATGTATAACCTGAAAAGGAATCCATACCTGTACTTCAACTCCTCAACTACATTCAAAGCTGTTAACAGTTTCCCAGAAAATTTGGTAGGATAACATCTTTCATATGATGCAAGTTTCCAGACAATCCATTTGTAATGGTTTGCAACCCATCTAGCAAGAAAATACTGAGTGAATCAAATCTGCATATGGAGCATTTAAGAAGAAAAAACAGCAAGTGCCCACATCATGTCAAACAGAAATCAACCAGCCCAGAACATTCAGATTGCATTATGGTGCATATGCTAAAACAACCCTTAGACATTCAGGGAAGCAAATCCAAATAATCTGAATAATCAATCTTAAATCCAAATGCTACTCAACCTACTTCTGTACACCTCTTTAGAACAACTCAGTGACAGTGGAATATATGCAAATTTCAAAGTGAAAAATGTACAGTGCCAGTAATCATTTATACATAACTAGATAAGAAAGTTACTCTTTGGAAACATATTGCAAAGAAGCTCCAGACTCAATCAGGTTATGGTAAAAATCTTCCGCTCCAATGCAATCTGAACCAAGCCCATCATGGAACATGTACTTTTCAGCAGTGTCAGGGTTCATAGTCCTTATTTGTTCAGGCAAGTACCCTGACTGAACACATAAAATTTTAACAACTCCATGAACAGAATTACTAAATATTTTAGAAAAGTAATTATACTGACAAATTATACCTTGCTTTCGCAGGAAGGGGCCTCTCCAACATATTCTCTCGTGTATAACCGAGCTACTTGAAAAGGGAATTGCATTAATAATTTTCTCTTCTGAGAGGATTGTTTTGTTGCCAAAGGTGATGGTCCTACACAAAAATTCACCTCAGATTTGCTCATAGGACAGGCTCAACAAGAATGAAGATGAAGAATTCTCCAATAGATTTGATGATTTACCATGAAGCATTGCTGAGCTATTTTTCTTAAGTGGTGTCACAAATTTAGAAATTCTGGGCCTCTTGAAAGGAGATGCGGTACTTCCAAATCTTCTCTTTTCACTATTATTCGATCTGATATCATTGGTCTTCTCATGAATATTGTTTGAGATATCCACCAGTGGCCCACTTGATGGCCTTTCTGGCAGATTATTTTTTGAAGAAACAGAATTTGGAACCAATTTTCCTAAGCATGATTTCTTGTTTGAAGGATTTTCATGGACAGGAAATCCATTGAGTCTCTTATTTGCACCCTCCTCTGCCTCTGCATCAAACTTCGTCATGAGGTTACTTCCTGGAACCATATTTCCTAATCTAAAAGAAGAATGTTTTTGACATGAATCTATTTGTGATAGTGATGTGAAATTTTTTGACAAACTCTGGCTATTCCCTATCCTCTGATGTGAGAAAGGAGTGATTGAATCATTTTCTTTGTCTGAAGAAATATCATTACATTCTCTGCCTCTGAAAACTGAAAAGGCACTATCAATTTCATTTTCTTCATCTAACTGAGCTCCCACTTCTTGATCTCCAAGAAGACTCCTTGCGAGTTCTAATGCATCACTAGAAACTGATATTGATCTTCCACCGGCTGTATGAAATCTGATTGGAGGTGGTTTCACAGCACACTGCAAAAGATTTGGAATGTCCTTATTTTCTTCACATATAGATGGATTGAACATAATATCCAAGGGATATATGTGCATTGTTGTATCACCACTTAACACTATGTTAGCAGAACTGGTATTCACCTTTAGACCTGATGAACTCTTTGGATGCTCTCCCTCCGGCTCAAACCCTTCAAAATCCTTTGGATCAAATTTTTCTTCCACTCCCAACAGTGTTTTCGCTCTAACCAGTCCTGCAGAAGATATCTTGACCATTTTACCGGAACCTGTCTGGAACAAGGAATTTGTTGAGTCTCCACTAAACATTATATTAGTATTACTCTTATTCTTATTCCAATGCAAAGAACTTTGCAAAGCACAGGGTTCATCTGACTTTGAATGCTCTCCTTCCTTCACAAGGCCTTGAAAATGCTTGAGATCTGAGTTTTCTCCCACCCCCAACAATGTTTTGGCTCTAATCAGTCCTGCAGAAGATATGTTGACCATTTTACCAGAGCCTGTCTGGAACAAGGAATTTGATGTATGATTTTTTTTGCTATTGCCAGCTTGGAGAATAGAATTTGATTCCTTATCTGCTCTCTCAGAGCCAATCCATGGCACGAAATTTGATGGAAACCCAATCCTATTCTCTCCATCACTCTGATGTCCTGCTGTTTAAGCTATTACATTGTCAGAAGAACAAATAATTCCTCTATTATATGTAAACAGCTTACAATGGATACGTCATTTCATCTATCATTTACTCTCAAAAATTCAACTTAAATTTTAACATTCTCCATGGCCACAAAAAAATGGGTTCCCCGTATTTTAATCAAAAATAGGCTATTCTGATGGGCCATTTAACTTGAAAATATTGACAGAAATCTCAGTTATGGACAACAACTAATTATTGATTTTTTATGGTCCTATATATTTGTCATACAACTTAAAACATGAAGCATATTGCTGTGTGTTGTATAGGAGGTTGGAAATTGATCTTGCGCAAAACAATGCTCTAGAAGCTTGTATAACAACAAAAATATCAACTAATACGCCCTGGCAGTTGAATATACAATCTTACTTATGATTTGCAGTAATTTTCTGTACCTAAGAAGCTTAAAAATAAAAGGCCTACGTCAAAATTTGAATGTACCTTTCTGACTAACCCGGTCACCCTCATCACCCAAAATTGCTAAAGCTCTGGACATCGAAGATTGATTCGCACTCAGTGACTTTCCCGAACCAGTCCGGAAAATTGAAATACTATCCAAATTTCCATTACAATCCCCCATTAAACGTGAAGATCCTGTAGTCAAAAATTCAACTCCAGAACACAGAGCTATACACAAAATTAAAAAAAAAAAAAAAGAGGGGGGGTGGGGGGAACCTAAACTAAAACACTAGTCTTCAGGGCTACACTTACCTTGGATTAAGAGATCGGCCATGGAAGGAAGGCGATTAGACTGAGAAGGCTCAGGAGCTAGGGTATCTTCCGGTTCTTCCGTTGCGAGGTGCCTATTGGAGATTTCCCACCGGTAAGTGTTTCCGGCGTCGGGGAATATCTGCCACGTCGACATTCTCTGTGATAATTTTCCGTCTAGGGCTTTTCGGAGCCTCCGAAGAATCGATAAAATGCAGAAAAGATTGCCGTAGGTATGGTATAGTGAGAGATATTCAATGAATTTTTCACGAGAAGGCGGGAACTTTTGAAATGAGAGAGAAAAGCAGCGCGGTTTGTTATAGTGGCGCCGTTTATAATAAAACAACTGGGCTTAGAAGGAAAACTTCATTCTAATCCAATGAGGTTCGGGCCTAAAGACGTGCCCAGAGTCCAAGGACAGGCTTGATAACAATTAGCCAACTATTTATTTTTATTCCCTCTTTATTTATGGTCTCACACAACTCACATTCGAGCAATATCAATAAAACTTGACAAACAATATTTAGGCTCTAGACATTCGAGTACATTTTCAATTCTCTACTATTCCAATGGAGAACTTATACGTGTCTTAAAAAATCAAATATTTTTATGATTTAGTTTATTTCTTTAAATTTAGTTAATTAAATATATTTAAAAAATATGTATATGATTTTTATTATTGTATGATACACAAAAAGTATAATTAAACGTCTGTAACCCAATATTTACTTGTGATATATGAATCTATAATTATTAATCTTATTAATAGCCATGTATCCTTGCAGATATAAATAATTACATTATTTATATAAATGAATGTTTTAGTTGTCTATACATTACATTAAAATTTATTTACTACTCCCTATGATATTAAATATAAGTCATTAGCTATTTTTTTGTAAAAATTAAAATAACTTTATTTTTCTAAAAATGTCCTCTCAACGCTCTTTCAAAGATTTGAATACCATTTCACTAACGCTATATATCATCAAATAGCTAATTAACTAACAACTATAACTTATAAGATATGACAAGAAAAGTTAGTTTAAATAACTTATATTTAATAATGAAAGGGGAGTTTTTTCAACCAGTTAATAATCAGAATTCACACATAAAAACAACCTCTCTGCTAGAGTTTCCAATTTAATCATTCAACATCTTTCCCACAAATAATAATAATACTAATCACTAAGTCGTTTCATCAGCTTCATTTTTTGACTTATAACTTATAAGTAATGACAAGAAAAATTAGTTTAAATAACTTATATTTAGTAATGAAATAGGAGTTTTTTCAATCAGTTAATAATCAGAATTTACACATAAAAACAACCTCTCTGCTAGAGTTTCCAATTTAATCATTCAACATCTTTCCCACAAATAATAATAATACTAATCACTAAGTCGTTTCATCAGCTTCATTTTTTGACTTATAGAGCTCATTTAAAACTTTGAGTGACTATTACAAAGGGGAGAAAATTGTGCAGCGTCTAATGTTGGTCTGCTACAGAGGGGATTGCATACTTGGAATTTTTAGATGTCGTCAAAGGTGTTTTTTTTTTTTTATGGTTGGAGCATAGTCTCTGCTATCAACGGGATTCGAATTCTATACCTCTGACAGTGGATATCAAATGGGTTTGTCACGAGAATAAGCCCTACTCAGTAGATGTCGCCAAAGGTTGCTTTCATGCAAATATACTTGCACTATTGCATTTTTCCATTATTTTTCTTCACCTAAAGTATTCGCTTAATTGCAATCTTTTGAGGAACCCAGACTTGTGTAAATGAATTCATGAAGATTACAGTATTCGAAAAGGCATATATAGAAAGACTAATCGTTATACATGTTTCACTCCTAGTCTAACCGGAGTTTAGATTTGAATCTTCCTATGGTAAGTTAAGGTGAAGCAAGAAAACCCAATATTGGTGAATTTTTTCTTTCTAGATCCGTTTGTTTCAGCTTGAAACGTACGGCATTGTAGTTTAAAAGCAATCCCTCCCCCCAAATGGATTGGGAGCTGGGAAATTTTCCTGGTCTTCTGGCAGGCATTTTCCCTTGCTTTCTTCATTGAATCAGTCATGGGAATGTGGAGAAATTTATAATATGGGAGTAACGAAGAAGAGAGGTTCGATTTCCAAGACCTCTCAGTCAAACAAGTAGTACTGACTGATCATCACGGAATTTGGGATTTGCCCATAATGTGTACTTTCTTTCTTCTTCCTCAGATCCTTTTTTACTTTCAAAATAATTGTCAATTGTCTATTAAATCATTCTTAGTAATTTTCCTATTTTACTTTTTTCAAAATTAATTTATTATTTTTAATAATTAATCAGCCAATAAAAGAGGAGAAAAGTATACTTTAACGATGATTGACAATATTATCCATAAAGAAAAAGTAATTGATTATCTTAATTTTTTTAAAACAATCTTAAATCACAATCATTTTAAAATGGAGGGATTAATTTTTAGATTAATACTCACCATAAACCTGAACTTATTCAAAATACTCACCCTTTATTAATTTTCGACTCATCCACAACATTCCATCAATTTGAACTATTAAGTCACTAACGGATCGGCCCATGATTCAATTTTCTAAGGCATTTTCATCATTCAAAATGAAATGGATTTATTTTTCTCTCTTTCTTCTTCTTCTTCAAAACTGAAATATTTCAAAGATTTCCCAAATATCTAAATTTAGATTTATATAAATTTTCTCTCTCAGTCCAAATTTAGTTTCCAAATTCAAAAGATTTCTCTACAATAGGAGTTTTATTTTCAGATCTATCTCTTTTAATACCCAACTCTCTCTCACTCCTTTTTGTTTTTTAAAGGAGCGAAATGCCTAGATCTGATTTCTTGAGCTTTTTGATCATTTTTTCAACAAAAGATTCGATGATTGGTGGTGGTTCTGACTTTTTCTCATTCCTCTTTGTTGGCTAAAGTAGTGAAATACCTAGATTTGACTTCCTCTAATCATATTTGAAATTTTGGTCAATTTTCTAGCAAAAATATGATGATTCGTGGTGGTTCTTGCAAGATTCCAATGGTTTTTTATCCATGCAATGCTTGATTAGCACGATGTTGGACTCGTTGTGACAGTGTGTTGTTATGTGGATTGCAATGGGGGGTGGTGTTCTCATCTCCTATATTTCTCTTTCTTTTTACTTTTTTGCGAGAACTTTTTGCTTGTAGATTTGATATGTTGGGCATTGTGTGGTGATTTTTGCGATGGTTTGTGCGAATGGTGGGCTGCTCTTTGCATGAAGTTGTGACTTCTTGATATGAATTTTTGGAATTTTGTTGAATTTTCATTTATAATGGCTATGGGTGTAGACCCATTTGGTGGGATTTTGAAAATATTTAACATTTAGTATTTTGGTGATTTAGTTATGAAAATCATGGTTGATTAATTGCATAATGAAGATTGGGTATTATTAGAGGAAAGAAGCTATTAAAGCAATGTTAAATGCAGGAGTAATCAGAAACTCACGGATTTGCATAGATTAGAATGAGATGGTGATTATACGAGGAAAGTAAATGTAGGCAAGATTGAAAAGTTTGGAAGTAAGAGGATCAAATTCTTATAGAGCCATTGCAGGCTATTTGATGATATTTGCAGTGTAAGGTTGAAGATCTTAAGAATTGAGAACAAAATGTTATAAATTGACATGTAGGTTTGATCAAAGAAGAAGACAGAAAGATTTTTGATAGATTTGGAGATTTGAAAAAATTGGAGATTTAATAGTGAATCTATATAAATCTAAATTTGGATTTGTAGAATAGAGATGAAAATGAAAGATTTAAGAAAATAAAATCTCGAAAAGATTTGTATGTAATAATTGGAGGACAAAGATGTTCATAAAAGATATTACATGGATCACACATGTGTTAAATCGTGGAAGTGTACGAGTAAATAAGTTTAAGAATTAGATATTATGAATGGATTAAAAATTAGTTTAAGATCGTAGGTGAGTATAATGAATAAGTTCATAATCATGGAGAATAATTAACCTTTTTAATCACTCACACGGACGGATCACAGAATTTCCCACACATTCTTGCTAGACTGTTCTTCCACAGTCTCCATTTTATTAGTGGCCACTTGGTTAATGAAATCTTCACTCTTGGATTCTACCTCACGGAATTCTAGTAGTTATAAGTCCAATCCCTCCCAGCAATATTCACAATATTATAAGTGAAATAAAAAAAAAAAAAAAAAAAAAAAAGAGACAATAATAATCATAAAAAAGGTTGGAGTTAATTATATTGAAGCATTTGTGCAATAGTTTTTCCAAGATCTCGTAATTAAGTTTCTTTTCGAATTTCTTGTGTCCGGCCTTTTAATATTAAAGAAATATGCAAATATATAAATTAATTGAAAAATATTGATCTTATAATAAAAGCCTATATTACATACTTTAATCGAAGACAATATATTAATCTCTATTTATTTTAACTGATAGTTTATACTAAAACTAGTTTTCCCAAAATCTTTGACGTGGTGGAGGTTTGCCACTTGGGGCTTAGTTCAATAGCAATTGAGTGCATGATTATTATAATGACAGTCTAACTATCCAAACATATCTCTTAATTTGCGTTTTTCATATGATTTTGGAGAGTATCGATAGGATTATTATTCTTTTCATTCGAAATTGAATGTCTTAATTTGATTTGCATGTATTTTAATAAAAAATTTTGATTTAGTTCATTAACACGTTACATTAACAATTTTTTTATTAAAATTTTTATTAATTTAAGAAATGAAATATTCAATTTGAAAAAATTCAAAATAAAATATGAGATATTTATTTCTGGATAGATGAAGTATTATTTTTTTAGGTAGTGGAGGTGAAGCCTAGTGGACTTTCCCCCTACGTTCTTTTTGGTTAGGCCTAGCCTGGCCTCACCAGAACATGGGTATGGGTCTCTTCTCGGTGACAAGCTGGCCTCGCGGCCATACCTTGAATCTGAATCATCTGACAATTACCAAATTCTCGGCTTCCATCACAAATATATTACCATTATTTATTTGGTGAATAAATTAAAACCTTACTACATGACCGAATTGTTATCTAGATGAGAAATATTTTCAAATTCTGAAATTACAATAATTCTAATGAAAATAATCGAAGGAACGAAGAATAATTAATCAATATATAATCGGAATATTAACTTTTTTTTTTTCAAAAATATTATAATGAGTGGAGTGATGATGACGAAAAAGAAAAAGATAAGTTACGAATTTAAATTTCACTAATACTTTCTTGGATTGGATCTTGATGGTATCCATGGATAGCCACTTCGGACTTAAAAAAAAAATCTTCTCCATATACGTGAAAGACGGATGTAAATAATCAAAAGAAACCCCTTCACGTATACTCATTGTGTCTCTATTTGATATGTAATCTTAGTAGGTGAAGATATGATATGATGCCGCTGGGACAGGATTTTGGAAAAAATTAGAAAAAGTAATGATGAAGCAAAGGAATTAAAATTAGATGAGGGAAAAAAATAAAAATACCAGAAGGAGAAAACCCGTCGGTCAAAAGGTACAGAAATGGGAAGAGGAAGACAGCTGTAAATGTAATATACTACTGAAGATATCTAAAGAAATGTAACCGTACGGTACCGTATTTCAATTTTCAAGACTGGAGACGTAGAAGAGGAAGGGTAACGTAGTCGGCAGTATATTATAATAATATTTATAATGACATTAAATATAAAATATTTTAATTAATTTTTTTTTATTATTAATTATAAGTTACTGTGATTAGTTAAGTAGGTATGTTTTTTCATATTATCCCTCTTTGTTAGATGTCTAAAAGCATGCAAGTATTTTGAATGAGTGATTATAAGATATTTAAGGGAAAAAAAAGAATCTTAATTTTTACAAAATAATAGCTAGTGAATTATATTTAATGACGGAAGAAGTACTACAATAAAAATTTCGTTTACCTCTATTTATAAATTATTTGAATTCACTTTTTTTATCCATAATTATAATCATCGTTGATGGTTTAATGACTTTGTTATTCATTTTTTCAATATTATATATTATCTATGCAAAACATTTTTTTTTCCTTTTTTGATATTGACAAAATATCACAAATATGACTTATAAATAGAAATAGAGGAAGTATAATGCAAGATAGTTAAACTTAGATAATTTCACTATAAATTAACTGACAAAGGATGTGAAGGTAAGTTCGTGCACAATGATTTATTCCGATAATATTGAAAGATCTATCATGAAAGCCATTGATGAGGGAAAGTAATTCCGAAAATTAGAAAATCTCAAGATTAATTGAATAATTTTGTCAAGTAATATACTTTCGTTTTTTCCTCTTTAAACCTTCAAATTCAATGCATAATATAAGTCATTTTAGTCAAACTGACAGCTGCCACTAGAAGAAGGGAACGGATGGATGACGTTTCGGTCTCTCCCCCACGTTCTTCCGCTTTTACAAATACCAACCCACTTTGCTTTGCATAATATACATTCTGCTCTCCCTCCCCAACTCTTCATTCCCTTCTTCTTCTTCTTCTTCTTGTCTTTTTGGATCATCCTGCACCCTAATGATCAGTTACAGTGATCTATCCATTCCATTAGAGCCCATATTCTGTAAATGATATGATCATAAATTAAGTTTGGAGAATCTGTAAAGCTCAGGAGGGATAGCGCCATGGGAGTGGAACTTACAAGAGAACTCTTTTCTAGAATTCCTTTGATCATGATCAACTTTTCTTTGGCGCTATCCATCCTGAGTTTCATGGGTTCTCCACACTCCCTCGACTTCCATTTTGTATTCTATATATTTCTTAGCTTTGGCATTAATTTGGGTAAGTACTGCTGTACTCATGATATATAGAATATATTGTTCATGCAATAATATTATGAACTGTAAAGTTACTGAAAAACAGTTTCTAATTATTGTGTTTTCGTCCTCATAATTTTTCTAATTTTGAGATTTTCTGAATAGTTTTATGAATGATACTTCTTTGTCGGCGCCGATCGTCAATGCATGGACTTATTTCTTGGAATCACAATTTCAGTGAACCAAACGTTCCAGAGGGTTATCGGATTCTTTCCCATGACGTGTTATTTTCTGCAGGGACAAGAGAGCAAATGGGATCGATACGGAAAGGGGAATGAAAGAGATTTCCTTATTTTGCTCTTCGATCAATCTAATGGTTTCCGCGAGTTCATATATTAGATTTGATCCATCATGGCCACTGGAAACTATGAGTTGACTGACATTGTTCTTAGCATACATAACCCAATGTCTTGCACTGATAATGGCCTCTCTATGATTTCCCTCTCCTTGCAAAATGATTGTTGCTTTAACGTTTGTTCCGCAGAAATTAAGCTAATCAAATCTAAGAGTTTGAAACAAATAGTCAAGGTCGATTTGTCCCTCAACCCGGAAAATTTATACTTTTTACTCACCTGAAAAATGATTTTTCTACTCATATGAGTATTTTTGGGTAAAAGGTTGATGAGTACCTATTTGATTTCAATAAACACTATAAATTTAACTTGGCTTATTTATTATTTCCATTTCAATATAAGTTATTAGCCATTATTTTAAGATTTGAATTTATTTTTTTTAATGAGTGAAAGAGACTATTAATGGAGATTAAGCATGGAATTAACATTCCTCCCTCCATCTCTAATTATAAATTATTTTTTGCTCATTTTATTTCTCATAGGTTATTGTCGATAATTTATTTAATAGATATTTAATTTTATTATTTTCAATATTATCCATGTTCTTCGTCTATTGATTCTTAATATTTTTTTCCTTAGGATATTTTGAAAATTAGAAAAAGCTTTATCTTAATATTAATAAAATAAATACAAACGATTTAGAATTAAGGATGGAGGGAGCATAACTTGATAATAGTAAAATGATTAATATTATACAATACCCAAACACATATGTTAATTAGTGAGATTTCAATTTTTTTTAAAAAAAAAATTTTGAACGTAATTTCATTAATAAAGTTGAAAGTGATGAAATTTTAAACTAAAAATATTTCGATTTTATGACAGTTAGCTATGCCTAACATATAATTTTGGATGTCTAATAAAAATAAAAAAGAAACATTTAATTATAATTCAACTAAATTCTCACTTAATGATGTTTCATTTAATCTGATCATCTCGTTGGCACTTTCTTTGTCCTTTTTCTTTTTCCTCTTAAAATTTAGAAAAATTACTCAAAATTTTTACTAACCTACTCGTAGCCAAGTTCTTGAGTGGTCTGATTAACACTTCAGGAAATTGAAACCATGTACTATGGGTACAAAGGTGTAGTACTGTACTATTTATACCAGACATTAGCCTTAATATTTCCAAAGAAGATTCCAAGATATTTCCATATCTCAACTCAAATTCTAGCCGTTAATTCAGTTGATACGTACTCTTTCTTGATTTTCTTTCTTCTAGGCCTGGCAATCAAAATCAACAGCAGCAGCTGCTGCTGCTGCTAAATTTGAGAATTTCGGTCATGGCATTGGCCTGCGGTGTTTCAAATCCCCTCTTCCTCATTGGCAGCCGCCGACGCCAGTTCGGGGATTGTTTGTTTTGCTCCAAGATTTTACGACCACTTGAGTCTCGGAAATTGATAAATTATCCCATAATTCGGCGGTCTCGTTTTCAATCCGTCCCCAAGTCAGCTGCCGACAAGAATTCTAGCACTGGTCCGCAATCCCTACCTCAAGAATCCCAACCGTCTGATTCAGATGCTCGGATCAAGTTCACGGAGCATAATGATGTAAAGAAATCTTCTTTTCATGTATCACTCAATCGTCTTCGGTAATGAGTCAGTTATCTTTGTATTTGGACTGAATTCTTCTAAAATCTTTGATGTACTTTGTAATTTGATTTCTGGAGTCTTGAATTGGCAGGGAGGAATTCAAGTTGGGTGGGCTGGGATTGGAGATTATATCAATTGCTATGCCGGCTGCCTTAGCACTTTTTGCGGACCCGATTGCTTCCTTGGTCGATTCTGCCTTTGTTGGCCATTTGGGTAATTTAGCCACGTACTTAGATTATTATGCCTTATCATTTCCAGTGTAATTGAGATCGAAAAATCTTGTCTTTGTAAATTACTCAATACTATTAATTGTTAGCATTGCTGTTGTGAACATTTTACTGGATTGTAGTCAAATTTTGTTTCATTTTATCAAGCTTGACATTCATTAGCAGGCAATATGAACATTTGGTGGGGTTTCAAATATTGTCTTGTAGGATCGGTTGAATTGGCAGCAGTGGGAGTGTCAGTTTCAGTTTTCAATCTAGTCTCTAAGTTATTCAATGTTCCTCTGCTCAATATTACAACTTCTTTTGTAGCTGAAGAGCAGGCATCCCTTACCAAGGGTGCTAATGAGTGCAGTTCAAGAGCTCATGGTACATCTTTCTCTAGCAGTTGATATCTATGTGCTTCAGTTTGCCACTTTCCGTCATAGGGTTTTTTTTTTTTTTTTTTTTAAATTTTCCATCTGATTGAGCTCATTTATTCTTTTTACTCTGTTGTTGGGGCTTACCAGAAGGCAAACTGCTACTTCCTTCAGTATCAACCTCTTTGGTGCTTGCAACTGGGCTTGGCATTGCTGAAGCTATTGCACTTTCTTTTGGCTCTGGTTTCTTATTGAATATGATGGGTATAACTGCTGTATGTCCTGCTTGCAATTCAATATTAGTTCTCAAAATTTTATTTGTTTCCCTTTTGCCTTCCTAATTCTACTTTGTGGATCGATATGAAACATGGTCTTTTACATTATTGTCCTTTCATGGTTTGATATAGGACTCACCAATGTACACCCCAGCTGAGCAATTTCTTTCCTGGAGGACATTTGGTGCTCCACCAATTGTGATTGCACTTGCTGCTCAAGGCACATTCCGTGGTTTCAAGGATACGAAGACACCTTTATATGCTGTTGGTAAGCATTTAAAATTATTTTTTCAGTTTCAGAAGAAATGATATGATTGATATCCAGAACCAAAATCTTGTCTAATTTTCTATGCTCAAGTTGATGTTTCATTGACATAGATTTTTGAATGACTGCATCTGTGACTGTGAAGCTACTTCAAAGAAGCAGGGTTTGCCTCTAAAAGATTCAATTAACTAATGGTTATAAAACCTCTGTTTCCCTTTTTTTTTTGGTTTTTACTTGTTGACTTATTTGTTGGTTACTTTATTATGCTTTTGACGAGTTTTAAATCTAGTTTAGATTAGATTTAATTTGGGAGATCAATTGCTTGAGGATTATAGAAATGTTAGTTTTTAAATATTGTATGTTTGGTTGAAGGCTCATTGCTAGTTGTTTATCTGATGGTATTCTGGTTTTGATTGCAGGAGCTGGTAACTTGGTTAATGCAATCCTAGATCCAATTTTGATATTTTCCTTCCATATTGGTATTGGCGGTGCAGCAGTCGCTACTGTAATATCTGAGTACGTCAGTGATGTGGTAAAACTATTGCAGTAGTTTCTTTTACTTCTCTTCTAAAGAATATTACAATTCTGTTAGCTATTTGTTTTTAATCATTTTCTTTGCACCTTACAAATTCTCATAATTTTTGAATCAGGTACTTGATTGCTCTGATCCTGCTGTTGAAATTATATGACAAGGTGCTACTTATGATGCCTAATATTGATGGGGGAAGGTTTGCTCAATATTTGAAATCTGGTATACTTCAAGAGTCCTTTAGATCTATTGATGATTGACAGGTTACTTGAACTGTATTCCTCTGCCTTATTTGATTGATGGTTATGTGATGAATTTCTCAAATCACTTGCATTATATTCCTTACTTGCATCAGAGATATGGAGAAGAGTCAAGAGTAAACTTGGTCGCGTTATGGCCATCCATAGAGTTTAACTGATATGATGCTTCAGGCATATTTGAAGCTTGAACTCTCCCAAGTTTCCAATTATAGAAGTGGAGGATGGTGAAACTGAGCATAATGCTTCACAAGAATTATGTTTTTCTGCCCACAATCTTAACTGTAGTTGCTTATATTTTGCCATGGGATATAGTTCGAGAAGCATTAGCTGTTTGACAGAAAGTTGGAAAATCAAATTCATTTCCAATAAAGGCTTATTTAAGCATGACAATCTGATCAAGTGGGGGAAAAATGAAGAAGGCACAGAAGAAACTACTTTATTTCAATTAAAACAAAATCCTACTCTTCGGAAGACATGATCAGAAAAGTATGAACTAGGTGGGAGAATCATACTGAGAAAGAGGGGAATGTCAACATAATAAATCAATAACAATGAAAGTATGTTGTTCTATAACATTCTAAACTAGTTTTGTTATATGTTTCCTGACTATCTGTTCTTCAGAAGCCTGATAAACTTGTGTATGGAGTTGCTGTGAATTATTGAACATCTCTTCAAACGCTAAGCTCATATGAGAACTTGATTGCATACAGTTTATATGTTGGGGGATATGAGAAGGCGGGGGCCCATATTTAAATTTTAAAGAC
Source organism: Parsonsia alboflavescens (assembly GCA_028571225.1). NCBI lineage: Eukaryota > Viridiplantae > Streptophyta > Magnoliopsida > Gentianales > Apocynaceae > Parsonsia > Parsonsia alboflavescens. Next base: position 11,361,801 of record JAOXNR010000029.1, on the reverse strand, counting down.
ATTAGGAAAGTAAGGTCAGCCATTGTACTGGTTTTCCTGTAATTCATGCAGATGCTTGGAAGAAAGAGAAAAAGGAAACCATTATGTTTGTACATCAGATTCATTTATAGCTGTTATTTCTTTTCCATTCCCAAGGTTCAACTTCTATTTTTCTAAAAGTTGACCTTATTTACTGGTCTTGCTTTTTAAAATGAGTCTGGATACATAAGCTTGGAATTCTATAGAAATCTTGAATTTAGCATGCTGTTTTAAACTAGGAACTAAACTTGCTCATCCCATTTGTTAGGTGCTCTTTTGATTGGAAGGACCATAGCAGTGCTTGCAACTACTTCCGTAGCAACATCTATGGCAGCAAGGCTGGGGCCCACTCCAATGGCAGGGCATGAGATCTGCTTTCAAGTTTGGTTGGCTTTGTCATTGCTCACTGATGCTTTAGCACTTGCAGGCCAGGTAACGTTTTATTGACATATGTTCTTCGCTTTTCATGTTAAAAAAGTATCACAAAGAATATTGCCTTGCTTATTGACATGGTATCTCTGGTAATTTTATTTGTCAGAAATGATCATGAACCTTGATGCTTTTGAGCCTATGTAACTGTTATGACTCCTAGAGTAGGATCGAGTTGCAAGGATGAAGAATAATTCTGCATCTGTTTGTATGCCTTTCCCAGGCTCTTCTAGCTGGTGGTTTTTCCCAAGGGAACTATGGTCAAGCACGTCAAGTTGTTTACAAAGTCCTGCAGGTCTATTTTATCTTCCCAATTCTTTATGCTCCAATTTTTCAGTTCTGGTTCCATATTGGAGAGATTCAGAGAACGTAACTATCTGCATTAATGTAATCTATTTCCCTTTTCAGATTGGTTCAGTAACAGGATTAGGATTAGCTATTATTTTGTTTCTTTGTTTTGGACCAGTATCCAGCTTATTCAGTACAGATTCAGAAGTCCTGGAAATTGCCAGATCTGGTACCTTGGTAAGAAAGATCATACTTGAAATAGAATGTTCCTTAAATGAGTACCCTTCTGTATTCAGAAACTTTGGAATGCAATAGTTGTGATGTCTGTTAATATTTTTGGAGTTATTGACAAGGTTATCTCTGTAGTTCTGTTTGTTGTGCTTGGTTTTAGTAGCTGTATAAGCTTGTTCACATTTGTCATTAAAAAAATTTAAAAAATGTTGCAATGTCGACTATAAGGATTCAACTTTTTGCTTACCTTTCCTGAATCCGGACTCCACATCTCCCCATGTGCACTTTTTTCTACAAAAACCTAAAGGGAAATCATTGTGTTGAACAAGCAATCTAAGCTATGCCTTTAGGTATTTTATTAGATTCTTTTCAGTTTGCGGTTGGTTTTTCACTTCTATCACATCTCAATTTATTTTGGAATGCGATTGGAATACTGACAAATAGTTTCCTATTGTTCTTGGATTTATAGTTTGTTGCTGCATCCCAACCAATGAATGCTATCGCCTTTGTTATTGATGGACTCTATTATGGAGTTTCAGACTTTGGATATGCTGCATACTCTATGGTATTCCTTCTTTTTGGTTATCTTTAATCCTGCTTTCATATTTTGGTTTTCTTACTTGTCTTGCTTATTATTATGGACAGGTAGTGATTGGGATTATATCTGTGGTTTTCTTGATTGTGGCTACTCCTTCTTGGGGTCTTGCTGGGGTATGGGCAGGCTTGTTTCTCTTTATGACTTTGAGAGTCATAGCTGGAATCTTGAGGTAAAACACTGTCACTATCTCACTTCGGTCTTGCTTTGTCCTTTTCCACGAACCAATGTAACTACAGCTGCAGTAGAATTACTCACCTGTCTTCTTGGTAATAGTTCAAGAAATTCTTGCTTTCATACGAAATGCTTGATTATGGTCTTTGCTTTTATATGCATGCAGAATGGTCGTTTCTTTTGGGCCTTTTACGTTCAGATTTTAAACTAAACGAGATGCATCTCTGTTTCTGAACAATAGTTTTCTCCTGAAAGCCTATTATCCCCTGACCAGAGTGTTCCTCTGATAAAATATATATTTGGCTTTCAGAATGAGCTCAAGAACAGGGCCATGGAAATTGCTATGGTTTGATATGGATCAAGAAGGTTCCTGAACTCCAGTGAACCCGGAACCCTGTGAATACTACACATGAAAGTTATACTGTGCTGGCTCATAGAGGGAATAAATGAGCTGCAACTCGTGGATTTCACCCATCAGGAGCTGACGCTATTCAAACGGTTGGATCAGTTCCACATATGGATTTTGTATAACCAAATCTCAGGCAAGATAGTTTGCATTGGCTTCAAGTTTCTAAATATGGAAAGGTTTTACATTTTCTTACTTGGATGACATGAAGCCCAAGTATTCATCAGGATCAAAAGAGAGACATGTCTGCTCAACTTCCACCTGCAGCAAGGATATCCTGCTTCTGGATGAGCCAAGAAAATAAGATCTGCTGTTAGTTTTATGTCTCATTTTACAGTTTCATCTTAAGCCTTTTAAACTTAGAACATGCCTACTTCTGTTGGTATAGATGATTAAGTTCTACTGTTATCAATTCATACAAGATTCCCATTCACCATTCAATGTTTAATGAACTTTCACAAAATGTTATATGTAGAGAGGGAGAGAGAGGTGGGACAATATTGAAAAAAATGAATAAAATATCCATTAAACTACAGAATATAACTTATAATAAGTGGGGAAAAAAGTGAGTTCAAATGACCAGTAATTAGGAATAGAGGGAGTATAAATCTGCACTTGAATTGCATCCTTGTAATTGTTGGTGGTTTGTCTTAATTGTTCAGTACAAGGAATGGTTCATACACATGTAATAAGAAATGCTATATAAGAAAGTATTCAATTTAATAAGTTCTCTCAACTTCCTATAAGAGATCAGCAATATCTGAGAAATCAAAACTGAAATTCCCATCCAGCAAATCAATTTTATATTCATCTTCATCTTCAGCTAGCATATTCTTATTTATGTTCTCAAGCCAACTACAATCCTCGGAAGAATTAACGTTGTTGCAAGGGGAATTGGAAGCCTCATATTGTCTCAACCCGTTACAGTTTTCCATTGTATTCTGCCAGAAAACAGGCTGTTGATCAACCCAGCAATGATCTTTCGGTTCTTCATTTAGCATCCCAAAATTGCCATTCAAACATTCACCTGGAGTTCCTGAATCAGTGACCGGTCCTTCCATCTTCGAAACCCAGTCTTGTCTCAACCCATTATTGTTCTTCATCTCTTCTTCAACCCAGTTATGATCTTTGACTTGTGCATCAAAATTAAGGTTGGAATATGAATCATCTAGATATCCAGAATCTGTGGCCGGTAGTTCCGTATTCAATTCCCAGTCTTGCCAATTATGCAGCAGGTATTCATCATGCCCCTCTGATCTATAACTAGAATCTGGGGTCTCTACAGAACATTCTTGCTTAATCTTTGCCTTCTCAAACTTTTGCCCTTCTTGATTTCCTTCTGATCTATAACAAGAATCTGGGGTCTCCACAGGACATTCTTCTTTCTCAATATTTCCTTCGTTAGATGCTGAACATTGTGTTTCGAATGCAGTCTCATCAGAGGATGTCGTCTGTTTCTGGCTATACTTGTATTTGAATGATGATGCAGAAAAATTATTGTCAATGGAATTTGCAGACTGTTCAGGGAAGTTGAGAATGGCACTGAGGCCATACATTATCATTGCAGCCTTATCATATGCAAGAGCAGCTTCAAGAGCTGTCGGAAAAGTTCCGAGCCAAAGACGGCCACGTTTGCCTTGAACTGCCTCGGACAAAAACGCTGGCTCCCGAATTTCAGCCACCCACTTTCCCCAAGTTCTTTGCCTGACACCTCTGTACACACAGCCTGAGTTTTCCGGTCCCCCTTTTCCGGGCATACAACCTTTCCGGGAACCCTTGGCTGCAGCCTTTCTCTTCTTCCCTATTCCTTCATTAATGTCATTGGTAGAATCAAATTCATGGATCAAATTCTTCCACTTTAACAGGGTTTCCTCAACGGAACAGGATTTTCTTGGTCTCTTATTCAAATTCCTGTTCCCAGCAGCCATGGGTATTTAAAGAATTAAGCTCTTCAAAAGCGCCAAAAGAAGAAGAAAACTACTTGGGCACACAGAATTTGGGATGCAATGCCGCCTCTTTGGGCAATTTATAGTATTCCACGTCTAATATACAAGAAAGGGGTGATTTCCTAAACCAAATTGGATTCAAGAAACAGACGCCCACACGTTCTTGAAACCAAATCCTATTAGAGATAGGAAATCAAGAAACCAAACAGGTTTTTTTTCTTTCTTTCTTTTTTTTTTTTTTACAAGAATTTACCTACGAAAAAGCATTATCCTTATTCAAACTTGAAACCAAAGAAAGCCAAAAAGTAACTGACCTAGTCGGGTTATCCTCCGAAGACATAATAACGAATAAATCTTCGGATCCTGGGGTGGAAGATGATTCCTTCTGTGACTTCTGAAGGAATTTCTTGCTGAGAATAAACAATTTCTAAATTGTTTCTTTCTTCAAGAGAGGATTTTGATTTTCCTTATTTCAGAGGTCTGTATGAACAGTGTTTCTTGTTTTAACAGTAGACAGTGAATGTTTTCTCTTGGGGGCTGAGTAATAGGTATACTGTTACTTTCGCTTTCTTGGAGATCACGGCTTTCTCAAAATGGCAGGTCCTTTTCAACCTGCAATCCCTTCTTATACAGTACAAGAATTGCGGCTGCGGTTACTTCATAATAACTTACCAGAACTCGTAAAATTTCCTTGCAGAAAAATTCTGTGGTTTATTCCCTTTTTTTTTTTTTTGTGCCGAGAAATTTCTAAAAAAACAACAGTGCCCCAAAGAACTGGAGACCTAACAAACATACTGAGAGGAAGAAAAGAAGCAAGAAATTCAAGGAAAGAAGTAATATATTTCAAAGTTCATTAAAACTGGTTCAATCTCCCAAATTATGCCACAAATGGGGGTCGAATAAAATTGATCAAGGGCATGAGAGAAAGGGGGCAAAATCCCATCAGATACAAGACAAAATACTAATGGCACCATTTATGTTAGGGTACAAAAGCCTATTTTACCTCAAACCACCACCAAAGTTTCAGCAACAGGCAGCAACAACCGTGGAATTTTAATAAATCATTGATCTTTTATACATCCAGCTGCCAGTTCCAGCTATGCACTTATATAATCTTGAGTAATCTATAAGAAGAATAACAAAATTAATACTGAGGGGTAAAGAACTGGGGAAAACAAAAAGGTGTTTTGGGAACGTTGACTTACCATGAGCATTTATGGGCATACATACCAGAAATAAAAACAACTTCAGTAATGGAAAATACTTCATACAATCCTGGTAGAAAAGCAAAATGTTTGTCTTTGTCAATGCAAACTTTGACATCACTCAAAAGGAAAAAGCGGCAGCAGATATGGACTCAGGATCTCAAGGCCTAGTTCGCATCTTCCACTGTGAATATTTCCATTGAAAGAATAGGAGGAAGAAAAGATGAAGAAATAGAGGGAAGCAATACATGAAAAATATTCTCATCCCGAATTAGATGGTGGAAAACATAGTTACTTCAAATTATTAGAATGGAACTAATTCATCAAAAATTATCTTCCTTTTTATTCTCTTCATTAAACACCTAAAAAACATGATACAACACTTTAACTTTATTGTCATTCTTAACTCATGAATTCTTTTCTTTTCTGAACTAAAGAAGTCCAAATATCAACCAAATATATTTCACATTAATCTACAGGATCAACACTCTTCAAAGGAGAAATGAAAAAATATCAAAAACCAACTGCCAATCAAGGTCTTTCCGGTGAAATTACCTACATTCTATTAAATCCTTATTCACTATCACGCTGGATTTTTTGTTTATTTAGTACTTATACACAGAGTGCAGACTAGGGATAAGGAAACTATGGGTACAATGTGAAGACTCTTCCAATAAGCTCAACATCTCATGACAAATAAGTTGGTCAGAAAATTCAAACAAATTGCCATAATTTTTTCTCACTAAATGCCCTCAAGCTACCATCACTACCCCAAGAAAAGATGGAAGTTGCATGAAATGCATAATAGGATATTCATACCATTCGTAATTTTTGGACTTCATACTTTCTAGGCACTGAATTACTAATGACTCAATAGAGCCAAAACATCTTTCCCTATTTCCTTTTTATTTGTGCTCAAATGATTTGTCCTCTATATCTATGATTTTTTTTCCCAATTCTAAACTTTATTTAAACCCCCATATTAATAACTTATGCTCAAATACCTATATTGAGATCTCTTGAACAAAGTTGGTTTTGCTTATTTCAAATAACAAATTAATGACTTGATTGACTAATTTCCTCACAAATAAAGAGAGGAGAGAGAGAGAGAAAAAAAAAACCATGTAATTTGAGCACACTTTAATAGCCAACTGGGACAACTATTTTTTGTTCAACAGACAAAAATAGAACTGAAACTTGCTTTATTGAAATAATTAGTGCAATATTCAGGTCTGTGAGGCAACTTGGGAAGAGCATCCCAATTGTCTTGAGAACCTCGACACAGATGTTAAATAAGTGCACACCACCTAAATTAACAAAGTTTTCATATGAAACATCAACAACATGTGCACGAGGATGCAAATTGAAAGTACATAAAGATAGAGATGCCATTCTGAAAAGGGCAGACAGAAGCATACCCCATGTGCACTAAGTTATATAGATGCCATCACTAATACCATAGGTCAATAAGTTCTAAGTTTGTTGAAGCCAAGGATAAAAAGACTAGGAACTAGTGAATGAAGAAACAAGGGCAATTATCAGCGAGCAGTGTTGTATCCATATGATACACAAGAGAAAATCAATCTGCCCCATTTGCATTCCCAAGCTTAAGCACACATCAAGACAGAAGCAACAATTATGGAACATAAGAGGTGATAAATATGCACATGACAGAGTGGAGCTGAAGTGTACATGCAAAAGTTAGGTTTATGTGAAACATACAAGGCAAGAAGAGACTTCCTTTCATAATGATGCCGCTTTCAAGTTGATATACTGATTTATTTCTATCCAATGTAATTTCCAGGAACACATAATATCTCAGAGAATCTTCATAAATTTAGCTGTTGTACATATTTGAGTTCAGCATAACATGAAATGCTAACAATGAGTAATCTTGGAACTTTTTTGTTCCAATTCCTGCTCAATTTCAATAAAATAGGATGGGAGAGGGGGGCAGGGGGGAGGGAATCAACAAGTCACATAAACCAATAAAATTGCCAAAAAGGTAAAAACAACCCTAACAGGAGATAACCTCAGAAGGATATAAAAGGAACTACCTTACATAAACAACATGAAAACATCAGCCAGCCCCAGGAAATCATTCCAAAGCAGCCGCTTTAAGTCTCAACTTCATATTGTGATTTTCCTGTTTAAATTCAAGTATCGTCAAATTCTTCCTAAAACTTAGATCCAAGCACATGAAACCAGAAATATTTTCTGACATTCTCATAGAGAAGGAACGTTTTAACGAGGGAAGCATAAACCTTAGATAACTGTTCACAACATATAAAGATTCCATTTTAGGCTTCTATTTTCTGACATTCGCAAAGAGAATGAGAGAAGGAACATTTTAAGGAAGGAAGTATAAAACGCAGACAACTGTTCACAGACTATAAAGATTCCATTTTTAGGCTTTTATTTTCTGACATTCTCACCTGTTCAAGAACCTTTCCTGAGCTCTTCTCCACTGCCCTGGCCAAGCTATCGAGCTTGCTGAGCATTTTATCATACAAATTTTCCAATTCCGCCGTATAATTGGCAGCATCAGAGCCCATCAACTTACTTAACCTTCCAATTTCAAATCCCTCTGCACACAGGTTCAGCTCCTTCTGACTCTTGTTCTCATTCCTAAAACCAACCAAAGTCTCTACTATCCCATCCTCAGACATGGCATTCGATCCCCTCAATTCACAGCGCATTAGGGGAAACCTAGAATTGGGGCTAAAAGACTCATACTGAGATCTAAAAGATGGGCCAACGTTGATAATATCCAAACTCTTGGGTTCAAAACAATCTGTAGAAATACGATACTGAAATGCTTTATACTCATGGGTGTGGATAAGCTGATCTTGCAAAGGTGTGGTCAGAAGCAGGAACAGGGAAGGGGACAGAGAGAGGTTTCGACCCGTGGAGTTTTGCGGGCTGAAAGAAAAGGCGGTAGAGGAAGACAGAATAAGGGTAGTAGTTGAGTCATTAAGTGACGGACGCAGAGGGGTTTTCCGGCGACCGGAGAACCAACCAAGAAGAGAGGAGGAAGGCGGATTAGGAATAGGATTGAGAGGGAGAGGGAGATGGGAAGGCAAGGAAAGGAACGAAGTTACGATTGCAGTAAACAAAGTACCGGTGGTTTCCGCAGAAGATAACTCCAAAGCAGAGGTGGAAGCAGTAGCAGATGAGGGGTCATCGGAAAGAGAAGAAGGGTTGGAAACAGTGACATGGCCAAAGAGAAGGCCGTGCACGGACCCCGGAGAAGAAGAGAAACGATGAAGCAGAGAGGCCAGCGTTGGCCCGGAGATTTGGATCTTCCCTAACGGAACATCATCCATGCCGGCCTGATTGCGGCTGGGTTTGTTCTTTGTTGTTGATCTATGAAGTGTTAAACAGTACGGTCGGTGTTACATAGTGCCCGACCTTAAGACAAGTTACGAAGACAAAAATTATCAGGATGAAAAAAAAAAAGGGAAATTCTGTTTTAAAATTAATATTGTATTAATTGGACTTCCTTTTTTTTTGTTTTCAAAAGAAAAATAGACATCTAAGGTAAAATAACAAAAGTAAAAACTTTTGATAACAATTATACGATTTCTATTTCATTTATTTTAATTATTTAAAGAAATTTCAAAATACTCCATTCTCCAATGTTGATGTTATCTCTATAAATTTATTTGTGATTTTTCAAATAGTTTTTATTTAGATTAATAAAAGTTTATAGCTCATTAATATAATAAATCTTACAATTAACAATGCTCAAAATTACTCTATCTTTAATGAATGAGGTGTGTTTTAAAAACCACTTGATATGTAATAGTTCAATTTGAATAATATACATTTTACTAGAAACTTTTCTTGTCGTGTATGAAATAATGAGTGGGACTGATAGATCGAGTTTGAGGCATGATGGGTGCTGTATTGGCAAAAATACTTTCGATTTTTATTTTTTCATGAACATCATTGAAAACTTGATCAAAACGATATTGTTTTAATCCGTAACACACAAATTCTATGGGTTACGTAATATACAACAGCATTTCTGTTTACCATATTAGAAATATTGTTGTATACTACGTAGCACACAGAATTTGTGTGTTACATGTCAAAACGATGTTATTTTGACATGAACAGTATTGAAAACCTGATCAAAACGTCATTTTGACTTGTAACACACAAATTCTGTACACAACAACATTCCTGTATATCATATATCATATCATTACTTTGACCACACTTTCTACATATAGCAAATCAAGCATCGAACTTAATCTACTTTGTAATAGTTTTAATTTGATATATCACATGAACAAAAAACCTTAAGAATGAGAGAGAAACTTGAGCTCAAAGACAGTTAGATTGAATATGAAATATTAATACTATTCATTAGTCTGATAATCGTCAATCCCACATCGACATTCCAAGGACTAACCTACGCAATCCTCTATCCATGTAAGAAATTAATAACCTACCACCATCATAGATATGTAACATTTCCTATACACATTATACTTTCGTATTTCGCATTGAAGTCACGCGCAACATCGATGGGCATAAATTATAATCACCATTAATCCTCGTGTGAGTGTAAAAAAAGGTGTATGAATTAACTTTTAAGCATTCTTCTAAGCAAATGTGCCTTATCTATCATTTGCCTAAGATTTAGTCATTTGTAATTAAGAATTCTTTGTTAAAGATTTCATCACATTTATTTGGAAAAGAATTTATGATGTGTACTTTTGTTAGGTTATAATAAAAAGAAGAATCAAATCTTTAATTAATAATTATATTAACTAACAAAGGTGAAACAATCATCTACATAAAAAGGAAAAACAGGGACGAAGAAGAGATTGAAACATTCGTGAGAAAAAATCAGGTACAAACATTTCTGTCAAAAAATACTCTTTATTATTATGATAAATGATAATAAAAACAAATCAAAAAAAGGAATTATTCATTACAATCCTCTATGGATGAAGATGAACAACAACAATTAATAAGGCTGCTGCAGTGCTACTATATATACAATTAATGAGATTCAAAACCACTCTCACCAAACTAACAAATGAATGAATAAATGAATAATCATAATCTACCTAATCAATCATATATCTATATATGGTATATGTATACGAAAAAAAAGTGAAGAAAATTTCAAACTTGGCTTGGACTTCCCCCTTTTGGAATGCATGTTATCATTGTTCATTCAGCTGGGACTGGAAGAGGGACAGCTGCAGTTGTATTATCATCCCCAGTACTTTCAGCGGCAGTAGTAGTATCAGCGATGGCTGCTAGCTCTGGCTTTATTTCCTCCAGTTTCTGAAGAACTTGCTCAGATTCAGGCCTGGCTCCTGGTGAAGGATCTACACAATGCAGGGCTAATTTCAATGTATTAAGCAATTCATCACCAATATTTGAAGCATCCCTCATTAGTTCCACATCAAAGACTTCATTAGTCCACTCTTCTTTCACGATAGAAGCCACCCATTGTGGCAAATCAAGACCATCTGTTGCCTCACTTGGAGATTTTCCTGTCAAGAGTTCCAATATGATCACACCAAGGCTATAAATATCAGTCTTCGCACTGGCATTCTTGAGTTTCGAAAGCTCGGGAGCCCTGTAGCCAAGTGTTCCAGCAGTTGCAATCACATTTGTGTTGCCTGCACTTGTCATTAGCCTGGAAAGTCCAACATCTGCAATCTTGGGATTGTTTTGTTCATCAAGTAATATATTGCTTGAGGTGAGATTCCCATGAATAATGTTTTCTTTGGCGTGCAGAAAGCAGAGGCCTCTGGTTATGCCAATGATAATGTTCATCCTCGTTGGCCAAGCAATAATAGTTTCTGGGCCTCGGGCTGCAAGAAATAAGACAGAGAGAATTGTCAAATGATGGGTTAAAGACATTTGGGGATGTATTGAAAGCCTTGCCAGAGGTGGGATCTTATTATATATGCACATATAATCGTCGCAATCTTGATTGATGATTGAGAAAAGGGATTGTCTTGATGCAGGCAGGCCTTAGTTTCAATTCTGTTTTCATGAAGTTTTTGTACCTGCAATTCCACTTAGTTCAAGAAACCATGAAATGAGAGAGAGATTAAGCAAAAACTTACCATGGAGGAAAGATGCAAGACTTCCATTTGGCATATAATCATAGACGAGAAGCTTCTCTCCTTTAGGTCCCAAGTAATAAGCTCTAAGAGCTAAGATATTTGGATTCCGAATCTTTCCAAGTTCAGCAACCTCAGTTTCAAACTCTTTCTGCCCTTTGGTGATCTTCTCCCTAAGCCTCTTGACAGCAACTTGATTCCCATCTTCCAAGGTTGCTTTGTAGGCTGTTCCATAAGTGCTCTTCCCCATTATCTCTGCAGTGGCACATAATAAATCATCTGCTGTAAACACGAAAGGGCCATCAAAATGGACTAATTTTCCACCGGCTTCTCCGCCTGATTCAACTTCAGTCCCTGCAGCTGGAACTTGCTTGACGCCTCTGCCAATGGAAGTTGTTGGGGAACCTGGTTTACCACCATTCTTGGCTTTGGAAACTGCCTTCTTACCTATCAAGCAACAGAGTAACACACAGCAGAGGAGAAGTAAAAGTAACAGGAGGATCCCTGCAGCAATTAGGATTATGTCCTTGGTACTAAGTCTACGATGATGATGCTTTGAAGTAGCTTGTGAAGGAGAAGGTTGAGGTGGAAGAGAAGGACATGCTGTTCTGGAACTGTATCCACAAAGTTGAATGTTTCCAACAAATGATGTCGAGTTAAACTTCCTGGAAAGAGCTGCCGGAACGGCCCCAGAAAGATTATTGTATGAAACATCGAAAGAAGAGAGGTTTGGTAAACTAGCGAGGGAATCTGGGATTTGCCCAGTTAGATTGTCTCCAGACAAATCAAGCAGGGTGATACTGCTGATATTTCCTATACTAGCTGGGATAGGACCTGTGAACTGATTATTGCTCAACCTTAGAATTGTGAGATTCTTAAGACTGTCTATGGTATCTGGGATTTGGTTGTCCAGGTGATTGTTCCTGAGATCCAGAGAAGTAAGTGAAGAGAGGTTGGAAAAGCTAGTTGGCAAGCTGCCATTGAGGGCATTGTTGGATAAATCAAGAAGCTGGAGTTGTAAGAGACTACTACCTAGTTCATCCGGGATTGTTCCATTCATTTGGTTATGACTCAAATTAATCTCCTGCAGACGGCTCAATTTTCCGAGTGAAGTTGGGATGTTTCCGGTAAGGAAATTGTGATTAAGGGTCAAGGATTGAAGTGCATAAGATCTATTAAACCTTGCTAGACCCCAGGTATCAGGAATAGGACCGGAGAGGTTGTTATGCTGAAGTGCAAGGAAAATAAGAGAAGGAGCTTGAGTAAGACTTACTGGAACTCTCCCAGAAAGGGCATTGAAGCTCATGTTGAGTCTATATATTTTGGTAGACTTAGAGAGACTAGGAGGGATCGGTCCAGTGAGCTGATTGTTACTAAGATCAAGTGTCTGAAGAGCTGGGCTGTTACCAATTGATGGAGGAATTGAACCCGAAAGCCGATTGTTGAAGAGATAAACCCCTCTGAGATTTGGAAGAAATCCCAGAGCCATAGGAACAGAACCTGCAAGAACATTGTTATGGAGGCTAATCTTTCGCAAAGCGTGCAAGTGACCAATCTTTTCAGAGATTCTGCCTCCCAATCCCTTGAAAGGGAGCTGGATAGCAATGACTTGGCCATTGACACATTTGATTCCAGCCCACCCACCTGAACAAGCTCCATAACCACTATCATTCCAGCTCCTGAGAATCCCTTTAAAATCTATCAAGTCATGTTTGAAGGCTGTAAGAGCTTGGTAATCTGCTTGTGTAACAACAACCCCGTCCCATTCCTTCCCAGAAACAAGAGGAGAAGTAAAAGCAAGAATCAGAGCAAAACAGAGAAAGCTTCTCTGCCAAGAATGAGGAGACTTCCATTTTTCTTTCTTATCATCCAAAGCCCAGCTCCAATCAGCATTTTCTTTTAGCTGAGAATGCAATAACCGACATGAATAATAATTGCAACCATTATCCATGAACTTTACTGAAGAAGCAGAAGAAGAAACGAAGTGAGAGTTGGAAGAATGTTCAATCTCTCAAGTCTCACCACTCTCCTACTACTTTAATCTCTCCTACTAGTACCCTATTAATAATCTCTCTGGGCAAACTTTTTGATGGCAGAAAAAGATTGTACTGGAAAAATCTATTGGAAGAATAAGGAAGAAGAGATTAAAAAGAGAAGAGACGGGAGTGGGACAGAAGAAGTCTGAAGAGAGGCATGTGAGAAAGAATCCAGGTGAAGGATTAAGAAAAAGAGAAAGGGAATCTAAGGAGGAGACAAGGTCTGCGGAAGCAGAGAAAAAAAGGGATGCGGGGGTGCAAGTTTCAGGCAGGGTCCAAGTTACAGTTTGGGCACAACGGCTAGTTTTTTACTGGGCAGAAAGGAAAAGACAAATAGTTTGTGAGCCCGTGTTGGACGCGAACGACTTCTTAACGGCTATATTTTCCCATTTCATGGGGCGAAGGAGGGAAGAATAAGTTCGTTCAGGGTTTCCACGTTCCACACCTACCGAACCTTAAACCATTGTCCTTGTTCTGCCAAAAGGAACGTTGGCTTGAAGCCTTGACTTGGTCAGACCTTCCATCTTTTCCATTTTTTGTCCATGCAGTCTTTATTTCTCTTCTCGTAACAGGACAGTTGTATATTTTAATGGAATCCAGTGTCACCAAAAAGGCTGAAGGAAAATGTTTATTTAATGAGCTGATTATTTTTACTTCTGGACTACCTATTTTTAGTCCGATAATAATAACAAAAATTATAATTGTTCCGTCTAAAATTGAATGTCTACATTTTTTCCATTTTAAATAGTCTAAAAATGAATATTTTATTTTCTGAATTAGATAAAATTTTATTAACAAAAATGACATTGCAAATTTCACGTATTATTTGCCACTCTCCATTTAGTTTAATTATGAGTAATGCCAATTTAATCTAAATCAGACGAAAACGCATTCACCTATATGAATTTCAATTTCTCCGACAGGAAGCCAAAGATCCATTCGTAGGCAGATATCTCTCATTTTTGTTATTTCACCATATATCCCTTTTGTTCTTGTTCTATCTTTATTTGAGTGATTCAACAAGATCTACACACTTAAAGATCTTAAAATATGTTCCAAGAAAAAGATACCTTTAACCTGAGCCCTCAACTCAAATATTATATTGTTATGTATTATCTATCATTTGAAACATATAATACTGTTATGTATAGCTTAGTAAGTGTAGTGTATTATAATTTGAACGACATAATTTATTTATATTACATGTTACTTTTTTTTAAAAAAAAGTAATTTAACACGAATTAAAAGTTCTAAAATATAATTACATCATAAATATTTCAATTATGATTTAATTAAATATTGTGAATGTACATCACTAGATATCATTTATCTAATCCCATACTTGACCAAAATCATTTGAAGAGTCAAATTCATACATCTTGATACGTACGGAAGGAATATTATTATATTTTGAATATTAAAAAGTCTTGATTATTATATTCTTATACATATGTTTATAATAAAAATCAATGTGAATCATAATTGAGCATAACCTCTTTAAATAGAAAAACTCTTATTCGTAAATTGATACATCAATTAATAAATAATTTAAAATTTATTTCTCTCAAACTCTTATGCTCTTTTTTTATTTTTACAATAAATTATAGATTAAAAGTTATGTAAAATATAACTTTTATAAATGAAAAAAAAATAATGTATTAATAATTGAAAAGGAACTTATATTGTAAAAATAAAACCACCTTAAAAAAATTAACAACTATATTGATAATTATGAGTCTATCAATACCACTCCAATCTAAATTATCAGCCCAAAACTAGTTAATAAAACCAAAAGTTAAAATCTCACAAATTATTACATCCATAATAAGTAAGTTTTTAGTCCTTGAAAACCAATTTTTGTACACATATTAAAATATCTATGAAGTATTTTTCACATCTCTCTATCAAAAACCATGTTCGATGGTCTTAATATTATGTCCATCGGTGATTTGGATAGAAGAGATAAAAAATCTACCTTCTTTCAACGTCCAAGGTTCTTGCCTCAAGGTCTGTTCTTTTCGGGCCCCTTTGGCTTTGGATAATACCAGACTCGAATTCCAACAGCCCTGGTCCTGTTTGATCAAACCCGTCCATAAAAAGGGCTCAGAAACGACATAGCATGGCAGAAATACCAAGCATCTATATATACAAGTATAAATCAACTTGCCCCCAGGGGCATAGGAGAGTTGGTAAGGTTGACGTGACGTTTGGTTAACTCCAACGATAGGCGAGGGTTCAAAACCCATCGTGAGTAGGACGTAAGCTCTAAACGTTGGTTCTGTCAACGGTCATTGTCCCCCGTTGTGTCCTCTGCCCTCTCATACACATCCCTCGATTTACCCCCACTGGCACAAGGGGCCTCTGTGCCTGTGGACGGAATTTCGCCCGCAAGGGACTGCCCCCAGAAATCAAAGTATAAATCAACTTCAAATAACAGAGAGAAATAGAGCTTTTCCAGATAAAAAGCTGAAATATCCCAAAATTTTAGAATGCTTTGATTTGTGACCCACTTGCCGTTACCCCTATAATAACATCATGCAGTGAATAAACCATACAAATCCAAGGAAATTGTTAGTCACTTTTGTCAGTACAACATTGCAAAGACTAAAAAAGCAGACCAAAGATAAAAAATGACATATATCCAAACTTCACAAGCCACAGAGCCTATTCATATATACACAAAGAATTGCCACTCATGAACCATATAAATGCATTATATACTGGTATAGAAGCTTATTTGAGAGTTAATTATATAGGCCTACAAAACAAATCCGGGCTCAAATGATAAAGCCAACAAGCAATTTAACACCGCCTAAGTCTATCCAAGAATATAAACAACAATCACACCGAACTGGAAGTAAATCTTAATAAAACGCAATAAAGAATAGACAGTTAAGGTTCATCATCTTAAGACGATGAAGAATCTTATCTTGCATAGTCCATCATCACTGGAATTTCAATAATGCTGGCAACTTTGCCAAGCTCTTTCTTTGGAAGACGAGTCCATTTGAATTCAGTTAGAAGCTAAGCAGAGATATATCCACAATAAGGATCTTCTCATTCAAGAACAGGAGAAATGAACAAATTAAACAAGAATCCATTGTTACAATATCTACCATTGATAGAACCATGTTCCACTTGGATCCCATTTCCAGGGAAAAAATATCCCACCCATAATCCACAACAATCACACCAATGCATGAACAGTTCAGGTTCATAATCTCAATAAGATTTACAGTCGCTTAGTCCATATTATGTAAGCATCCACTGAAATTCCAACAATGCAAGCTAGAGATGAATATATTTATTCAGCGATAAGCCAAAGTAGAGATATGATCTTTCGCACGAAAGAGACTAGAAAAAAACAAATTAAACAAAAATTAATCCATTGTTACAGTATCAAACTCCAAAATTTACAAATATTTTTAGCTAAAAGAAGAGAGAAGGTATGTAACATATCTGTCCATTCTCAACCCATTATTATTACTGACCTACCAAAGACATAAAATTTCATTAGATGAGAGGACAATTTTAACGATACCCATCAATACAGCTTTGATCCCCAAATCCTCAAACCCTAGCACCAACGGGAGGCACTGCGGAGGGGGCAGCTCCATTGGATGAAGAACCCGTTAAGAAAGAAAGGAATCCGGTAGCAGGAGATTCTTGTTCATCGAGGAACAAATCCTCAGGAACCCTAAAAGCACCATGGGCACAAACAAGGGCTACACCGACCATAAGGGCCGAGACAAGCACAGATCCAACACTAGTGAGAAAGACAACCACGATGGAAGCAACGACAAGGCCTGCAAGTGTCTCCCTATCAGAAAATTGTCGACCGAAGAGCATTAGAGGCGGATCAGAAGGGCTGCGGAAGAGGTAAAGAAACAACCAAGCGGCGAGGAGACCGGCAAGAACGATGAGAGAGAAAGGATTGGTGAGGAGGGAAATCGCAAGAACCCCGGTGACCACAGTGAGGTAATTAACCCGGAAATAGGTGTAGTTCTTGCGGATGCGCTGGCCGGCTTCGGAAACCGACTCCGGCTTGGAGAATGCGGATCGATCAACGAGCTCCGACCAGGGACGACGGTTAGCAAGGCCATTGCGGACAGTATCAGAAATATTGTTGATGAACGCACGAAAGGCTGGTGTTGGCCCAGAAATTTGGGTGGATTCCGAGGCGGTGGTGTGCTGAGAATTGGAGATCGGAAGGACGGCCGGTGATGATGAGGCCATCTTCTTCTTCTTGTTCTTGATGGGTTTTTTTCCTTCTCTTTCTTTCTTCTTCTCTTTCCCTCGCTTTGATTCTTTAGAAGAAATATAGGATAAGAAGAAGAAGTAGAGGGTCGAGGAAAAGAAGTCGGAGAGCCGATGGATCGGAAAGTGAGGAGAAAATATGGAAGTTTGAATCCTTAATAGTTAAGGGAATCCTTGCGGTTCCACGCGAAAAGTCGGTGCCGAGTGCATATGACATCAAGGCGGTGCAATTTTCCCCTCCCAGGTGATGTCATGCTGTGGTCCACTCCGAGCCTGATTCACCTATGTTTACTCAAATGGACGGCCCTTAAGCTAGGCCCTCTCTGCTTAGGTGAAAGAAAATTTATACTTAAAATATTTTAATGTATTTACTTAATAACTTTTTTTTTCCTAAAAGAATTAATTTATTTAGCATTCAAAATAATTATGACTTTTATAATAGTAAAAAAAAAAATTTAAGATACATTATTGTAGTAAAAAATTTCTAGGTTTTATATCTGTCAGGAGAGCATATAACAAATTGATTTAGAAAGAAAAAAGAGAATTATTTTACTATTAGATTAATATACCAACTAGTGTTTTCAGATTTTAACATTAGTTTTTATTTCACCCAATATTAAAATTTCAGTTTAGTCTTAAAGAATTAAAATGCAACAAGTTCTACAAAAAGAACAAGGACTATACGAATTAGGATTTCTAGGCTACTGGTACTGGAAACCAAACTCATAATGGGCTGTGCAATTTCACACCTTTCCAGAAATGGGCCTGGAATAAGATCTTCAGTTGGGATTCCCAAACCCGCCCAGTACTCTGGGTTGGTGACCACCTTCTTCCCTGGGCAAATGACATATAGTCCCAATCAAAGGAAAAAGTGATCTTATCAAAATCCATACGCATAATTTCAGAGAATATTGGAATTCCGGACAGTCTCGTTTGAAGAGAAGGAAGTGAAGAGAAAGTACAAGCGTAAAACCCTTCGTGTTGTTAGTAACTGAAAAAGACGTTAATATAAGTGAAACACGGTAACGGGTAAAAAGTCCCCTCCAACCCATGTAATCCCCTCTCCAAAGATTCTCCAACAAGTAACCAAGAAGAGACGCTAAAAAGAAGGCATCTTCACCAAGAAACCTGGAAACAGGTCCACGTCTAAGCATGCATATAGAAAAATAGATTCCATATTGAGAAAATTTCATTAAAACGGTTAACAGTGAGGCAAGAAGTTTGCATTTTGATTTCCATAGTCTTTTTGTGATGCATTTGCATACTAAAATCAGCAACCAGCAAAAGATGGAATTTGACAGGAGATGACAGGACAATTACAGCAGAAAAAAGATAAAGCACTGGCATGTCCATGGATGCAGGACACACAACAAGAGAAACAAACGGGTCTAGATTGTGATGCAAACCTAGTTCAAGACAACCTAAATCACGAGCAGGCAGATACAATTAAGTTTGCAGGGGTGCTGAGAGTCATGTTATCCATTATATAAATATGCTGTGTTCTTAACAGATTTTCCATAGAAGTAGCAATAATGGATGGATAATTATTTAAATTGTTTCTCCCAATAACATGCCCAATACAGCACACTAGCACAAGACAAACAAGGAACCTAGAAGGTTGAGCCATTCCAGCCAAAGTTGGAACCCTGCATATAAAAACAAAGAGTATGTCCATCAGTACTGAGAAAGAAGCAAGACATCATTATCCAGTTTAATATGAATTCTGTCCAGGGGGTTGGGGGATTGAAAGCACAGGAAAGGGATCATCAAAATAGAATTTGCTAATTCAAGAAAAGTTCAGAATTCCACAACAAATGAAAAAGAAATGGAAGCTTCATGAATTGTTTAAGATAGACAAAGTTAATTTACATGACCTAGAACTGGTGTAAAGCATGCAGACATTGTGCATATTCTTGACTTTGATGGGCCTAAACAAAGAGGAAGAATGCAAATGAGAAGATGCATGAGTACCATCGACCATTATGCAACCACAACAGAAACTAAAACTGCTTGCCTTAGTGTCATAGAATTTCAGGAAGAAACGTGACTTCGGTACATTCAGCTTTGACTTGAGAATGTTGGAAATTGCAGCACTTAGTTTCTTGTTGACATCAGGGTTGAGCCCCCCAATTGAAACCAATTCACCATAGGCAGCTGGCTCCTCTGTCCCACCAAATGACATGGGGACAGAACCCTTCAACACAATCATGACGTACTGCATCATGACAAATAAAATATGAGATTAGACCGCCAATGTGCCGTGGGGCATGAAAATTGAGCTTGCAACATTAGAGGGGAAAAAATCCAAGAACTAAAAAATTAAGAGCTCAAACAAGATTTCAGAGCTAGTACTCGAAGCTCACATTGAAGTTGTAAAAAAACCATCACTCTAACATGCCTTAATGAAAATTGGTATTTTGAATTAGCCAACAGTGAGTGATCATCATAAGTCACTAATTAGTTATCAGAGTTCAAATAGATAATTTTAAATATGCAAGACAGAAGGAAAAGCAGTTAGATAATTTCCTTAATGGTCTTATATGCAAACTTGAGCAGATGAAAACTACTTGGGAGGAGTTCATATTCATGTTAAATAATAGCATACAAAATGCAGTTCCTTTAAATTTTCAGAATACAAGCTAATTTTTAAGGAGAGCAACAAAATGTCATCTAAAGAAAAAGATGACTAATACAGAAAAGAGTTTCGTAAAGAAAAAAGAACTTTACAAAGAGTTCCAGACTTTGAAAATGGAACCACCAAAAGAACGGACAAGAATGTTATAATATTTTTCAGAATTTCTTAATCTGAATTCTCTGAAATCTTTGGTGAAATATAGCCAAGGAAATGGTGCAATGGTATTTAGTAGTTAAAAACAAATATCACCAAAAAGTCATGCTAGCCTAGCAAGAATCCAGAAAGCACTTTTTTGTCCTTAGTTTGATTGAATCCACAATGATCATCTAATGAAAGTAATTTCACTTACTTTAGAAAAAGTAAAATGAAAGAGGTCATTTAAAAAATCGACAAAAGCTCAACAAACTCTCTAATGTGAAATCTCATTTATATATATTAACAATCATCCACGATCCACAAGGATCTAGAGAGACTCCCTGCTCCAGCCGAACATTCACTTCAAATCACATGGGGGACAGCCAGTTACTCTAAGGCATATTTCACGGCAGAAACGATTTTGCACCAACCAAAGAAACCAATACAAAAAAAACCAACATCCGTCTAAAATTTTGTACTGCAAAAAACTTGCCCGTTTATAATCAGTAAATCAGCGAAGAAGAATAAAAAATAATTCCTCAATCACCTCTCGTGTAGTCAGAATGAACATTAAGCAAATCCCCCAATATCACCAAAAAAATAAAGCAAAATTTCAAAAGCAACTCTCACAAGAGAGCAAATCACCAGAACAACGCAATAGAATCTGTAAAAGCAGTTTCAACATTGAAGTAAGAACTCGGGTTTCAGATGTGCATACAGCCTCAGGTTTGCCGATGAGTTCGGCAACAGTGGAGGTGGCTTCCGAGAGAATTGAAGAGGTATCAATGCCCTCGAGATTCACGTTTGTGGAGAGATTCAGGCAAGGCATTTCCGATTATCCGCAGTAGATAGCAGCAGTAAATGGAGAATGGAGATAAAACCCTCGATCGTTCACAGTCACAAACTTTCTCCAGAACCCAGACTTGCTATTTGATCATTACCTTGTAGTGGTAAATAAAAAGGCTCTGGACCGGATGATCCCGTCGTTGCCCGGCCTTTCGTTTCAGAAATGTTTTGATATTGATAAATGGCCCACGTGGATTTTTGGGTCCATATAAAATTAAGTCTACCCTATTTTAATCTTAGTGCACTCATTACTGAATTCGCCTAATTTGAATTTAGTGGACCATGTGTAGAAATGGTCCATATTCATATTATAATCCTTTTTTTTTTTTTCTTTTTTTGTTTAAAATTATTTTTATTATTGGATAGGTAAAAAGAAAAAAAAAATCCAAATGCTTTGAGTTTGCAAATGAATTTTTATTTAATAGTAAGTTAAAAATATTTTTGAGATGTATTAATCATTTTTTCATCCATCTTCTCTCTTATGGTAGCTTTAAAATTAAGATTTGGACTTTTTCTTAGAGAAAAATGAATATTTAATTTCAACATTTCTAAATAAATATAAAAATATTAAATTATGGATGGAAAAATTAATAATTATGGGTAGTTTTGTAATTCATTAGGGGATTTTTCAAGTTGACTACTCACTCATACATAAGAGATAATGAATTGGACCAAAATGGACCATACTAGTTTAATTTTTTGCATTTTACACCAAAATCAAACTAATTATTTATTTTTTAAACATTTTAAATCCAATATGACCACAAATAACTATTAAGTTGGTAATGAATAGAAAACTTGTGAATTTGAGTCATGAAAAGATCATAAATTTAAATTATGAAAGTATCAAAGTTAATATGATCGAAGTTTGTCTTTTAAATAATTTTATCAAATTAATCAGGTAAAATATAATCAAATACTCATTTTAAAAAAAAAAATGATGATGAAGAGAGAGAGTTAAGAATAGTCTTATTTTGACTAAACTAATTTAGTTGAAAATTTTCAAAATCAATGTAAAATTTTCTAATTATCAGAGCTAAATTTACAAAAAAAAAAATTAAAAAAATAAAAATGCAAAACAATTAATTCTACTTTATTTGGATGAATTCTAAACTCAATAAGCTTCGGCGAACGGCAAATCAACAACTAATATGCACGGAAACCATTATTAATAAAGTTACATGATATTATTAGACCTTGAGGACAATTATTAAAGTCCCCGAACCTATCTTCCCCCTTTTTTTTTCTTTTTCTTTTTTGGATAAATTATTATCCTTCCCCATAAAAAAAAAAAAAAAAAAAAAAAATTTCCTTGAAAAGTTAGCAGAAGTTCACAATTTGGACTGAGGACGGCCCATTGTCGTATCGTAGACTTTAAGGACAAATCTGGTTCTGGCAATGGACATTTTTTTCTCAAGAATTTCGCCAAGGGCTGAGATCAGTTTCCTCTTCACTTCCCTGGTGATGCCACCCATGGCCACGATCTCGGCCAGCGCCGCCGGTTCCTTACTTCCTCCGAACGTCATTGCCACCGAACCCTTCAGCAGAACCATCACGAACTATACATACACAAAGAAAAATCATTGTTCAAATCAAGAATATATAATCAATTGCTTATTTATTGGTTTTAAGTCTTTAGAATGGGTGAAAATTTTACGGTGTATAATTGTGGAGATTCTATATTCGAGTTTATTTTTCGACCATCATTGAATAATTATCCATACTTAAAAAGTAATGTTACATTGATATAGGATGATTAGGTTGTTTAGTGATTTGTATCGATCGATTTTTAATTGATTTTCAAATCGAACTAACATAATCGATTTTAACAAAATACAAACCATCAATTCAACTTTTTCATGTAAAACCAAACCAATCCATATTCTAATCAATTACGGTTGATTCAGTTTGGTTCCTAATCACTTACTCTATTGGACTCCTCTTTTTTTTTTACCCCTTAAATTTGATTCATCCTTTTTAGTTTAAAGTCTAATGAAAAAATTCTTATCACAATAATTTCAACTCAATAATATAATACACAATTGATTACAAACATAAATTGGTATCATAAAACTTAATTCTTATGGTTAAAACACAATCATCAATTTGGTTCCATTCAAACTGATTATCTTTTTAAGGAATCCAGAGGAAAATTTTGGATAATCTGTTTAATTCGATTTCTGATCGATTATCAATCTGTTTCGGTTTCTGATCGATATAATTTGGTTTAATTATGATGAATCAATTTTGAAGACCCCATACCTATAGGCTATAGGATGAGAGAGAGAAATAATAATAATAATAATAATAATAAAGTATTAGATACCTAAATTTATACTCTAAAGCAACCCATAAATTCAAACAAACGTATAAATCAGGCAAATAGGAATGAATGCGATGGATAAATGTCATCAAGATTCAACAAATAATTGAAGACAATAATCGCAATTTGCATGTACTGCCATCCCAATGGTGTACTAATTGAATTTGTCAAAAAACTAATCAAGAAACCCTGATCAAATAATGCCTTGTGCTGACCGACGCATTAATTATGGCTAAAAAAAAAAATCAAGAAACTTGAGATATGTATGCCAAGTGGATGACTCAACAACATCAATCATAGTAGTAGTTTTATTATTTTATTTTTAAATTTTTGATTTATAGATAATATTCGTATTAAGTTCATGCACATATCTCGACTATTCTATTTGAAACCTAAATCCCTATAAAAATCCACACTTACGTAAATTAACTCATTAAAATTAAAATTTGAAGGAAGACGGAGGAAGGAAGTCAAACTATCCATAACTATGATGGTAGTTTTATTGACGTAATAGTAACTACTTGGATTAGATCACGGTAAGATGGGATTTGTAATATGCATGTACTGTCATCCCAATGATTTGGGTACCTCAACTATGCTATTTTGGAGCCTAAACTCATATAAACCAACTTTAAAATTTAAAGGATCACTACCAAGGAAGTCAAACACCCACGACCAGTTTTCTTCACTTGGATTAGATCCCAGTAAGATGGGATTTGTATTTCATCTGCTGAGCAGATTAATTAACAATTCAACGCTCACATGACACGTTCTTTTCATTTCTGCCCATCACCTGTGAAATCAAAGCTTTAGCCTTAAGGAAATAATTACTTGTTCTCCTCGACAACCTGTTCTTGAATCTTGACACAGGATTATTTGGGGGTACAGTTTTCGACTTTAGAAAAATAATAAATAAATCCCTTTTTGGAATTTCCTTTTTTTTTAAGTGCAGAAATAGAAATCCATACAGCAAGAAATTGCAGTCTTTTCGACTGTCAATGGATAGGAATAACCGGACTATTCACCAAATTATTATACTAAAGAGAAGTCAAAATTCATATCCCAAGCCATCATTTCCAGAGGAATGTCAAATTGAGCAGGCAAAATGGCTGAATGAGGAGCTGAGAACAGTGAAAATTTTTGTCAAAATCTTGAACTAAGAAATATTCTATCTATTAATATGTATTCCTACAGAGAACTGAAGTGGAATATTCTATCAGCAGTGTCTTCAACTATTCTTTTCCTCTTCTTTCAGACATATTTTGTAGATAACCCATTTCAATGCCAAATGCAAAATTTAATCAAGAATGGAACAAGAATTCAAGAAATCATCACTTAGAACGTAGAAATAGAGAAAACCCACCTCCAAACTTCACCGAACTTGATGAATTTTAGACATTGATGGTATTATAAGAAGAGAAAATCTTCTCCATTTAACAGAAACAGAACCGCAGGGCAAAGAAAGAGGGATAATACTATATACACAATCAGTGAGTACTGCTTACCTTTTCTGGTTTTCCGGTAATAACAGAGATGGCTTTGGTGACTTCCAAAAAGACTGATTCTTTGTCAATTCCATCCAAGTTCACGTTAGTCGAGACATCAAGGCAAGGCATTTTCTTTTTCTTGGTTTTTGTTGGGTGGCTTTCTCTGGTGCCGATGGCCTATTGTCGAGGATGATTTGTAGGCCGAGGAGGCAGGAAGCTGTAGCAGTAACGAGAAAATGATTGCAAGGCTTCTCCCGTTTTGAGTTGCGGACAAAAGAAAATGGATCACATGGTACGACTACCGCTTTGTTTCATTGAAAGCCTGCCTGCCTGCCTGCCCACTCATTTATATTGGGGTATCTCCTATGCATAACTAATGGGACTCTTAAAGTGGAATCCTCATGTCACATTCCGCCTCGTATCCTCTAATAATTTATTCCTTTTTTTTTTCTTCTTGTATCATCTAAGGTGAGTTTTTATGTTATTAACTTATTTAATATTTAATTTTTTTTAATAATTAGGATTCACCCTCCCTCTCTTAAAGAAGAAAAAAGAAAGGTTATCACATGTAGGATATGCCTATCTCCATCACCCATTAAAACATCAAATTTGTCTTGCTTTCACCGATTGCTTAAAAAAGCACCTCTTTTCTCTCCCTCTATCTTCATCATCATTTCAGTCATTTCATTTTTATCCCCACTCCAATAGTTCCTCTCCCCTTTCTCTCCTATTCACCCTTAAGCACCTCCTTTGGCCTCCCCCCATTGGAGATGCCCTTACTTTGTTCCAAAATCTAATTCTTTCACTCTCTTTTTTTCCTCCTCAAAATAACCCTATTAAAGAATAACGTTAAAAATGAAAGAAAGAGAGGAAAAAATATATATATTTATGGAGAGAGAGAATGAGAGCATGGATAATATTTTTTAAAAAAGAAAAATATCTATTAAACTACTAATAATAACTTATGTTCAGAGGGGAAAAAATGAGTTTAAATGACTTATAATTAGAGATGAGAAGAGTTATTGTCTTGTGATTTTTCAAAATAGATGTCCTTTTAGTTGAAATATATACTTTCAAAGAGTTTTGAATAACAAATTTTCAACATTATATCTATTTACTTTTCACCATATTAAGTAGCAATATTATCTCCATTGTCAATTAATATACGTTTTGAGTTAATAATATTTAATATGAGGAGTATTTTAATAAAAAAAACAAGTACTAGTTAAAATAATCATTATTTTGATCTGTATTCTCAACTGTAAAAGTCATCTAAAGAGGAGGGAAGAAGTAATAATCATGTAAATGAGCCACGTATCTTTATTCAGTGAATATAAAAGAACATACAGAGATATAGAAGAGAAACGTGGGAGGGCTTCATTAATTTAATTGAGGAAAAATTTTAAATTATAAACAAGTTGATACTTTTGCATACAGGGGGGAGGATTTGCTTTTCTGCTGACTGGAAATAACAGTTCTTGGCGACCACAATTATTTTTTGACGATAAGGTTAGATTATGGTTATTCTCTATGATTGATATAGAGATATTAATAGATAAGAACGTAGAGAATCACATTCTTTTTAAAAATAAATATAAGAAGTATTCGTGGAGACAAATGACTTGAATATGTGGCATATTAATTAATGATATAATGTCATTCATTACTTGATTGTAGTTGTGCATATATTTTCTATATCAGGAATACTATAGACTTATATTTGAGTATTTATAATTTACTATTACTATATTCACTTATTTCATTAAGTGTCAATGTAATATGTAATTCATAATATTTAATTATGAAGTTACTTATTAGTAAATGACAAGATCCATTACTTCATAATTAAATAAGTAAAGTATAATATTTAATATATATTCTATTTATACTGATTAGAAAGTCCTCGGCCAAGACAATTACAGAGAAAAATGTTTCTCAAATAAATAGAACTAGATATATGATCAAGTAATGCAGATTATTTAATAAGAATATAAATGGAAAGATTATATACATAGTAATTACAATGTGGTTCTAATAACTAGGAATTAATCTTTCACTATTTATTGTGTAGTAATGATATGTTAGTAAACGTCACTCATGACATATGAAAGCTTGGATATATTTTGAGATAATATTCAAGCTAGAATTTTCTAATTAATATTAATTTCGATTGTCAATAAATAATGAATCTATACAGTCATACACAATAAAGTCGAAGCTTACAATGACATTGAGTTTTTTACCTTATTTGTAAAAAAGTACCAGTATACTTTAAAGAATAAGATTAAGTGATAAGGTTATAGGCTTAGATGAATGAATTAATTAATTAATATTTAAAATTAGTTTTAGGCCTTTTCCCAAAATGAATAAGAAAATGCCCAACTAATGGGTTTAGCTCATTAGGATTAAGTTTTGAAGTTTTATTCATAATAAACATTTTATGATAACCCTAATTGTAACTTTTGAATATAGAAACAATCTTTTTTTTTGTGTGTGTGTTGGAACACTGGATTAGTGTAAACAATCTGGAGGTTCAACAATTGGGGAGCTGATATTCGAAAAAAAGATTTTTATATATCTAAATCTCTAGATATACAAGACAAATTACAAATACAATGAGTGATATGATTGTAATTAGCAAGATTTATTTCCGCTACTCTATTCTTACATTCACATTGTTAACACAAAGTCTAACTCTATTAATATTTATAGTGCACTTGGTAATGCATTCTATTGTATTTTCCTATTGTCTATTATTAAAGTAGAGTCATCAAATTTTCATCGTTCTATGAATTCTCATTATATATATACATACGAATATCTGAATCTAATTTAAAAAATATGTTCAGAGACGAGAATTCTCCTTTTGTTCATGTCTCTATTTATATTTTGAAATAAAAATTTGGATGTCATCTCATTGAAAAATTAACACCGCATCATGTTAAAATTGAAATAAATGAAACTCAAAATTTTAAAATTTAATTAAATAAAAAGTAAGACATTCAATTTCAAGGCAGTATGTATATTGTGACTAACGTTCTTTTTGTCCCTAATTATGAGTCATTTATAATAATTTTTTCAATATTAAGGTAAATATTTATGTCAAAATGTCTCTATGGAGGAAAACATTAAGAAAGCAAGAGAAAAAAATGTTTTATAAAGAGAATGAGTAATATTGGAAGAAAAAAAAAGAGAGAGAGTGAAATATCTATCAAACTACCAAGTTACCAACAATAACTTATAATTAAAGACAAAAAAAGTGAATTCAAATGATTTATAATTACATAAGAAAGAGTATACCTGATAAAATAATTACAAATACTGTGAGTGATACGATCGTAATTAGTGAGATTTATTTTCGCTGTGCTATTCTTGCATTCACATTGTTGACAAAAAGTCTAACTCTATAAATACATATGGTGCACTTTGTAATGCATTTTATAGTATTTTCCTATTGTCTATTATTAAAATAGAGTCATCAAAATTTCATTGTTCTATGAATTCTCATTATATATATGCATATGAATATCTGAATCTAATTCAAATAATATATTTAAAGACGAGAATTCTCTCTTTGTTCGAAATAAAAGGTCTCTATTTTTGTTCAAGTGATTTATAATAACAAATGAAAAGAGTATACGACAAGGTTTTTAAAATCGAGAATTTAAGTAAATTTATTGGGTGTCCTGTAAACTCATCAAGTTTACTTCAAGAATAAATATATATTAAATAATTTATATATCATCACAATAACATAAATATTCCAATAATATAGTAAAAAAAAAGTCTAGAATTCATATTTACAGCAATTCCAAATAAAATTACAATAAACTAACAAGTTTTATACAACTAAAATTTTTCTAACAATGTTTAAAACATCAATCATAAAAATCAAATTTCATGAAAACATAAAAAACTAGATGAAAAAGTAAAAACATCAATCATCAAAATTAAGACTCAAGAAAATCCATTGCAAAATTATCATTACTAGCTATTTGTTCTTGTCTCTTCGGAGACATCCCAGTGGATGGAGTAGTGAGCTCGCAGACCATAGGTCTCAAATTCGAATCCTACCAACACCCTTCTGGATAAGTGGAATGTCAAGGTGCATGCAAACTGGACCGGACATCGCTTAAAAAAAAAAAAAACTAACTGTTTATTCTTCGTCACTATCATTATCATCAAATTGAATATCCAAATTATCCCTAAGATCCAAGCGGCTTGAACTTTCTAAATTATTAAAATGTTACAAAAGTTTTAAAATTAAATTTATCTGTATTATAAAATTATGAGATATTTATAAATGTATTATTAAAATATACTTGGATTTATTTTGTAAAAAAATGCTGATATATAAAACACATTAGCAACTGAATATGTAAAGGTTTGCTGAAGAGCTGGTAGGTGAGTTTGACTGTAGCCATGAGTACTCAAATTCAAACCTTGACAATCGTGGGTTTGAAGAAATATATATATTTTTTAATTTGGGTGAGTCAAACTCGATCAATTTGGACGATTTTATCGAGTTAAACTCGCGAGTTGATCGATTTTACCCCTTTTTTTATTTTGATTCGATTTTACACGTTTATACCCCCTAAAATCGTAAACTTATACCAGTTTACAAGTCAACTCGAGATTTTGATAACCATGATATACGAGATAAAGTAGGATATTAGTAGTAGCAAACACGCCTAAATCTATTTCTACTATAATTTTTTTTTTAACACAAAAATGTATATACGTGTTATATAATCACTTCGTCCATAATTAAATGTTTCATTTTTTATTTTGAATTATTTGAAATTGAATCTCTCATTTCTAAAAGTAAATAGATTTTTAATATAAAGTTCTACACATTTTTAATTTAAAAATTTACACTCATTAACCAAAAGTCTCTCAAAAAATTACATTAATGAGAAAAACAAAATGATAATTTTTTTTTAAAAAAAGTCAAATGCATGTATTATTATTTAAATTTTAAAATAATACGTTCAATTTCGAATAAACTTTTTTTATTTTTTAACACCTACACCTACCTTTAGTCCTACCCCTCTCGTAAAAGATTGACTATGAGATCCCACTTATTTAAAAACATTTCCTCAAAACTATGTGAATAATTAATTCTTCCTCCATCACTATCGCGCAGTGGAGGAATTGCCCGATGAGACACCGCAGTACGTTGATCGCTCAGCAGGGAGGGGACCGACGAGGACGGCTGAGGAGCAGAGCAGAATCAATGGAAATGATTTCACTGTGGAAGTCATATATACAAAATGAGTGGCATAGCACTATAAATAGTAGCTCCACCTGCACCGTCCACCACCACCACAATTATAGCCATTTGGTTGGCCGTACACGGCGCACTCCACGCCCCAAATCAGCACTTTCAAGTTGGTTGCATGAATGCTACACCCACTGCGGATAAGAGAACCAGCTGGTAGTTCTAATTTAATGTGCTTAATTCCCTCCTTGCAAGGATGGACCAACCAAGGCCTCATGTGACTTCTTTATGGGTCTAGGTGTCATATATTTTGTGGATATAAGAATATAATTTCTTGGACCAAAGAGACCTTGAATTTAGTTGGATTTAGTGTGAATTGTAATTTGCAGTATGTGATAAAAATAATAAAAAAAAATTTTAAAAAAAATGTTACCACTACTTTGCTTGAGAGTGGATTCGAATCTTACCCCTTTTTTTTAAAGCAAAATAATTCAAACCAACAATTATTAATAACTTATATAAAAGGGTAATACTTGAATTACACTCCATTGCGAGAGATCTGTATATCTCGTCCCTTAATATTATAATAAAGTATAAATTGTAAAAAATATATAATTTGTACATTCAAGATTCAAAAAGATAAGACACTAATAATATGCGTCAATCAATAACCAATACACTTATCACTATTTGTAGATATGTATAGAATCCAACCCAAGAGGAATTGATAAGATTCGAACTCAAAACCTTCCGTGCACCCATTACTCCACCACGGAGGACACCTTTCTTTTCAAAAGATTTGATAGAGTTAAAATTATAGCATTTACATGACAAGCAAATGGCATTTTTTTATTTTTTAATTTTGTGATTACAATATCAAAAAAATTGAAATGCCTATGCCTTCCACCGATGAAAGTGATTCACATTACCCTCTAACAATTCTATCGAATGCTAATTTACGCACCCATTTTTGGTTGGAATAATTTCAATCGAGAGGAGAAAAGAAAGGCACCGGGAGAGACTAAAATCCATTATCAACGCATGGATAAAAGTTGTCCCCATGGTTCGACTTGGTGGTAGGTCGCAGCCTCGCATAAGCAAGGATAAGAACGTCTATGTTTCCTCATGATATCCAAAAAAAGAGTTTATTCATTTGCCAATAGTTATGTATTGCACAACAAATTTCTTACAATTTGATTTGAATTCTCAAGTTTTTTTATGAGTCAAACATGAATTTTTAATAATAGTTTTAATTTATATTAATATATAAAAATAGTTCTCAAAGTATGAAAGGTTTATAAATGTCAATTTTTAATACTTAAGCTTTTTTTTTTTTTTAAAAAAATACTTTTATGACAAAGCTTTGACATTTCAAAATATATACAAATCAAATCAATTGACTTTGGGCTTTATAACTTGAAAACATAATTTTGCAATACTAAGAAATGGTTCAATGAAATTAAATAATAATAATATAGGGAAACAAAATGAAAAAAAAAATTCAAATGTGCAAGGATAATTAAATTTTTTAAAATAAAATAAGCTTTTGCTATTAAAAATTTTTAAAAATGATGATATCAAATGAGTAAAAGTTATTAACAAAAAATTTTAAATAATTAGGTCTGAGAAATTTTAATGAATACTTGTAAGTGATATGATTTATGTGTAAGTGATAATTATGTTAGTATTTTCATTTTACAACCTTCACATGATCTAGAGGTGAGAGCTTATTCGATGGGTTCACTTTTTTTTTTTTTTTTTTCTTTTTATAATTATGTTCGTATTTCTAAATTGTCCCCTCACTATTAGCAAATCCAGAAAATGAATACGTGTACAATGGCGAACAGCCCAAAACGCATAATGCCCTCTCGGTGGGCCTAATAGGCTGGTGGAAAGGACCATTGGGCCTCAAAATTGGGCATCGAGAATTGATGAATCTAATAGTTATAACTTCTCGATAGGTTGTTGTCTCCTTTGCCCACTCGAGTAGTTTCTTTTCAAATCTATTTAAAATTTCAAAATTACTCAATTTAGTTATTCACTTTCTATCTATATCCATTTGACTTTTTGATTTTCAAATTTGAAATTGACTTAATTTTTTAGTGAAATCGATTCAAAGTAGAACCAACTATAGGTTTTAAGCAGGTTTTGGTGAAACCAATTTATTATTTGAACTAGGGATGTAAATAGTGATAACATATCAATAAATAATATTGTGAAATACAATCAAAATAAAAGAATTTATATACAATTAAAGTTATCTAAACGGTCATGTATATGAATACAAAACTAGTTTATTTTTGAAAAAATAACTATTAACAATACAAAATTTTTTTAAAAAGAATATGTTTTTATTTTTTGGAATTTTTATTTAAAAAATTATTAACTTGGACGGATGATGAGTAACTCGTTGAATTACTTTTTTTTTCCCTTTTGTCATGCATCGCGCTAATATTATATTGGTACTTAAATAATAGCATAATAATGGATGATGATAGAACTTAACACGAATGTCCAATAACAAGCCCAGCAAATAAATAATAGCATGATAATAAGGTTGACGAGACTCAAATTTAGGATTTGTTCTAAAAACTTAAATTGATAAAAAGAGATTAAATTTAATTATTTAATAATTTATAAGTGATTCAAACTCACGTGTCACAACTTACATTCAAATCATAAGTTTACGGTATACTTTAATCTTAATAAGTTTTAACTCATATTAGAACAATCGATGTAAGTACCAATTATTCTAATCTTAGGTTACACGTGAATTTTGATGGCAATGATTATCTTTGGGTATTGGGTAATAATTCTCCCGCCTCATGCCAAACGTCCAAATCTCTTGGACAATTGGGCCTAAACCTATCTCAAACAAACTCCTTGCTTAAAACCTTGGGATGCCCAAATATTGGCCTATCCTCCATAATTTGATAGCCCTTGTTAGTTGCCAGAGCCCACGGCCCATATACAAGTTAATTAAAATTTTTAAATGGTTTAGTAAGATTTGAATGCGTTCGTACTCATCATCTCCCCACCTTCTCCCTTTCTGCAGATGGAGCTGCGCCTCCTTGCCGAGTTCGAGAATCCGGCGACATGCAGCTCCGACAACCACCGTGCTCTCTCCCTACCAGCCTTACAAGCAGCTCTCTCTCTCATCTCCAACCCCTTCACTTCCGACACAACACTCCGTTCCCTTTTCGGAACCCTTTCCGGAACCATCCAAAACAAAGAAAACCTTACTTCCATCCACCAAGAACAGATACTTTCGCTTCTCTCCGAGCTCTTCCACCACCATCCCCACTTCCGACATGAAGTTTGCCTTGCTGTCCACGCATTTTCACTCTCCCCTTCCACTCCCACGCCCTCCCATGCTCGTTCTCTGTCCATCCTCTTTAACAATGCTGATGTCACGGATGAATTCGCTGACGAATCGATGTTTCTCGCTCTTTGCTTTCGGCCTTGCAAAGCCTCCTCCAGGCACTGGTTGCTGCGGAATGTGCATAAATTTTGTGTGCGGCCGTCGGTGTTGGTCACAGTTCTGTTGGGGTTTACGAAAGATCCCTATCCATTTACTCGGAAGGCTGCACTGGATGGTTTAGCCTTATCGTCCAAGTTTCTTCCGGTCGAGGATCAAACTCTTATTCAATGTTGCTACTTTAGTGCCGTTGAGCTTCTTTTTGATACAGAGGATTCTGTTAGATGCTCAGCTGTTCGTGCGGTATGATGCCCACATTTGAACTGTAGTGATTGAAGCTACCATTCTAACTTTCCTATTGATTTGCATCCATAGGATTTTTCCTCAGTTGCTTTACCTGCATTCTTCGTTATAAAAAGAATGTTTGAAGGGCAATACACATGAGATTCTTCATATCAGGTTGATTGAAACTTGGGATTCTTTCTTGGCAGCTTATATTATTGTTTTGAGTCCATTACAAATGCTCTCTTGTTTTTATTTTTTTTAAAATTCTTTTTCTTAATCTTTGGTGGGGCTTGTTAAAAAAATTTTGCCAGTCAGATTCTTGATTTCTGGGTAATACTCTAATGTCATCCAAAATTTATAGATGGATGGTGTTTTTATCAGTGGCAAATGCCAGTGGAACATCTAACTTTGCTATCTACTATGCTAGCCAACTTTTCTATTTTACTTCCCCTTTTCCCATCTGATGTTAGAACTGTCATATGACACTTCTAACAGTCTTGATTCTTGTTTTGCACCAGGTTAGTGAGTGGGGACAGTTAATCGTGGGAAGCAACCAATTTAAACATAGGAGTGATTGGTCTGATGCTTTGTTTGTACAGGTAGATTCTATTACATCCTTTTTCAGTTTGGATGATCTCCTGGATATAGTTTTGTACAATGAGCTCTTACATATGTTATTGTTTCATTCTTATTGTGTTTGCATTCTTTGAATTAGAGAATATTGATTTGCTTAAATTTTTTGTGGTGAAGTTGCTGCTTATTTCACAATATGGTTGCAGCTTTGTTCAGTGGTGAGGGACATGAGCATGAAGGTCAGGGTTGAAGCTTTTCAGGCCCTTGCCTGTATTAGAATTGTTTCAGTTGATATTCTCTTACAGACCCTATCTAAGAGAGCTTCCCCAGCCATAAAGGACAAGAGTTATCCTGGCCAGCATGCTGCTAATCTATTTGAATTACCCGCATCAATTGCTGCTTTCGCTTTAGTACATGGCCTTGAGGATGAATTTTATGAGGTTTGAATCATTTATTCTGTGTTTTATTTCAATATGAACCTTTGGAACCAAAGGGTAGTCCGGGATAGTTCTGCAAGTGTCTAATTGTCTTATTCACACATAAAGAATCACTAAGATAATGATTTTATAACTTCTGCATGTTTTAGAAACATTATTTGCAGGTTCACTTTTTCTAGTTTCTGACTATTCAGCGGAATTTTATTGGAAAGGATGTCTAATTCTGACAGGATTTGCTGAAATGAAGGTGAGAAGATCTGCCTGCTGTGCCTTGGGTACACTGAGTGTCCAGTCTGCTGATTTTGCATTTGAAGCTGTAAATCTGCTGGTTGATATGTTGAATGATGATTCTATAGCTGTGCGTTTACAAGCTTTGGAGACAATGCACCATGTGGCCATAGCTGGCAATCTAAAGGTGCAGGGAGGACACTTGCATATGGTAATTCGATTGCTCTCAAAAGAACCTTTCTCAACACATCTTTCCGCCAATCTAAGGGTGCAGGGAGGAGACGTGTATATGCTAATTCTATTGCTCTAAGCAGAACCTTTCTTAATACATCTTTCTGAAAATATTCTCTTGGTTCCCAATGTGGAAAAAATATGTGATAACCTGTTTTTCCTTATCTAGGAATTCTGTAAATATTTATTTCCTAAAATATAGGGATTTAGTTTGGAAGGAAATCAGGAATCCTTGATTACAGGATAACTGAATTAGGGCAGTTACTATTTTTTCTTAATATGAAAACTCTATATATAGCCCATTAGAGGCTTCTGTAAAATACACAGAAAATATATGACATTTTTTTTCCCTAATTTGCCACACCCAACATCAAAGCCCTGATATGCAGCATATATCTCAAATCAGTACAGTGGCCATATCCTGATACTGAGCATAAAAATCCATTTAGTAGTGTAACAACTTGCTGCAAGTTAAAATTTTTTTTGACAGAAATAGTATGATTTTGCTTGAGCCTGTTCTGGCACTGTCGTAGTGTATTACTATATTGTAAATGGGAATAACTTAAATTGGTTGATAAAGATGAACTTTTGTGAATTAGAAGTTCTGATAATCAGTAAAAAAGATAAAATTGAGAGTGCAGGAGTAAGAATACGAAAGGAGTTTTCATAAGTTTTAATTATATGATGAGATGAAGATATGCATAGTTCGAGCAAAGGATAATTTTCAATATTAGGTGGGAGGACTCTATAAGCTGTTTTTGAGAGAAGCTGTTTAAACATGTTTGAAGCAGGAAACTAATTGATGCATTCCATGTGATGATTCCATAATTCCCAAAAGATCACAAGCTAAAATAGAGAAAGTCAGTTGCTTTTATTCCTACTATGGTTCTCACATATATTGTTTAGCATAAATGGAATTTTAGATGCAAGTACCTTACACCAAACCTATATGTTAGGTCAAAGCATGATCTTTAAAATTTCTTTCTGTTTAATCACAAACTTATCACTTTTATCCAAATCATGAGATTGATTCAGTTTCCATTTATATTTGAACAGGAAAGTTGTCTTCTAATTTCGGTTGTATACGTTGTGTTTTTTCCTCTTGCAGTTATTTGGGACCTTAGTTGATTCTAATACCTTAATAAGAGCTGCCGCCAGGAGGGTACTTCATTTAACCAGATTGGTCAACTCTGCTATGTTTAAATCATGTTTTCAAGCCCTTGCAAAAAATTTAGAAATGTATCCACAGGTATTTATAATTTGCTGTGCTTCTTTTCTTTATACCATGAGGCGACGGTCCTCTAAATTAGAGTGATAGCTAGAATAATTGTGCCATCTGTCACATTGAATTTGAATTAGTATTCTCATGGATAAAAGTCTCTACTCAATGAGATGACGGATAATGTAGCCACATCTTTAAATCTTTAATTGCATCCCACTCTCCTAAAGTATTGACAAATTACTGTTTGAAACATTTTTCAGGATGAAGCTGATATATTCTATATTTTATTTAATATTGGTCAACATCACGGAAAATTTGTTGCACAGATTATTCGTGAGGCTTCTGAGGAGGTAAATACATGTTCATGTGCGCTGTGGTAATTTGGTGCTATTTGAAATCTGTCTGGTTGATGTGTTTGCTGGCCGCACCGTGTATCATAGTGAACCTTTTATGCTTTATTTTATCTATCATTCATGCATTAAAACTCTACCTTTTGAAGATCAACTTATGGAGAATTTGGTTCTGAAGGTTCAGAATGTACTGTGCATGTCGTTTTGGTGGTGTTATATATTTTGCATTAGTCATGTCATGTCCTAACATTTCTTTGCTAGTCTACTCTTTTTATTAAAATTTTGAACCTTCGGATGGTATGATATGAGAGCAGATATGCGGTATTAAAAAAATGAAATGAATTAGGGGAATATTTGTGATTTTATGGCTGAGTCATATTTAATATACCAATTCTGGTGATTAAATTAAATTGTCCCGAAATCCTTTCACCTTTATTTGTCATATATGGGGTTATCAGATATCTTAATTTACCCGTTGACCTGTTTCTTTTTTCGCCTTCGTTCTTTAGTAGGCAAGTTTGACCTCCAGCACCTGAAGAAGATATATTTTGTGCATGAAATTTAGCTGATCTTCATGAATGAAGTATTAGAGAAATACTTCTCTCTTTCTTTCAAATGGCAAATCTCATTTTGCTAATGGAGGGCTTGTGTAATGCTTCAGATAGAACCTTCTTTTGGCGGAAAGTTGGTATATGAAAATGCAAAATCAGTTGCCTTGTTGGTGCTTGCAGTATCAGCGCCAGTTTCTTTTGAACGATCCATTTGCAGCATTCCAGCTACAATATTTTCATATGCAGTGACATTACTAGGGAGAATTTCTTGTGGTTTTGCTGGTTCCCTAAGCTTGAATGACCTGTTGGCATATTTGTCCCATTGCAGCAGATTCACGTTTGTCTCTATTTCTGAATTCTTTGAAGGGGAAGAGCCAGCTTTGAAAGGTGACATTCAGCTCTGGGAAAAAAGTTACGAATTCTATCAGAATCAATTTCAGGAGATACTGAAATTGATGAAAGGAGTTCAGCCAGTTCTACATTACCAGCTGGACATCCATGAAGCAGCAAGGAAGACTGTGAACATTATTCTTCACAAGGTTAAAGATGTTTGGTCATTCATTCAGTGTGGATGCTTGGATGAAGCTACTCAAACTTTAAGGTGATAATATTGAATTTTCTTTTGTTTATTCTTGCACCAAATATGGTTTGGTCTTTTTCTCCAAAATAACTTGACTGTGTCATTCTTCCAAGTACACATCTAAAGAAGCTTCTGAATTTGGTGTCAATCTAGTTTCTTTCATATTTAGCAAATTGATAACTGAAATCTTGACTTTAGAAAAAATGTTCTGCTTGCAATTTTATTCTGTTAATGTCTAGAAACAATGTTTATATACTCTACCAGAGAGTATCATTGTGGGATATATTTTCTCAGAAAATCTGTGTATGAGCTTTCACCGGATGGCTTAAGTCTGCAGTATTGCAACATTGAAAGCCAAATTTGACTCTTTAGTTTTCACTTGTTCTCAAAGCTGATTGCACTATCTGCCTTAGTTTGCATTATTTTTACATCTGAAATATTTCTACTTTCTGGCTTGTGCAGGAGTTGGAAAAAAGAGTTAATGGTATTTACATCTGATTCACTTCAATGCAAAGCCATGTTAGGTTTTACTTTACAATATCTGAAAATTTTAAAATTGTTGGGAAGGATATGGATGTGCTGTTTGTTCCCTACGATAGCCCACCCCTTTGGAGTGGAGTTGGGATTCTTATTCAGAAAATTGGACGAGAGCATAAGATATATTAGGTATGCGTTCATAGGATTGAACAAGGAAGCAGATTTGCATATGTTGGAGCTAATAATCATGTCTTGCACCTTGAAGATTTGCTATGCCAAAACATTCTGTTCATGTACTGCTTTGGAGAAGCTTTATTCCACAGTTTCCTCCATGGAACATCTTCACAAATTAAGTTCTTTGGAGCTTCCAAGCTATATTGTTGAACTTAAGAAGATTTTGCACGAAATAGGTCCACCACCAGATGGAGCCATAGAAAATCCTTTTCAGCTGCAGAATTCACTCAAGTATATCTCTTTGAGGGAGTTTGAGTTATCTGCAACAATGAAACACGTAGATGCTGAATTGGAAGTTTGCAACAACAGCTATGAAAATCCTCTCAATTTCATTTCTGGCTTACCTGTTGGCATACCGTTTGAGATCAAATTGTATAACATCTCTTGTGAAAGTAGGCTATGGCTGAAAATGACTCTGGAAGAGAAGAAAACTCAGTTTGTATTCCTAGATTTGGATGGAATAAGCAGCTGTGAAGAAGTCAAGAAATTTACATTTGAAGCACCCTTCTATGGCACCCCAATGGCAACCTATTTTACCCTGAATGTATGCATTGTAATGGAATGCTTATCTGAGCAAGTTTCTATGTGTAATAATTATTGGGGTCCAAAGCATGAGCTGATAAACCTTTGCAAAGAGAAAGAAGTATATCTCTCCCGGTTAAGTAGTGGTTAATTTCTGTGTTGTTGAAATATAGAGATAGAAATGACATGCACTTGTAAATATATACTTTACTTTTGGGCCATTGTCAATGGTTTGAAAACCTTTCTCTCTCTTTATTCTAAATGTTCTTTATAAGGATAAGGACATTTTGAGGGAAAAAAAAAACGATCTTAATTTTGGTAAAATGATCACAATTTTTACCTAGAAACTTGAGCATGACAGATCCTTTATTGTAGAAACCATAAATTTTGGCTTCCCAGAGGACCCAAACCGACAAAAAGCCTATACAATTTGTATTTGCTTTAGAATTTGTTTTAGAATATGCATCAACTTCAATCCTGTCCGAAAACAATTGCTGAGCAGAAGCACCTTCTTCCAGTTGCCCTCGAGTTAGTAACTTGCCACCCTTGGCCCTCCTTGAACTGTTCAACCTGTAGTTGCATAGCAGTTAGATCTTGAACAAAATGAAGAATTTGTAAGATTCTTCAAGTGATGAACTCATTAACTTAAAATAAAAGGGAAGTTTAAATGCCTACCGTGTCTACTATCTCTTCACCAGACTTAACTCCTCCAATTACATAAATGGATTCTTTAAGAACAGCAGCAGCTAAATATCCTCTGGATTCATTCATTGGTTCTCCAGCCATCCACTTCCCAGCTCGAGGATCATAAATTTCAACACTTTTTGACATTGAGCTCTCACCAAACCCACCAAGGACATATCTGCCAAAGGAAATGTCAAACTCACAAATTTGAAAGACAGCCAAACTCACACCCTTGAGCCTTCCTCTCCCCAAAGTCGGGCTCAAAACGCAACACCATTTCATATTAAAAGAAGGAAACTAACTTATATTGGCTTTCTTCTAGTGGATAATCAGTTTCATCAGATGCAATTAAACTCATGGTCTGGTTAAAAAAATGGCATACAGTGTAAGATCACTGAAAATGAAAACAAACTTACACTTTCTCATTCATAACCACCATAGAATGGCAA
This sequence comes from Parsonsia alboflavescens, assembly GCA_028571225.1. Lineage (NCBI taxonomy): Eukaryota > Viridiplantae > Streptophyta > Magnoliopsida > Gentianales > Apocynaceae > Parsonsia > Parsonsia alboflavescens. The sequence goes on along the minus strand of JAOXNR010000029.1, from coordinate 11,321,230 downwards.
CCCCTCATGGTACTCATGCTATCAATTCTGCACCAAGAATGTTCTCTGGGATCAAAACGTTCTGCTGACCTTTGAAAAAGTAGAATCTCCACATTAATATTGAGTTCCATTTGGTAAAAATTATAATTTTAACCACCTTCATACACATTACATGAATAAAGAGGGAAAAAAAAGGTGTTTGCGGTATGACTTACTTCAAATAATTGCTTCCATCAAATCCTCCAACGGCATAAATAGCACCATTAAGCTCTGCTGCAGTGAGAGCAAATCGCTTGTAGAGAAGGGAAGGGGGGGTTAGATTTGGTGGGAACTTAAGCACAGAGACCAACAATATGCACCTAAAGCTGACACTGACTAGAATTCAAATGGGCAGACTAGAAGAAAAGAAAGGAAAAGCATCTAGATTATCAAAGGAATGTGGAGAATAAGATCCAGATATGTAAGGATTCTAGGATTTTTCTAAATGAATTGTACTCTGGAAGACAATACCTTCCTCGATCTACAAGAAGTTTCTGTCAAAAAACAGACTCTAGAGTTTAAGAGAGTTTTTTTTTTTGTTGTTGTTTTTGTTTAAGATAGTTGGACCACTAGCATGCCAGAATCCTTCTCAATTTTCAAGCTTAAGAGTAACTAAAAATTCAAAATTCTTGATGATTACAGGCCCAATAGCAAATCAGAAGACTGGAAATGAAAATGGAAAAGAAAAGTGCATCTATGAATTGCACTGCACAAATTACCTTTTCTAGCATTGACTGGGTAGGAATCCAACTTCCAACATTTACATCATACATTTCAACATCTGAGAAACATTCTACTCCATCCCCACCACCAATTGCAAAAATTTTGTTATCCAACACAGCCCCAGCTAAGCTTCCCTTTTTCTCATTCATGGAGGGGTGCAAGCTCCACTGATTATTCACTGGATTATATGATTCAACTTCACAAAGAATGGAAAACCCATTAGAAATGTGTGTGTGTGTGAGAGAGAGAGAGAGAGAGAAAAGTAGTACCTGTGTCATACCACAAGCTACCATTTCCACCACCAAAGACATAAAGTTCACCATTCAACTTCACTACCGAGCAATATGATCGAATAGAACTCATTGGCTTCAGAGTTTTCAATATATCTTGTGAAGGAGAATACAAATCCAATGCAGGTAACCATGAGACACCATCATATCCACCAATCAGAAATATTGACTCATCAAAATCCAGCTGAAGATTGTCTAGAGACTTGAAGCCCACGGCATCCACATGCTCCGGAGCAGGTCTTGAAATTGACTCCAGCAGCATACATCGACGTTTAAGCTGGCAGATATCTTCTTCAGCTGCTTGCTAAAATCCAATGCAGAAAAATTAAGGAGACATGGAGGACATGATTTAAAGTCCTTAGGAGTAGCAGGTAAGAGAATATGAGTCATTGAGCATAAAACTTGGATAGGTCCTTACCTAGCTTAACTATTTGACATAAAATAATAGACTTTTCCATAATGATTTACTGAAAGATTGTCTAAATATATCAAACTTATATCTTATTTCTACCTTGGTTCAACTGAAAAGTTACCGGTATAGTGTGAAAGAGAATGTTTATGTGAAGTGAATTAGCCTCACAAGTACCAAGATAACCTAGCTGAATAAAATAAAAGGCAAAGTGTAATTTCATTTCACATTTTCGTCCAGTACGTGGATTTATGTTTAAACATTACATTTCTAAACAAAGAAAATTTCTGACTAGCCTAATTCAATGAAAAGAGCAAGACAGGACTGACAGAAATTTCTGCACCAACAAAACCAAGACTAGCGAGTATAATCAAAACTAGTCACAAAGAAAGAAAACTACAAAATCTGCAATATCAGTCATACCAGCTTCATTTTCATTTGGTCCGTTTTTTGGATTTGCTCCTCTTTGAAAGCCTCTAGTTCGTTCATTCCTTGCAGCAACTGGATTAAATATCAAAATTGCAATACAAGTTCTATTAAGATTAAAAAAACGCCAATTGATGTTTTACCAAGGAAAATGAAACAATATAACACCTTGGATACTATGGAAGGGTAATCAAGTAATTCTAAAGAACATTGGGGACTTTTATCATTCTCCTCTGGAACTGCTTGCTCTGCTTGGGAAAATTCTCTCAACGATATCTGATCACTGCCTGTGGGATTTTCTACTACATGTTCTTTCACAGATGTCTTTGATGATTCACGGTTAAGAACCATTTCCTTCAATTGCATATAAATGAGGTCCTTCTCATCCAAATTAGTCATTGGGTCAGCTGAGGATGACACGTTTTGGCTATCTAAAGAAGTGGAAGATTGTGAAGCATTGAATTTAAAGGTTGAACTGTTCGATTTTTCAACTCTTAGCTGATGAGATCCACTTTTGTCTCTTTTATTGTCCAAGGGCATTGCCTGAGATTTTGGAAACCATTTGCTTGCAGACAGAAGTCCAAGTTGACCAGGACCAAATGCCATTGCTGACAGTTTGGATATCAATTTATTCGACTGGGCATGATCAAGCTCAAACCAGAAGTGTTGTAGATTATAGTAGTTATCCAAAAGTATAGGCTTGAACTGGTTTTCTGACAGAGGTTGACATTGCAGCTTTATGCGTACTTGAACCTTGTGCAAAGGCACAACTAGAGTATCAGAGTTTTCCTTCACTATAACTCAAAGAAGCAAGTGAGGGAAAATTAATGGGACACAGCAAGTAAGAAGAAGTCCTATGATACCTGGGCTGGGTATTGTGTTCTATCAGTGCCACCTGACGTCCATGCATATGGATCTATATTCATTTGGCCTGAACTAGCAGCCTCAAAGATGCCATAAAGCTTCCTATCACTGTAATTGAACAGAAATAAGGGCAAACCTGGGCTAATATTTCTTACGAATGAAATGTGGTGAGCAGGCAATCCTGTCAAATTTAAAACGGACATGATTATGTTATTTAAGGCATCAAATTTGCATATAAACTTTTTATATATTAATATATACATATATGTGTGAGTGGATGAGTGTGTAAAGGTTTGGGAGGACTGAGGAGAGGAAAAAAGGTCTCAATCACTCACCGAAGAGCTGTTTTGCAAGACATTCACCTATGGTGCTATTCTTGCAACCAAATATCACACCACCAAGGTTAAGTTTTGCAAGATTCCTAACTGCTGCATCCACGTGTCCCTGTTTTGGAATTCTAGCTACAGTTCCATCCAGGAGAAAGGTGTCTGTTTTCCTCTCTTCTCCCATCCTATACAATAAAATTGACAAATGTTCACGGAACGTTTCAGATTAACAATATATGAGAAACATATCAGTACAGAAAAAGTTTCAGTGGCGCAATTTATTTCAAGCATGCCAGAATTATATATCTACAAATAAATTCGAATTCAAGGTTGTGCTTCCCTCTAAATAATATGATTGAAATATATCCTCACAGCTGTAAGATTATAGATACAATGCTGAAATTTGCGTGCTTAGCTCCTTTGGCACGTGGAGGTAGATAAAGCAACTTCAAGCTTTTCCATCAAAATTTTTGACATGTTCTTAATATTAATATAAAAACTTTAAGCTCAAAATGTTTATCGAAATCATGTTTCGTGATGCATATTGGATAATATGCTCACGTAATCCACACTAGTAATATCTCCATGTGCAAAAAAAAATTGAGGAAATTTGACTTAAAACGTGGACAGCTTAGTAAGGATTTCTACAACATGCAGAAGAACCTTGTACCTTTCCATGATACACCATTACAAGTTCATCAAAAACTCATTCCACCTTCAAGAAGTGCAGTAATCTCAAAATAAAGAAGAATCAACATACACTACAATTACCTTCTCAAAAAGAAGAAAGGTAAATGTGAGGAAAAGACTTCCTGTAAACCAACCATTCAACCTTCATTCTTAACTCAGAAGGTAGAGATTAACAACGTGAACTCTTCATCTGAGATCATCTCATGAGACATAGAATGATTACACAGCAACCGTAGGATTAAGGATGATTTTGATCTTAGGTTGAATTTGTTATGAATTTTAATGTAATTTTTAGTAATGAATAACTGATTGCATTCTAAAAATACAAAAAATGCATATAACTCTGTAGTATTTTCATACTATACTCACAATATTGTATCCCCAAATCTTAGTTTTGATTTTGATACCGAACTTAAATTAATCAAGAAAAGCATCCAAATCAATAAAACTTGCAAAAGCACATCCACTAATCAAATTGCACTCCACTAAATACAGGCATTCAACAGTTTTTAAGTACTATTTAATTTTTCATCCATAAAACCCCATCTCAGGAACCAAAAATTCAAACTCATTTGGTATATCTTCAAATTATAATCAGTTTTCACATAAAAAACAAAATATATTAAATTTTTAACAAACACAACATACATCAATCAAAGAAAATCCCTAATAACTCCAAAATTACATTAAAAATACATTTACCTCTTTTGCGATCATAATACATATACTAAGTATGCATTGTGATAATATTTTGTACCTATTTTTCTTTTCCTTTGTGTCCAAGAAAAATGAAAGAACTTGAGTCAAAAAATAAAGGAAAGAGGAAGAGAATAACTCCCAGGTAGAAGAGACGACAACGAGGCGCCAAAAGCCCAAAGCGTACAGGAGTAAATACAAAGTATAGTGCACCCTATCGGCGCATTTTAAATAAACCACACAATTAGTAGCGCTGCTAAGACTTGTAATTACCAACTTGCCCAGAGTAAACTTTTAATGAGGAGCCATCACATGACATGTTCTGATAAGATTATATTTTTGAAAAATCCAAAAGAGGAAAGATTTAGATAAAAAAAGAATTTACAATTTATTTTTAAAAGCTGTTTATTAACCTTTTTAATATAACAATAATAGTATGATAAAGGAAAGTATATTTAATTAATAAACATTTTTTAAAAAGATTAACACTTTGTCTTTAAATGGATTTCTGAGAGACGTCTATCAAAAAAAAATTAATGTTCTTACCTAGATTAAGTTAATTAATTATATCATTATAATTTATCCAAAACATGTGTATTTTTTAAAAAATAATAATTTAAATAATAAAGATTTAATTCATTCAATCTCAATATGTTTTTGTCTATCTCTAAATTTTTTATGAAAAAAAGAATCCTTTTATATTAATAACATGGAGTAGAAAATCTTAGACAATTAATCTAAATAATGGAATCACGAAATAAGTTGTATCGATTTTAAATAAACTAGGTTGTTAGTTAATAAATGATTAAATTTAGTTAAACTGAGTAAGTTATTAAAATGCTAAATGTGAATATATTGTTTGCATTTCATTTTTAAAATAAACAAAATTAAGCCAGCGTGTATTGTTTTATATAATTGGGATGCTTAACTTTAATAAACTATAGTAATACTAAAATTTCAATAAATCATAGCATATTTTACATTTTTAAAATATATTATGTCGTTTTCAAAAATGGTAATCCTTATGAGTTTTTTTTTTTTTTAGGTTTTAAAATTTTGTTCAAAATATTAGATCTTGTATGCTTTTGTAAGTTCTTTATTCATATTTATACATAATTAAAAATGTTTTTAAGATTTTATAAAATAATGTTCAATTTTATTTATTGAAAAATCATTACTCATATCATAAAAAATAACCAAAAAAAAAAAAAACTCCAATGCATTAGAATAAAATCTAATAAGGTAGAGATCAATTAGAGTATTAATTGTCCATTTCTTTACTATTAATTAATGCTTAATTTTAATAAAGGGTTTTTTTTCTTCTCAAATACACCAGTAATTTCATGTGTTTAAAGATTGTAATGTTATCATTTTTTGGTAGAGTGATGATTTGATGTAATTTAATCAGTAAAACAATAAAACTAGAAATTAGAAAATAAAATATGGAATACATTCTTGAAAGAAAATAGAACACTCGAGCATCTTCCCTTCGAGGACATTCTAGTAATTGGACAAACCATAAAATTTGAGTTCGAATCTTACTAACACTCCGGATACCGTTAGAAAAAACCAAGCATACCGTTAGAAAAAACCAAGCATCAACATTTTGGGTTGGAGTTACTAAATAATACTGTAATTAAAAATTATACTCCTTTCTTTTTAAATTAAATGTCTTATTTTGACTTTGACAAATTATTTTCAAAAGTATTTGATTGGGTATATTTTGAATATAATAATCAATATTTTAAAAACGGTTCCAGATATGAAATTGGAAAAATTACAAGTTCACTGTTTAATGGCCTAACCATAAATGAATCGATACTATTATAATAAAAAATAAAAATTAAATTTCTTATTGAAATTTTTTTTTATAAGTAACGTAAGATATAATAATTTCATAATATAATAATATTAAAATAAAATTTATAGATATAATATAAACAGTTTTTTATAATTAATAATCACAAGTTCTGTTTTATAGGGATTTAAGCATGATAATTTAGTATGGGTAAAGCTTGGAGATCATAAAATATTTTATTTTATTTATTAATATTTACTAATGAATTATATTTTGAGTAATTTAAAAAATAATAATAATAACTTGATTGATGAATGATCTAATATTAAAATGTGTGTATATAAATATTGTTGAAATTTGGACAAATTTGATCCCAATTTAGTTTTTTAAAAAATGGACTGGTTCAGCATCAAATCGGTTAGTTCCTCCATTCATTGATTTAACCAATCAATTCATTCTAATTTTTCATTTAGAGAATAATTAAAAAACGATTCAATATCCTATTTCAAATCGATTTGTTGACTAATTCACGGTCCGACCAAGTGATCAGATCAGATTTGAAAACCAATGGTAATAATATTAGTTTCTTTGTAGAATTTTTATTAATTTAAAGAGTAAAATATTTAATTTTGAATGGATAAAAATATGAATAGAAATATTCCATTCCAAGCCTATGGAATTGTTTGATTTATTTTTTAAAATTTTTTTTAAAAGAGCAGTAGATCAAAACGTAAAAAGAAGAAATCTTTATTCTTTACCGAGGAATGGGATGCTCAAATCCCGATGGTTTGTTGAGCATTTTTACCATCCAAAGCTTTGGAGCCGAAAGTTTGCAAACAAATTTTTTTTTTTTTGACTATTTTTATGATATTGCCATTAAAAAAAACACCTTTTAAAAGAAAAAATTGAAAATTGTCATCCTTACATAGAATTGTATAAAAAGATAATTAGCTATTTGTGAAAGAAATGAATAATATTACAATAAACAAAAAAGTGTTTTGAAAAAATTTAAAATTTACTTATAATTAAAGAGGAAATGAGGATAATCGGTACCTTTAGTCTTCAAATATATTACGTTGATAACTTTGGTTTTCATTTATTTTGTTTTTTAATTTTATAGGTCTGCAAATATAATACTTTTGATGACTTTGATCCTTTTTTTAAAATTTTTCAAAAAAATTTATAAATATATTACGGAATGCAATTTTGATCATTTTTTGACAAAAAACCGTCCGAGTCACCCCACTAAATTAAATACTAGGTTTCAATAAGGGCAAAATTGATATTTCAAGTTGACCCCTATGATTAGACCCACACTTTGATACTTGGGTGCATCAATGATGTTCACACGGGAGTCTTGATCGCCAAGAACTTGCCTTAGCAGTGTCAGTAGCTTCGGCCCACCACCAGCTCATCGTGGGTTTCAGTATTCAATCGAATTCCGAAGATGAGTCAACTGTGTGGTAGCCGGGAAGAATAAACTTTTATTTAAAAAAATTTTTTTTTTAATAGGTAAGAACTAACATAACTTCATATACCGATTTTGCCTTTATTAAAACCTAGTATTTAATTCAAAGGGATGGCTCCGATATTTTTTCCTTGGAAAATAAGAAAAAAGGATTAAAATTACTGTCCATGATATATTTTGGGATATAAAAAAAAAAATTGGGATCAAAATTATTAAAAGTAATATATTGGAGGAGTAAAGGTTCCAAATATCCGAGGAAATAAATTCAGAAGGAAAAAAAAAAGGGAAAAAGAGAAGCAATATAAAAGTGACACAACTAACTTTTTTTTTTGGTTTTTGTTTTTTATTTGAAATAATAAAACAGAAAAGGGCAAATGGAGGATAATGCATAGGCGGACAAAACAGATTCAGAATATCATCTTTAAATATTTGTCAGGGGAGGGGGTATACTAGAAGGCTCAAATCCAAGACCTCTCATAGTGGATATCAAGTGGATTGGCCATTAGGGCAATCCCCACTCAGTCATCTCCTATAAAAATAACCTATTTGGAGTAAAAAGTAGCTCGAGAGTCGACATCTTCCATTGATTTTTTTTTTTTTAAATATATTAAATCAAAGAAAAGAAATTCTTTCTGCTTATTTGATAATATATATTTCATCCGTCTAAAATTAAATATATTCTATATTTCATTTTAATTCGTTTGAAAATAAATGACTCAATTCCTTAATTATATAAAATTTATTAAGAAAATTAATATTAAAATTCAAAAATGACCTAGGTCAAATTTTTATTTCTTAAAATAAGTATAAATTAAAATAGAACATTTAGGATATTATTATACCAGGTGAGATGAAAGAATTTGTGATAGTAAAATATAAAAAGTGGAATGGTTAATAAATAAATAAAACTAATTAAAAACTCAGAGGAACCGTGTAGCAGAGGAACTGGGACCCACTCTGACTCGCTGCTCTCTGCAAGTCACGCTCGTGGAGTATATAAAATGGGTAAAAAGGTAATTACAATTTACAACAAGTCATTTCTGACATTTACTTTAATAATTTCAGATTGATCCCTGAATTTTTTTCTTCATTACAATATTGAGCTATTTGGCAATAATAATTTAACGTTTATTATTTTTATAACTGAAATTCACAATTTCTTTTTAATTGTTCGTTATACTATTTCATCAATTAACTCAATAGTATTTCTATAAAAAAAAAATGTTATAAATTTATTATGTGTTCAAGTCTACGTTATTTTTTATGAAACCAGTAATTTTAAATATGAAATAAATAAGGTTATTTTAGTCTTTGAAATAAATAAAAAAGAAAACATACATGTTTTTTACCCCACAAGAGTATTGTTTTATATAAGAATAAAAAAGATTATTGATGAAATTATAAAATTAAAATGTTGTTAAATAGTGTAGTTAATGAAATATAAATTCATTAATTAGAAGCTAATAATAAAAAGTTTAAATTAAAATATTTATCTTGATAGAATAAATATTTAACCCCAAATATCTTAAACTAAAATTAAAGAAATTCAAAACCTTGTTTTCAAGACAAACTTGCACATTGCTAGTATTTTTTTTTTCCCTGTTCACTTATAAATGTCTAAAACTTGATATAATATTTTATAGGATTTTTTTTTTTTAATGAGTGGTGTTAAAATTAAGCTTTTACACACACTTTTAACTATTCAACTTAGAGTGTGGATTTCATAAAGAGAATTGAACCTTTAAATTTATACATTACGAACCTCAAATTCAACCAAAGATCTTTTAAAAGCATTATTATTAATAAGGCAAAATTTTTAAAATATTTTCCTTTTTCTTCAATGTTTAAAGCAAAGAGTGACAAAAATTTTAGCTTAAAAATGAATTAATCTTCCTTTTCCCATAAATGTAATTGATTTTTTTTTTCTCCAAAAAGTATCTTTTTAATCAAAACAATAATACTCACACTTCAATGATCATTCTATTTCTATTATATATATCTAAGGTAAACTCTCAAACATGAGAAACTTAAACCCTTTTTTTAATGAATTTTGACACATAAGCATGCCACTCATGCTTTTCTTAAATAATTTTTTAATTAAAAATTTTTATAAATTATACTCTATCAGTTACTAAATATAAGTTACTAACTACTTTTTTACAATAAATTAAGGTAAATTTATTTTTTTTCTAAAATGCCACCTAATCACCTTTCAAAAATTCTGAACATCATTTCATAAATATATCATTAGAAGATTTATATAGAAAAAACACCTTCAAAAAGTTAATTAATTAACAACAATGACTTATAATTAGTGACAATAAAAGTTAGTTAAAATGACTTATATTTAGTGATGATGGAAGTATATAACATTTTTTTTGACAAAAAAGGATCCATATCTTTCATTTGAAAGAAAATAATAAAATAAAGTTATACTTGTAATATTTTTATCAATATATTTTTATAATACAATGATAATAACAAATTTTAAAATATATATCAGTAAATAATATTTTCAAAGAATATAATTAAAAACTAAATTGAAAATAATTTAACTTGATAAAAATTCATAATTATTAAATAATAATTTTAGGGAACATAACTTTCCTTAATTATTGTTTAAATTGACTTTATTATTAGAAAAAAAAAACCCTAAATATCAAATAATCTCTTCATAATTTTCTTTATCTATCTATACTGATAACAATATTTTAAATTAATAAGAATTCATACAATTTTATTTAATTAACAAGGATAAGAATTAAATTACATTTTAAAATAAATATACTTCGTTATTTAATAGATATCAATATTTTAAAATAACCTTCTTAATGGGATCACGTCTAAGCCGTGAATATGGATTCCAGAGAACATACGCAATTTATAATGTCTCCTCATCATGATTGAATATATTCGTGTAGTTCGTTTTTTTTTTTTTTTTCCTTCTTCTAATTTTATAATATATATTCTTCATTCAAAATTTTGTAAAAAATTATAAATATTTGATGGATTGTTTAAAATATTTTTTGGAGATTGAATTTTTAACGAGAGAAGTAATTTTTAACCTGAAATTAAGTTTATTTTATTTTTTGAGACAAATAAAAAGAGAAACAGAATAAAAGAGAGAGAGAGAATATTCAATATAAAAAAATATTATTAATGAAATTACAAAATTATCATAATTATTCAATAATGTAGATAATGAAATATAAATTCATTAATTAACAGAATTTAATAATAGATGTTTAGATTAAAAATATTTATCTTAATAAATTAAATATTTAATCTCAAATATCTTAAAATAAAAAATTTGAGGTGGAGTTGAGTTTAAATCCTCATTCATAAATCCCGCAATCTATATCAAAGTTACATTCTTGTGAGGATATGATTTGAGTCTATGTTAGATTTTTTCCACATTTTAATAGTAATTCCTTCCCAAGGAATTGAATATGTCAATTTTTATTTTGAATGGTTCAAGAATGAATATTTGATTTCTTAACTTAATTAAAATTTTTATTAAAAATTGATATTAATATATTTAAAATCAACTATTTTTCTTAAACAAATCATATATTCAATTTCTAACAGAAAAAGGAAAGAAAAAAAAAAATGAAATGAAACAAAAGCTGAGGAAGACAAAAAGAATATTGGGCAACTATTCTCGTCCTCTGCTTCTCTCTGAGGTGAATGGACTTCAGCTCCCCCGCACACTCTCATAGACTAACAAATACTTTCCCAGTATCGCATCGTAACTGTCCAACCAATGCACTTCCTACAATTAAGGTTGTAACTGTCCTTTCCCATCAGCAATTCTTCGGAGAAAACCAAGAGACTAATTGTATCAAAAACAGAGACTCCTCTCCCCTAAATTATGGCAACAATTTTTTTTTTCAGCAAGAAAACAAACCCGCGAGACTTTTGCGTCTAGCCAGTCCAACTTGTTCCTCAAACAAAAATCTCGATTCACCAACGCCACGGCCCTCCGCCGCACTTTCTCCTTCCCGTTTATCAAATTTTTATTTTAGTTTTATTATTATTACAAGGAAGAAATACAAAATTGACATGACATTGATGATTTTGATCGTTTGATCTTCTGGTCAATTGATCCGTTACTTGCCATTGGTGAAATTGTACTGCTTATTATTTCTTTTAAATTTCTGATCCCTAAGTGTGAATGAGAAAATCTTGAATTTTGTTGTTCTTTTTTTGAGAACAATGGTCCGCTGCGGTGATGGCGGACATAGTGAAACAGATACTTTCAAAACCTATTCAATTGGCAGACCAAATCAAGAAATCAGCCGACGAAGTCAGTTCTTTCAGACAAGAATGTCAAGAAATCAAAATCAAGACTGATAAACTCGGAGGCCTCTTACGACAGGCTGCGAGAGCCAGTAATGAGTTGTATGAACGACCCACAAGGCGAATCATCTATGAAACAGAGCAGGTTCTTGATAAAGCCCTCACCTTAATAATCAAATGCAGGGCAAATGGACTTAAACGTGTGTTTACCATCATCCCTGCTGCAGCATTTAGGAAAACTTCTCAACAGCTTGAGAATTCCATAGGTGATGTATCTTGGCTCCTTCGTGTGTCTGCCCCCGCTGAGGAGCGTGACGATGAATATCTTGGGCTTCCCCCAATTGCTGCAAATGAGCCAATTTTATGCCTTATTTGGGAGCAGATTGCAATTTTATGCTCGGGTACGTTAGATGAACGGTCCGATGCAGCTGCTTCTCTTGTTTCCTTGGCTAGGGATAATGATAGATACGGGAAGTTGATTATAGAGGAAGGTGGGGTTGCGCCATTGTTGAAGTTGGCTAAAGAAGGTCGATTGGAAGGGCAAGAAAATGCAGCTAGGGCTATTGGGCTTCTCGGACGTGATCCTGAAAGTGTGGAAAACATTGTCAATGCTGGAGTTTGTTCTGTGTTTGCGAAAATCCTAAAAGATGGTCATATGAAAGTTCAGGTTGTGGTTGCTTGGGCTATCTCTGAATTGGCTTGCAATTATCCAAGTTGTCAAGACCATTTTGCCCAGAACAATATTATTCGTTTACTCGTAAGTCATCTGGCTTTCGAGACCATACAAGAACATAGCAAATATGCCATTGCAAGCAAGCAGAAAATGTCAATTCACACAGTTGTGATGGCTAATTCGAATCCCGGAAGCAGCAACAACCTTAATGACAACAAGGGGTACGAGGATGAGAAGATCAAGAGTAAAATCTCACATCCGATGGGTCATGAAATGGCAAACCAAATGGGCAACGTTGTTAGCAACACTATGGCCAAGAATTCACAGAAAAATCAACAGGATCAGGCTAACACCAATCCCCATTTCCAGAATTCCCAACGCCATCATGCCGCCTTAGTTGGGTCTAGCATTAAGGGGAGGGAGTATGAAGATCCAGCTACCAAGGCACAAATGAAGGCCATGGCAGCCAGAGCTCTTTGGCATCTGTGTGCCGGAAATATAACAAATTGTGGAAGCATAACTGAATCAAGAGCACTTTTATGTTTTGCAGTTCTTTTAGAGAAAGGACCAGAAGAAGTCCAGTACAATTCCGCAATGGCATTAATGGAGATCACATCAGTAGCTGAAGAAAATGCAGAATTAAGAAGATCTGCCTTCAAACCAACAGCACCAGCTGCACGAGCTGTGGTAGACCAGTTCTTGAAAATCATCAAGAAAGAAGATCCTGATCTGCTTATTCCCAGTATAAGGGCAATTGGGAACTTGGCTAGGACTTTCAGAGCAACTGAGACAAGAATTATACCGATATTAGTACGACTCGTGGAAGATAGAGAACCAGAGGTCATTGCCGAGGCAGTAAATGCACTCACAAAGTTCGCTTGTACAGATAATTTCCTTCACGTAAATCACTGCAAAGCCATAATTGAAGGTGGAGGACCAAAGCACCTCCTTCCTCATGTTTATTTTGGTGAACAAATGGTTCAAATTCCCTCATTAATCCTCCTCTGCTACGTTGCCATGCACGTTCCAGACGATCAATCACTGGCTCAGTCGGATGTGCTGATTGCAATTGAATGGGCTACAAAGCAGGAGACTTTGATGCACGATCCAACGGTTCAAGAACTAGTAGCAGAAGGCAAGAAGAGTTTGAATTTCTATCAGGCTGGCGTTACAAACCGTTGATCTTTTTCCTTGTATCATTTAGGATCTTGAAATTTTTTTCTTCCTTTTTTTTTAATCATTGGGTGGTTAATTGCAGTTTCTTTTTCCTTTTTCTGGGCACTGGGATTGCATGAAAATGCCATCGTATTAGCTTCTGTGATTTGTTCATATAGAAAATAGGAAAAATCGACTAGCAGTTTAACCTTGATTACCGAAATGAATTGGTACAGAGTTTACCTTTTTTATGTTAGTACCATTAGTTTCAATACATTTTTATCATCTGAATATTGATGTATTGCTATTATAAAAGCTTCCAGCATTCTTTATCATAAGAAGCTTATACTGTCAAAAGTAATTAAACATGATTAACTGTGTTGTTAAAAGAACAATTAGGGAAAAAGAAAGAAAGCAAGCCTCCAAAAGTCAAGAAAGTCACGTCCAGTTTGGTGTTGTGGGTGGTGGGGTTGTGGGTTGCTGTTTAAAGCTTCTTCGAAAGCTCACATTCAAACTTGAAACTGCACCGCGGCTCTACAAAACACAAAAATCCAATCATGTCACCTCACGCACAATAATTTATACTCACTCTTCCCTTTGCTCTCTCTTTCACACCCTTGTCGCTCTCTCTTTCTTACGGTTCCCTGTTCTGAGCTCACATATCCATCAACCCCTTTCAATTTTTCTCTGCATATTGCATTGCCATCTCCATACATCATCATCATCAATTCATCATCCTTCAGAGAATCAACAAAAGCCTTTCTTTTCTTTCCCACCAGCAACCTTCCAATTTTTTTCAAGAACACCCGGACCACTACGTATTGAAGATATAGTCTTCTTTATCGACGACTGTCACAGCATTTTGCCTCTTAGATTTGGCTAATCTATGATGGAGGCCGCAGCTTCTTCACCTCTACCTAATGTGCAGCAACCTCTTCACAATCAAGACTCAACTCCGGAGTATTCTCCTAAACCGCAATCTTTGAAGAAGGGTTTTGTTGCTTCTTTGATGGAAGCTGCAGCATTGCGTACGCCTTCCTTCAAGGAAGATACTTACTTCGTCTCTCATTTGAAGTCGTCAGAGAAGAAGGCCCTTCAAGAACTGAAAGATAAGCTTATGGCTGCTCATGGGCCTGATTCCATGTGGGGCATTCCTTTGCTGGGAGGTGATGAGAAGGGTGATGTTGTTCTCTTGAAATTCTTGCGTGCAAGAGACTTTAGAGTTGGTGATGCTCTTCATATGTTGCTCAAGTGTTTGTCTTGGAGGAAAGACTTTGAAGCTGACAAAATCTTGGAAGAGGATTTGGGTTTTAAAGAGCTTGAAGGGGTTGTGGCATACATGCACGGGTTTGATAGGGAGGGGCACCCGGTTTGTTACAATGCTTATGGGGTTTTCAAAGACAAGGATATGTATGAAAGGATTTTTGGAGATGAAGAGAAACTGAAGAAATTCCTCAGATGGAGGGTTCAAGTTCTTGAACGGGGCATTCAGCTTCTACATTTCAAGCCTGGGGGTGTTAACTCTATCATCCAAGTCACTGATCTCAAAGACATGCCTAAGAGAGAGCTTCGAGTTGCCTCTAATCACATTTTGTCCCTCTTCCAAGATAATTACCCAGAGATGGTTGCTCGGAAGGTATTCAAATTTTCAAAACCCACTTCCTTTTTCTTTTAGAACTTCTCTAATTTCAAAAATCTTTCAAGCAACGAGCTACTAGAATAATCCATTTTCTCTCTTTTCCTCTGTTTCTGGCAGATTTTTATCAATGTGCCATGGTACTTCAGTGTGCTGTATTCGATGATTAGTCCATTTCTGACTCAAAGAACCAAGAGCAAGTTTGTGATTTCCAAGGAAGGAAATGTTGCCGAGACACTTTACAAGTAAGGATCTATGATGCATCTGTTTTTCTATCATCTCCTCCTGATACCGTTCGTATCATTAAGTTTATAATAACTGTTCTTGTCCTTACTGCCCATCTTCAAAAGCAGAAGAAAAGAAGGGGAACCGTCTTTAATTTTAGATACTCCTCGTATACGATAATGAATGTCTTCTGATGTGTATATATATCTACAAAATCTTCCATTTGTGGGCTGGGTTGGTTTAAGTCTTTAAGATTCCGATGGATTTTGATTTTCAATTTGAAAATTTGATTTCAAAGTTCAAAATGCTTCCTCTGGATGTGACTAATTCTCTTTTTTCCAAACGTTTGTCTTTGTTTGGCATTCTTGTTTTTTTTCCCCCCTGAAGTCTTTATCTTCATTTCCGACCAGATTTGTGAGGCCTGAAGATGTCCCTGTTCAGTACGGTGGACTCAGTCGACCAAGCGACGTGCACGGCGGCCCACCGAAACCAGCTTCCGAGTTCACCGTTAAAGGTGGGGAGAAAGTTAATATACAGATTGAAGGCATCGAGGTTCGTCAAATGTCTCCTTTTTTTCTTAAATCTAACTACAATTATTTACGCTTTAGACTGCATCTGGTAATAGTTATACATGCTAGCCAGACTAATACTCATCGTGCCTTTGAACAATCATTAAGTTTGATATTTTTCAGTTAAATCCATTTCTGTACCGAAAAGGAATAATCTTTGGCTAAATTCTAAAAGGGCCCTTATGGGCAAGAATCTAAATTTTTGCTAAGTTTGTCTGTGAATTCATGGAAAAACATTTATAGGCCGGTGCAACAATAGCATGGGACATGGTGGTGGGTGGCTGGGAATTGGAATACAGTGCCGAGTTTGTACCAAATGCGGAAGGAAGTTATATAATTGCTGTGGAGAAGCCCAGAAAGATTACTGCCAATGAAGAGGCAATTCACAACGCATTCACCCCCAGAGAGCCTGGAAAATTGGTGCTCTCTGTGGATAATACGGCTTCAAGAAAGCGAAAGGTCGCTGCTTATCGGTACATAGTTCGGAAATCTGCTGCCGTGTAGGCCTAATCTGATGAAGACTAAAGAACTTTTTTTAAATTTTATTTTGGGGTCTTCTCTCTATTTACCTAATTTGCCTTTTCTTTAACTTTTCCAAGAGTTCAATATTAATGTTTGCCCTTAATTTTTATAATATAATATCCATACTTCTAATCCAAGATCATGTACTAGTTTCTGTAAAATAAGGGGTAGTAGTGTTTTATTTGCTTAAACATGTTCCAAATTGCAAGACTTGGTGTCCAAAATGACCATTTCTTTTCATTTGTGGGGAGCATTTTTTCTAAATGGTATCTAGGTCAGTCTCCTATACACATCTCGATTATACCCATACGGTGCAGATTCATTTAAATCGATTTATCAGTACGGGAGTTTGCAAGAGATTTTGTTAAGGAAGTCGAACCAACAACTTGGGTTACCCCAGTGTACCCTTGCGTGGGAGGTAACATTTTGAGAGGAAGGAAGGAGAATACTACAAAAAGTTGGTGTGAAACGGGGGATGGGTCAGGAAAACTTCAGGGGTAAAGGGTTGTTTAAAGAAGTGACCATACTGTAAAATTTGGCGTACACAAATGACTCAAATGATGGCTTTGCTTTTCTTTTCTGCTACACGTAAGTGGGTCTGGAAGAGAAAGACTTCAGAAGGTGTGGTGTCTCTATGTGTGAGATGGAGTTGGCTTAACCTTTTGCTTGATTTCAGCCATTCCTTCTTTTTCTATGCCTGCTTTTTTTGGGAAGTGAAAAAGAAGAAAGTGTTTAGTAACAGAGCGGAAACCCAACCCCCCTTCCTACGGTGCTATACTATACAGTATGCTCTGGTGGCCTTCTCTAGTGTCTCCAATTTGGGTGTTTTTCTGGACCAAAATTTTCAATAAAGCAACAGTCGAGGACCTTGGTGGGAGTGGGGTCTGTACTGGGAACGTTATGTCAAATGTTCGATAAGTTTTCTTTTCTTCCTCATATTCTGGCTGTTTCTTGGATACGCAAATGATTTTCTTTTACCATTTGTAACCATTTTTGTGATCTTTTCAATCTTAAATGCACCTTCCGATAGAATAAGTACCATTGCGCCGGTGATGTCCGGAAACGGGGCTGTAGACATATTTTTTTCGGCCCTTTAAGCCGGCGATTATGGCGCTGTTTGTCCTTGTTCTTGGCTGTGAGATTCTTGTGTCAGCTGCGGTCACGGGCATGATGAACAGAGCAATTGATTGGTTTTTGGAGCCTTTTTCTCAAGCCAATGGGGTTTAAATGTTGCTTCTATTGCCAATTTTTCTATGCTGCCTCACGTCTCCAAGACAATGATTTAAGCACACGCCTTGAATTTTCTTTTTAACCGGTAGTATTTGGGTTATATTAACCTAATTAATATAACAATAGGTAAGATTACTCTATTACTGGAACAAATCTTACCTATTATATTCATAAGTTTGTTTCAAATTATCAGTTATCTTTTTTTAATTATTTATATTTTAAAATAGTAGCAGTATTTTCTATTCGATCTTGAATTTCTTAATACTCTCCCAACTTCACTGACAATAAAATTTTTGTATACTTAAAAAATATTGTATCTAAAGAGTTTAATTTATCTCTTAAGATTACTTTATACTCTTTCTAATTGAAATTGAAAGTCTTATTTTAATTTATATAAATTTTAAGAAAAATGAATCGATTTAGTTCATTTTACACTTAACGATATCAAATTTTTAAGAAAATTTTAATTAATTTTAAAAATAAGATATTTATTTCTAAATAATTTAAAATAAAAATATTAATATTTAATTATAAACTGAGGATATATATATATATATATATATATATTATATACAAATTGGGTATTAAAAGATTTAAAGGAAAGTTATACACTCCTTAATTGGACTTTGAAGGTGGTACTTAAAGGTTTAACATTCGTTGGGAGTGACTGCAAAGGACGGGTCAATTCACGAGGACTTGACATAAAATTGAATCTGATTTCAGAAATTTTAGGACAGAGACATGGAAAGGTCACTCGGCATGCCCGTACTGCTCAGAGCTTGTGGACCTGAGGAACATTTCTATATCATATCAGGCACTAATCCCTCCACCTTTTGTTTTTTAGTGGCTATAAATGTTTTACCTTATAAATTAATTTTGAAAATTTAAAGATAATTTTTATTTTATTGAAATTATTATTCTTCGCATTATATCTCATGACATAAATTGTTTTATTTATTTTATGATATAAATCATTTTATAATTATTAATGTATAATTATTTTTTTTTTTATAAAACATAATTATATTTAAAAGTTTTTTAATTTATATGAGCTAATGATGGATAGTAATTTTGTTTTCTTTTCCATAAATTTTGGGTCTATATTTAAGACTAATTTTGACTTAACTCATAACAATTTGATTTTTTTTTAAAGAAAAAAAACTTACTTTTTTGTAGATATCTCAACTCCCCTTTTTTTTAAAAAATTTTTAATATACAAAATTCTCCCTCATAAATAAAATATTTAAAATTAAAAAGAAAAAAATTAACGGCTTATAAAAGGGTTTAGCCCCACCAAAGCAGGTATGTTCCCCTGTGGTCTAATGCAATAAATGCCACCACAGTTTCCGCGTAAATACGGTAACAGCATTCACCTTTATGCCGCAGACATGGGCCTTTTCCTCGTACGGTGTCGTTCTCGTCCTCCTTCCCCGCCAATTACGATCCTGGGTTCTGTGTCCTCTCTCCTGGCCCAATATTCTTCTTCAAATGGACCCGTTTATAAAATTAAGGTTTATCTACTGGGCCCACCAAAAAATCTAAAAGTAGCCGAGCTTTAGTTTTGCCTTTAACTTTGGGGACACTACTTATATCACTGGGCAGCAACCAACCCCCCCCTTCCCAACAAGATTTGTAATCTCTCTCTCTCGAATTGAATATTCACATTTCCATTTTAAATTGTCTAGAAATAAACGTATCATTTCCTGAATTAATTAAGATTTTGTTAAGAGAATGATATTGTTATGTTCTAAATGAAATAAATTAACTAATTTTCTTAAAATTTAAACAAGTCAAAATAGGATATTTAATTCCATATGGAGGTAGTATTTATTTTTTTCTCCAATTGGTTCTTGATAATTATGATAAGTAATAAATAATTCATGGAATTATAGGGGAAGGCTTCGATGTTGGATTCTCAATTTTGGACCAATAGGCCTGCTGGGTTGACTATTTGAGGAGGTCAAGAGGTACTCTTGGAACACGGACTAGCTATGAAATAGCCCAAATATTAGAGAAATGTTTAAATGGGCTAATTCAAGGGTTTCATGGCTAAAACAGCCCAAGCTGAAATTATGTAAATAATTGTAAAATTAATTAAGTTGAAATTACATGAACGATCCTTTTGAATAAGGAGTTCTTCATTTTTTATACTTATAACCAAATAAGTTCATTTTGACACCTTCTTTCATACAAGTGCACTCTTCTCATCCTTACTTAACTCTCCTCTATTTTTAAACAATTCATAAGTATATAACTAACATTTCATATGCTTAAAATTAACGATTCAGGTATTATAAAATTGTGGGTTGTTTGGTTTCATAAAACTAACTATATCGATTTTTGTCTAAAGAAAAAAAAGAAGTAGTTATTTGGATATTTTTTGAAAAATTTATTAGTGTAACCAAAATTTGAAATAATTAAATGAAGTGATACTTTTATAAAATTACCTAAATTAATAATATGTTGTGATTAATTTGAGTTATATGTAAATATCTAAAGCTAATTTCATTTTTTCTTCAGATGGGTTCATGATGAGATTATTAGGTCAAAGTAACCCTTTTTATAATTCGAGAATTCGTGATCTCTTAATTAAGATACAGAGCAAATACCACTTCTCTAAAGTCAATTTCTTGGGAATAAATATTTTTAATGTTTACAAATTGCAAGGGTTTTCCTACACGTTCTAGACATGTACACAAATGAATAACGGAGGTGTCGAAGGTAAGAGGAAAGGGGACACGTTTGCAAAACGCAAGCTCTCTCTAGAACGGGTTGTCCGGTTGGATTTCCACGTTGCATGCAAATTATTTTTTCACCTTCCCCTTTTATATATATATACTCTTAAATCTCTTCCATAATCTTCGATTCAAATCCTTCATTTTCTTCCTTTTTTTTCCCTTTCTTGAAAATTTTTTCTTCTTCTTCATTGTGTGGTGGAGTGAAGAAGAAATATAGAAATGGCTCAGATTACTTTCACACAAGATGAGGAAAAGATGAAATCTTTTAAGCTAATAAGTGGTCATGACATTCCTGCGGTTGGAATGGGCACTTGGAAATCGGGTTCTCAAGCTGAAGAATCTGTCTGCACTGCCCTTGTTGAGGTACTTTTCTCTTTATTTTCTTTGGTAGTGTTTAGAGAAAAAATGGTCTATACACTCAGTGTGATACCCGAATTCTCCATGATATTCGTTTTGTTAAGAGTTTCGGGCGCTAATATTTTTGTTGTTGGATATTACTTTGGAATGATTTCTTGAGCCAAGAGAATGGAATTATGTGAATTATTGATTAATGAATTGATATGTGTGGTCTTGGTTTTTGCGCCTTTGTTTACTCATAAGTGCTTAAGCCTGCAAGAGAAATGGCATTTGGCTCATAGCATGTGTAAATATAAGATGTGAGATATGGTTAATTTTTTGAGTTGAGTTTTCCATTGATATGAATGTGATCAGTTTTATATTTTTGATTCAGAAATTTTTTAAAAATCAGATCTTTCCATGACTGAGACTTAAATTGGGTTGTCATGATGCTGCTAGTCCTAAATTCTTTTAATTGCCATGATGTTAACTGTTGAAGTAACATACTCCAGAAAGGAAAAACAATGTAACTTGCTAGTACATGAATAAACCATTCACAAATTTTTTTTTTTTTTGGTCTCAATTAGGTTGGGGTGAGCCTTAAATTATAAATCCCTTGAAAGATGTTGCTGAAATTGTTGTTCTGATATCAACTTTGTCTGCAGGCAGGCTACAGGCATGTAGACACTGCTTGGGAATATGGAGTGCAAGAACAGGTAGCTAATTTTTTTCAGTGTTGATATTCTCTTCTTTGGAGCAGGTGAAATTATTATTCTGCTTAGTCCTAATACATATAGAAATCAAAAACATAAAAAATTTTGAAATTGTCATTTTGTTTAGCTTTAATCCTGAAATATCATACATAATAGCCTTCAAGAAAGTTGTTTTAAGTTGTGTTTTATGAAAGCACCCGCTGTTTATCAGGTTTGAATCTGCCACTTGAGCACCTGACATAGCTGAAAGGCAAAAGAGACTTTGAAAATTATCAGTAGCATATTCATTTTTTGATTATTTAATTGGTTTAATTTCCCGTTCAGATAGGGCGTGCAATCAAAAGAGCCCACCATGCAGGGGTTGGGAGGAAGTCTATGTTTGTCACTTCTAAATTATGGTGAGGTTTGCTAGCCATTTCCCTGAATTATTTTATGTTAGATTTCGTGTAAATTGGATGATACATATATGATATTGATGTTGGTTATAGGTGCACAGAGCTATCACCCGAAAGAGTAAGACCTGCATTGCAGAGTACACTTCAAGAGCTGCAGCTTGACTACCTTGATCTTTACCTGGTAATCAACATTTTTCATAATTTTTTACTGTTTTTAGTTAGACCCGTTACATGGATACCTAACACGAATGAACTACCTGAAATTCTGCTAAAAGATCCATTGGCCATTTCGTCTAAAAGATGGAGCAAATAGGCCACCTGAAAAAGGAGATGTTCTGGATTGGGACATGGAAAGAGTTTGGAGGGAAATGGAAAAATTAGTGACTGAGAAGCTTGTAAAAGATATAGGAGTATGCAATTTCAGTGTAAAGAAGCTTGATAAGCTACTAGGAGTAGCTCGGATAATGCCTTCCGTTTGCCAGGTGAGCATTCTAAGTGTCTAGAAAGTGAACTAATTGTTCTTCCTATTTTCCTTATATTTCTATGTATAAGCATTGGTGAAATGAGAAATTCAAATCTTTGTTAAATGTCTAGATGGAGATGCACCCTGGTTGGAGGAACGACAAAATGCTTGATGCCTGCAAGAAGCATGGGATCCACGTCACTGTAAAATTACTAAATTTGTTCTTCTGTTTTAAGCAAAATAAACTGCATGTCTCAAAGCGCTACACTATAATGCTTCTTCTTATCATCCTATTACTTTCTAGGCTTATTCGCCTCTAGGTTCACAGGCAAGAGATCTTGACCATGAGCCTGTTGTAGAGAAGGTGGCATGTATGCTAAACAAAAGTCCGGCACAGGTTCTTGTGAGGTGGGCTATACAAAGAGGGACAAGTGCTATCCCCAAATCAACTAATGCTAATAGAATCAAAGAGAACATAAAGGTGTTTGAATGGGAACTCCCACCACAGGATTTTGATGCTCTTTGCAGGATCTCTGATCAGGTAAATTCCCCATTTGATAATTCTTCTCTGAAAATGCACTTTTTGTAGTCTTTTCTACATTTCATTTATAGGAGTTAGTCTCATAAATGTTTGATAGAGAAGTCTTCAACCAAAGAAACAGAAACAGAAAGCAAGCTAACGACTTTCCTTCCAATTCTATTTTCCAAGTGTTTTTTGCAGTAAAGAGCAATAAGCATAAAATGATTTTTGATAGTGATATAACATTTAACTGAATTCCCCAGAAAACTCATTTCTGTATAACTAGTAGAAGGCTGACAGCTCAAGTGTCTCTCAAATTCTTTCATGCAAACCCTTACTGGTATTGCCTTGAGTTAACTTTTGGTTTGACAACCTTTTCTATGTGGCCTTACGATTGCAGAAACGGGTTCTTGATGGTGAGATTTTGTTCGTGAACAAGACTCATGGACCGTATACAAGTGTGGCAGAATTGTGGGACAATGAAGATTGAACTTCCTTGCTCGAACAGTTCACAAATCAAGCAAGAAATTAAGAGCTCCAACTTCCCATTGGGCCATAATATTTAGGGAGCCTAGCTTAGCTTAGCAGACTTCTATCTGAAAGGAGAACCATAGCTTTTCTTATATTGCCGTGGATGTTATGTCGAATTATCTGTTATCAACTCAGAGTGATGTTATGTCGAATTATCTGTTATCAACTCATTGTTTCCCATTTCCTATCCATATTTTGATTGTGAACCAAGAATTAGTCCACCATTATATGTATCAGATATGTTGCAGAGACCTATTATCCCATAAATATATGCATAGTTTTTCAAACGCTGTCTGTAGAATGAACCTCAGATTCTGGATTTACTAATCATGCAAAATAATTTTATGTTTCATATTCAGAGGTAATTCCTGATGATCTTCGTCGTCTTCGAGCATGGCCTTGACGATCAGCTTCTTCTGTGCTATTATTATTATTAATTTCACAGTTCACCATTATATGTATCAGATATGTTGCAGAGACCTATTATCCCATAAATATATACATAGTTTTTCAAACGCTGTCTGTAGAATGAACCTCAGATTCTGGATTTACTAATCATACAAAATAATTTTATGTTTCATATTCAGAGGTAATTCCTGATGATCTTCGTCGTCTTCGAGCATGGCCTTGACGATCAGCTTCTTCTGTGCTATTATTATTATTAATTTCACAGTTCAAAACAGTGTCCAGAGCATCATCATCATCATTTTTTGCACTTCCATGCATGCGGGCTTCCAGTTCTGTATAGCTTAAACTGAGCTGAGTCAGTTCAGACACTGATTTTGTTAGCAGTGGCCTTGGCCGTTTGAAAAATAAGCATATCACTGCACAGTCATCGATTTTGGCACAAGGATATTTGTATCTCCAGGCTCTAACAGCGCGATCTACCAACAGTTTAGCAGCCAGGGACCGTTTTTTTGATGAAGCAACTACCCTAATAACTTCCATGTTTGACAAAACATCCCAAACCTGCAACGGAAAGAAAATTTGAAAGTCACAAATGATTAAATTCATTGTCTTTCTAATCAGCTTAAGCTTTTGGAGGAGTTGGATTCAGTATCTCTACTGATACCATGATAAATTTTCAGCACTGCCAAAAGCTCCAGACGTGAGGGTTAAATTCAAGTCTTCAGCTTAAGCTTTTGGGAGCAGATGGAAATCTATCGTTCTCAAATTTGGGTTTTTCTTGAAACTTACCCCATCAGTTGCCAGAACCATGAATTCATCATTCAGAGAAAGCCGTCTACAGAAAATCTCAGGAGTAGAGACGAGGCCAAAATCTTTCAAACAGAAATCTCCAAAGGCCCTGGCCATAGCTAGTCCTGGGCAATCTTCATCAGGCATCCATATCCTGTACACATTTGGTTCTCCCTGCATGGCCATGATTCTGCCTTGGCAACTCTTGATTCTTTCTGCCTCATCTGGGAAACAGTAGAGGATGTTAATTGAATATATTATTGCCAAAAGAAGAACAAAGAACAGAAGAACTCAATCTGGGTATTATGTTTTTAAGCTTTTCTTGAACATACGAGGAAGATTTGGCTTCAGGTCAACTGTGAGCTGTTGAGGAACAAGTTCACCTTGATCATCTCTGGTGCACATTACAGCCCGTGAATCTCCCAAATTTGCAATAATCAGCTGATCTTTCTGAAACGTTTCATTCATTAAATAAATCAAGCAGAAAATGTTCAATATGTAAATCCCTGAAACTTTCCTTAGTATCAGATTTTTTACCTGTTTTATAACAGTTACTGCTGTTGTACCACTGCAGTAGCTTTCAATTTCAGCATTCCCTTCAAGATCTTCATCCATCTCCATGAAAGACTTCAATATACGAGCTTTCCAAGAATTAAAGAACTGATTATCCCCATTATCAAAACTTCCACCTCCACCACCTTGATCAACAGAATCCACAGCAATACTGCCGATGCTGGCACTCAAAGATTTAGGTGTGGATGAAAGTTTAGATGGCAAAATGTCACGGACATACTGTGCCACCTTGTGCCCTGAAGGACCGTGCCCATCAAAAACACCACAAAAGATGGCATCTTTATCTCCAGTAAAGTTCTGAAAATTAGAATGAAAGAAATCAGCCAATCCATCAAGAACAAGAATGTCTTTTCCGTATGTAAATCACTCCGAAGCAAAAGATTTTCAATATTAGTTGGATTCCTGAAATCCCAGAA
Organism: Parsonsia alboflavescens; assembly: GCA_028571225.1. Classification (NCBI taxonomy): domain Eukaryota; kingdom Viridiplantae; phylum Streptophyta; class Magnoliopsida; order Gentianales; family Apocynaceae; genus Parsonsia; species Parsonsia alboflavescens. The sequence goes on along the minus strand of JAOXNR010000029.1, from coordinate 11,295,331 downwards.
AAAATTATCTGACGCCATCCCCTGAACATGCATAAATGAGAATATTTAACAAAGAAGGGGGGGAAAGAAAGAAGACAGGGATTTCAATTCTAACCTCCCAAACAGTCATGGCATCCTGATTTCTTCCTTTCATCCCTTGTTGATTAAACATGGAAATGTTCTTGGAATGGCCCTGCAATCGGATTCGGGCACCTGCTTCACCTCTTCCCAGAACATGATCATGATCATGTTCTTGAACAACCACTTTGGCTAACACCTGATGATTGCGATCCTCAAAGAAGAATTTATCATCGAACCCACGAATTCGATGACAAGAACAACATGCACCCATATCTATAAACGGTCCCCCTGATCAGAATGGCCTAGGAAAAAGATCAAGAGAAAGAACTTCTCAAGGCACAAAGCCAATCTTCAGGGAACCTATAGCTTTTGGGGTGCATGAAGAAATTTCAGCCCTGCAACGACCCAAAGGAGAAGAGACAACAAAAAATTTCAAATGCTAACTTTGTATCCCACAGATTAATTTATTAAATCACAAATGTGTTCTATAAAAATAGAATCACATTTATGATTGTTTGATGTACGAGGAAACAAACGTTAGCAGAAGAAGAACAGAACAAAAAATTATTGTCAAATGTCTCACTTTGTAATAATATATACTAATTCTCAGTGATTTCCAAATCATCAACGAGCTCAACTTGACCTATGAGAAAGTCAGAGGAGCTGTTGCCGTTGACAAAATGGCCATCTGAGAAAGAAAATATTCGTGCAACAATAGGGGAACT
>JAOXNR010000029.1:11260829-11294446 GCA_028571225.1 Parsonsia alboflavescens | reverse complement strand
CATTACATTTTTTTACCTTCTCCAAAAATCATCCCCTTTGTCTTTCTCTCTCTTACCCTCCTCCCCTCCTTTCCATTCTCCTATTTTCTTGTCTTAACTGATCCATCTTGGCAAGACTTATCCAACTTTCTCATCCATATGTGTTTTTGTTAGGGAAATACTATATTCCAAGGGAAATGGAATTATTACAAGGGAATTAATATACGTTGGGGGTTTGTTGAGAGGGTGAAACTTGGAAAACTTTTTTGCTTGATAAGAATATTTCACCAAGGTAGTAATATTTGAAGGGTAATTGCCATGTTTGGATTTTGCGTATATTGTTTTATATGAGAGCTTTGAAGTACGTTGAACTCATTTTGGATCCCCTTTTTCCTAAATTCTGATATGCACCTGATTTATATCTTTATACATGAATCTTGTGATCTATATTAAATTAAGAGATATATATATATTTTTATCTCACATGATCCAGTATTTTGTGAAAAAAATTTGTGATGTAGCTCACATGATTCAATGGACCGGATTCAAAATAGAATTTACCCCTTTTTTTTCACACAAAAGATTTGTAAGTATTTAGTGTAAATACAATACTACAGGTTGTAAATGGATTTAAACAAGTGTGGAACTCATCCTCCTTAAACATCCTTACATACTAATATAACACGATTGTAAGATAAGATTATCATATTTAGAGTTTAAACATAATGTCGGACTCAGTTAGCCCCATCATAACCTGAATGGAAAATCCTGATATTCCTCTGATCTCCTGCCTCACATTAAGCCCCATAATTAAAATAAATAAAAAAGACCAAAAGGTATGTAGCATTTGCATGGATTCTTCGAATAATAACCCTTATTATCTTTTTCTTTTTACTTGAATTAATATAAGCGACAAGGTTCTTTGTTAGGATGTGGACCTGGGTCAATATTTTGAACCAATCTATAAACAATCATAATTTTAACTCTTAATAAATACTATAAATCAAATAGATAGATAAAAAGTTTTGAACCAATCCATATATATAGTTTTAGTGGTGTCCAAGTTAGTTTGCACACATATCGACATTCCACTTATCCAAGAGGACGTTGGTGAGATTCGAAATCAAAATCTATGGTTTGCGAGCTCGTCACTCTACCTATTGGGATGTCCCCAAAGGGATGAACCAATATATGCACTAGTGCATTCCGTATGGAGTGTTAGTTTCTAGCGGTCAAAGTTAACGATCCATATTTTTAAAAAATAAAATCTTTAATAAAAAAATTATTTTTTATATTATATCCTAAAAGAATAAATTAAATCATAAGTATTGGATCCAATTTATTATTATTTTTAAATAAAAAAAATTAACTATTAACTTTAACCACGAGATACTATTAACAATATACTCCATAACATTTTTGGACATATATATTTCACCACCACCCCTCAAAAAAAAAAAAAAGAAGTGAGTGGAGCCTTAACTAAGGGACATGTTATGTTGGGCCAGATTAATACACTATGTTAGAATCCCGTAAAAATATATAAAAACTCCTGGTCAAAACCCAAATTCATGTTGAGATCAACTTGATCCATTAACCCTTTTAATTATATATGTGGATATACAAATTATTATGAGCCTAGCCATTGTCATATGGGCCAAACCAAATGTTCAACTATTTGGTTCTTTGCATCACCAGATTAGTTGTAATTTACCCACTCCTTTAACGTTGGTTTTTGGAACCCGTAACAAAGAAGGATGTACACTTCTGACGGAAATTAACAATCTTGAATTAATAACTAATTTTGACTTTAGTAAGATTATCTCACCAATATAGTTAAATAAAGGTTTTTTTATATAAAAATTGTTACTGAAATTTTAAGTCATAAATATTTATTAAAAAAGAAAGCAGTGGTACCCACAAGAACAGCCCTAAAATAGGCAAGACAGTAGTACAACCAGAATCAAATTTCAGTTCAGGCAAAAAGCCAAATAAACTTTGCAGTTACCAGAACTCCAGTCAAAATCGAATAAAGAAAAACACTTTTGGCACAAACAACCCCAGACCAGAACTGGGTCCTTCTTATTGAGACTGTTCCCTGCCATCCAATGTTCAGCCTTTATTTTTCCCTTTGGCTAAAGTCCCAATGAATGCTAATCCTTAAATTTGAAGGAAATTCAGATAATCTCACATTTATTTTTGATAGAAAGAAAACATGCGAAGACAGTGGAGGTTGAACCAAATAAGATAGAATACATTACATTCCCTACCTTCAGAACAAAGGCACACCAATAGTTGCTTCAATTTACAGAATCTATATTCTCAGAACCATCTCCCAAGGGACAGGTATATGGCATGAGCTACCAGCTGGTTATGGTCCAAGTCCTCATGAAGCTCAACAAACTTGGCTCATAGAAACAATGCAAAAACACATGCACAAGAATTCAATTGCTTTAATGCTTATCTGATGACGATAATATGCTTGTTCAAGATTCCAGAAATCTAAAAAGTACAAGGAGAATAATGAAATCGGGAACTAAAGCCAACCATAACCATCTATAAGAAATAAAATCCCAATCATGAATAAATGATGCAAGCGAATTCCTTTGTTATCATCAATAGAGGTCTTCTAGAGGAAACAATAAAAGGGGATCAAGAGTATGCTAGAAAAGCTATAGGACAATTACAATGAACTCAGCACAGGTGCTTTGTGTCATCATCAGTTAAAGGTTTAAGTGCTCATAAGAAATACAGATAGATTGGAAAAAATGGACCACAGGTTTGAGGCAATTAACAGGTAAAGAATTAATTGATTTAGCTTGTTTTCATTTTTCACCTAATTACAAGTGAAAACAGAAGTAAAGAACTAAGTAAAAAGAGGGGTGTTGAAGAGCACTAAAGGTTCTACAATGCTTTAATTTATGGTAAAAAAAGGCAATGAAACTAAACTTGACATGTGGGCTTGTACCAGTTCACCACCATTGATGAACAAGAACTCCGCTTTCTCTGAGAGAAGTAAACAGATCCAAGCACTGGTCATATGTCTTCTCATACTTTGAACTCCTCTCACCAGGGCAACATTTCTGCCACCTATTGTAATGGCATTCAAGGAAAACTTCATCTATGAGACAGATGGCTCCGGTCTCAAACAACCTTGGAATCAATTCAAATTCGGTCCCTTCTACATCCATTTTCAACACCACAAAATCCTTCTCTGAAACTGTATTCTTCAGCCATGTGGCAAGATCAAAACCCTGAATCTCATCCACATGACCATCAGAAGTACCACCAGAAGATGACTGAACTGGTTGAATCCTCCCCATACCTCTCCCTTTCACAACACCTTCATCACCTGGGTCCTGATTAATCTCAAAATACAAGGTCTCATTCCTCACCCAAGCTGCATAGGGTAGCAAAGTGACCCCCTTTTTGTACTTGTACTCCTCATGAAAATGGCTATCTGCTTCAATGGCATAAATTTCAAAGGTTTTGTTTTGCTTTGGGTATTGCTTCTTAAACCAACTGACAATACTTGACCCGTAACTCCTGGACCCGACATCTATATACACGTACCTCTGCTTAAAACTAATATCGACCATTGAAGGCAAGTATTTAACATTCTGTATGTTTTTCTTCAATGTAATCCATGGCTTCTTTGGTTCATCTACTATCAGTGGTTCAGCTTCCTGTTTTAGCTTTTGCTTATACCCGGGAACAGAGCATTTACTTCCAGAACCGGAACCACGCTTTTCAAGCCCATGGTTATGTTCCCCATTTTTTACAGCAAATAATTTTTTCATGACAATTTCACGAATCACCGGCATTCCAGAATCAAATCCATCAATGTCTTTAGACTTTACCAATTTACAACAATCAAATAAATCAAGAAAAGAATTGAAACTATACTTATCTCTGGAACTTGTGTGGACGACAAGAAACCCTTCGGGCTTCAGAGTCCTGCAAATCTCGGCCGCGAAGTCAGCTTGCTTAGGAGACTTCTCTACCATTCCAGCACCGGAAAATACAAAATCAAACGTTTCATTACTGAACGGCTGTTTAATTGCCTTGCCCGAAACTACCAAAGGCTTAGAAGCCTTCTTGAAAATTCCAATCGAATCCGAAACACCGATCTCTTTTAAAGCAAAAACGTCCGAACCCGTCTGCGTTTCAACGCAAAGAGCCTTCCAATTAGGGCTCAAGAATCCTTCGGAAATCAGATCTTGAAACACGGATGAGTAAAATTGAGCAGCTTTCTGGAAATCCTTTGTGGACCAGAGATCGGGCAGTTTCGGTGGCTTAGCCGGAGCCGATTTACCGACTGCAATAATTGCCGAAGAAGACGATACCTTGCCAGTAAGTTGGCCGGCCCCAGTGACAATACTGTTGATATTTTCCGGCAAAGAGAAGAAACAGAAGTCCCCAATGTCACACGACTCACCACGGAGTGTCACCACATAAGCAAATCGAACCCCAAGAATAAAAACGCAGAACAAAAACAACCGCACCAGAATATTTCTCAAGCAGCTGGGCTTGTTTGGCTCCATAATAAAACTGTGTCTGTGCAAAATTATCAATAAAATTTAATGTTAAGTAAACTTATGATTGTTTTTCGTGTGAGTGAAATCTACAGCAATAAATTGAGAGTAACGGAGAACAATGGAAATGAATTATCGAGCGCAGAAGCGAGCAGATGTGTGGTTGGCACCGATGAGAGCAGAACGGTGAGAGACGATGTTAGAAAGAGGTAAATTGAGAGAACGAGAAAGGAACAAATGGGAAAACATGGTATGCCGAAGTAATCCAAGAGATGATCTATCGTAGACGACGTTCATAGTCCTACTGGTCATCTCATGCTGAAAATTTTTAGTCTCGAGTCTCTAATACTTCTTACGGTGCCGGTGGTACTGGTAGGTTTTGCGTTCACGGGAGCGGAACACGAAGGAAATGGACTGCGGAGGAATAGGAGAGGGTACTCGAACAGCGGATTCTGGGCCTTTGGAGCTGCGGAGTAGAAAAATGAGATGATTACGTGGGAATGGGAAGGACATGGAAAGAAGGAAGAAATGGTGACCGGCTGATTCGGTTACGCGGAGAGAGAATGAAAGGTTGTGGTCGGATCCGGGCCGGGTAAAAGCGTGACATTTCACGGCGTCTGGTTTCTATCGAATATTTAAGTGTGGACCATTATTGCAACTTAATTCCGAGTTTCTGTTTCTGTTAAAAATGCCAAGCACGTAGCTTTCGCAAGAGTGTAAATCACTGATATTTTCCATTTTTTCTTTTAATTTAAACATTCATTAGGTACTATAAACTTCAATAATCAATTGTTTTAACTTAGTAATTTACTTAATACGTATCTAAATTTTGCGAATATATAAGATATAATTATTTAAATCAAATACTCCTTTCATCACTAAATATTAATCATTTTAACTAACCTCCGTTATTAAATATAAGTTAATTTAACTAACTTTTTCTGTCACATTTTATAAGTCTTCATTATTGTAAGTTAATTAGGTATTTGAATGTACTTTTTTTATATTATCAATTTAATAATATATAGTAAAATGGTGTTTATATTTTTTTAAATGATGACTATAGGATATTTTAGGGGGAAAATATTATCTTAATTTTTGACTTATATTTCTTGACGGGATAAGTAGTATTTTAGCATCAATATACGAAATATGACTCCATGTATCTTTTATACCTATAATAATTTTCATCTTTTCCAATAAATGGAAAATATAAGAAAATAAAAATTTATACTCCCTTCATTTGGAATTGAATGTCCTATTTTGACTTCATCAAATTAAGAATGTAATTGACTTTTATATAGTTGATCACTTTTCCTTTTCATTGTATAATAGTAATGTGACATTTAAACTAATAGTTGTAAATTTTTAAATTAAGAAGGAAGTTAACGGACATCCTAAAATGAAAAATGAAACATTCAATTTCTCATGAAGAGAATATTTAAAAATGAAAGAACATATTAATAAAAATGTTTTCTTGAGCACGAGCAATGCACTCTTATTAAAAACTAAAAATCATATATGAAAAAAAAATGAGATAATATTTCTTTATGGTTTTGGATTTTTCAATACTCATTTACCCGTCACAAAGATTAGTAAAAAAAGATTAACAGTGTCTTCTTTAAAAGTTTTATACGAAACTTTTAATTATTTTGCTGAATACTAAATTTAAAAAGATAAACTAAAATTAATAAATATCTAATTAGAGACATATATTAATATTTTATCGATATGACAAAAAATGACATGTAAATGTATATATATTAAAAGATCGATAGCTCCCCTTCACAAGCAATTCTCTTTAAAATCATAACATAGATAAATTTTGAGATGCACAATTGAGTAGTCAATAATCAAAATCAAGAAACCATGATCTTATTTTAAGCTGCATTAATGTATATGTATGTACATGAAAATCTTGATTGATAAGAGTTGGGTAAACTACCCATTCTTTTTTATTTTCCCTAATAGCATTCCAACTGCAATTTTAGCCTTGTTGGTCCCAAAGAAGGAATTGAACCATAAAAAAAATAAATAAATAAAAACATTAATGCCTATAAATGATTTCCTAAAAGTGTGAGAATTTCCTAACTTCTAAGTCATCAATGTCAAGGCAAATTAGCTGACTTACCACAACAATATTCTCTACTAAGATTCGAATCCATCTAATCGTTTCAAAGTTGATACTCAAATTATTACTAACAAAATCGAATTTATAATGAAGTAGTATTAGTTTCCATACCACGTATTTATAAATGATTAAAGCAAACTTTGATTATATTTTTCCTTTATTACTCTCATCATAGATATAACTTTTAGATAAAGTTAAATTTGAATATGTTTTTGAGAAAGCGATTAAAGGGTATCTTAAAAAGAAAAAAGAAAATTACTTTGATTTTTATAGAATAACGACTGATAACGTATAAATTGCGCGGAGGGAGTATTAGATTGATTTAAACAACAAACTTCCTTTTTTTTTTTTTAAACGATTATTATGATGATTTATATCAATATTATTACTAAATTAAGATTTAGTAGTCTTCATGATAGATTTTAAATTGAGATTTACGTAAGAGTATTATTAATATTATCTTGTCTCTAGAGGTATTTGGTATACTAGATTGGAGATATCAGGTTGGTTTTTTTGAATCCCTTTGCTATCTTTATATACTAATCAAAGCTTAACTAAAAGAAATTGGTAAAAGAGGTCTAGAATGGATCCTTGAAAAATGGCAAAAACAAATAATAATAATAACATTACAATTTGAATTTAAATGTTTATATTTTTATTTTTTAATATTTGGAATTAATATATAATGTTCTAAGGCAAATAAATTTAAATTAGAAATTTGCTAACAACTTTATAAATTTAAAGTTTTTACATTTACTAATTACTTAAAGATTTAAACGATTAAAAATTCAATTTAAATTATTAAATTATGTGAGAGTGTTACCTCTTATCTAACTCCAATGATGAAGGTATTATTTTATGATAAAAGTCCCTCTCGTTTTTGATTCACGTAACCTATTGTCCCTTTCGCTTTCCAGATTCAAATAATTAATATATATAATATTATATTTCAATAATTTCATTTAGATATATTATATTGTTCCCTACATTCAAAATTAAATATTCAAGTATCCGAAAACTTTTAGAATGTCTCATTTTCTAAATTAGTAAATATTTTTTTAAATGTATATGTCTAAATATAAAATGAATAAAGTCAAATAATTTTTTTTTATACAAATTAAAATGAGATATTAAATTTCGAGCGAAGAGATGAATTGATTGATGATTCTAGTTAATGATATTAGGGTCGTTGTAGTGGCGTAATCTAATTGGGTTTGGGTTATGCTTTGGATTATCCTTTTAATTTTATTAAAGAAAAAAAGAACAAAAAGAAAAGGAAAATGGTAGCCGGCCCACTCTAAAGGATGCATCACCACTATGGATACCAGAAAAAGGACATGGACCCCACAACAAGTTGTAATAGTGGAAAGAAATTACGTGTAGTAGGTGGAAACCGTAAAGTCCTTAAGAGGGGCCACAGCAGAAATTCCGTTGAGAAAACGCCATAAAGTTTCTGTAGCGGATTCAACGGCCGTTTGCTGCAGCCTAGCCTGGCTATTACAGTACGCCTTTTGACTTCACTTCTTTTTTAGCATAATTTCAAATTCGATTAAATGTGATTTTTTTTTTATTTATTCAAAAAGTATTAGTGAGATTCGAATTCAAGATTTAGGATATGCATATTCATCATTCTACTCTTTAAAATATTCTCGAAGAAGGGATTACTAAATATAAACTTGTACATTAAATCTTAATTAAAATCAATATCTTATTCCGAAACCCTAACAAATCTCATGTGGGCGGAGCTCTCGATGGAACTTGACAATGGATGACCTCTCAACTTTTTGTCTCCTCCAACCTTTTGAATACGCAAAACAGTGCTAAAGTGGTCCTCTGATCACAACCGGACCGTTATAAAGCCCACGGGTCGGATTTCGTGAATGCCTCTTCTTGTATCAGTTTTTCTCTACTAGAATCTCCATACTCGTCTCGAGGAGATTTCTTGAACGTTTTTTGTTTTTTTTTTTTAATCGATATCTGGACAAATATTCGATGCACCCAAAACCTTTCAATTATGACATGATTTTTAATTTAGTAAATGTAAATTTGTAAATTTAGAAGGTGATTAATAAAACTTTTGGTCGATGCAGAATTTATATAAATGAAAATATTTAAATTTGAATGGATAATAATAATACATTTATTTATAAATGATAAAGGACAGATATTTTGAAGGTTGCCTAAACTGAAAGCGTGCCATCCTGTAGTTGATTACCCCTTCCTTTCTGTCACTTAGCTTTCTTTCCTTGCCGAATCATATTTATTCATGACAGGAGAACTTCGGCTGGCAGGCGTCACGGTTCGCCATCGAGGGCCGGGCTGGGGCCATAATCACTCCCAACTGCTTGCGCTCGGTCATGAATTGCGTTCATTTTCCGTGTTCCACCCGTGGGTTGGGCTGTGGTATGGTCGGAGTCGGGCCCTACGCTTGATCTAGTTGTAATGATACATTAAATTTGTTTCATCATTTAATGACCCACATTAATCATGGCTTATCTTAACCTCTACTTAAGGGACTGCCAAAAAAGTGCCCAGCTTTAGAGTGACTTACGGAATTTAATTTCGATTATTTATTTATTTTTACAAAAGTAATAAAAAAAGAAAAACGTATTTTGGTTGGCGAATTTGTACTATCAGGCATCAGCTAAGCATTTTTTTTTAGTATAATTTTGTCCAAAGTAATGTAAAAGTTGATGTGGCTGGGGTGGGGGGGGAAGGGTCCTCATATTGATACGTACACCAAAATATACATTGAAAATTTATGACTTTTCCTTAAATGCTTTATATTTGATTTTTTTAAAAAAAATTAATCGCTATATTTAATTTAATGAGAAATACACAGATGTCATTAAATAAGATTTAAATTAAAAATATAATTACTTTAGTAGGGCAAACATCCAATTTCAAATTTGGATCGAGAGATGATTTTTTTTTTGAATATTTTAGATTATTATATGCACACATGTTTTTTTTTTTACAAGATACCAAAAATACTCATTTTTTGAATTATATTTTTTCTTTTTAAGTGTGTATGTATCAATTTGCACACACTTCTACATCCCTCTTATCCATAATAGTCTTGGTAGGATTCGAATTCTAGATTCATGGTCTGCAAGCATGTCACCCCATCAATTTTTTTATTTTTATTTTAAAGAAAATACTTAATTCCAAAGAATTCATTTTCAATTAGATTTTATAAATTCTTTATCACTCATACCGATAATAATATATGAGAATCGATAAGGACTTGTAAAAGAAGCTAACGTTACATGCAAGAAAAATGTGGATCAGGCATTTTTGATGGAAATTTTAGTTTATCACATCAAAGAAATAAATGTGGGAGATTGGACGTTAGTGCAAATAGAAATGAAAAAGACTAACTAAATTACAAAAGAAAACATATCACATGAATGGAGGAACAGTCATGCCCTGGGTTTCCATGCCTCACTCGCCAAAGAGTCAAAGACAGCTAATGACATTCCCTTTGATATTCGGGTTTGTCCAATTATTTCCTTACCCACAAAATGGGGCATCGATGCCGATTGATGAGAAGACTTTTTTAAAATAATTCATAAGAATTAAACTATAAAATTTTATGTATATTTCTTATCGGAATTACGTGGTGTGTTATAAACGGAGTATTATAGAGGAAAAAGTAGTGATAAACGTATGCGACATTGTTTTTTTTTTCAATCTGTAAAGAGAAAGTCACAGCATCGTGAGATAGACAGATTGAAAAAAACTAACGTCGTAAAAGTTTATCGCTACTTTTCCTTCATTAGCACACAGTTTGTAGCATATCATAATGACATTTCTATATTTCTTAAATACTTTTATTTCTTCATATCGAGATGTAAGAGCATCATCAAATAATTAAAAAATGAAGTCCATATAACGTAAATCGTAAATTTAATGTAGTCTCTTATGTACTTTAGAAATCGGGTGGATCTCGAATTTGTCATAATATTGGGGTAGGTTCTAGGGAGTATCGGAAGGGAATGGGGGTGAGTGTTATCGTATTATGAAGCTGGAGGTACCTCAAGGGTGTCTTGACTTAAATGGATTGGATCTTTGTTTGGCCCATTAGATAAAGATTTGACAAAGCCCAAACACTTTTAGAGTCCATCTTGACAACCCTCCAAACATCCGTGTGAAAGCAAATGGTTAGAATTAGACTAAGAAGTTTCTCAGAAGGTAAAGGGAAAGAGACAGAAAGGGCAGGTTGGAAGAATTATGAGGCACCTGAAAGTTATGGTTCATGAGAACCACCGTGGAAAATGGGGTAAAGAACTTGTACAGAAATGTCAACTCATCACATGCAAAGGAGTAAATATCAGTGGATCTGTTCTCCATTTTTCTCGAACTCGAGTTCAAACCTAATTAGTACCCAATTTGGCTATTTTATCATTTTATTCCAACGCTTAACGCATAAGTTTTACCGTATCAAATATACATTATGAAAATATTGTTTGAATTTGCATCTATCTAAAAGTCAGTGCATTTATTGTTTATTTTTTAGCCGCTAATCTATATTTTACTCATAAATTTTAATACTCCCGTCATCCCTAATTATAGGTCGTTTAAATTTATTTCTTTTTTTCCCCTCAAAATATTACCTCTGCTCTGTCTTTATAAAATATATTTCTTTCTCATTTTTAATATTCTCATTGTCCGAAATTGAATATCCCATTTTAAATTACATATAAGTTGACTTAATTCATTTTAAATTTAACAATATTAATTTCTTAACAAAGTTTTAATTAATTTAATAAATGAGACATTAATTTTCGAATCTTCAATTCTAAAAAAAAGAATATTTTTTCGTTCGATAAAGGCATTTTAAGGGGAAAAAAATTTTTTAACTTAATATTAAAAAAAAAAAAAAACGAGTATGAATATGGATGGAGAGGATATAATAATAGACACATGAAGTTAAAATGAAACCGAATTTATGCATGCCACGTGGAAGGGAGCCAAAGAACTATGGGACAAGATCAACCGCCTTCGGGAAGCTGCTGACAACAATCCAAGTTCGTTACAAGTTGTCTGACGATCACAAGTTCACCGCTTCATGGTTTCCGAGTAATTATTGCCCTGCATAATACGAAGGCCCATTGGGAACTTTCTTATTTTTTATTGTTTTAAAGAATTTATTTTATAGGCGAATAGTATTTATTTATTTATTAAAATAGATCGATTAATGAACCAGAATACCGAAAAGTCCACCAGAAATCTGAGTTGTCGAGAAGGAGATAACTCACTCGTTAGTATCCGAACAAGAAGATAAAGTAACCTTTCACTGTCATTTCTGCGTGTCATCTTGAACAAGACTTCACTTTTTGCCCCATTTGAAGGAATCATTTTGGTTTCTTGAGCAACCCATCTTTGGATCAACGTTTGCTTGTACGAATTGTTATTATTATTTTTTTTCTTGATTTAAGGGATACATTCGATTCAAGGCAGCTACAAAAATTTTGCCCAAATTATGACGGATCAAGATGATCCCTCTCTAGAGAAGACCACGATGCCAAATCCAACCCCACCTCCCGGTGCCGGAGATGCTGAGAATCAGGCACCTCCAACTGGCGTTGGCGGCGGCGGTGGTATATCCAGTGTTTTAAGCCGATGGAAGAGGGAAGATTTGCTCAAGAAGATCTCCTTTGCTTCCCAAGGCATTGGTTTGGTTTTCTCGTTGCTTGCCTTCATTATCATGGCTAGTAACAAACATGGTGATTGGAGAAATTTCGACAGATATGAAGAATACAGGTAAGAAAATTTTCGGATGCTCATGTGTTAAATTTTGTTTGCGATTCTGGATTCATGATTTTTGTGGGTTCTTGTCACAGGTACTTATTGGCCATAGCAATTCTGTCAACATTGTACACTGGATTGCAGACGCTGAGGCAGTTTCATGAACTTTCAACTGGAAGAGAAATGTTGTCTCGTCAAAATACAGCAAGGTTGGACTTCTTTGCTGATCAGGTTGGTGTCCGTTCAAGCTCCTTCAGAATCGATACATTTAATTCCGTTTGATAATCTGTTAATTGAGCATAACTCTGGAGGGTCTGAGGCTTTGGGTTTTCTTGATTTTTATGTTCCAATTCAAAAAGGCATATAATTTGGGAATGATTAGATGTGATCTTGAAACAGAACATTGTTTTTCTATGGTGCTCCAAGTTTTCTAGGTTTGGTACTAGGATTAAAGGACTCGCAAAAATGTCTTTCCTGTGTTTCGGAGGGAGATGATTAAAATATGTATGCAAGAAGTCCTTTTCTGAGAATATACTTTACTGGTTTCAAGCTTCGTCCATGATATTCAATCTGATGTTCATTGTTTTGGGTCAAATGCAAATTAGTATTTTGAAATTGTGAAATTTTCCAATGAGTTTACGAAAGCCTTAAGGTAAGTCTTTCATTGTTGAAAGAATGGTCAATTTCAAATGAATTTGGGTGAAAGTTTAGTGAGAAAGATTAAATGATAGTTCTTTCTTCACAACACAAAGTCAGGTAAAAACCATTTTGTTGACAAATTTGAGTGCAAATTTGAGACAAAATGACGATCTTTTGCAGAATTCAATGATGAAATTGAAACTTTCAAAAAGTAAAAAGGCTTGATATCTCGAGGGACTAATTTGCACCTCTTCTATTGTTTATCATGCGATTCATGACCTTGACGCTGTTGAGGTTTGAAAGGAGTTTGGATGATTGTTTGAATCTCTACAACAGGGGGTATATTTGAGCTTGTCTATTATCTTATTACTGCTATATAAAACCTTTGGTAGTTAAGTTGGAAAAAGGCAGTAACCGAGTTCAAATTTTTTAATGTCAGGTTGTTGCCTACTTGCTAATATCGGCAGCATCATCTGCAGTGCCTTTGACGAACAGGATGAGAGAAAACAATGACAACATATTCACAGACTCTTCTGCTTCAGCAATTAGCATGGCATTCATGGCCTTTCTTGCAGTAGCTGTTTCTGCTGTTATTTCCGGATATAAACTTTGCAAACAGACCTATATCTGAAGGGCCATTTTGCTTAGTCATTCCTTGTACATCTGTGATTGTTTCCTTTGCCATCAACATTTTTAAATCAATTATACATGTAAATTCGTGTCTAGACAGGGAAGGCTGTTGCCCTTTGCAGTTCTTGTAATTTTGAATATAGTCTGAAGAATGACACTTTCTGAAAGATCTATGTTATTGTTATGTATATTTATTGAATGTAAATGCTGTAATTATGCATTCTTTCTTGGTTTGTTCTCTATTTGAACACATTGAAAGTGAATTTGAAAGCATTATTGCATAGAAGAGCTTGCAGATTTCCTACCGAGAAGGATCTTACATAAACTAGGTCATAGAAAGAACAAGTGGTTTAGCAGAGATTGATCTCAGCAATAACATTCAAAAATTAAATTGGTTACAGGGATTATTTTGTTGTGTATCACAGTTCCTACATTCTACTCTTTCATAGTAGATTGAAAAAAGAATAAGAAACCTTAAGGTTCATTAGCTAAGCATCAAGGAACCCATAACAAATAAACAAATATTAAGCAATCTATAAAACACCACCTAAAAAATGTACAGAACAAATGCCTAGAGAATTATTAAGTGCTTTTGTTACCTTCCTGAAGTATCTGTCTTTTGTATTTCAGGTTTCTCTTGCAAGAACTCAATTCAGAAAAGAGTCAAAGAATAAGTCATCTTTAGGTTCTTCTTTGGCTAGGGAAAAAGCATTATCCATTTGTTGCATATGATTCATGTTGGACCCTGCTGAGTTTCCAGGCATCCCAAAACTCCCTGGATTCGGCAACATCTGCAGAGTAAAGGGTGCTTGGCTCTGTGGTCTTGGAACTGTATTTTGAAGGGAATTTGGGAAACTAGCCCCATGCATAGAATGGTTATTTGAGGCCAATGGCCTTATTGCCATTGGAAGATCACCATTGTTACTGACAGTTGAAGGTCGATTCACTGTGTAATTCCCGCTTCCGCGTGCTGCCGGAACGTCATGGTTATGTTTTCCTTCGTAAGTAGTGATCACTGCCCTGAGATCATGGGATGCTCTCTCCACGTGCTTCCTTACTGGGCAGCCTGCAAATGTGCATTTGTAGTAGCTCCTGCAGAGAATCAAGAAATTTCTTGGGTTAGTATTCACAATCCCTCTTGGATCAGACTAATTGGATTTCAATCTATCACCATGTATACAACACCTGTTCATTATTCTCCATGGAAAAGTTTCATAATTTAATTACATGGTCAGGAAAGGAAGAAGTTAAATATTCCATAATTAGTTAGATAACAGAAAGCTTTCTATATTCTATATTCTATAGTCAGAGACAGAAAGGCTTTTTATGAGAATATTCCTCCTATGATAGGCTTAAGAAATAATGAAACTTTTACCTAGGATTTGGGTTTCCCTTCACTACTTTCTGCCCATATTTCCTCCATCTATAGCCATCATCAAGAATATCAATATCGCTCGTTGTCTGAACAACAATTCTTGGTTCTCTCACAGTTCTACTCCCAGAAACAGAGATTGCCTCGTTGTCATTTTCACCCTTCCTGGAAACACGAACCAGAATGTTAAATCCTATTATTATTCAATAAATAGAAATGTAAAAAAATATGATCCAGAGTATGCAATTATTTTAGTCTTACCATCTTTTAGCATCGGGTTCAATTTCATCATCATCTCTGGAGTTGCTGATTGCAGAGCTCTGTTCAAGATCATCATCTCCAAAGGAAGCGGACGAATTCTCCGTGTTTACCAAAGAATCCATTTGGGAATTCTCACCTAACATGTTTGACTGACTTGAAATTTCATTGCTGATGTATTGAGCATTTTGCATCGATTGTGAAGATGACCTTCTTGTTGACTGTGGCTTGGGATGGTTATGGTTTCCCTTGTACACAATCTCAGTTATGTGCCCATCCAAGTTTCTCTCAACCTTTTTCTTTGTGGGACAGTTTGGAAATGTGCACTTATAATAACTTCTGGGATTTTCACTTCCCTTCACATTTTTTTGTCCATATTTTCTCCAGTTGTATCCATCTTCCGATTTTCTCTGGTCTCTAAGGTATTGTGATGGCTGAGTGTACTGAATGGGACCCGAATTGGGAGCAGGATTTGTCTGCATGTTTCCCTGAGAGAAGCTGGCCTGGGAATTTGCTACGTGGGGCAGCTGATCAGTTGTAGTTCTTGCCATGGATTCAGTTGACTTGTTTTGTTGATTAATATAAGCCCACCCGGCTGCTTGCTTTGGTGGCAATTCTTGCTGTACAGGGAAAACCAAGAAAAGTCAGAAAACTTCAACCAATTAAAATCAATTCCTTTTCTTGTTTTTTTAAAGATTAGTCAGAAATGGTAATTATGGTATGCAATATTTTATTAAGAATTCTAAGGACTGAAGCATATACCGATGAGCTTTTTCCGGCAGAAGCTTGGAACATGGATGATAAAGAAACGGGAGGCCTGGCTTGTGACTGGAAAGAAAACTCAGAAAACTTCCTCTCATCCTCCTTTGCTGCTAGCCCAGAAAAGGCCCCGGTGGTCGGAGATGGAAGGCCCTGCAAAAACATAAGACATCATCAATAATCAGTTTCTTTCATTACCGATCAATGCAAACATCTTTATGACAAACAGACTTACATTAGAATTGCCAAAGAAAACAGGGGAATCCAAGAGCACAGAAGGGCTTAAGCTGGGAGGAAAAGCCAAATACGAAGAAGGAGAAACAGGGGATGGGGAAATTGGTAGAGTAGCCGGTGGAAATGACTTGAATCTTGGTTGTTCACCGCTACCATGTTTGTTGAGATGATGGTCAGGATTAGGAGGAAAACTCCAGTTGAGAAAAGGAGAATCCTGGTTAGATGATGACCTATTATTATTATTATTATTCATCAAGTCCTCTCTGTTACCAAGAAGATCACTGAAAGCAGGTGCAATATATTGGTTAGATAAAGAAAAATTTGAGTAGGAATTAGCAGAAGTATTTAAGCCCCCACCAGAAGAAGTCATTTCACAGAGACAGGACACACAGAAAGAAAGAGAGATAAAGGGAAGTTTGAAACTTTTGAAAGTTTCAGAGAGAGAAGAAGGTAATATTTTAGAGAAGAAGAAAAACAATGGCCGTTTTTGGTTTGAATGGATATATAGTAAATAGAGAAAGAAAGAGAGAGAGAGAGATTCTATTTCTATCTTTCTCTGAGAGACTCTCTATGGTGCAGAATTAATCTGCTTCTCTTCTCCTTCTTCTACCTCTTAGCTTCTTTCCCAGAAGAAGCCATTAAGAGATTTGACCGTGGAAAAGTTTTCGCTCTGGTTGGTCAAAGCTTGTGGGTTTGACTGGCTCTTGGCGGCTAAATCAAACCGCATAGGTGGTCGAATTCTAAACGTTGGATCACACGTAAGCAGCCTTGCTTACATATTTTTTTTCTTGTGGTGAGTAAAAACATTAAGAGTAGAAAAGTCTTGCGCATGCAAATACTCTTTTAACTCTACAGACGTGAAGCAGGGTTTATCCTCTCTATATTTTCCTGGAGGCCAGTGCTCCTTCCGTTCCATTGTTTGAGATGTTTCATTTGTATAAATTATTTTATAATTATTAATTTATCATTGAAATACCTTTTTTTTTATTTTTTTATTCTTATTCTTCATTGATATTCTCGTTTTATTGTAAATAAAGAAAAGCGTAGTCATTAAAATAGAGAAAAAATTTGGATATTTTCTTTGTCGGCTAGGGTCATGAAATGAGTTTCTTGGGTACACAATCATGATGGGACAGTAATTGTGGGTTTTTACTTATTAATCCTAAAAAGGGATATTTTTAACATAACATAATTACATTTAAAACTTATTAATTCATATGACAATTAATGCTTTATATCTTGATATGGAAGTAGTATTAATTTTAAAGAAGTTGCCATATTATCTCATGATTAATGCAATTTGTAATGAGATTATATAAATATAGATGCAAATGATTTATTTTTAGGTTAAGAAGGGGTTTACACAATTCCAAATCATACTCATACTCCATATATTACAGTTCTCACTTTCCAATCATTAAGTCACGTTATAAAGTGTTACCGTTGATATTTAATAAGGTTGAAGATGCAAGAAGAGGGAGAAGATGAAGATGAATCTAATGGTTTATCATTTCGAGGAGAGTTTGGGTGACTTGTTGGAATTTTCTCGACATGTGACATAAAATGAGAACCGGGCCTGTCTATTTCTTGCCAAACTCTGCCGTTTTAGGTCACTTTTTCCGGTTTCTTTTGAGTAAGATAAAGTATATCTTTGCCCATTCTTTAGCATTTTTTTATTGGCTTTTTTCTCACAATATTTTTTAAGGTTTTAATAATTTGTTTAGGATTCTTCTTAGGTGAATAAAAGTCTCTAACGTTTTTGACACTCTTTTTTTTTTTTTGTGCTTCCTTATCTAAAATAATTATTTTTTGTTTCTTGATTAAACTGAGAGACAGCTTTTAATGAGATTAACATTCAGAAGAGTTTGTTGGACAAAAATTCAAGATGAAAATGACATGACTATTGGTGGGAAGAAAATTGGATCTGATATCACTATTTGTTGGATCAAAGCCCTGCAAAATCAGAAGAGAGTTCCCAGGGTGATTATTTTGGGAAATTCAGAAAATTATATCTTGACCCTTTTTGTTGGAGGAAAAGATGGGAAAAAAATGGAGTGGTTTCCTCGTTTTCTTTTTTTTTTTCTTCTAGAATTTAAGATTCACTTAATTCTGATTAGACATTATCTTTTTTCTAGGTATAAAATCCTTTTATACTATATGAACATGACTTATACTCTATCAGGTTCTTGGATCAACGTACACTTAGCCTCTTGGATTCTTGAATTAGATCGATTCATTAGGTCAAATTAAGCTCCATCAATTAAATATTCCCTTCGTGGAATTGAATGTCTGTATTTCTATTTTGAGTCATCTGAAAATTAATGTCTTATTTTTTAAATTGGTTAATTTTTTTTTAAAGAAATTAATATTATTAAGCGTAAAATGAACTAAATTAATAAAAATCAAAACGAAAAGTTCAATTCCAGATGGAGAATAAATTTTTTTTAAAAAAATTACCCTTTATTGGGTTGGGGGGATAATCAAAGTATGACGCGAAGTACATGCTTGCATCCTTTATTTTATTTAAAAGAAAGATATTCAAAATTTCTTGGTCAATATCACCATTAGTCCATAGTGACCACAGGGCAGGAGAAGACTCATTCAAAAGCACAATCCTCGTTGCACAGTGTACAACACGTTAATTGTTGGCTCACTGTTCACCGTTTCATTCATGCTTCCATCATTAATAAGGAAAGACTTTCACCACAAAAATATGGTAATAAATTATAGACCAAAAGCCATCATTTTAAATTAAACAAACAGAAGGGGTAATTCATTAAAAAAAAAAAAAAGAAAAGAAAAAAAGCCCAATACTTTACAATCCGTACGGAATATACTCTCCAAGAAATGATCAAAAGTCAGCACTTTCTGCATACTTTCTTGTTACAATGTAATTATAAAAATCTTGGTTTCTGCAAAGGGATGGACTTAATAATACGGGAAGGAGGGACATGGGTGGTAAAATGTTGCAAACTTTGAGGTACTTAATATTAATTCCTTATATATATATGGAATTATGTGAATTAATCTATAATATGGGATTAATCTATGATGTTTCGATATGAAATGTGTAATGAATAATACTGGATTGGGTAAATACTATCAAGATTCCATGCCCAATCGAATTAATTTTTTGTTTAGATTTCTCATTCTTTATTAAGTCTCTTGACTCATGTGATATATTAAATTAAAATCTACTTATGTAGATTAACGACACTACCTAATTTGTAATTAAATACACAATTGTTATAGTAAGAAATGTGATCAAAGTAGTGAGGTGGTGTGTGATATACACCATATCATTATTTAAGTAAAGGGATTTGAAGCCGCAGGAGAGCTGTTTTTGGGATTTTTGTTGTCGTGGTAGGGAGAGATGATGGCCCGAGAATCCGACAAGGGTGATGATGGAACAGACTGCGGAGACCGTGAGCTCAAATTCAGCCGTGAATGTATGCAATAATTATAGCAAGCAAATTGGGTGTTTTTTGGGGCTTGATTTTTGTTCTTTTGACTTCGATCTGAGAGTCATGTGAGATTTGCATGTGAATTTCCCTTTTTGGTTGTTTCATCGGACGCTCTTAGGAAAAAGAACAAAAGATGTGTTGCTATCTCAGTCAACAGGGAATTTCAAAGAGAAGTGAAAGGTTTGGGCTTGATGGAACTTCTTCTCTTCTCATTTCGGCCCTCGGTTGGAACAAAGACTGATTCAGAGGGGCGTGTCATATTTTCTGGGTCATTTCTGGGCACTCACACATTAAAAGAACTAGCAATTTCAAAGGAAGAAAAGTGGCAAGGAAAATGAAAGGAACCAGAAAGATACCATCATAGCATTCAGGTTGGGCAAGCACCTGCCATTTTGAGTTCTTGAATCTTAAAATTCTTTCTTTTTCCAAGGAAGAATCCATCAGACTAAGACCTGAAGAAGGTAAAATGCTTATATATCAAGCATCAAGTTCTATGCATCTGGACTTAAGAGTGTCAACTTGAAATGAGAATATAAAATTTAACATGAGATACCCTCTTCTTGAGATAGGTTACTCAAGTTTCTTCCCAATATCCTAATCAAAACTATGCACTCAAGTTTCTTATGATTCAGCACTGAACATTATCACAGGAAGTAATTTTCTGCTGCATTTCTCAAACTACACTCAGATTCACAGATCATATTCATTTTATAGCCCATCCAGAACTTCTGTCAGCTTGTAATTGGCTGCATAGTATGGTTATGATACACTGCAGATGGATAGCTTACTTCATAAGAGATCTTTGTGGTTTTATAATACTTCTGATGTTGTAGATCACTGAGGAAAACAAACGCCAATCCGAGCTGTGGCAGTTCTTTATATTTGAAGCTTGAAAATACACAACAATCAGCATCAGGATATCCATAACTCATGGTATATCTCAAGACAGTCATCTCTGTGAAATTCTACCCACCCCAGCAGTTACCATTAGTCCGTATCGGTCAACTGTAATTTCCAACATTTAGGATCTAACTCAGCCTGAAATTCACATCAGAAAAAATAAATCCTAATTAATCTTTTGGTTCACAGAAAGGACATCTATTACCTTCAGTTTAAACTGCATGTTTTCATTGTTCAGGTCAGGGGTTAACATTTAAACAATAGAAATGTTAACCTTTTTCCCCCGAAGAAATTTGATTCCAAATTCATTAATAAGAAAAGAGGAGTAGGAAGACTTCATTAGGGCAGGAAGAAGAATACCTGCAAGACTTTATCTCTCCATTGAAATATGCATCCACGAGCTTCCAAATGCTCAAGAAGAGGTTGAGGCAGCAATGATCTAAAGGAGGATTGAAGCTTCACTTTTGTTAGTCCTCCACATGCCAACAATGCAGCTACCAGTCCACTTGGGGTCAAGCCCTTCAAATGCAGTATTGTCATGCTCTGTAGACAGCTCACACTGGCAAGGGACAGTAAGCCCACATCCGTGATTGAGGTATATGACAAATTTACCTGCAATATTATCAAAAAAAAGTTATAAACGAGTTTCTCTTTCTAATAACAAGCTAAATATAGGAAAGCATGGTACTTTACCTGTCTAAGATTCTGAGAAAAATGGGCAAGTGGAATCATTCCTGCATCATCAACATTATGACACTTTTTTATGTCTAGTTTAGTTAGCTGTTTACATCCCAAGGCAATAGCTGCTAAACCCAAAGATGTAACAAGTTGACATCCTCTATTTTCAAGTGTGTTCAACCTTGGACATTTTGACAATGATATCAAGGAGTGATCAGTTATATCTTTACAATATGAGATATTAATCATTTCAAGACCAGGACATCCACGTGCAATTGCCAAAATGCCTGAATCAGTAATCCCAGCAGATCTGAACAAATGAAAATTAACAGTTAAGCAAAATAATAAGGGATATAATAACTAGAGCAGAAAGAGATTCTCAAATGCAAACCTGTATAAGTCTAACTCCTTAAGCTTTGAACAGCACATGCCAATAAGGATAAGTCCCTCGTCTGAAACATTCAAGCAGATGCCCAGCTTTAAGCTGGAGAGATTGGAGCACCTCGAGAGGGACTTGAGACCTGTAGGTATGCACATTTAAGATCCAACTGAATGTCTAATGTTGCAAAATTAACTTGTCATCAGTGGAATAATTAGCAGGAGAGAAGAAATGACCTTCATCATCAATCTCATTATCTGTAAGATCAAGCTCCTCAAGAAACTGGCATCTTTGCCCAATCAAAACAAATGCTTCACCAGGAACCAGTGTGCAAGACTCCATTTTTAGGGATGTAAGTGAGGGGCATGAATTTGTTATATGGGCGATTGAAACATGAGTTATTTTGCGGCAACAAGTGATATCTAGCTTTCTCAAGTCTTTATGTTTTGTGACAAGGGAGGAAAGACCTTCATCTGTCACTCCAAGGCATTTACTGAGGCTGAGCTCCTTCAATGAGACACACCAGTTTCCAATGGCCTTGAGTCCAGAGCATGTAACCTGACAACCATCTAGTTTTACGCATTGCAACATTGAGAGCTTTTGCAAACTATCAGCAAGAGCAAGAGTGACCTGATCCATAAGTATTTGGAAACAGTGAGTTTCAAACTGGGATTAGTAGCAAGAGAAGACACAAATCAATTAAAGACTTACAGGAGATCCATAAGCAAGGACAAGTTGCCGCAGGCAGTCAGTTCCACTGGTAAGGGAGGATAAGCCAACATGACTAACATTTTGACAGCTTGATATATCAAGTGTCTGCCAAAAGCAACAATATCAACACTTGTCAAAGATCACTCATAAAAAGTTTATTGAAGAAATAAGAATAAAAGAACAGACAATTCCCAGACATAACATGTGGTTCAGATTATAAAACAGTTAGCTTGTCAAATAATTGGTGCAAAAATCACATATTTTTGTTACACTTTAATAGAGATGAATATAGCATATGCAAAGCATCCAATTAAACAGCTAAGTCGAACTTCTAAATTGACTGAAAATGGATATGGAATAGGATTTTAAAATGGGCATACATACCTCTAATGACTTGCAACCATGCTTGATGGCAGCAAGGCTATCATCATCAATGCCAAAACACCCTTCTAGTACCAAATCTTCAAGATATTGCAACTTCAAGATTGAAGGCAGGCACTTATTTGTGATCTATATAAGATAAGAATGAAAAAACACATTACACAATTTTGCTGTGCAATAATGGAAACTATATGATCACTTAGACAAAATATGACGCACGAAACCATGAAATAATCATCAGATTTATAAAGTATGAGGAGAAAAGGTCAAGATTTGCAAGCTCTGACTATCCATATCAGACCTTAAAAAATGAGTCAAGCCCTTCTTTAACAACACAACATTATAACTTGTTCAACAACAATTTTATCTTCTTTTAGTTTAGTAGAGAACTAACATCATAAAAAAAAACCAAGCATCACGTCCAAAAAACTTAATTCTCAGCCATGGTGAAACATAGTTATGGTTAACTGATACAAAAGAAATGCATTTCATATCTGCTACAAAAATATGATTCCACGACTGATAGGAAAATGACATATCAAAGGAGCCATGATCATCTTTTCTATTAAGCTTGAGTTAATAGACAGATCAACTGCAAAAATTTGAAAGAATTATTATCCAAACATTTTAGAGTAAAAACTAAGTACTAATTTGATACGCAAAATGAAACTAGTCAAAATGGCTCTTAGAAATCTAGAAATGCAGTTATATAAAATGAAGAGTACAACCATCATCAGTTGAAACAAATAAATCAGGCTTGAAGTAAGCAACAATAGCCAGAACGGAACATGCTGAATTCAATTAACTTCGGAAAATAAAATTAAGCAAGTGAATGAGGTAATATTACATAATTAAATATTTCCATTAATCAATAGTAAGGCTTCAACAATTACCGGCAAGTAGGAGAGATCTAAACTGCGAATATCTCTACACTTCACAGCAATCAAACCAACCCCTAAATCACCAACACCCAAACACCATTTCAAGCTAAGCAGCCTCAACTTTTTGCATCCTACCGCAATACACCCAATCCCAATATCGGTAATAGACTTACACCTCGCCAACCACAGCCTTTCCAAGTTCCTAGCCTCGGCGATAGCAGAGGCAGCGAGGTCCTTCAACTCAGTTGCATTAGACAAATCAATCTCAACCAAATTCCCACAGTTCATCACCAAGTTCGACAAACCCACATGACTAAAATACTTAGACCTTGAAAGGTTCATTGATTTCAGCATTTCCTTACAACAGCTCGATATTACATTGAGGGAACCGTCTGTAATTCTAGGACACAGAGAGAGGTCAAGATTGGTCACACACCGGTAACGACTTAGTATCTTGGTTAAGTGCTCTGAGCGCAGGGGCTTCAGGGTTTTCCTATGGCGAGACTCCATAACATAAAATGACTTGCAGACAAGGGAGAAAGCTTTTCTGTCAAGTGGGTTGTCATCAAGACAATCTAGAATCGAAAAGACAATCTCTTCACAGAGAAGATCAAAGTAGCTGAAACTAGATTCAAGAACAGATTTCTGCCTCTTCATTGCAGCAAAAATTCAATCTTTAAGGCTTTCTGGAGAGGTTAAATTTCGGATCTTCGACAGCCCTTAAATAAACCAAGAAAAAAAGGGTAACTTTTCTTCCTGGGATCAAGATCGGTTCCCCGTTGGAGACTGGAAAATATAAAGGCTTCAGGAGCCGAAATAAAGAAAGAGAGAAGAAATATGTTCTTGCTGAACAAAATCAAGAGGCAAATCTTGGGGAAGTAAGAATGCAGAGGTGTATCTGGCTCTAGATATGCATCCGTTCACAGGTGTCTGGGTTGAGCAGTTGGGACTCAGAAGGAGTGAAAAGGGAAGAAGAGAAGGAAGTTTACTTATGGTATCCCCTCTTGGCTTTATCCGGAGAAAATGATTACACCGACGAGTAATTCTCCAAGACGATACTATCCTCAAGAAGTTGTTTATTTCCAAGTTCGAAGGATGAAGAACAGAGAAGAATCTGTCTCAATCAACAGGGGTAGTTTAGACTTTGAAGAAAACATAGAAGACTGCCGTACGGGAAAGGACAGAAAGGATGGAAGTAAATAGTGTGAGATAAGGAGGGCAGTTTGGGCAATTAGAAGTCCTTTTCTTTCTTGAATGGAGATAGATAGATAGATAGATAGATAAATAAATGGGTTGCAAGTAGACCAATTCATTCGGTGGAGAAATATGTGAGGAAGGACATATTCAAGTGCGGACGGTACGAACAAGTCGGACGGAGTGTATTTCCAAAAAAGAATAATTTATCCCATCAGATCATATCATCGGTTCCCTCACTCCTGCCTATGACTCAAAGAATAGTTTATCGTCATTTTAATATTAAGATATATTTTTTAAAAATATTTTACAAAAACGAAATAAATAATATTAAAACAAAATGAGTATAATAATCATCAAACTAGGAAGAGTGACTTATAATAAAGTATTTTTCATGTCTTTAATTAAATGTTCTATTTTGATTTTCATAAGTTTTGAAAAAATTAGTTAATTTAATTTGTTTTAATATTAATTTTTTTAATAAAATTTTAACTAATTTAATAAGTATAACATTTATTTCCGAATAACCCTGTAAATATTTAATAAAGGATGTAGGGAGTATAAAAAAGTGAGATCAATTGACTTATAATTATGGATAGATAAATAATACTATAAATATATAGATACAAATTCCGTTAGATGTAAAATCATGCATTAAACTTATATTTATTGTTTACAAAAAATTTTATTTCTTTCATTAATTCTTCATTTGAAACATATTAGGTAAAATACATGAAATTAATTATCAATGGAGAGGGGGTGAGAAGAAGAACTCAATATTGTTATCAACAAAATTTATTGTGACATTAAACTTTGATTTTTATTTATTTATTTTTAAAATTTGACTATTAATTTTAAATATTTGATAATAAAAATAAAATTTCTAGAATGGAAAAGGGGTAATATCGTAATAAGTAGTATATTAATATTCTCTTTCAAGGGGATGAGTGGTGAGGTGAGGCCGTACTTATGAGTGGTATTTGAAGAGTACCACAACCTGACCCTGATAAGAACGGCGAATGAAGAGAGAAGAATCTTTCTAGAGACAGATGTGTGGGCCAAGAAAAGGAGTCAATAAAGAAGATAAAAGATGTGGGCCATATAAATAAGTAGGCGAGGAAGGCCCAATCTGGTGCAGGTCGGAACTGCTCCATTTGCTGCGGACAAAATATATGAACTCCTCCTTCCTCTTCGGCTATGTTTGGTTGCGTGGCTCTTGGGAGCCGCCAAAGAAGGCCACCCTTGGAGGGCATTCTTGTCCCCCCGCTTGCTTCGTATACAGTTTTGTACAAATTCTTTTTCATTCTAGTTCTTATTAGGGATTTTTTTTTCCTAGAATGTAAATTTATCTATTGTTAAGAATATAAACCTCTTCAATTATACCTCCAATCTATAATATAAATTGTTTTAAACTTTCAAATTGATTTCATAACATATGTCGCTTTACAAAATTAGATAATTATTAATGGTTATTTTTCCATTTTTACTCTTTAATATATTTTCTACTCCTCTTACGATATCCTTAAATTTAAAGTTTTTTTTTTATTATTAACATATACATTCTCTTTCCGTTACTAAATATAAGTCATTTTAAATAAATTTTTCTGTCATTATTATTAGTTAATTAGATATTTGATGATATTTTTTCTATATTACCCCTCTAGTGATATATAGTGAAATGATGTTCAAATTTTTAAAAGAGTATTGAGATGATATTTTAGAGGAAAAAAAAGTTATCTTAATTTTTATAAAATGACACCTGATGACTTATATTCAGTGACGAAGGAAGTACTGTTTTATTATTAGTTACTTTATATCATATAATGAGAAATAAAAATGTTAGTTTACCTTTTTTTTTTTACATTTTATATTTATTAAAAATAGGATACAATTTTAAATCAATTGAAATTAAGAATTTGAAACAAGGCTAAGGGAATAGAGTTGTAAAAATAGGTTGGGCCCTTGGGGTCAACTCGATCCTACTTTAGATTTTTAAGGGTTGAATTTAAAAAATCTAACCTCAATTGCAATAAAGGTTTTTTAGCCCTTGAGACCAAAAATATTAAAAAATATATTTTATTTTATAACTTATTTATTATAATTAAAAAAATTACATACTGTTTATTACTATTACAGTATTATTGTCTGTAGTAGTATTTTTTTTCTTATTGATACTCAAACTCTTTATTTATTTATTTATTTTTATATTGTAATGAATTTTAAATCTTGAAATTGAGTTTCCATTTTTATGTTTGATTTGTATTCAGTAATTTTCTACATTTTTTTCTTTTAATTTTGTGTTCACTTTTTTTTAAACTATTTTTTACATTTTTTAAAAGTAGTGTGAAAATCAAAATATTTTATTTTCAATATTTTTTAAAGAAATATATATATAAGTTGATCCGTCCCAATCCTTAAAATTTATAGGATAGGATTGGATTAGGATTTTGACAATGCTTCAAAAAATAAGATTGACACATCCCAACCCTTTAAATTTTTTAACCAACCGAACCAATATCAGTTGACAGTTCTAATAGATGATATTTATTACATGACTTTGACCAATTTTTAGTGGTCAAGAAATGCAATCAAATTCAAATATTGTTCTTCCTTCCGTACAACTTATGCTTATGCCTCGTTTGGACCACTCCCAATTTATTCTTATTGGCTTGACCTTTTTTTTTCTCCTCAAATAAAATGATTCTAAATTTATAATTCTTAGCGGTGACAATAAGTCTAATTATCTTACCTTTAGCTGCATTCAACTTCTCAAATTAAATTTTATATATTCGGGTCAAGATTTCAAAGTCAATTCCTTAGGCTTTTCTTTACTTTATTTATGTATACATATTTAAGAAATAGGCTTTACTTATAAATAAATCTCATTACATTTAAATAAAATTTGTCTAATTTAATATACTATTACATCTATTCTATTAAGATAATAATAACCTCTATCTGTATCAAAGATATCTTTAAAACTTATTGTATATAATATTATTTCACACGTATCTATTGATATACTCATGAAAATTACGAATAAAATAGTATATATGAATTTTTAAATTTTTTTATAAAAGAGGGGAGTTGGGGTGTGTGGGGGGGGGGGCGGGGGGTTGGGGTTTTCTCTTAAAAGTAATAGAGTTTGATTGTGGGTAAAGAAGGAAATGCATTGACTATTCCCCCCCAAAACCCCACCACAGATGTTCACTTCACCAGGTACAAGCAAATCAACGAAGGAGGGAGCGGAGGCATCTTCTATGCTGTTCTGTGGATGCTTATTGTTGCACCCAAGGACTAAGTCACCAGTACTTTCTAAGTACCCGACCGTGACCCAACCAAACCCACATGCGAGGAAAAAAAAGGTGGATTCTTCTTTTAAAGAATCCCAATCAACCAAGTTTGTGGCAAAATTAATTAAGAATATGTTCTTTGGAACAGACGGCTTTGTACCCTTTTTTTTCTTGCTCAAACTGCAGATCTGATTGATGAGCAAGGATGATTCAGACCCTTATTTATTTATTTTGTTCCCTGTAATATATATATATATATATATATATATATATATATATATATATATCGAATTTGCTAAGGCATCCTCCAACCGTTACCGTAACGGAATCGAAATTCTTACTCCGCTTGGTTGGCTGCATGAGTGCTGTAGCAATAATTTCGTTATGACAACGGTCCGAAGTGCACCTTAACAAAACCTATATATATATATATATATATATTTCTTTCATTTTTTGTCTTTGAAATTAAGTCTAGAAAGACCAGCTTACTTGGGATTTCATTAAAGAAAAGTACAAGTGATTGTGCAAAGAGCTAGGGAAGACTTTGGTTGGACCAAAGATTTTGTTTCTTGTTGAAAACAACGAATTATTTTACCTTTGGATCCTCCTCCAATAATGTTTTACTCGTTGGGTTTATTTTTTAAAGATATATGATAATATGTATGTTACGTAAGAAAGTAAAGTAAGGTGAAGATCATTTTATTTTGTTTTATATTAAGTATATCTTAAATGAGCAGCTTGTTTCGGTATAGAAGTGAACCGATATAATTTGGACCACTCTTCCCGTCAACAAGTCTTTTTGCATCATGGGATTTCACTCTCAGAGGTAACAACACTTAAATGCTACCTGGAAGAATTGAAAGCTATGTAGTTTTTTTCAAGAACCCAAAAAGGACAAAGAGAGCATTAGATAAGGTATAGTCTAAGACCTGCCAAGTATTCAAGAATATATAAGTCCCTTTAGGGGAGGTGAAAACAAGGAGATTGAGTGGATCATTGCCACCTCGAGTTTTACTCCAGAAGAACCTTCCCCAGATCAAACTGATGAATAAGGTTTATTTAAAACGTGTATGCAGCAGCTGCTTCCCATTGCTTAACTTGGGGAGAAACTTACATAAAATGGATCCCTTTCCCTACCTAATTTGTGATCAACTGACATTTTTTTACTTCAGCTAGTCCTGGATCAATCATTCTTGCCTAGACTTTCTCCTTTTTCTCTTAGGGGATATTGCAGGGTTTGAGTTAGAGTCAATAACTAGTGATAACTATTTATAAGTTACTATCATTTTGTCCTTATTTATGAAGCTAATCGAGCTAACAACGGTGATTAGGAAAAAGAGAGGGAGACAGGAATAATAGGATAAAAAATTAGTAAAATACATAATAAACTAATAACAATTACTTATATTTAGTGATAAGAAAAATGAATTCAAATAACTTATAAATAGTAACGGAGGGAGTATTACATAACAGTTATGTACATATCTTGAATTATTAAACTGCATATGATTCTAGAGAAGCCCTTTTTTCCCCCTAAAGAGTGTAAGATTTATAAGATATTAATTAGATCAGGGCCTTCCAGTAAAGAAGAGGATACAACTTCTCAAAATGGAAAAGGTGCTTTCTAACTCGATAAATATGTATGCTGTATAGCAATGAAGCAAGCGTTACCACCAGGAAAGACATGATTATCAACTTCCAGAAATCCTAATCAAGAATGCAACAATAAAGAATCAAATAATACAGAATTTTGGAGATTAACAGGATGACATAAGAAATCAGGTGAATTCAAAGGTGATTGATTACCTGGGGATTAGGAATGATTATGCCCATGAGATAAGTAGTCAAGTCTAAAACTGACTGAAGTGAGTTCTGAACGCCTCCAACAACACAACGATCAGATTCAGGAACGTGATCCTAATAACATATGAAGAAAAACAGAATTTATAACTTCCAATTTTGAGAAACAGACCTTTGTGAGTGTGAAATGTGAATACCTGCATTTGCTGAATGACAGAGAGATCAAACATCCAAAGTCCAAGACGTGAGACTGCCACTCCACCCATTAAGATATATGCTGCTCCAAGATTGCTTGGAACAAATATTGAAGCCAGACATACTACAAGGCAGGTCCACTGATACAATCAATAAGTACCAAGAGAAATTAGTCTGTTATGTCAAATTTAGCTTGTTAAGAGAAGAAAAGAGCCTGAAGCTAATAAGTACCTGATACCAGATTGACCAGAGACCTGTCCGGAGTGTTGAAATTCGAGATTCCATAATGGGGTATAGAAAAGTTGCAGCAATCCCAATTGTAGCACTAATTCCACGAGCAATCCCAATTATATATGCTGGAATGCCGTCCCATTCAAGAGTAGCGGTCATTAAAGTTCCAAAGCTGAAATGGTAAACACGAAAGGATAATGCACTGAATGCTCTGAACTCAATCAGATAGTGACTTTCTGCTTTCATGATCCCTCTAATTAGAGAATACAACAACTTCCTTCAAATAGATTGGTCGCTATTTTCAGAAACAAAAACTGAGAATATGTTACGAAAGTTGCACTCTTAACTGCTTACCTGAGTACAGTGAAGTAGAGTAAAGAAAGAGCAATTCCTGCAAGGACCACATCCTGCTCCAGGTAAACTTTCCATGCTCTGATATATGAAACTCTTGAGACCCTCTCGACGGAACTCCTCAACCAGCCAATTTTTGATGACTCTGCATCATTACCATCTGAGCCAGGTAAACATTCTTCTTCATGAGGAATTAAGGAGCTTGCCTCCAAATCTGTGGGTGCAGATCTTAGAATCCTCCTTTGGTTGCTTTCACTTAAGGCTGGAATGCCATTGTATACAGACATTAGAAGCCAATATTGTAGGAACACAGAAAAAACATTCCAGATTGCAAGAGTCCAAGCTGATGCAGTTAAAGAAACAAAGCTCATAATGAAGCCCGAGACCACAGGGGCAAATAACTTGCAAACCAAATCGATCCTTCTAATCACTGAATTCATCTTTGTCAACACTCCTGGAGGTTGGCCTTCGGATATCACGACCACCCTGTAATTTGAATGTGAATGTTGATTTCTTTATTCATTTCTCTGGCTATGGTAATTGGACAATAATCAAAGAGAAGAAGATCTCCATGCTTCGCTAGGCTAATTTAGAAGACAAAAATGGCATATGATAATTCAACATTCAGGCAGGCCATCAAAAGCTGGTATGACTGAGAAATAGAAGTCAGCTTTGCTACGATTGAAACTATATATATGTCCATGTTTATGAAATAAAATGAAGCTAATCAATTTTTGCTACACATTTTACCATTCTCTTTCAATTAAGATAGTTCCTGCAAGAGTGGAGAGCACAGCGACAGCTCCAGAGACATTGATTAACAGAATAAATGAGAGAAATGCCAAGAAATTTGTTGAGATCATGTCTTCATAAATCAGAAGTCCTATCACAGCTCCTCCTGCTACTATGAATGAGATTCTTTGGCTTAGCAACCAAAGTTGAAGAACCTGATATTTCAAAGAAAAAACTATGTATGTTATCCACCATTGTCATATGATAATTGAGAAGCAAGAGTTTTCAGGTATAATTCATCTGAAAATCATGGACAGCATTAATTAAAATTCTGAATTATGCTAAAGAATATGGGAGACATGTTTACAGAAAAAAAGGGATTAGGTGGAATGTTTAATGCTAAATGGAAGTGAAAATTAACCTTGACATATCTCAGCTTATTAACCAAATCTCCAATAACAGGACCAAACAAAAAACTAGAGGCAGATTCCACCACACCATACGCAGCAGCAAGGAGAAGAGAGTCCGGCCAGACATGGATCATGTAGAGACCAACAGAGAATTCCCACATTCTGCAGAGGAATACCAGTTTTTATTAGTAGAAACAGTAGGAGTTAGATGGAAGAACAAAAAATGATTCCAAACTTCACTTTGCAAACAACATAAACAAATTGATGAAGTGAGTCCAATTCTAACTCCCCAACCATTCAAGAATAGAACATGGTTTTATATTTATCGAATGGTTATCAAGTTTTCTTGATTCTGAATACAAGACTGCACCATGTGTCGGGTAAAAGCTTCCTGCTGGAACCTTATATCAGTTTACTAGTTTTCTTTGTAAATCCCTTTGTGGTTCCATATCAAATGGTTGATAGTTCAACCTATGCATCAAAATTTTTTTAAGTCTTTTAGTTTAATTCAAGATAGTAAAAGAAAGATCATGCAATGTGGATTTTAGTTAGATCCTGCAACCAGGGATGGAAAACAATAAAACAAGAAATAGACGGGACATTTTAAAACGAACACAAGTATTTCACAAAAAAAAATGTTCAAATCTTGGTGGAATGGACAGTTCTGCTATCCTTACCCCTTTCCCTTCTTTAAATTAAGAAGAAAAAAAAAGAAAATCTTTTTAAAGCTATTATGGGTAAGTTTTAGAATAGAGTGGTCAAATGATATCTTTGCCTCTCTTTAAAAAGTCCCTCCTTCCAAACAAAACAAAGCATCAAAGTCATACTCGAAACTTCCTAAGTACAGTAAACAGGCCATGCTTAAAATCTTACGGGAACAGGGCTCACACCTTTCCAAAAGATATTATCTTTGTTACACTGTCTCCAAAAAAGTTCCTAAATTTTTAACTCACACAGGTTATTCCACTGAAAATAATGCTCGATCCCATGATCCTCTAAACAAATGAAGGAAATTACCTAAAAAGATCCCAACTTTTAACTTGTGGAGAAGAAAATGGAAGAAGAATGCCTTGCAAATACTAATGTTCGTACAAACATGACATATTTTCATGGTGAACCGACTGAAAAAAAATGGCCCGGAAACGGCCAGTTGCCGGTAAATGAGAAGAGAAAAAATAGGAATGGGAGCGTAATAAAAGAGAATTCTGGCAAAATTAAACATGAAATGACGAGAAATTACAAAACCTGGCACTCCATCTGGATAGAAAGTGACCAGCATAGAGATGTAGGAGTTGTTTCTTGGAATTTAGGGTTTTTGTGGGCGGTGATGATTGAATATGAAGCGTTTGCACCATGACACATCAATGATCAAATCAAATACAATGTGATAATAATCATATTTGATAAAGATCTTGACTCCTATACTTAAATCACCTGAAGTCTCTCCTCATATTTTTGGTATATACTTTATTCAAAATTTCCTACTCTTGTAATTCCAGAATCAGAATTAATGTTGGTAGTTGGTACTTCCTTCCTAATTATTATCATAGAGCTCTTATGATTTTTAGTTCCTCATGATTTTTATTTATTCTTTTCAATATTGTTTGTATTCAATTTCTTCATATAAAATTTTTCTCTCCATTTTATTTTCAATATTCTTCCCCAATCTAATATTTTTTAAAAAATTATATTAATACCTACAAAATAAATGCAAATAAATGCAAATAAC
>JAOXNR010000029.1:11240193-11260729 GCA_028571225.1 Parsonsia alboflavescens | reverse complement strand
GGATAGAAATGAAATGTTTATAGAAAGTAGGTAAAATTGAAATTGGGTCAACCAATTTGGATATATTTGGAAATTAAGTGGATCAAATGGGCAAAAAGCCCTCAGTTAAATTAAGGTAGAAAAGTGATCCCTAAGACTGTCAACAAATATCCTAATTTGTAAACCAAGAAGATGTGTAAGACAGAAGACCTACAACCTAAACTCTTTTGGGCGTCGGACCCGCATCTGGAGTTGGCCCGCTGCTTGCTGAACGGGTATTTATCAAGCCCATTTGGTACCCTTCTTCTTTTGAATATATGGCATTGCAGAGCTCTTCGGCCAGCCCATTTGTTTTTAGAAGGCCCGACATGAATCTCCACTTCAAAAGTCGTTCCGCACAATCGATGCCAAACTAAAGATCCCTCAGGCATTGTATCTTAATTCTTCAGCGAACCGGTGGGGATAGGAGCTCAATTTAGTTCCCTTATGGAAGTAATTACATTTACATTAATTTTTTTTACTATAAGTAGATGAGAATTAAACGATATAAATATATATATATTATATATATATATATATATTTCTTTGGTTGTACTTAAAAAGTGGAAGGGAAGAAAAGTAGATCTTAATTAGGAAGAAAATGACTGCTCATACTATGTTTAGAGATCATAATAGTTAGAAGAAAAAAAAAACTTATAAGATCATATTATCATTTGACCCAAACATGTAGAATCAAATGGGTCAAGGGGTCAAAGTCTCAAGTGACATTTTAAAAGATTGACAATGAAGATAGTATTTAAAAGTTGCATTGTTGTTTTTTTTTTTTATGTCAAAAGATGAAAACCTAATTATTTGTGACTTAAATAATATCGACAAAATTGAATATAAAATTTAAAATTTACAAATAAAGTTGGGTACAAGACCTATAGTTGAATGTATCATTGGCAAAATTAGTTAAAGTTTGACTAAGAAATTCCTATTGCGGGTTAAAAAAATAAAAATTAAATCAAACTATTCTATAGAATTTGTCAAAAACCAGCAATTCTCCAATCAAAAAAATTAATCACACGATCAATACTATTATCTTGACCGAAAATATATCGCAATATAATCAGAAGTATTAAATTGGAAATCCAAAAGTTGTTTAGATACTTAGTTGAAAAAAAAAAAAAAACAATTTAGTTTGGTGAGTTGTTTTCCTTCCTCTTCCTTTTCCCTTTTTTTCCCCTTCAAGTGTATGCCTTGTCCTTCAAAGATTGGTGAGTTAAACACATTAGATATTAGTTGAAATATATTGTAATAAGATAAAATTTTATGTATTCCCTAAACAAATAATATGAAAATTAAATTCTTTATAAACTTATTTAGAAAACAAAAAAAAACCTTTTTATCAAAAAATATTTTTGAATTACTACTTTCAAACACAAAATTATTTAATAAGGAGAGGGGGAAAAAAACTCCGTGAAAAAAACAGTATTAAAATTGGATTTTTAAAGATTTTTTAAAAATCCATTCAAATGTGAGGGTATCAAATTTATAGTTCATCAATACTTGCAAAGCTGCAAGGCTTTGCAAGCGAAAAAGATAGATCAATGTTAAAGGAAAAACGAAAAGGGAAGTTCGTGACACGAACCAAACTTCGTACTAAATCAATTGGAGCAGGACTATTGTCAAAGATCTTTAAGTGAATGATACATAAATATATATATATATACACGTTTTTGTTAAGGCGTTCTTTGGAGCGCTCCAACCGTTACCGTAACGAAATTCTTGCTACAGTACTGATTATGCAGCCAACCAAACGGAGCAAGAATTCCATTACGGTAACGGTTAGAGCACGCATTAAGACGCACTCCAAAGCGCACCTTAACAAATCCGTATAAATATATATTTATATATTTATATACATATATATATAGGGTAGTGGTATGAAATACTACACAGTTCAAATTATGGAATATTTTGATTAAATATTTAACGATCGAAATTAATGGTCAAACTATCTTTTTCATTAAAAAAAAAAAAATTCTCTCATAAAAAATTATTTTTTGTTAATATATTTTATAAATTAGATTTTAAAAAGGTCCATAACCTTGCAATAAGCCTATGCATAGAAATGATATTATTATAGCCCAAGAAAGGTTTAGCGACTTCTGATTAAGTGGGTTTGGTTTTACAAAAAATATATCATAATGTTTGTCACGTGGGTTTTCGTACCCTAAAGTATGTACTATTAAGTACCAAGTATCAATAATTTGTACTAGAGTTACCCATTTATCCCCTCTCCGTTGTTTTATTATTATATTACTTTTGTTCTTATATAACTTAAAATTAAAAAAAATATATTGATTTTTTTTTGTTAGATTTTAATTGAATAAATAAGATAATAATAAAAAATAATTAGAGAGAGGGTTCAATGAGAAATCAAACTTGGTATTAAGCGTACTTCAATGAGGTGAAAACAAATCTATTACATAAGGGTAAAAGATTTCGGATACCCTTAAACTATTTAGAAATCTAGATTTTACATTCAAAATTTATGTTTTTCAAAGATAATTATACATCTGACTCTCAAATCGTCCATGACATATCATTCTCTATCCATTTAAACAGTTAACCCCTCATGGAACCCCTATATGGGTACCTCACGTGATTTTTCAAAAGGGTATTTTTGTCCCACATCCATTTATTTTCTTACTCAATCCATTCTAGAGTATAAATTGTTTAAAATTATTTTTAGAGTTGTTAGAAAGAAGCTTTGGGGCCGGCCCACAATTTTAGAAGGTTAGGTTGAAATTTTCTATGCCCAATTTGAAAAAGGACTTTTTGATCCGACCATTTAGGGCCTAGGGCTAAAGCTTCTATTAGAAATTTCTAATTATTAGTTTAGTTTTACTTTTTCAAAATATAATTTGTTTATTTTAATTTAGTTCTTTAATTTAGATAATTTTTATTTTCTTTTACATTTTATGTAAAATATTGTTTTTCTTGTTTGGAAACTTCATGTCTTTGTTTTATAATTTACTATGATATTTTTGTAATTTTAGTGTTTGAAAAAATATTATTCAATACAATTTTTTTTTATCTTAATTTTTTTTTAATAGAAGGGAAAAAAAAGAGGGGGAAAAATGGCTCTTTAAAAGCCCTAGTCTTGGCTTGGGGTTGAGGTTGGGTTGGGTCTAATTGACAGCTCCACTTATTTTATTGATCTTACTATATAAGTTGTTTTATAATTACCATATATAATTAAAAAAATATATATTTATTTTTGACCCTTTATTAATAATTTTCTTTCATTTATTATAAAGAAAGAAGATTGTAGTTATTGACAAAAGAAAGTAGTATATAACATAGCTACATCAGTACTTGCAAAGCTACAAGGCCAGAAAGGGATATATAAAAGGGAAAAATGAATAAGGAAGTTCGTGACACGAACCAAACTTTGTACTAAATCAATTGGAGCATGACTATTTTAAATCTTTAACAATCGAAATTAAGGATTAACTGTCTTTTTCAGAAAAAAAAAATAATAAATTCTCTCATAAAAAATTATTTTTTGTTGATATATTTTATAAACTAAATTTTGAATTGTTTGGATTTAGCCCTCCAACAATGAAACTTATAAAATGAGTCTTTTTGTCCAATTTGCTATTCATGTGCTATTTTCCATGGATATTTTTGACCTTTAAATTTTCTCCCTTTTTTCCCTCTTCTTCCTCTTACTTTTCTTCTTCTCCTCCTATAGATGTGTCAACAACTTTTATCGAGTTTAAACGATTGTCGACCACAGATCTCCTAGTCTGCAATCTTTTCCATGTTCGGCTACTCTCTCCATTCCTTTGCGAAACCCATGGCTACCCAACCCTCTACCTTCATCCCTTTGCCAGATCCATAACCCTCTGCCCATATCTTCACCCCTCCGATCAAACCACGTCGCCACCTTCTTCTTCAGCCTTGTAAAACAATCCCATGCCTATCTAGCTCTCTCCTAGTACAATCGTCTATTCTTAGATCTGAATCTTCAACACCTCTATCACCAAAATCGAGGCCAACCCAACCTTGATTGACCACCCTACCCTTAAATCTCCACCCTTGTTTCTTGTCACCACCCATCCTTTTCTTTTCCGGCTTCTCCTTTAGTCGGTACACTTCAATACCCTTCAATTTTGCCCCCCTCCAGATCTCTCACCCTGCCACCTTTTGATACCCTTTACCCCACCTATATCGCTGCCTGTTTCTTCCTTCCCGATGGGGAAGAAGAGATGGTGAAACACAATGGTGGAGAAGAAGTGGAAAGAAAAAAAAAGAGAAAAATTTAAAAGTCCAAAATACCTTTGAAAAATAGTACGTGAGTGGCATATGAAATCCTTCTCTCAGGATTTAATACCTAAAATGGACAAAAGTTTTTTATTTACACGTTTTCATAGTCAAAAGGCTAAACTTAAACAATTTAAAATTTGAGAGTTAAAATTAAATTTTCAAAAAATTCATAGACACCTAGAAATATTTATCCTCAAGTAAACCAAGCAAATGTATTATTGCTCACATGCGTTCAATAATGTGATTTTGCACGATGTATTAAGAATTGTCCTTTAATTTATAAATGCAATGTCAGTATTCAGTACTATACGTCTCTCTGGTCCTAATTGGGCGGGTGTTATATTTCTATGGAAACTCTGTAATCTCCTTTTTGTTTCATTGATGCGTGTTAAACACTGAAGAGTTTTCAGCTATTTTTCTGTTAGTTAACTTTATACAACTAATCAATTGGTATCGGATATTCTTGTAATCTAATGATATATTCTCTCCGCTAAATATAAGTTATTATCCATCGCTGTGTAAAAATTAAAATAATCCCTTTTTTTTTTTCCTTCTAAGATATCTTCCGATTATACTTTGAAAAATTTGAATACCATTTCATGAGTATATCATTAAAGGAATAATATCCAGAAAAAATACACATTCAAATAACTAATTAACTAATAACAAAAAAAAGTTAATTAACATAACTAAATATTTATTAAGAATATATATATATATATATATATATATTTATAATAAAGTCAATAGTATGAAAAAGGATTGTTTCTATATTATTTAAATCTAACATTAACGCGCTACAACAAAACAATTCTCCATCAAAATTTTAGCAAAAATTAACAAATAGTAGGGGTGATAAAATGAGTATCAATTTAATGAGTACTCTTTTAATTTGTAGTTAAACAAGTGATATGATTACTTATTTAATTAATATTAATCTGAATAATTAATCATTTATAAATCATCAAAAGATTCAAAACTAATGAATATATAAGTGAGTAATTGTGAATAATCATTTAACTTTAAGTTTGAATATTAACTTGTGTTATATTTTTGGTTTGATACTCTTAGATTAAGTCATTATATATTTCATTTTTTATATAAGAAGAAAAAATAGAAAATGAAAGAGAAATATGAAGAAATGATTAAAAAGAGTAAGTATGAAAATTGGACTTTTGGTGTGATTTTTTAATAAACTACTTTTATAACTTAAATAAAAAGTCAAATAAAAAAAAACTGAGGGAAAAAAGGAAAAAAAAATGAAAGAGAAGTAAAAAAGAAAAAACAGATTATGAAAGAAAAATGTGAAATATAAGAAGAAAAAAAGTAAAAATGAAAGAGAAATAATAGGAAATGACTAAAAAGGGTAAGTATGAAAATTGGAAGGTTGTAGTGTTTTTTTTTTATAAGCTACTTTGTAATTTAAAGAAAAATTCAAATATGTTAACTGAGTAATTATGATTATTAATAGTTGTTATAAATGATTTGAATGTAAATGAATGTGATTTATTTATTATTAATTTAACTGAGTACTTAGCACTCATTTTGCCACCTCTATCAAATACTATTATTTTTTCATCTAAAAGTAAATATTGGAATGTAGGAAGTAAT
The DNA here is from genome assembly GCA_028571225.1 of Parsonsia alboflavescens. Classification (NCBI taxonomy): domain Eukaryota; kingdom Viridiplantae; phylum Streptophyta; class Magnoliopsida; order Gentianales; family Apocynaceae; genus Parsonsia; species Parsonsia alboflavescens. The sequence continues at coordinate 11,254,819 of JAOXNR010000029.1, read as the reverse complement.
GGAAATGTTGTTTTAACCAGTCCCAAAACTACTTAAGCTTGGTATGTAATTCTAGTCTATTATTATTATTTTCTTTAATTTTCTAGGTCCTAAAATATTTATCTTTAATAAATTTGGTCAATGTAATTTTTTAATTGTATTAGTATGCCTTAAAGCATGTAATTATCTTATTAATAAATAAAGTGTTTTATTTATTTATTTATTGTCTTCCTTTGTCCTTAATTATTTATTTAGAGATATTATTCTTATGAGTAAGAATTAATGTGATATTATCTCTTTGTATGAATAATTTAAATAAGTGTTCTTGATCGTTGAATTATTCTTCGTTAAGATTTGTTTATGTTTAGTCTCTATGATTAGTATGAAGATACAAATCGATTAGAAAATGGAGAATTACATTCTATTTACGAATAAACATAAGAAGTATTTGTGGCGACAAATGAGTTGTACATGTGACATTTTAATTAATGGTATAATCTCATTCATTAATTAATTGTAATTCTGCATATATTCTCTAGACCTGAAATACTATAAGTGAGACTTATATTTGAGCATTTAGAATTTAATATTACTATATTTATTTATTCAATTAAGTGTCAAGGTAATATGTAATTCCTATTATTTAATTATGAAGCTACGTAATAATAAGTTACGGGATCCATTACTTCATAATTAAATAAGTAAAGTACAATATTTAATAAGCATTTTATTTATCTTGACTAGAAAATTCTTGGCCAAGACAATTATAGAGAAAAATGTTTCTCGAATAGTCAAGTGATTAAATAGAATTAGACATATGATTATGTAATGGAGATCACTTAATAAGAATATAAATGAAGAGATTAAATGCATGGTAATTACAATGTGGTTCTAAAAACAAGGAATTAATCTTTTACTATTTATTGGGTAGTCATGACATGTTACTAAACGCTACTCATGACTTATGGAAGCTTGAATATACTTTGGAAGAATATTCAAGTTATAATTGTCTAATTAATATTAAAGAGTTAATATTAATTTTTATTGCCAATAAATAATGGATTTAGAAAGTCGTACATAATATTAATAGAGTCAAAGCTTACAATGACATTAGACTTTTTATCTTATTTGTAAAAGAGTACTAGTGTACTCTAAAGCCCAAAAATTAAATAACAAGGCTATGAGCTTGTATGAAATAATTAATTAGTTAAATAATTAATCATTAAGACTAGTTTTAGGCCTTTTCCTAAAAGGAATAAGAAAATGCCCAACTAATGGGTTTAGAACATTAGGACCAAGTTTTGAAGGTTTATTTATAAACCTTTTATAATTACTTTACCTGTAATTTAAGAATACATAAACAAAAGTTGTTTTTATATGTGTAGGGACACAATTCGTGTGGATGATCTAGAAGCTCAACAATTGAGGAGCTGATTAAATAGCAATCTACGCGATAAAAAGGTCTTTAGACATAAAAAATGATTACAAATACGGTAAGTGTTACGATCTTAATTAGCTAGATTTATTTTCGTGCACTATTCTTATAGTGGTATCAAAGCTACCTCATCATTATTTGTAATTGTTTATGGTTTAAATTATGGATTGAAATGGTTTGATTTTTGGAGAAGCATTCAAAAATTCCCAAACCAGAGATTTCCGTGCAAGAAGGATAGGATCAAGATTGTCTTGATCATAATGTTTATTTGATAATATATTTGAATCATCCTTGGGATATAATTGGGTAATGTATCGTGCTATTTCGAGAACGAATTCATAGCACTTTTACTGTTTTTTTCTTTTTTTTTCAAACGCTGAATCTGTAAAATTTGAAATTTATGTAAGAATCTAATAATGTCAGTTGTCCACTGTTGTTTGCGTGAATGAATCTTCAAATCAAAGGATTATGATTGTTATAATCATAGTATTTCATGTTGGTGATATATTCCAATGGCTGAAAATCTTGCAATTAACAAAGTTTGATTGGTCGCTGTAAATATTATGTAATTAGTCTCATTCCAAGGGTCGAGGGGTGACATATGTGATGTGTATGTTTGCATTTCCTATATCACAAATCGTGTACCTTGTTCACTATTTATATATCATAGAAATGGTTGAAGAGATGGGTGGGAGATGCAGAGTAATAGACAGTAGAGATTATTATACATATTAATAATATTATTATTATTATGGCTCATATAATAAAGATGTTTTAACTATCATGTACGTGCGGACAAGATGCACAGTACGAGATACAGCTATAAAAACACCACACTATACGGCCGGTAAAATACATAGAAAGAAAGAAAAATGTGATCGAGAAGCGGAAAATATTAAAGACTCTCATCATCAGAGATTCGCCAAGGTGGGAGGGATCTCGCCGCCCTTATTATTATAATTTCCCAAGTAGTAGAACCACGTACTGTTCTTCTCCAGCTTAGTTCACCCTACAAGACAACATTAGCATATACACGTCAGTTATTACACTTTCTTGCAGTATTAATGCATGCAAATAATTTATATTGCTGATCCAATAATTAATTGTAAATGAAAATATATAAATAAATGAGTATACATACTGGCTACAGTCGGTGTTGGGGCTGATCTTGTATGGGATTGAAACTCCACACAAACCAGGGAGCCCAGCAGCCTTTCCATAGTTGAGACCTTTAACGGTACCGGCTGCAGATTTCAAGCAAATACAAGCAGTCTTACGATCTGCAGGGGTCTGGGCAAGGGCTGCCAGTTTCTTAACTCCAGAACAGCACCCACCGATTGGACCTTTATTGGTTAGGTAAGTCATGCAACCGCCCAAGGTACCCGCAACTTGACCACAATTCAATGCCTCTGAGCCCAGGGGTGCTATTGAAATCAGCACCATGCACAACAGAGCCACAGACATAACCTTCTTGCTGACACTCTCCATTGATTACTATAAGTTCTTCAAAGAAATAACTGAAAATGTATGTATATGTGATATGAGCTGTGTAGGTTTTTTGTGAGTAATAGCTGCTTAGCTTGTTTGTGGAGTGCATTTCCCAGTTGGGGTTTCTGGTGTTTAAATAGAGAGAGAGTGAGATCAGTGTCCAGTGACTGATTGATCGGTTGGCAGTTGAGAGAATTCAATGCTTTGATTCTATGGTTTGACACGTAGTATGCTTTTGAGAAATAATCATGCATGCATTCCGCTGATCGATCTCAATAAGTTAGTATGTAAGTCTGAACCGAATTAAATTCTATAAACAGAGACGCCCAACGTCTATCGATAAAGTTAAAATTAGAATTGCTATAAAGATTAATTTTCAAACAGAAGCATCTACACACCCATTGGCAGGTACGTACGTGTCTAGTTTGATTTGATATGACTTATGAGGCTTTAAATCTCTTAGGCTTGCAGTGCACCTTCAATTCTCCTCCAATGGCTTCAAAGTTGAAAATAATTACCAGGATAAAGAAATTAACATCATATTAGTCTTTTCGGGGATATTTCAGTGGATGGAATGACAAGCGCATAAATTATAGATCTCGGGTTTGAATTTCACTAACATTCTTTTGGATAAGTGAAATATCGATGTACGTGTAAATTGGCTGGACACCACTAAATTATACAGAAATTCTATTATGTGCACCTACAAAAAAACGACCTTGTTTCATTTGAAGTGCACGTAAATTTAATGCTCATAATACAAGTTTTGTATAAATATATATATATATATATATATATTTATTTATATGCTCATATTATATATTGTAGCAGAAGAAGATCAAAAGATATATATGCATGCTTTCTAAGTTAATTAACCCCATGACAGTGTAATTCCAAAAGAACGACCTAGGATTAAGGATTTTGTTGATATATAAAAATGTCGGTCAATATAATTTTTCTTATTTTTGTTATATAATGAAGATTATATATTTATATATATATGTGTATATATATATATATATATATATATATATATATATATTCTTGTCGGCGAGAGAATTATTAATTGATGTAGTAAATTTTTTTTACCGTTATATGCTCTTATTTTTTTCACATTATTTTTCCTTTATAGCTTCATATAAGGACACAACTACAAAAGTAGCCCAGCGGGTTCTCCAATTCCCCTGAACCAACCAAGGACAGCCCTATTTAAAGCTTTTGATACTAATTAATCCATTAATTAAATCATTTTAAGGTTCAAAAAATTGTTCAGAAAATATAAGTCTATTTAATATAAAAAAAAAATTTGCCACCATATATAGAATTTCTTATTCTAATTTTCTAAATAATTTTTAATTAAGCATTTTTGTATTAATTTTTTAACTAATTAAATAAATCCATCATTCTTTTTATCAACATTTACCTTCCCACATCCATATATATGCATACTATACTTGATCTTGATCTTGGAGATGGCAATTCCTTGAAGTTTTGGGACAGTAACGACGAAGTAAAATTTTCAAAAGTGGCAGGCAGGCAGGCCAGCCCTTAGTACCCATTCCTCAATCATGCATGGATCAAAGCTGCTAGATTTGCATGTGTGTTTTCAGAAATTGTCAACACTTGTTAGACATATATAGAAAATTGTGTATGCAGTGAGTCCAGGGATGGATCGCTTTGAGGTGAGCCGTTTCCCTTGACTTATATGTACTCTTGATCGCAATGGCTTCACTCATGCATGCACAGTACTTTGTGATGACCGGCCCCTTTGGCCAATCAAGAAAAACGGGTTCATGTTGGAACGAAGACTTTGAATCTACTGCAATTGGTTATTGCATTCCAGTCCTCTCCCCATCATCTCTGTCATTCCGTGGACTTTTTATACTTCCACTGTTTCAAAAAATTTAATATAACCGTAATATTACGTTGCATCGAAAAATATTAAAAGAAAATTTGATAAAAAAAATAATAAAATAAATAATTCAATTATATTTTTTATTTTAAATTATATAAACATCAATCATTTTAAAATAAAATTTTCTTTCTTTAAACGATATTATTTTTTAAATGGAGAAAATAAACAGTTACCTATCACTTAAATCAGTGAGCCGTGTACATGAGCTAATCATTTGAGCTAATCATTTTATCTATAATGTAAGGGGTCTGCGGATTGAATCTGCCCCAACCAAAGGAATAGACCATTTAGTAATTTTCATCTCTTGTCAAGTAATTTTGCCCGAAACATTTATTTTTTACTCTATACTTCTTATAGCTTGTAATGCACCCTAATCTTCAATTAGAATATAATAAATACTGAAATTAGTAATTATTAAAGAAAAATTCCATAGAAACTATGGAAAATGATGAAAACCACTCATGCCAATATATACATGCCACATTTTGCAGATTCAAGTAGGTACCCAACAGAGATTTATTATGGAATTGATTGATTGAGGTAGCAAATTAAATTATTACGAGTACAACTGGTTAAAGGAGTAGTGGTAGCAGTGACCCTATACAGTGACCGAACGAGGGAAATAAATGAAAGACAAGTGCCAGTGCAAAGATGAGGCTCTCACGTTACAGGTTGTCAGGTACCCACAAGTGTCAAAGCATCATTCAATATGGGCAAGAAATTACCTGAACTCCACGATTGCCTTCTGGGGGTGCAGGTAGGAGTGGAGAGAAAAAAAGTTAAGGCACCGGGGACGGTGGTCCGTCACCGTCATGGCGGGTGGCGGATGGATGCTACCTTTTCCACTTATAATCAATCGGTCGATTCATATATAGTACGTACACTTCTAATTATAAGGACGTGTTTTTTTTTTAATTCGTGGGGCCGATAAAAATATCCTAATTATTTGCAATACTTATTTGATTATTATAGGTATATGTGTGTGGAATTAGTTGAATAAGCCTCAACCTCTTTCAAATAAGTTTATCTAGTTTATAGGGATATGGTTTAGTGGTAAACTTCACAAGAGTAGTGTCAGTCTCACCCATATAGGTAGGGTACGAGTTCAATTCCTATCAAATGCGAGAGTTGATTAAAGAACAGATTTTCTCCAAGTCTTATTGAAGCATATCCCTCGATTTATAACCTCCCTTATTCGATGGGATTTATAAAAATAAAAATAAAAAGTTTGATCTAAATAATTAAATTGAATTATGAAATGAGATGGGACAAGATATGTATACTGCTCACTAAGGACCGCTCTCTTGCACTGGACTTTTTCTTGGGATAAGGCTTGCTCCTGCTTCTTTTGGAGAGAGCCGGCCCAAACTTGATCCCTAAATGGCAGCTCCAAGTTGTAGATAAACTGAAAGTCCCCTCTTAGTTGGTCTTTAAAAGAATGATTCTTGATCTGGGCTTGGTCTACTAAGACTAAGAGGCAGACACTGCACGAGTAAAAACGTAGGCCAACCTCTTTCATGGGCTTGGACCTCATTGATTATCCTAATGTAGCCCCCCACCCTATACATTTTGTCATATCATACAATGTAAAAATAACCTTATCCAACTCGACGTCAGAATTGACAGTCCACTGGTTTGAGCTATTTGGTTTGATTGCATATAAGGAGAGGGCCATTGTTGTTTCGGACAACCACCTTATTATTTCACAATTGATACCGTTCACATGATCTCTATTAGACTACTACAACCTAGTATTACCTCCATTCGGCTTTGGTTGCCATTTCACCTGAATTGGGAAATTTTAAATGCAGTTATATGATGTTAAGAATGTCTTTTTTGTTTGTCTCTCTCTCTTTTTAATAATTATTTTTTAATTTCTTTTTAATAAATGATAAGAATAAACAAATAATACATGGATAATTGTAAATTTTGGGAAGAAAGAGTATGATATAAGATGCTCAACGGACAGGATGGGGGTTCCATAATAAGCGGCACGAATGCTGGGTGAGGATAATTAAGAGGTCAGCAGCTGAGGTTTGCCACGTCTTCACTTTCCGATTCCCAAAGGAGGGGGTCGTTCGCCAACTTGTACCGGTTGTAAGAGAAGAGTCTGTGATAAATCGGCCGTCCAAAAAATAGCCGACCTGGACATGTGACTTCTCTAATTCCCTTCCTTTCTCTAGGCTCAATTAAGTTTGACTAGTTCCACGTGTCCTTTTGACTGGCTACTTTTATTGCCATGTCAGTTTGCCTTTTCCACACTGTCCATGAGTGAGTAAGTCCACGTGCACCACCAAATCATCATTATGGCAGAGTCCACGGAGCTGTTGGGCATCTCTGACCAATGCCTAAGGCGTGGAAGTGTTAGATCATTGAAATTTTAAACTAAATCCCTCTTTCTAATCATCTAAAAGAATCCGTCTAATCATTGAATGGGGTTGATAACCGCTCATTTATTTGTCTTCTTCATCTACATACTTCTTCTTCCCGGTGGGATTTCTATATATAGCTAGCTACTGTGTCTCTTCAGTTTGTGCCCCTTCAGAATTCTACTCCTACTTATTTAACTCAGCAGGGCTCTTCAATTGGAATCTTAGCTTGTAGACATACGTTCAGAAAATGGTGAAGGGATTAATGCAGAGCATGACATTATTGCCGATCCTGATATTAGCACGGGTACTTATGGTAGTCCATAGTGTCGATGGATATTACGGCGGCAGGGGTGGGTGGCAGAGAGCTCATGCAACATTCTATGGCGGCGGAGATGCATCCGGGACAATGGGTAATTAGTCAATATATAATCTTTGATAATTCATTGAATTCTCGAACAAACATTCAATTGGTTTGAGTTTGACAATTTTTTTGTTGGTTATAATGAATGAATGCAGGAGGGGCCTGTGGATATGGTAATTTGTATAGTCAAGGCTATGGGACAAGCACTGCAGCTCTAAGCACTGCTCTGTTTAACAGTGGCTTGAGCTGTGGAGCTTGTTTTCAAATAAGTTGCAAAGATGACCCAAAATGGTGCCTTTCCGGAACTATCACCGTAACGGCCACCAACTTCTGTCCACCAAACTATGCTCTGGCTAATAACATTGGTGGCTGGTGCAATCCTCCCCTCCACCACTTCGACCTGTCGCAGCCTTCTTTCCTGAGAATAGCCCAGTATCGAGCTGGGATTGTTCCTGTAGTCTATAGAAGGTACTCATATTATTAATTACTGCTATAAATTAAGAAAATCCCATGTCATCACTCTGCTTCGTAATTGAATGAATGAATTTGTTTGTCGGGTTTGACAGGGTGCCGTGCGCGAAGAAAGGAGGAATAAGGTTCACCATTAACGGTAATTCCTATTTTAATTTGGTTTTGATAACCAACGTAGGCAGCTCCGGAGATGTTCATGCAGTGTCCGTCAAGGGTTCCAAGACGGGCTGGCAGGCAATGACAAGAAACTGGGGTCAAAATTGGCAGAGCAACACTTACCTTAATGGGCAAAGCCTTTCTTTCAGAGTGACCACCGGCGACGGCCGCGCCGTTACGAGCTACAACATCGCTCCCGCCGGGTGGCAATTTGGACAAACTTTTGAAGGAGGCCAAGTTTAAAAGACAATCAAAATTCAATCAAAGTCTCTCTTTAATTATGTATCACCTTAGCATCCTGTTGGGCTTTTTACGTGAAAATTGTAGATACCATAATCTGATCATATATGTTATAATTCGAAATAAAGATGAATCTGGAATTGCAACAATAAAACTTTTGTTTATTTACCCCAATTCTTGGCTCTTGTTTACCTTTCTTTCTGGCAATTTCTCAAGTTACTAGCTTGTTTTTACAAATCAGATTATGGGTTTTGCAGATCATTCGGTGGAGTTTTTAGGCATGTGCTGAAAGAGGAGTTTTTATGAAGTTTCCTGTCCAAGTCTAAAGACGTGAGTTCAAAATGCAGACATTCATTACATGGTTCCAGACAAGTAACCAAAATGGAAATTGACCTAACAGTTTCAGGAGCCTACAGGGGTTGCTTGCTTATGGATTCAGTAGAATAAAGACATTCATTTGATGAACCTCAGAAACAGAAACAAAATGTAAACATGGACCTCAAGCCATCTACTCACATGATGCAGCAGAACCACCACAAAATTGGTGAACTCAGTTTATACATACAGAGTAACAGTTATCAATCACTCCTAAAGCAGCAACTAGTTTGCCTGCATGTAAACAGTGAAAACCCCCCCAAATGTACAATGCAAAACCATTCCTACCTTAAAAGAAATATGCACCCCCAGATGAAAAATAGTACAGGTGATTCAATAATTTAGCAAAGAATATTTTAGTCTCAGAATGATTTTCCCTCTTTCAACGCCGAGCTTTCCACCTGTGACCAACCAATGACCTGGAGGATCTTGCGGCCCCTTGCTCATCTCTGATATGTCAACAAACTTCGCCAATTTGTTTCCAACTCTTTTTTCACCTGAAACTGAACTCGAGTTGCTACTGTTAGCCTGCCTCTTAGATTTGTCACTGTGGACATGATCCCACAACGATCTCCGTATGGTGCATCCTGGAAGCCTTGAATACAGAAGCTTCATATGCAACACGTTTCGCGACCCAAAATCCCACACCCCAAGCTGTGCTCCAGTAACTATGTACACTCCAGAGAGATCACCCATAAAAGTTTCAGGGCTCTCAATTGGTGCAGTGCTTACATGTGAAAAATTCTTCCACTTCACAGGCTCAAACCATCTACTGTCTTGTTCTTCAGGACCCTGCCACCTCGGAGCACCAATTGCCACATGTGTATCCCAGAAAGGCTGGAGGATCTTTGGAAGAGAGGCCAAATGTTGAAGATGAATACATAGACGATTCTGCTTGGACCCTTCCAGACAAAGCCTCATGCCAGTCACTGGTTTGCGTCCAACTGATACCTGCAATATAATCAAAGAATAGAGTTAAAGGTAATCGTGCTTTTTATTACCTCATCCAGGGTAATGGTCTTGATGCAAAAAACCCAGTTTTGGGAATAACAGAGATTCAAACACATGCTAAGTTACATTTGAACCATCAGACTAGAGCAGTGACTGAACAACATGTGTATTGAACATTATAATAATAGTGAAGGACAGTAATGTAGAAATTTCAACAAATCTTATTCAGCAGAAGTGCCTTGTGAAATCATGGTTGCTACAGTTGGCATTGATCAGTTCATCACCAAGAGTGTATAGTGGTGTGCAAGGCAGGAGCACAAGCAAAGAAATCCAAAAAATGTGATGTTTTGGGGGTTGGGGGAGAAGGGAACCAAAAGTAAACCTACAACCAAATGCATTTTGACAACTCTCAGCATAAGAACTAGGTCTAAGCTGTGGGGGGACATAGACAACAAGCGAAAATAAGCAATTTAATAGCCATAGGGATTAACAAGTTGAACTCACTTGCTCTTGGCTAACATATAGCTTTTGACCCATCATACTGAACTGCAAAGACGGGCAAACAGGTTCCTTTCTTGATTGACCAGGGAGCCTGTCCTGTACAGGGGCCCATATACGAGGGACCTGATACTCTAAAAAATATCGCAACTCTTCGATCTGAGGCTTGTCTGCACAGAACACATAATTTTGGTAGAAATTAGATGCAATCACTTGCACCAGAACAGTTACGAGGGTCCATGGATTAAACTTCTCAAAATAAAAAGGCCTCACATTCAAGATAGAGATCTATTGCACGAGTTAAATGTTCCTTTCCTCTAACCCCATCAAGGAGGAGAGGAATTGGAAAGAATGACATTTCAATGACGTCAGGAGAAGAGCGAACTGTTGTTGCCCATTGATTGTGGCTTTGCTCCAGATCATCACCTCCCCTTCGTCTAAAAATGACTGTGACATCCTGCATCAGATTTTAAAGAAAAATCCAGCCTATGTTAAATTCAAGCCTGAGTTTAAATAATTAATCACATTGAAACTCAAAATCAAGCTTGGTTTAAAAATCTTAAGTTGAGCTCAAACGAGCTGAAGTTTCAACAGATAGAGAGAGAGAAAGAGAGAGAAAGAGAGAGAGAGAATAAGACATACCTCTTTTCCATTCCCTGCAAGAAAAGGTGCAGTTGTGGGTTGTGGGTATATTCCTTGACTGTTGAATATGGAAGGATCAATCCCCTACAACGATTGAGTAAAGAGAATAAGAAGTGGAGAAACATTAAACAGTCAAGATTGCACTTTTCACTACATAAGAAACTAAAAGGAATGAGATGATGCCAGAAAAATAGCATAATTTTTTAAGTATAGAAAGAAAGAAATATATTGGAACTAGCCTTATCCTTGTATTTCAATAAACCTGAACTGGTAAGGTTTTCCATGTTCGAGAACCTTTGATTTCCAATGTCTTGGATATAATTTTTTATTTCCATAGTGGACAAAGATGACGAGTCATGCTGTCTCACGTAAATTACATCTTTTCCCCCAATAGTCACAGATGTAATAACATGGGTCCCGAAATTCTCAATGAAGCTGTCAAGAAATACAACTACATAAGTGAATGTCAACAAACTATAGTACTAAAAATACTGTAAACAGACTCTCTACCTTGTCAAGGCTGGTGGATCCCAAGATGTAGGCACTGCTCTTTTAACATGATCTTGCAAGACCACAGCGGATTTGGCAAGTATAATCTTTGCAAGTGGAATGAAAAATCCATCTATGCAAAGGGTCTTTGTTGCAGCTGCATCTGAATCTTTTGAACCAGTAAAGCTAAATGCAGCATTGAAGCTACCAAGTGGAGTAAGTCCAGATAAATTAGCCTTCCGATTAAAGTACTCCACCATCTGTAGCCATTACCAATTCATATCATTAGAAGGAAGGTATTACCCAAATTTACGAAAACAACAACATAAAGATCAAATTTTAACCCAAATATTAATTCCACAGAAAAATAAAAGCTCGAGCAAATTAAGGGAACTCAACTGAAGATAACACGCATGTTACTAAATTTACAACTGCCTTGGAATGCTTCAGTTACCCATGTTTACCTTGAAACATTAGGAGTTTCCTTGATGTGAGTTCATGCTAACAGAGAATAACAACACTGATTACTACCCAAATTATTAGGACTGAGAGGTATTCTAAAAATGAAAAACGGTTATTGACAAGTATGATAAGATCTTTCAAATACTCAATATTTCCATTGATTAGTAGCTATACAATCCAGTATAACAGCACTCCTTAGTCTTAAAGAGCAGTAAAGGTGTTTCTTAATCAGAAACATCCAGAACCCATCTTCTGCAATCAAAAGTTAGAGTGTCGTCTGGCTAATACAAAAGCTATTAGTTAGTTACCAGTCGCACAGCAGATAGTACCAAATAACTATTGCATCAGCTACCGACATAAAAAGGTAAATAAATAAAAGAATGCTGTTATTATGCAATCTCCAAGTCTGTAGTGATAGCATCACCCAATTGTTCTATTGCGCAATAAACACACCTGAATTTGTCAAAAATGATAACAAGCTCCTCAAAACTTCTAGTATCAACGTTTACATAACCAAATTCCAACAAAACCTATCGAACCGACCAGTTCTGAATGATGGAAAATATAAGTAAAGCAAAAAAGACCAATGCCACCAGCCATGTCTGAATGGAAGCTCTTTAAGTACAACAAAGACTAAAACCAGAATCAAGCATAAATTCCTCTTTTGCAACAGGAGAACCATTCTATATTCAGTTTTCACATGCAGATCAAACGGAGTGTATAAAATAAATCTATTCAAAACTCCCGAACTTAATTTGTTTTAGTGATGAGTCTATCCAAGCATCCAGGCCAGATGTCATTCATCCAAAGTAATAAACTCTAAATGAGATGCCAGCAAATCAAACCAAATTTATCAATCTAAAAAAGAATGAGAATTTTAGCAACGTACCTCGTTAAAACTGCAAACACCAGAGCCATCACGCCCACCAGCTTCCTGGGAATTCCGAATGTTCCTTGATACATTAGGGACTACTAAGTTATCATATAACCAGAGATCCCTCGTATGTTCTTCGTCAATCTCTACAACCCTAGACCCAGCAACTCCTTTACAATAGAGTAACCTGGTATCAAAATTCACATCAAATCCCCTGCCAAGGGCCTGCACAGAATTAATAGCAGTATGCAAAGCTGCTGCATTCTCCTCCATTTCATCACCCCCGCTCCCGCAAAGACCCCGAGGCTAACCCACCTAGCCGATGTACCCAATTCCTAAAACCGTAAAATCCCACTTCAATTTGAGGCAAACGGAACAAACGAACTGATCGCCGCCCAATACTTCAAACCTCAGCCGTACAAGAAATATTCAAAACCCTAAGAGATTCTTGCTTTTTAAGACCCTGCGCAGACCAGGTAAACCAAAACAGTTTATAAAACTTCGAATTCTTAAAAGTCGAAATCTTTGACAAGTACGGACATAAAGATGTGATTTTTAAGGTTGAAGAAAGGAAAATTACCAAGAAAGATTTGAACCCAGATATAGTGAGAGCGTCGTCCTACACTGTATATCCTCTAGATCTTGAATCTTCATTTCTGGGATTTAGAACTCCTTTCCATCACCCTGTTCCTCAATCTTCAGTAAATATGCACATGTATGTATCTAACTATAATACTGTTTCCTAATATATATATATATATATATATATATTTATAAAGAAAAACAAAAAAAAAAAAAAAACAAAAACCCTGGTACCCAGTCTATACCCCTGAGTTCCTAGCTCTACCACTACCATCAAACTGTTGTTGGATGTGCAGAAGGGGCATTGACTCTTCGATTAAAAGAAATTACTTTGACAAAAAGCCTCCATGTAAATTCTACAAGTAGTACATGTTTTTCCAGTATGTACATACCTATATATGAAAAGAAAAATTAAAAGAAAAAAATAGTTCTAGTCAATCACAGAAGAGGAATGCACACGTGGTGGAGGTCTGTTGGAATTTTTTTATGGTCATCAGGGAGGGGAGAGGAATTGGGATAATTATTCATGGAAGGAAGGCGAATTTGAAAAGATTTGGTTGAAGTTGAATGCAAGGGAGTGCATGGTATGCAATTACTGACCTAATAATTTTCATCTTTTTGACTTTTAAACATTATTACTAGTAAAACCCTTAATAAAATACCATAACGTCACATTACTTCCACTATGACTTAAAGTATTTCTACTAAATGCTAAAATAAATACTTCCTCTATTTATTTTTCTAATCTCGCATTTGAATTTTAAATAAGAAGAACCAATAATGAATATAATTTATATTAATCTTTTTAAAAAATACAATTATTATCTATGTCCCATCCATAATGTAAGGTTTTCATTTTAGGTAAAATGTAATCATGTCCAAAATCGGTTTTGCTAAGGCGCGTTTCGGAGTATGTCTTAATGAGCGCTTTAATCGTTACCATAACGGAATTCTTGCTATAGTGATCATGCAACCAATCAAACAGAGTAAGAATTCCGTTACGGTAACAGTTATAGTGCCTATTAGCAAATCCGTATATATATATATATATATATATATATATATATACATTTATTCATTTATTATACAGAAAAATAATATAATTATTAGAGAGCAAATGATATTTTGGACACGGATTTGCTAAGGCGCGCTTCGGTTTGGTTGGCTGCATGAGCACTGTAGCAAGAATTCCGTTACGGTAACAATTGGAGCGCACATTAAGGTGCGCTTCGGAGCTAGCCTTAGCAAATCCGTATATAGATATATATATATATTAGGAATGCTGTTGTGTGCTCCGTAGCACATAGCATTTCTGATATATATATATATATATATA
>JAOXNR010000029.1:11173815-11216581 GCA_028571225.1 Parsonsia alboflavescens | reverse complement strand
GCTATCATATATATATATATATATATATATATATATATATATATATATAGTATAATATGTCCGTATTTTTTATTCTAATCAATTTAACAACCGTGATTAGAAAAAAAGACATGGATAATATAGTAAAAAATCAACAAAATATTTAATAAACAAAAACAATTATTTATAGTTAGTGATATTTTAGGAAAAATAAAATATTAGCTTAATTTTAACAAAAATGAGATTTAGTAATTTATAAATAGTGCGAGAGGGAGTATTTATGTTAATGGAATTTTGAATAAATAATTTATCACATATGTATTTCTGCAGTGACAAATAAATAATATTGTCACACGTGGGGACACATTGCAAGTTTTCTCTTATACACGTGGGAGGGAGTATCGTTTTTCCACTGTTCTATTTGGTTTTCCTTCCTTTAGTAAGGTAGGGTATGTGGCGTAGGTTAGGATCAGTCCCGATCCGAATAAATAACGAATCTTCAGCCGTTCACATGGATTTGGCCCATTTGTCATTTCATTCTTTCAGATTCATCCTTCCCAACCTACCAAGTACGAAACAATACCCCAGCACCCCCCTGGCCTCCTTCCTCCCAAAGGTAACTTTGATTATTAAAAGACTTCACAGTGCGCTTTGACACTAATACATTTTATATACACAAAGAGAGATTATGATAATTAAGATCTAGTAAGGTGATTACTGAAAAATATTATTATCTTTTATCCACTATTAGACCACTAATTAGTTCTTTTATATGTATTACTTCTTTCATTTCAAAATGATTATCATTTAAGAATAGAGTTTTTATTTCAAAATATCTATCAGTTATACATATCAAAATAAAAAATATAAGTGAATTTTTCCATCATATCCTTTGTTTGTTAACCTTTCCCAATGATATTTATTACATTTATACATTCTAATTTTAAAATCTATGTATCATATTATCACTAATCTCAACTTTTAATAAATTTATGTAAGGTTATGATTTCCTTAATTAAGGTAAAAAAACCTCAAACGACAATTATTTTGAAAGAGTATGCTTTTTAATTACTACCTTAATTAATCACAATGATTCATGAGCTCCAATGGATAACAGCATTCCGTAAAACTTAATTGTCCCAAAACTTTCAATTAATGATTTTATTAATTAATGTTAAAAATCACGCACGATGGACTCTGCTAAAGCATATTCAAGGAATAGGCAGTGACGGAGGAGGGGAGTTACTGTCCCCCCATGACCCAACTCGAAGAGAATTGCACCACCACTACACGACTACCGGCCTAAACTAGAGAGAGAGAGAGAGGACAGACTGTCACGGGAATCTGAGCTCGTGGCGACTGTTATATACGCGCCAGTTGCACTTGCACAACAAACCTCCTCAGCAGCCGCTTGTGCAAGTGTTAGTTTCATTCATATATCCACCGCATGATTCCATCCCAAACCTCGTAATTAACGAGTACTAGTTTTTTCTCTTTGTCGTCCATAATATATTATTTTTAATTTAAAATTTTAACATATATATAAATACAAATTCTTTTTTTTTTTTGGTAAAATTTTGATAAAAATATGTGAAATTTACATACAAGCATTTTCTCACTAAAAAATATAAGTTTTAATAGTTATTAAGATTTGATTTGGCCAGTTAACTCTTGCAAATAATGTAAAATAAAATAAAAGAATGATTAATATTTGAGGTGTAATGATGGAATTTCTGGAGTTCAGAAGGATTTTGGGATTGATTGATCTAGTTGAAATTCCTTTCCAACTAGATAAAGTCATCTTTATCTTCCATTCAAATGAACTTCCAATAGTTTTCTCTATCTTAGTGAAGCAAAACCTGCAACTACTAGAAGAAGAATGGATCAATGAAGAAAGGGGCAAGAAAAAATGAATGACAAGCTGTCCAGAGGTTCCAGACAAGTATAAACTCAATTCCCTCTTCTGTACATCTAAAAGGAAACTTATGAACTTAATACTCATGAAATTCCCTGATTACAATTGTTCTCTAAAGACACAATGGAGAAATGCATACCACCGGAAGCATTTTAAGATCATCCACCCCAAAACCAAACAAAGAAAGGTGAAAAAGCAGCCTGCGGACTAAAGGAAGATGAAAGAACATGAAGCCGGGGAAAAATTGAGGGTGAATGCAAAACAATCATTCTTTATACCAAAAACTGAAAAAACCATGTCACAATCTACCTTCTTATCATATCATGGGGAGGACATTAGCCGAAGGATGGATGCATTTTCATAACTCCGCAGAAATTTATTATTCTACTTTAGCAACTTCTCCACTAGGCATATTGCTCTCTGCGACAACCTCCTTTACAAATCTGACAATAGCAACAAAAGTTCGCCAGTAAATCTCAAGAAAGAAGATGTGATGATAAACTACATAGGACCAGTGTTGTATAGGTGTAAGCAAATACCTTGCTAATTTATCTTGGGATGATTGCAAAACATAGATTGAGAGAATAAATGATAGAAGCAGACCTGCTCACAGAAGCAAGAGACGAGAAATATGTTAATCCTTTTATACTTTTTTTCATATTCAATTTTCATGGACAAACTTAAGAAATGACTAGTTTTCATAAATATGCTACAATAATGTTGCAATGACCAGGTACATATGTTGAACAGCTTACTACGAGCTAGCTATAAACGAATTTATTGTATGAAAACATTCCAAGCATCTTGGGACTAAACCAAGCTGAACATTTTGTTCACCTGATCCAAAGAGAACATAAAATCCAGAAGCCACATCTATCTCTGATTGCTCTTCCCTGAGACACAGAAGAAAGACGGAACCAAGTGCATTATTTAATAGTTAATTAGCAAGAAATGAAATGTGATAACTCTGTAGGAACTTTTAAGTTTTTGACGAAAATGATAACCGAACTTTCTCTATTTTTCTGAAGTTCAATTGTTATGTACTTTCAACTCTTCATTCTGTGCCTCATGAGGTTTTGAGAGAGAAATGGTTGCCCGGGTGCCTACATTGTGAGGGGAATCCATCAGGAACAAGCATTATTTTTTAACTTACTGGGTCTGGATCCTTTAAGCTGATCCAGAGGTTGGACTATAATTGGATGTTGTTGCTAATTTTTCTCAAAATTCCAGCAATTGTCCCGTCCTCAATATGACATATTTGACTCTCAATTTCTTCTTCTTTTTTCTTTATTTTTTCAAATTATATTTTCTTCTCCTCTTGATTTGAGAGTTATAGTTATATTTTGAATCCTCTTTTATCAACCAATTACCTTTTCAAAAGACACACCATTTCGTCAAAATAATTTTCAAATGTACATTTCACTCATTAAGCAGTCGTCAAACTAAGAGAATTAGTGAAAAGGATTATGTCTATGTAACAAACTCAGTCTAAGGGAAGGTAAGATTATAACTAGTTGGCTAGTAGTTTGCACACATTATTTTACTATTTCCAGCCCAAATGATCAATCAGGAGTGGGAACTGGGAAGTATGTGTACAGTAGCCGACTTTGGGAAGCATGTTTTTGCTAAGAACTACTAATATTATAGATGGCCATGCCTGATCTTCTTTTAAAAACTTGTTCTTTGATATTTGAGGATTTTGATGTAATTTTGGATTATGGTTTATTGTTTTATGGAAATATTATTTCTTTTAAAGGTTGAAGTTCTGCTTGATGTTAAGAGACCTTCCATATTTGTAGTTAGTAGTGCATGAAAAATCTAATGTGTACAGAGCAATCTGTAGGTAAGTTTGATTAATGTGTAAACTGTTAGCTGCACGCCATATGTCTTAAAATACTCCTCAAACTCACGCAATTAACAGCACCAAAGAATTAGGGTAGCAACTTTTGCAGCTTAAATCCAGATGACTACAACAAGTGAATGGAAAAAATACCCTTTAACTTCACATTTAGTTTCTAGCCCCAGGGAGGGGATGTCTGCAAGAGAACTGAATTCTCAGATGGTATGGCCTAAAATTTCAGTCTCAAGTAGATGAGATGAGTGCTTAAAGTTAATAGTTTCCATAGTTTACAAGTTAAAGCCTCAAAGATCTATATCACATTTTCATATTCCCAATTGACATATAAACAACAATAACAACCCTTACTAGTTACACATTGTGCATATGGGATGCCTCCGGAGATTCTAATTGAAAATTTCAGTACCCATATGCCAGTAGCAAAGGTTGATGAGAATTCTCGAAAAATATATTCTTCATTGTAACTAACAGTAAGCTTTGGCAGCATGTGTGCAGATGAGTAAAAATGTAAAAAGAAACATAAGTGACATCAATATATTACCAATAGGATCTGCAACAGAATCAATAAAGAACAAGGCATGTAATCCATTCACACTTAGAAACTTTGTTCAACATTAATATCTTTTCTAACTTGAAAGCAGTAGAGTACAAATATAGCATGTTTTCCTGAAACAGAAAATCATACATGAGACTTCCAGCACATAAGCTATCATTTTCTCAATATGATTTTGTGCTGCAAGATGAAGTAGCAATGAGGCCTTAGCAAAGGAAGAAAAAAGCTTCATAGTGCCCCAGCATTAAAAAGAATTGCAAGGGAACGTCTCTCCTATAAGTCAATCTGACCCAAATTCAACTTTTAACATTAAAACGATTTGCAAGGGAACGGCTCTCCAATTTTTTATTTCAAGAAACTTGGGATTTTTGAAAAATTATTGACAATTTAAAAAATCTAAAAGACCAAACCAAGACACTGCAGGTACAAGCATAAACAGAATAATATTCCACATTAGATCAACTTTCAACATTTACAAGAAAAATTCTAAATTTAACCATACCTTCAACCATAGTTCAGCAAAACATGGACAAGATTGAGTTTTGCTCAAGTAATTTCTGGTAGGACAAATTCATTCCAAGTTCTCTTTTCAAAAAAACAGCTTTAATACAGATGCCATTTAGCTAGCAAGACAAATTAGGATAATAGTATTTCCAATAAAAAGAATTAAGACAAAAACAACCTGATCAACCGTGGTACTTGCGGGGCGGTTGGGGGGAGGGAATCACAGAGAGAGAGTCCTTAATAGGATCTTCAAACTCACATCTTGTAAGGATCGGCTCCAGTGTAACCAGTGGGTTTTGGTAATGGTACCAACACCTAACAAAGAAAATGCAAAAAAGGAAATCAAGTATTTAAATTTCATATTAAACCAACCGTGATTTTCTTTTTTCTTCTTCGTCATCTAATTCTCTTCTTTTCTGGGGAAGAAAAAAAATGGAGAAGCAAAACCAAAGAGCTAAAATCCAATCCTCAGTAGAAAAATACCTCCCGATTAACGGCAAACATCGGACAGTGCCTCCCTATCATATCATGCCAAACCGTTCTTGAATGCAATTTCCCCTCAAAAAAATTTTTAAAAATCAGCAATTCAAGAAAGCAAAATCAAAATTAAGAAAATTTAGTGCAAGTAAATAGATGAAATGATTTGTGTACGAACAGAATGGTATTGACCCATGCCACTCATGGGAACAAGGTCTCCAGGTCTGTAAGCGAGAGAAGATGACGTCAATGAAATCAAAACCAACGAAACCATCAAAGAAACGATTCTGCCATTTTCTCCCATTTCTTCATACCCAGTGTGCCTGCAAAACCCAAAACGGCCAACTTGACTCAGTTCAACAGGGGTTTCACTGCATGAACGGGCCTGCAATCCGGGGAACAATAACGCATTCGCCTTTGCGCTCACTTTTGGTATTGCACTTCTGCCCTTTTTGTAATAGTTGGTTGCCAATTCAACCCTCTTATTTTTTGTAGTATATTACTTCCGGACTTGGATTTTTTTTTTTTTTTGAAAGAAAAAACTTATTTCTCTCTTTTGAACTAAACTCTAAAAAGTTTCTTTTTCTCCAATCCCCCCTCTTCAGTCGTCATTTTCAATGTCTATCTTTTCTTTGCCTTTTGAGGGAAAGTTTTTGGACAGATCTAATCTAATGAATTTAAAGGTTTTTCACAAAAATTCTAAGTTCAATCCAATGGACTAAAGGCTTTGTCGATCCAAATGTAATCCAAACAAGAGACCAATGAACCAAACTTGAGAGACAAAAGATCAAGTGGGTGTCCTCACCAATATCATTTGAAATTGACATAAGTACAAGGAGTTAAATTATTACCGTACAAAATTTTTGATATGTTATAATGATCACCTATTCTTCAAATTACTCCACCAGTAAATTTGAAAAGGGGAAAGGTAGATAGGTAAAAAAATGGGATCATGTCTCCTATCACACAAAAGCTGCAAACTCAAGAATCACAAAAATAATAATAATAATAATAATAAAAGACTCATATAAAAGGAAAAACAGGGATAAAGTATCCATTTTTAAGATAACTCAATTACCATTGTTTTTTCTTGCATTCTTTCTTTTCTAAGAGGATAGACTATCAACTTTATCATTAGAGTTTTCTTAAAAAAAGAATCTTTTGAACCTTTGCTTACACATTAACTGAGTTTCCTCATTTCAAAGAACATTAAGGTAGATATTTTTCCATACATTCATTATTAGACCTGTCAATATGGGAAAGTCCAGTCTGATCTGGCCCTAGAACATGTAGGCTCACTTAAAACAAATTGAGTAGGGCCTAGGCCAGGATTTAAAGGGATTGAAGGTATTGAAGACCAGACCAGCCCCCTAAAGCCCATGCCCCATAATTTTTTTAAAAATATTTTAGTTAATAATTTTTAATTTATCAATTAATATTGTTAAAGTTCAAATATACAATATATAAAATACTATTATTAAAAAAATGTTAAAAAATATCAATAATAAAATTACATTCCTATCACATAACATATGACATAAATTATAGAAAAGCTTCTAAATCTTCAATCTCTCACACAAACATAGCATATTAGATAACTTATTGTCTAGGAATTTTCATACTTTCATGTGTATAGCATTTAGCAATATTGCTCAACTTTTGTGTAAATGCTAATTAAGAACTAAATCTTATAATAATATTGATATAAGAAGCTAATTCTCAACTCATCTGATTAAAAACATAAGTTAAAATATATTTAGGTCAGGTTTGTAAGGAAAAACATTTGTTGTGGTGAATGGCAAAAAAGAGAAAAAAAAAATGGGAAAGGAGAATTTGGGAGAGAGAGACAAGAGTATTTTGAAAGAACCAAAAGGAAGGGTCTTTGTGTGTGTTGCGGTCGATCAGTGTAAATGAAAGACAAAAAGAAAAATAAAAAATTTTTTAAAAAAAATTTACTTGAAGGCCCACTTGGCTTGGTGGGGCAACCAGTCTCAACCCTCCTTCAAGTGGACCTAACCTATGAAAGTCCAATTTTAAATGAGCTATTTAACTGTCAACCCAATCCATATATATATGAGATCCATAGACCCAAGTCCATATTGATAGCTCTATTCATCACCCTCCAGCTTTTGGTAACATCACCAATTTTTACAAAAAAAGAAAAAAACAAGGAAAGATGTTTATAAGCAATGTTGGTACTTGGTACCATATTTTAGTAATATGTTATATATCTTTCTTATTTTTTTCTCAAACTATAAAAATAACCAATGGCCAAATATATCCAAATATTTCACAATTAATAAAATGATTAAGTCACTTTGTTTTGAAAGTTAAATTCAATAAATAAGGATAGATTACAAACCAATTATAGAGACAATGGTTTTAGTATCTTGCGTGATAACCTTCTTAAATTACATTTAATCATTAACTTTCCAAATATATTCAAAATGTAAGAATTTTTTAGAATTAGAGTATTTAACTTAAATAGATTTTTTTAAGCAAACAAATTAATTAATAGTTAAATAAAATTATGTAAAGGCAATCATGGTAAAGATGAAGATACTTGCAATAGTAAAATAAATCAAAATGGAAAGATGCAAGGTACACATATCCATATATTTATCACTAATATTACAACTTTTTATCTATATTTGTCCCTTAACTACATTTCATAGATTTTACAGTTGAATTAATTGTTCAACCTACTTGGATTCTCTTTGGAAATAAAATAAATATAAGTTTAAATTCAGATCCAATGCACTAACTTATTGAATTGTTAAAATTTATAGGAAAAAAATTATCAATATGATATTGAAATCGTAGTAATCTTTATCGACAATATATTTGTATTAAAAAGGAATATATTTATGTATGAATTTCATTTTAATTTTTAAAATTGTTATAATTGGATTTATTAGGAACGAATGTTGAGCGTTCGAAGTTAAAATTAAAAGTAATTCAATAAACTTAATATGTGATTTTTCGTTTAAAAGTAATTTTTATTTTTTATTTAATATGAAAGTTCATGTTTGTTAAAATATAAAAAGTTATGTTTTAATTTAATAATTATAAAAAGTTAATTCATTGAACGTGGGTGATTTTTTTTTTTTCTCTTCTAAATAAATAAAAGGGTAAAATGTTTGAAAAGATGAGATTTTAAATTTTGTGAGGATTTGGGTCTTTTCTTTGGATAGATAATAATATAATATATTTATTTAATGGAATAGTTTTATTACATCATTATAAAATTTTATTAAATTTTTAACTAATTAAAAATTATCTCCTGTTCACTTTCAAATATATAAGGAGAGAGTACATTGAATTCTTTTTTTTCAAAGTTGGGAAGAATAAATACTTTCAAATCAAATTAATTACATCATTGCAGTTGCAATATATATGAGAATACATTATAACGAATATATACATATATATGAATACATTATAATGAAAATATATTCGAGATTAATTCAGGAATATTGAACATTTAAGTACTTAATCTTTGATCAATTTTACACTGTAATCCTTAACTTTATTTTTTGATTGTATTGATTTCCAAACAAATTATTATTGGACAATTTGATAATTCTAATCGTATTTTTAGCTAGCACCAAGTCAACAACCACATGAACGAATTAATAGGAAAAAATTCAATACCATGCCATTCAATTGGTCAGAAAAAGATATTAACTGAAATCCTATTGAGCTAAATTTTGATTTTTGGCTGCGCAAGTAATGGATTTAGCTGGGCCAGAAACATAAATTTAGCTCAACAAAATTTCAGTTTATATCCCTTTTTAACAAGTTGAATAGTGTAGTATTGAATTTTCCCTGATTAATTTGATCAAAAGGTCGTTGATTGATCATTCTAATGATTTTTTCTTTAAAAAATGGGATTCAAAGGACAAAGTCGTCCAATAATAATTTGTTCAATGATCAAAAAAATATAATAAGGACCAAAATATAACTAATCAAATGTTATGTTCTTAAACATCCAATTATTCATTAGTTTCGAAAGTTATATTTTATATTTAAAACACAAGGGCTATGACTTCATGTATAAGGTAAAATTGTTATTTATTATTATTTCTATTAACAATAAGGTCAACAACACTTGCTTTTTTAAATAATAAAAACATTTTCTTATTAACCATACAAATTTCTTTAAATTTAAATTCCCATTTGATGAATGTAAAAGTAAATAAAATACTGTTCGAGGAAAAATTAAATTTAATAATATTAAAAAAATCAATTTGAGGAAAATTGGATATATTTTTTATTAAAATTTACTAGTATTTAATAGATTTAATTTTTTTTTTCAATATAAAATTGATTTTGATAAATATTTTTCATGTTATTCAGGAGTAAAAAAGAATGCAGAGTCGTGGGGGTAATAAAAAAAAGAATATCCAGCACTATAATAAAAGCCACCGAAAGAAGGAAAACAGGAAGCCGATAAGAAAAAAAAAAAGGAAAAGAAAAGAAAAAATGGGAGTGGATGGAGCATCCAAAATTGTCATATATGAGGCTAAAAACTAAAAAGGAAAGTATGAAAGAGTGTCATGATCAGTATTGATGACATCACATCAGCGGTAACAGCAGAGGCAATCTCAATCTAAATACAAATTTGTACTGTAATGTCTCAGCCCATCTGGTTCCTGTGAAGAGTCATAAAAATGACAAAATATGATAAGTATGATATTTGACGGTTTCTGATTGCCAAATATTTACAAGAAATAGTCTAAATTTCAGTACATACCCCCCGATAGAGTTGTATTTTGTGTTCGTTGTTAAGGAGTACTATAATATTCTACAGGGTGAAGTAAATCTCCTCTTCAACAGCGGTCAGCAAGAAGTCCAGAACGGGTTTTTACTTAAGTTTGACAAGGAAGGTGAGAAGAATGGTTTTTACGAGTTCTTCAGCAAAAGAAAAAGAAAAATTGAAAAAAAAAAAACAAGAACGAACAGTGGGTTCGTTTCCGAGGAGCCCAAAATTGAACAGAAATCCTTGAAAAACTGCTGCGAAGTCCCCCACTTTCAAATCTTCTTGTTTTCATTTCTGTGGGATCTTTTTGTTCTTTTGCTTTTTACTCTCTGCAAATGCCCATGAGGGCAGAGAGCTAAAGATAGAAACGGAAAAACACGAACCACGGCATCTTTTTTTCATTCGCCTGTCTTACTTTTATTTATTTTTGTTGAAAAAGGATTTTTTTTTTTATTGGACCGAAACATTTGCCGATCAAATCTAATTATTCTGTCAATTGAACGGGTGTGGTGACTTTTTTATATGGTTTCAATTTGATTATATAGAAAACTATCTACTGGTATTGGCATATCTGTTCATGGGCGATCTGCGGGAATCCGAGGGCGGCGCAGTAGCAGCAGGGGATGACAGGCCTTTACGCTCACCTTTTACTTCCGTGTCATCCAACTTAAACCCATTATCTATTGAACCAGAAAGTTGGGTTAGAGCCGAGAAAGCGGCCCGAAAGATTATCTTGAAGGTACAGCCCACCTTTGCCTCTGAGGTGAGGAGGAAGAAGGTCATAGATTATGTGCAGAAGTTGATGAGAACTTCTATTGGCTGCGAGGTGAGGATTAGTTTTCTCTTCTTTTCTTTTTTATGATTTTTTTCCTCGTATTTTGTTATTCTGCATGAAAGACTACACATTATAGTTAGTTTGTTATGTTTTTTTTTTTAATCTTCCAAATCACTGATTGTATATTGGTAGGATTCTTCAGTTGATTAGTGTTTGTAGTGTATGATGTTTGGATTATATACTTTTGGGCATTTATGCTTAAGTGATGTTTGTATAAGCTGTTGCAGGGCAAGAGTTGAATCTGATCTTGTAGCATGTGTCTAGCTTTGATAAGCAGACAGTTTTTTTAATGGTTTCAGGTGTTTGCAGTTAATGCTTTAAATTGCCAATGGCAGGTGTTCTTTTTGCTTTTTCTTCTCAATTAGATCACTCCAATTGAATGTTGTTTATGATGTGTATTTATTGCGCCAGAAAGTCTTTGGATTGTTCTTCAAGGCTGGCTCTTAGTATACTTTTGCTTCACTTGCAACTGTTTCATTCCTAAAGGTGTGACCGTGTCTTCTGTGAAAGGAAACCTCCATAAATTATTGCGATAGTTTAAATTTGCGACACAAGTAGTAACTTTGATGGGATTTTGTTGGAAGTAGCAACAAAGAAGGAGAATTTGGAATTTAGTCAACAGTAGGCATTTTAATTTGGAAGGATCCTGAACATGACATGGCTTTTCGAGTGATGTAGAGGGAACCATTATGGCAATGCCAAAATCTCTAGGAAAATTGAATTTGGGAGAAGTAACGTTTCTGTCCTCGTATGGTACGTTAGTTGTCGTATCTGCAGTTCTTGGATTGCCTAGTATTAAATGACAATGGAATATTTGTATGGTGGTCATCCTTGTGACTGTGCTTCTCAGTTTGCTAGAAAGTGCGAGTTGTAACTTCTTAGCCTCCTAGTAGTTTTTGACTGTTGTAGTTCCTTGATCTAGTCCATGATAATTCATCTGTTTTCTTGTTCAATTTTAGATGTTAGCTTCTAAATAACTAGATTCTTTTTCAATCACAGGTACAGATGAGCTCTTTCTACCCTTGAGTGTTTGCTAAACTTAATTTTTAGGATGATTCTGTGACTTGTGCTTCTACTTATTTCAGTCATATGGTTTGATGAGTTACCATGACTCACCTGTCACCCAGACCTTTATGTTACTTGGAGATTATGAGTGATTCAATATTTCATGCTTTGTGATTCCTGATGTCTCCTTTATCGGTTATTAGGCTTACCAACTTTGTATTTCAGCTTAATCAGAAAACATGCATTTGCAAATACATATGGTAGGAATAATGAGACTACCAGAAGAATCTTTCAGTCTGTCTCTTAAGGCCTTAGCATGTCCCTCATTCAACCAGTGCATATGATTGAAACCGTTTTCCTAATGATATTTACTTTGCTTTTTTAAAAATAAACGCTTTCTATAGACTTCTTCTATGGTGGTATTTTTTTATTTAGTATTGTTGAAGTTCCCTCTTCTAGTGCTTGTAATATGTTGAAGTTCCTTTCTTGTATTTTGAGGCTTGTTGATTATGAGTTCTTTCAGGTGAACTTTATGATTTTCTGGAATTAGAAGTTTTTTACATTATTCCATTTTTTTTTTTGTTGTTGTAAGTTGCAAAATTAAGATTTTGGTATTGCTATAGCCAGTAAAACGAATGTTGTTACTTGAGACTCATTAAATCCTTTGTTATTCGATTTAAAACATTTGGTGACAATTATAGATGTTCAACTTGAGGATTTGTCTAAAGACTAGTTGTACTGTCACATATTACCACTGTGCCCTATTTTGTGTTTGGTCTAACAGTTTCCTATTCTGTGCTTATTCCAGGTATTTCCTTATGGGTCTGTACCTTTAAAAACTTATCTTCCTGATGGAGATATTGATCTAACTGCCTTTGGTGGTCCAAAGGCTGAGGATGGGTTGATTGAGGATGTAATCTCTGTACTTCAAGCAGAACATGAGAATAATGCAGCAGAATTTGTAGTGAAGGATGTCCACCACATTGGCGCTGATGTTAGTGCATCATTTAATTAATCACATGATACTTCTTTCTCTTATTAATTGTGCTTGATTAAAGTTTAATGTATATAGGATAATTTTGCTCCGTTTTTTTTATAAGTAGCAGTTGCTAGTAGTAATCTTTATTCTACCTAGTTCATTTTACCCATGTGTGCTCATAAGGAGTAGAAGTTGTGAGGAATGGTTGCACTGGTTTTATTTTTCAGTATTGTATCATTTTTAACGATGGAGACTCTACAAACTCAAGTAGTCCAAGAAAAGTATTAAAGGTAACTTTGACTAACTGAGCAGGTTGTCTGTTTAGTGTGAAGGTCTGGTGCTTGACAAAACCTCCACTCATGAATCTTAGGCTTGGACAACAGATTGTACATGAGAAAATGTGGATATGTTTACTTTCCTTTTAGTGGATTGTTTCTAGAAATGATCTAACATTAAGATATTATCTTCATCATAAAGAAGCTTTCTATTTTGAATTTGATTGATAGTAGGGTAACAAAGACGTGTCTGCTCTAACTTGATACTGATCTGGAATCAAAATTTCTGAGTTGATCTTTGTCCATAGGCAGTAACGGATGTAGAGTAATTTTTCTATGGGGGCAAATGAATAAATACACTAATTTTTGAGGTAAATATCTTAACTTGATGGGGGCAATTTGTACAACATTACGATATATAACATATATTTGAAAATTTGTGGGGGCAATCATATACGTACATCCATTGGTGTCAATAAGAATAACTTGATATCTGATGGTTTAGGTTTATTTACTTGTATTAAAGGAGGCTTCTAATCTTATTTCATTTATCGATATAGGTATCATAATGTCTAATTTTTTTGGTACTTTGTGATGATTTTCTTTCTTGTGGGCAGGTTAAGATTGTGAAGTGCATTGTACAGAATATTGTGGTTGATATTACCTTCAATCAAACAGGTGGCCTTCGTACGTTATGCTTTCTTGAGCAGGTAAATTCCCTTTGAGTGATTGAGTCTAGTAAATAAAGTATTTTGTATTCTTCTGTGTTAATCCTTTTGATATCTTCACAGTAGTTCTTTTCTATATTGGCATAAAGGTTTAATTGTGTATGCATTGATTATGTGATCTATATTAAGTAGTTCAGAATAAAAATCAAAATGATATCCAAAGCATATCTGAGGGAAGTATCATGACTGTAAGCTTCTGTATCTAATGTCATGACGATCACTCTTCCTTGTGGGATGGGTATTTTTATATCATACTCTTTGTTGTCAGTTAAGTTCAACTACATCTTTTGGGTATTTGAATTTCTAATGGGCATAACTTTTCAGGTTGATCACCTCATTGGGAAAGAGAATCTATTTAAACGAAGCATTATTCTGATCAAAGCCTGGTGTTATTATGAAAGTCGAATTCTCGGTGGTCATCATGGCTTGATTTCTACATATGCGTTGGAGATATTGGTCTTATATATCTTCCACCTATTTCACTCATCCTTAAATGGTCCTGTAGCCGTGAGTCTCCTAAAACTTTTCTAGTTTTGCTTCCAGATTGTTTCCAAGATAAAGTTTAACATGTTGAAAATTCTGAATTTTAGGTTCTGTATAAATTTTTGGACTACTATAGCAAGTTTGACTGGGTAACTTACGGTCTCAGTATATTTGGCCCTGTCCGCCTATCATCGTTGCCAGATTTTGTGGGTATGCAGTTTGTGCTTGTAGCTTCTATTTTGTTCTCCCTTTTGGGTTTATTGTTTTTAACATAGATATTTTGTCACCTCTTTTCCAGTGGAAACACCTGACAGTGGTGGACATTTGGTTGAAACATTTGGACATTTGGTTGAAACATTCTCAGTACCTCCAAACGGAGTTGACATGAAATCTCTCACATTTACGCCAAAGTATCTTAATATACTGGATCCCCTTAAAAGAAACAATAATCTGGGCCGATGTGTCAATCAAGGTAAGAGTTACTAGCTTTGGGACTTAAGAACTAATGTTGTCAACCTTTTGAAGGTTATTTCGTATTTTTAGCAGGAAGCTTCTTCCGAATACGGAGTGCTTTCACTTATGGGGCCAAAAAACTTGGGCAAATACTTATGGAGCCAGAAAATGATATTGCTGTGGGCATCTATAAGTTTTTCTTCAACACATTGGATACACATGGAAATGGAAAAAGACCTGATGCAGAAGTACCAATCCTTGTCCCCTGTTATAATGGTTTTTATCCTGCGCGTGTGGTTTCAGAAGCTGAGTCATGTCAAATGGATAGGTTGATTTCTCAAACTGAATCCAAGTTTGAAATCAAGGAAAATTGCAGGTCTGCTCCAGGTGGATGGTTCCATAATGCTGTATATGACATGAAGGCATCAAGAGGGGAAAGCAGATACAGAAACTATAACAAAGAGCGAGAGGGGCCCATGGGAGTAGTTCCGTCCAAGATGTTGGCTGAAGCAGACCAGACTACAATGGGGAAAGCACTGGATGGGCGAAATTTTGGTGATGCAAAAGACCTTGCTACTTTCAGATTCGAAAACCTTGAGATATCAAATGATCTTCCGAAATATCAACGCCTAACTGGTCAGGAGAGTACTGCTTCTGCGGGTGCTTCTTATTATGTGCCTCACTTGTATTTCTCTAACTCAATTTTGCGGAATGAGGGTAAGGGGAATCCCAGCTCACAGAAAACTCAGATGGAGAACTGTAAAAAGTTTGTATGTGGTGGTAGTGGTTTTGGAACTGAAAACAATAATATTGCTGGAGTTGCTGGAGTGGATGATGTTCTGATATCTGATGGACTGGAGGATATAGATTTTGCTAAGAATAAAGCTTTACTTCCAAGTGCTCTGGAATCTCGGAACCCTATACCAGATCTTACTGGGGATTATGATAGTCACTTGAAATATTTGCAATATGGGTCAAATCCTTTTCAATATGCTCCTTTGCCCATGAATGCACTGCCGCCTTATATGCTTCAGAAAAATTGGGATGCTGCCCAACAATCATCTCAGTTCCATCAGAATGGATTTTCTCACTCAAGCATGAACGGTGTTATCTCAGGTCCAGCATTCTACACGATCAATCCACCATTAATTCCTGGTATGTGTTTTGGCTTGGAAGAGGTGCCAAAACCACGTGGAACAGGAACATACTTTCCTAGCATGGTATGCCATATATCCTATTGTTTTATTTGTCCTTCTTTGAGTTGCGTAGGCAATCTAGATATTTCACTCTTCCTTTTCCTCTTGTACTAATTGGTGAGGACAGAATATCTGATGGACAACTTCATATGTAATTACTGCAGAATCAACCACTGCAACCTTATAGGCATTCCCCATCACAGGGACGGAATCAGTCATCATCAAGGTCCCCCCGCAACAATGACCGGAGTACTATGTTTGGGGAGAATAATGTGCTTGATCATGGAAGTCATGAACTCTCACGATCTCAACTCTCAGCTGAGCAAAGTAATTCAAAGCCTGGGCATTTAGATGGCAACCCATTATCTTCTTCTCGTGGGAAAGTGCATCCTAATGCCAGTGGATTGGTCTTACATTCTCATGGTGGTTCTCAACTCTCAGCTGATCAAAGTAATTCAAAGCCTGGGCATTCAAATGTCAACCCGTCATCTTCTCCTAGTGGGAAAGTGCATCCTAATGCCAGTGGATTGGTATTACAATCTCATGGTGGTTCTCAAGTCTCAGCTGATCAAAGTGATTCAAAGCCTAGGCATTCAGATGTCAACCCGTCATCTTCTCCTCGTGGGAAAGTGCGTCCTAATACCAGTAGATTGGTCTTACAATCTCATGGTGGTTTTCAACTCTCAGCTGATCAAAGTAATTCAAAGCCTGGGCATTCAGATGTCAACCCGTCATCTTCTCCTCGTGGGAAGGTGCATCCTAATGCCAGTGGATTGGTCTTACAATCTCATGGTGGTTTTGAACTTAATGTAGCTGGCCATCTAGCAGCACCTCTTTTAGACAGGGTGAAACAAAGGCATCAAAAGCCTCCTACTTCTCCCAAATATTCTGCTCCAGTTTCACCACCTAATGGGATGCAGAAATACAAACCTGCTAGAGAATATGATAGGTATGATAAATCCTTGGCTGTTTTCCATTATCCTTTCTTCTTCTTGCTGTCATTATTATTATTATTGAATTTGAAAATTTTTGAACGCTTGTTCTTCTTCCTCCTGGTTTATTATTTGTAGGCTTTCAATGAAGTCGTCCTACCATCTGAAAGATGATGATGACTTCCCTCCATTGTCTCTGTGAATGTGGTTAATTGTTGCCATAACCATTAGAGTTTAGTTAAGCTGTCATCTAGATCAAGCTGTTCTCCCTTCCGGGCCTGCTTCACATGGAAGATGATAGTTTCAAAAACCTTTTTTTAAGGCTGCTGTTATCTCAAGATAGCATGTACATTATACTAATTAATCTTCCAAACTGATAGGTTTCAGCTGTATAGGGTTTCAAATTTATCTTCCTTCCCGATCTAGATTTTGTTTTGCCGTCACGGCTGCTTCTGTTATCATTTTTTAGAGTCTCAGTTATCGTGTCAAATATTATGCATTGTAGCTAATTTAGCGAATCTTGAATTTTAACTTGCTCTCATATATGACCTAGAAATGAATGGTTTCTATAGCAGACATTTTAGAAATGTTGGAGTTTGAAGCCTTTTGATTTCTTCTAGGTTCAACATGGTTTTAGAGCGAGCGAGGATCATGTTCATTCAATTGTATATAGTCCAGTTTGAACCATGCTTAATGAGGTTAAGTTTTCAGATAATATATCAACTGATTATGAGTTTCCAAGTATGGTGTCGGTAGGGTAGGTGGAGGCTCATTCGTCACACCTCCTAGTGTGAAGAAAAGGGAAGAAAAGGAAAGGAAGGAACATTAATGGGGAAAGAAGATGACTCGGTAAGATGCTGAGAAGGAATAAGAAGTTTGTGGGTATATTAGATTTGGCATGTCTTTGTCAGTTTCGTAACGTGTAAGAGCCTAAGAGGTTACCTTAGACCTTATAGCCTATATATTTATATACCAACCCCTCTTGAGTTCTTGATTCTTTCTGCCTTCGGTTACCAACCCCTGTTGAGTTCTTGATTCTTTCTGCCTTCTTAACCGAAATAAAGCGTGTTTTCCTTTGGAATATAGACCAGTTGGAGAGGACATATATATATATATATATATATAAATGTCTGCAAAATAAAGAATAGGAAGAGTTGGAGCAGTGCATGTTCTTTTAGTTGGGCCACCTTGAGATGACTTTTGTATTAAAACTTATTTACATATGGAAAAATGTTATAGTTGGGCCACTATCATAAACGGTTTATATAAGTGTATCCATTAGAATTGGCTTAAGAGATTCTATAGTGGGCAGAACTAATTAAGGATAAGCAGGCTTTATCGCTCACCCCACAACCAGGACATCTTTGGCTTTTGTGATGTGGAAAGATTTGTTCATTTTTGATTGGTGAAAGATTAAAAAATATGAGTGGAAAGAAACTGACCAACAAACTATAGTTTTGATCAAGTAAACAAAGCAATAGCACGCAAGTGTGCGATCAAATGGTTTAGTGCGGAAGTCTGCATAATACATATCTTGAGTTTGATTTTATCTGGTTGAAAATTTAATACATATCGTATTTGAAGGGGTGTGATTTTATCAGCTTTTGCTTTTAAAATAGGTGGAAATTTAAATTGATCATGAAAATTTAGTTAGTGTCTTGATGAAACGTCTGAATGAATTAATTTAGATAAGATAATATTGATTAAATATAATTTGCTCAATAAATTAGAACCGAACCTGAAATAGCCAATATGGAAACTGCCGACTAATTAAGAAGAAGAAGAAGAAGAAGAAGATTTATTAATAGCCGTTGACCTTTTTTATCTTTATTTTTTCTTTCCCATAAACCATATTCTGATGTCAAATGAAGGATTGAATATCGTGAAAGGGACTGTGTCAACTAATATGTGCTTAACGGGTAATATGGTGCAACTTGGAGGACCTCATGTACACTTGACACGTATATACCTTCTTTTTAAAATTAATTAATTTTTATACTTACTATATCCATATGCAATAATTTCATTTACTAGCTAATTAGAATAGGTTGTTTTCTACATTTATTTATTTATTTTTAAATAAATAGGTGGCTATTGCCAATATTTCATCATTGCGTGTGTTTTCAATACAGGGAATATAAGTTATTTTATAAATATTAATGTGCAACTATGATTTTTTATTTTTTTAATATAGTCTTATCTTTTATTATTAAGGTTCTGGAACTTTTACTACACATATGTACATTTGTTATTTCTATCATATCAATTAAAATTTAATACGTGTCTTTAAAAGTTCAAGTTCTCTTAAAATTTAATTTATAAAATATATTAAAAAATAATAATTAAATATCATGTGTTAGTGAGATTTTTATTTTTTTGTTAACACAAAAATAATTAATAGAAGATTTAGAGTCCTTTAATTAATGAGTCTCACACGAGCATAAAATAATGACATGTAATAATACATAGCTAAAGAAATTAAAATGATATATATGTGTGACGTCTACAGCATGAACATTGAATAGAGTCTAATATACAATTAACCCACGCTTCTCGATCTCCTCTAATATAATGCTATTGCACTCATCACCGGGCCAAGAGAAAGAAGAGAGTCTTCGTCTTCATCTTCAACCTTTTGATCGATCGATCTGTCAAATTAATCTCCATTAATCCTTAGTTCTCTGTCTCTGATCTTCAAAATCAATCCATCCATCTCCTTCATAAGATTCTTTTCCCCATTGATCTATAAACCACAAATGGTACTACCAAAACGGGGCCACAGATGTTTCAAATTCAGAACTACAAGTCAATTGATCTCTCTTTTCCAAAGCCCCACATTAGATCATTAATCCTTCCACAAAATCACCTCCACAAAACCCATTTTCTATAAGTCCATTTCAAGCTGCTCCAACAAAAAGGAATTTCTTGTATTGTCCATTCTTGGTGGACAAATTTTATTCTTTCCTGGTTGGGGTTCCCACCTCTAACAGTGTAATACACTAGCAAGCCAGCAGGATATCCCTACTCAGAAAAAATTCAATTCTTCTATCTTTAAATTCTCTCTCCCTCCCCACCCACCACCATAATATTCCTAATTCTTTAGACCAAATGTTAGCTCAGGAATACGAGTGTTCACGTGAAGTCTTGGAGATGGCTTGGATTATGCTCCGGATAGATTACTCCAGATTGTTTTGGCTCTGGTTTGGCGTCTTCTCCTACGAAAATCATGAAGGAAAACCTCGGATCATCTAGCCCATCCCATAGTTTTTCATTAATTTTCCTCTTCAAACTCATCATCGATCGTTCATTAGTTAGTTTAGTAATTAATTAGATCATAAACCCATATACATAATATATAGTTGAAGGAAGCTGTTCTTCTTCTTAATTTGTAAGCACAGCACAATCGGCCATGTATAAAGCACGGCCAGCTGAGCCAATTGACGCAGCCAAGTCACAGTTTGGCTATGCAGAAACGGATCCATCCGGGCGGTATGGACGTGTAAGTTTCTTGAATTTACTTTCTGAATTACCTTCTTGAATATTTCAATTAATCATACCTATATATGTTGTTAATTTAATTTATTTCGTTACATTAACTTAATTTGGTAACATGTATTATCACAAGTACGTATTCACTAAATTATGAAGCTCCATATAAGAAACTATTGATCATAAATAATTAATGTTCATATATAATTGAAGTCATATAATTTTTCAAGGCAGTTCAGAGATATTTTGGGGAGAGGAGCAATGAAAACTGTGCACAGGGCATTTGATGAAGTAATGGGTATGGAGGTGGCTTGGAATCAGGTGAAACTGAATCAAATCTTCAAGACGCCCGATGAGATGCAGCGACTCTACTCTGAGGTCCACCTCCTTAAGAATCTTGATCATCACTCCATCATCCAATTCCACGCATCTTGGGTCGATATTGATCGGAGAACATTCAACTTCATTACCGAAATGTTCACCTCCGGCACACTAAGAGAGTAAGTAGGAATTGAAGCTGGAATATTCATTAATTCTTTAAAATCCAATAAAAATTTATTACTAGTAATTTCTTCCATTAATTAACTTCACTAAATTAATGAAACTATAATTATAAGGACAGGTACAGACAAAAGTACGAGCGAGTGAACATTCGAGCGGTCAAGAATTGGGCTCGCCAGATTCTTGAAGGGCTTGCTTATCTTCACGGCCATGATCCGCCGGTGATTCACAGAGATCTGAAGTGCGACAACGTTTTCGTGAATGGGCATCTTGGCCAGGTCAAGATCGGTGACCTTGGGTTGGCAGCCATTCTTCGTGGTTCTCATCATGCTCACAGCGTCATCGGTACGTAATTTTATAATTAATTTTACTACTACTATTTTCTGCACTAATTAAATTAATAAGAGCAATTAATTAATTAAATAATCTCAATCATGAGCACTCACTACTAGTATGTAATTAATCTAGATGATTTTTTGAGAAATCATTAGTCAACTTTGCCTTTTGGCTTCGTGTGAAACTTGCCTCTTGATTGTAGTATAAGCCAGATATCATAATTATTGGTAGTAATAATTATTAATTAATTAAAGATGTCTGACTTTTTTCTAAAAAAATAAAACAGAAGTCATACTCAGATTATTATTATTATCAAAGCAAACTAACCTTCTTGATTTTATACAGTTTTTCTTTATCATTTTATTATTATTATTATTATTTTGTTTAGGAACACCTGAGTTCATGGCACCAGAGTTATATGAAGAAGAATATGATGAGCTTGTAGACGTATACTCATTTGGAATGTGTGTATTGGAGATGCTCACTTCTGAATATCCATACAGTGAGTGTTCAAATCCAGCTCAAATTTACAAGAAAGTCACTTCAGTAAGGTTTTTTTTAGTTATTTCTAACTTTCTTAATTCAGCACAATATATCGTGTTCTCCAGCTTCACAATCTAATTTAAAATGGTGCTGCATATGCAGGGGAAGTTGCCGGAGGCTTTCTACCGGATTCATGATGTTGAAGCCCAGAGATTCATAGGAAAATGCCTGGAACATGCTTCGAAGAGGCCATCTGCCGGAGAGCTCTTGATGGATCCTTTCCTTGCTCTTGAAGAAGATCATGATTCTAGGCAACTGCTTATCTCATCGGAAGTGATCTCATCATGTGGTGTGGATGATGCAATGTTGAAACTAGTACTGCCCTTACCTCTTTCAACTGGTGGTGATCCATTAAGGACCACTGATATGACAATTACCGGGACTATGAAACCAGAAGATAATGAAACAATCTTTCTCAAAGTGCAAATCTCCTCTAAGGATGGTAATTAATTATATTAATGCCTCTATCATCAATTTATCCAAGGCTAACTTCAAGTTTACATGCAACTACAATTAATATATATGTATACATATATTCAATAATGTTATTGTAGATAACGATATCAAATTATGGTGGATTTCTGTATATATAATCGACTACGTATACTTATACACAGTAGCTCATTATAATTTGAACTTTGTTGCCTACTAACTTTATATATTTTTACTCTATATAAAAATGCTATGGCAGACACGTGTATCTATATGCATTTGATGAAGCCGGCCGTGCGTAGCATTCCTAATACTTGTATAACATTACTTATGTGTTTATATATTAGGGTGGAAAGTTTGATGAAAAAGAAACAAAATTAATGAACTACGCATGTTTAATATGTCTTAATATATGTATATATATATATATATTACAGGTCAAGCAAGAAACATATATTTTCCGTTTGTCATTTCAAGCGACACAGCTTTGGAGGTTGCAAGGGAAATGGTGAAAGAATTAGAGATAACTGACTGGAATCCCACAGAAATAGCGGAGTTGATAGATGAGGAGATTTCTGCCTTAGTTCCATCCTGGAATAAGGACTGGGCGGACTACCACTCCGATCACTACCAACATACCTTTGACTATGATGACGAAAATACTACAACTCATCCGCCTTTCTATCCCTCTTCCCACTCTTCTTCCCATGCTTCTCTCCCCAGTTATGACTGCTCATCTTGTCCTGGTAAGTGTTTGTAATAATTCAGTTAATTTTTTGATATATATATGGTAATGCTAGTGCTAAGAGTACATTCACGTATTTCAATTAAGTCTTTAACAATTAGTTACAAGAAAAAATAAATTATTTTATTAAAACTTATTTTTTCAAATTTTTTTTATAAATTAAATCCTTTTTATGATAAATTAAATGTTAGGATAGTTGGTTAAATTTTAATTTGATTTTTTAAAAAATAAAACAATTAACGTTAGATTTAACTGCACTATATAAAGTGTATTTCATAACACTCTATTGCATTGTCATCTATATATATATATAAAGATTATCAATTGCTTAATTTCATGTGATCTTTACTGAGAAATTAATGTAGTGTTGTTTGATCGATGCAGAATATTATTGGAATCATTATGATGACGCTAGTTCTCAGAGTTCCATGAACTCGTTCAAGTTTTCCAACCTGACTTTTTTGGATCGGGAACAAGAACTGGAGGAGGGTAATTCAAATGGAGACCCAGCTGGGAAGAGTACTGCTGGAATCTGCAGCACAAGGTTCCGCCCTCAAGATCAAGTAATAAGCAAGAAATTGTGCAATGCGTTCATGAAAACTAGTGATGAACAAAAGTATTCAAATCCGAAAATGAGTAGGGTTCGGTCAATGGTGGATCTGCGTAGCCAGTTATTGCATCGATCCCTGGTGGAAGAGATCAAGAAAAGACGACTGTTCAAGACTGTTGGTGCTGTGGAGAACATTGGATATTTTGACCCCTCTGATTTTTCTGCCAACCCATTGGCCAAAGGTGCTCGAAAATCATCTAAAAATCTATCCCGACAAGGATTTGAGCGGTACTGAATATGGTTCATCATTTGGTCACAAGAACCAATTATATATGAAAGCAAATTATTAAAATAAATAAATTCTTGCTTTCGTGTATATATATTTATTTGCAAGACCTCATTTTGTTTTCATCAATTTTCACTGATTTGTAAAACATATTGGTAATTATTAAGTGTTTGTGGATGTAAATTTCTGGATGCATAATCAAATACATATTGTGATGATCTCATACATGACGGGTTTACAAAGCTGACTTCCGATTTTTTTTTTTTTTTTTTAATTTGTCTTGATAGGGTCATCTGTGAAAGAGTTCATCTACCATATTATGGCCACCTTTCATATGAATTAATTTGAAAACATCAGCTACTACCCGCATGTACACATCCACCATGAATGCTCTATAGCTAACTAAAGAAATTAAACTTCAAAAAAGCATACACATGATGAGTTATAAATTCCTCATGTCATGAGCTCTACCACCCAAAATGAATTAATGAAAATGTAATTAAAAGAAAAATTAAAACAGTTTTTAATTTCTCACCATCCCTTGTTAATGATGTCATTTCGCGGCTCTTCAAATTTAAGGATCGATCAGTCAACAATTGATTAGCTTAGACGTGCTTTCCACTTCTTGCAACGTGCACTCACAAAAATGGGGGACCGTGCAGTAGTTCTCCTGTAGTCTACACGATCATCTCTATATCTTTTTCTCTCTTCTTGTATTCCTTCTCATCAATCAATAAGAAAATCAATTAATCTCCCATGACAAGCTTCTTGCGTAACCGGAAATCATTTTCTTCTCCATCTTTAGAGGAACTGGGGCAACCTCCCCCGATTCCGACAGGCAAAGGTTCAAGGTCGGCCACTGATCATCCTGCCTTTTCAGGCAATTTTAAAGAAGTCCCTGAACTGATTCTCCAGTGGGAGCATGTTCCTCAACTTGATGAGCCTCAAGAGATTGATTATGAGTTACTTTTGCGAGGGGATGATGACTCCGTGAATAGGCTATTGAGATCGGCGGCGGATCTCGGCATGTTTCGGATTATCCTCCGGCACGGGATTTGTCCTGAGGAGTTGGAATCAACGTTGATTCAGAATGAATGGGTTTTCGAGCATTATGGTGGTGAAGAGCTGGTCATGTGGTGCCATGAGATTGCAGAAAAGCCTAAAACCATTTTTGGTCATGATGAAAATCTTCATATTTTCAGGTGAGTTCCCATAAATAACCCCCACACCCCCTCCCTTTTTTTTTTCCTCGAAAAAATTTGATATGGACCAGACCCACAAAGATGAACCCTGTGACTCAAATTGAAGTATGTCATAAATTGTGGCCTACCTTTAGACAAAGAAATAATATCCCTCCGCCGTTAATTTTTTTTATTGAAAAATTAATATTATTAAATGAACTAAGTTAAATTCTTATAATGTAATATAAATGAACTAGGATAAATATTAGATTTTATTTTTTAATTAGTGTATTATTAACTTAATTAAATTTTATCTAAAGGAGGAAAGTAAGATTGAAGATTATTACCATTCGGTTTAGATTTTTAATTTTTGTTGGTTGGATTTATGTAATCTTTTTTATTATTATTATTATTTTAAAAATGCACATGTCATATATCAGATTTTTGGGCCTTTCATTAAGGGGAAGTTTGGGTCCTCATTTATCTGGGCCATGACTTCAATTTTTTAGAGATTTTTTTGCTACCAACCCAACTCCTACAATTATTTCTTCTTAATTGAAACGGATCTTTAATGGCGCTTAGATTAGTTTTTCAACATTTTCCTCTAAAGGCTCTGTTTGGTAAAATCGTGTAGATTAGGTGTAGAGTAAGTATATTATGAAATTCATAAGTGGGTAATCACCTAACGAACCTAATCATTCAAATTGCTCATAATGATAATATTGGTATTTGGGTAATCCAATAAGTAAAAGGAATTACCATTCAATTAAATATAAAGAGTCTTTAATTTTTAACGACAAAATGGGAAGGGGGACTGGACTTAAAGCCATCACCCTTATGGAAAAACATGTTTAAACTAATAATTAAATTTGTCTTCATTACCAAGCTACGTGACGTAATTTTCAGCCAAAACATGAGTAAAGTAGGTCTCAAACTTGAAGAAATTGCGGGAGAGTTGGCAGAAATTATGGCAAGGGGATCATCGGCAGGAAATAAGCAATCAATGAACAGCACAGAAAAAACCCGTGAATCAATAACGTCCCAGCTGGTGTTACACAGATACCATCAAAACACTGCCATCACCAATCAACTTCCCAGTATTCCAACAAATGAAAGTGGACAAATCTCATCAAAGTATTCTATAAAGCTCCATCTTCTGCTGCAGCCTGGTGAAATTTTTTCATTTTTCACCAGAAGGAACACTATTTTAGTCACTGTTGGGGATGATTTTGAGGTAAGTTTATACTTTCCTTTTACTTATAGTACTGTTTTCAGTGGGACCAATCAATTAAAGATCCTTAGAATTTGGTAATTTCTTATTATGATAAAGGTAAAGAAATCCAATTATTCAATATGAGAGCCTGAAATTCAAGCCAGAGTTGAAGGAAGAAGATGGACCCGTGTTCTCCATTGAACTGCTGCAATATTGGTCAGCAGATCATTTCAGTGCTTCCGATATAATTCTGGGAAACTCTGCTCATGCACCCAAGAAATTGATAACTTTAGCTGATCAGACACTAATTCTACTGCTTCTATTGCTCCTGTACAAAACCTCCTGCATTTTTTCTCTCTTTTTACTTTCTTGATTTGAAAGACAAGATGATTTGCTAGATTTTCTTTGCTTGCTAATACGACAAACCAAAGGAATTGCAATAGTTCATAAATTCTTTGTTTCTACATATAATAAAGGTATCATTTCGTGTGGATCATGACTAATGATTTATTTGTCACTTTCAGTTGCATGCTCTAATAAAATCTCTTTGCATAAATTTAATTAATATATAAATTATCATGCCAATGTCCATTCGGGAAGTGGGTGGAGTACCGTCGAATGCGCAGGATCATGGAGTTCAAAACTCTACGTTAGGTTGTCTTTGCAATTATTAAAGAAAGATAAAAAAAAAAAAAATGCAGCCGCCTCACGATCTGAAAAAAGAAGGAGATGAAAAAGACAGGATCGGTTTAGGGTGATATCATGATGAATCAACCAACAGCAACGATCAATATCATTTCTCACTGGAAGCCATGATAAGCAAGAAAGGGGAGACTTGTGACCGACCCCCAACCGGCCCCTGATTATAAGCTAGCTAGAAGTAAAGATGGATTACAGCGACCATGCACCATACAATATGCTACAAATAAGACTAAATGAAATATTTTGATTTGATTTTGATGACATTGGAATATTAGGCTCATAGTTTCATTAGTTAGTTGGGAAAATTACCCGGTCGAGATGATAGTGATCTCTAACTATAATAGTCCCATATAATTCATAGTTCAGAAATCATCAGATTTATTTTGTTGAATGGTCAGCTTCAATACCCCCACAAGAATCTATTGGTAAATCATGTAAGATTTCTCACTTAATTTGCGGCAAATGTCTGTTTTTGTCTTGTTAATCCTAACAAAGTAATACTTTTCTGTTCAACATTAAATGTCTCATTTTGACAATCCAAAATGGAAATATGAATGAATATTTAATTTTGGACGGAGGGAGTAATTAAAGACTACGAGATATAAGAGGTTATAATAAATACATATTTGTTAGGTCTAAAATACCTTTTTTCTTTCATGTTTATAACTATAATTGTAGTATTTCTTCACATTAAATGAAAGAGGATATTAAATAGAGGGTAAGATTGGTAAAAATACAATAAATATGCATTATGAGTTGTAAAATAACTTATATTATGAAACGAGCAAAAGAGTTAAAACGAATTATATTTTGGTACCGAGGGAGTATATAGAGATTTTATGTGTAATTATTAGAGAGATTTTAGTCTACTAATGAAGGGAAAATTTTGGATTTTCTCAAACGGCACAGTTGAATGTACGTAGTAGTGCGGCTCTCTGATACGTCGAGGTTGGAGGGACAGAAGAAAGGCAAAACTTGAGTACAAAAGAGGAAGAAGCTGAAGATATAAATACAAAAAAAAATATACAAAAAAATTGCAAAAGAAAAGAAGGTTAAATTAAAGGGATGAGAAGAGAGGACGACGACATGGGCACATGCAAGAAAACCATAATTTATATATATTATATATAGAGAGAGAATTTTCAATGACTAAAAGGTATATATATCTATATATGTATATGCAGGCTCGTGTGCAACTTCATGAATATATCCTCGAAGATCTTCTGTCTGGAGTACCATCCTCCGGACGTAAATTCAAAGATATTTCTTTTTCTATTCAATTATGATGAAAGGGACCCTTCTTTCGCCCAATTAATTATAAGAAATCCCTTCATAAATATATTTATTATTATATAGATTAATATATGAAGAACTCCATGAATAAAAACCCAAATGAACAACCAAAGCAAGAAGCCAAAAAGAAGGTGAAAACACAGAGTTTGAGGTTAATTTTTGGTGAAAGAAAGATCGGAGTGACTGCACTGTTTACACAGTACTAGTACTCGGGTGGAAAGACCAATTATTGGGATGAGATCAGAAAGAAAGATTCACAATGGATTGGCACCTGGGACTTTGATACATAGAAGATAGATTCTAAGATTAGGCATGTGGTACGTATATAGATGAGAAAACGTTCATCTATGAAATATATATATCCCAGAATCTACGCATTATTGTTGGGGTCGATCCGGATATATGTTTGGTCGTTTCTACCCATTGCATAATCTTTGTTTGACTACTGACCAGTGCCACCCGGTCTCTTCCATGCAGCTCGCCGACATTGACCTACAGTTTATAAATTTCCACCTCTTTGTTCTTTAATTTACCCCATGATTAATTTCATAGTTTATTAATCACTCCCAAGCTCAAGAAACTGTTCTTTCATCATATAATTGTCTTCCAATCATTAGGGTCCAAAATGGTTTGTGCAACCCTAATTAATCCCGAATAATACTCAATTGTGTGA
Source organism: Parsonsia alboflavescens (assembly GCA_028571225.1). Lineage (NCBI taxonomy): Eukaryota > Viridiplantae > Streptophyta > Magnoliopsida > Gentianales > Apocynaceae > Parsonsia > Parsonsia alboflavescens. The sequence continues at coordinate 11,187,703 of JAOXNR010000029.1, read as the reverse complement.
ATATGAAATACTCTCCCGGTAATCATTTATAAGTCAGTATTGATAATTTATTGAATATTTTACTCTCTTTTTTTTTCTCAATATTATATCATTCCCTTTATAAAATATTTTTTTCACTCTACCAACTTAATTATTTAAAAAATTTATCATGATATCAGAGTTTGAGAGCCGCCTATTACATCTATATATGTAAATTTCGTTATCATAGCAATATTAGAGTTTGTCCCATATTACATCTAAAGTCAAACTGTCTAAATAAAATAGGGTCTCCCCAGCTACAAATTTTTTCCACACCATGCAACTACAGACATAAATTCTGTTGGGGACCTTGCTGTAGTACTATGCCCTTCAGCTATCCTATTGATTGAAGAGGACAACTCGACATCTCTCTCTCTCTCTCTCTCTCTCTCCTATTTAATTAACTCCGGCCGGTCATTACAACTTTGAACTTCCAAGCTCTCATGAATCAGATCAGATGTTCTTCAATTCTGTTGATCAAGAAATATTGTTCTTAAATACAATGTGAATGCTTCGTCCGTGACCCTTCAAGTTCTGGTTTGCAATGAACGATTTCTTTGCTAATTAAAAGCAGCAAGATTTTTAATGCTACAAGTAAAAGATTTAACAATTTATTTGACTATTTCAGGCTTGTTAATAAATTAATTATTTATTGCAGACAAGTTGATAATACACAAAATAATAATCACGTAGTACTACAGTAGTAAAAATATATAAAGAAGTAGACATTGGTATTGTAGAATATTATAAGGCATGATATATATCTCATTTCGTGTCAGAATTATATATGTGGATGTAAGTATGGATAAAAATGAATTTTAATATTCAAACCACTTTATCACTGTCACGTAAGAGTATTGAAAAGTTCTACTCCACCACAGCAAAAGAAGAGAGGACAGTACTACAAAGGAAAGTGCAACAAAATCCAACCCAAACAATAGACACAAGGGTCTGCAATTGAAGCAACTTTAGTTTCTTGCTAGGTTGAAAAGGATTCATCTCAAGATGATCCCACGAATTCAAATAATTGATAACTTTGGATTTGTTATTATGCACGGAATGCCCAATTGTCACTTGTATAAAGTGGTCTCAAATTAGCATTTTAAATCATTTAGGGTTTTTTTTTCTTTTTGCAGTAATTTCATTAGAGTAAAAATTACTCCAAAAAATCATTAGGGGCCTATCTGGGTTAGGGACAAATTTTAAAGAATTAAAAGGTATGTTTTAATTGAATTTTCAAAAGTAAATTTCTATATTTTTAAGAGTTAAAATTTTATTTGGATAACAAAATAGCCTTAGCTTTTTAAATGTATTAAAAGACCATAATAGCCTTAGCAATCCATTCAATTTTCCATTGATGCCTACTTGACAAACCCAACATCTTTTTCATAGAAATAAAAATTGGAACTCAAATTTTATCCGATAATCAACAAAATTCACTTATCACTAACTAAAACTATGAAAATCCAACATTTATGAGGAGAAACGCTACCCGAAAAGAAAAATGTATTTCGGGCCCAATGCCAAAGCAAACTTCAAGATCCAAGCCCTGGCTTCTAAATAGTTCCCAACAAATTCAAAACAGCCTAAACAATAAGATAATGGAGTACGAGATTTCAAAGATTTTTCTAGCAATTTTGAATTATCGAATCCATCAGTTTGTCAAAATTGATATTGAGGAATAACAGCGGCAAGCAGCTGATTATTATGTCGAGTTTTACAAACACAGAGAGGCATTCAAAGAATTCCTCGATCAATAAGTAAGAAAAAATATGGGTTCAAAAGAATCTGAAGAAAGAGAGAGATTCAAAATCATAAAAAGATTGAAGAAACAACAGAAGAGGCAAGAACATTGAGGTATAAAAAACATAGAGTCACAAGAAGTATCAAAAATACTTAAATTCCTTATGTTTATGAGCTGCACTATTTTGATTCATCATCTTTATCAAACTCATCCCAACAAAGTACAAAGTAGAAAAATTAGCATCATTAACAAATAGGAAATGATATACAAATACCAAATAGGATAAATTAACACATACTTAGTTTCCTCAATTTGACTGATTCATCACCCACAATATCACCTTGTTCCAGTATCTGTTTCGGGTAGTTTTCCAAGATAGCCCAACTATGTTTAAAGGAACTTAATTGGTAAAAATCCTTTCCAACTTTAGTCTTGTCTTTCAATTTAATATCTTCGGGGGGTTTATTATTCAACATTTTCCTTTTATTCCATTCCCTTGCAATTCGCATACCCTTAAACTCAGGATTGTAGGTAAAGAAGAGTTTCTTCTTCCATCCATGAACACTAGTAGGACAAGATACAATGTTACCTAACTTTGAACACTGGATACTATAAAAAAATCCCCTTCCTTCGATAGTATTATATTTTTGTAAAGGCATAAAACATTCTCGCACAATTCTAAATAACAATGAAGCCCGAGAGCTCTACAATATATAATGAAAACAACTGTAGACCTAATTACATTCAGTTCAGCACCACCTGACTTAACGGTAATTTAAAAAATCGATAGATATCCCTAAACAAAGGGTGTAGGGGAAACCGCAATCCAGCTATAAATTGCACTACAAAACAAACAATAGCCTCTTCCAAGGGCCTGAAAATTTGGCCCGTGAACTGGACCTATTCCACAAGCAAAGTTAAAATTTTCAGGGTCGAATGGACCCGTTTCCTCATCTTCCCTTATAGGCATAATGGAAATTTTCGACACCTCTGCTTTCACTGGGGCCTTATTCTCAACCTCCACATTAGGTTCCTTTTCTACCGTACAAAGAACCGATTTTCCTTCTTCCGGCTTTCTTTCTTTCTTAAGATGATGACTGTTTTCAGGTATTTGAAGCCGCTCTTCAAAACTCAAGTTCCTCTTTCTTGGAAGTCTTCTAGCAGGTTCTTGTGAAAGGGGTGGTTGCTGGAGTGCTAATTGTTGCTGCACCATCTGCTTTAAGGTTTGCATCTGTTGATTCTGGTTCTCCAGGATCTGCTACATGGTTCGGTCGTACTCTTCCCTTTCACTGCCCAATTCTTCCAAGATCGCAGCCAAAGTCGGATCCATGTTTCCACATAACATTCTCGAATCTTTGCTCTGATACCAACTGACGCAGACGGACTTGGCGGGTTGAAGAATAAGAAATTCTGGAAGAAAATCTAATAACAGGAACTCAAGAAAAATTGCAACTTTTAATTCATATGAACAGTAAATGCGATGAACAGTGCCGGAACAGTAATCGGAGAACAATGAAACGACAACAATTTCGGAAAACTTTCTGAAACTCAAACTTTGGATAATCAGTCAAAGTTTGAGGCTTTTCGATAATCTAACTTCTGAACTTGCTAGAGGTCTAATCAAACTTCAATCTAAAGTAGTTAAAAGACGAAGAAAGAAAGAACAAAACCTTGAGTTCACAAGGAAAGAGAGATAAACTCTGAAATATTATTGATAATAGATTGAATTCCCTAGCTCATAGGCATGCATCAGTATTTATAATAGTAGGAGTTTTATGTTCCTAATCAGACTAGGAAATAGAAACCAAGTAAACTACTAAAGCTAAGTTACGGATTCCTAATCAGACTAGGAAATAAAAATCAGGAAGAAAACAATAAAAAATAAAACAAGTTTGTAAATAAAATTCTATCTAGTTAAGGAAATAAAATTATTAAATAATCTTGATCATGCTCGTCTACTTGCTCTACATCAGAATGATTACGGATTTGTAAAATTTCTTTAGAAATGCAATACAAAATTGAGAAAGGTACATGTACCTGAAATCTGCAAAGACACCAGTGAAATATTTCAAATCACAGGACAAATACGATTTGAAAGGAAAAAAACACGATTGAAATTCAAGTAAGAACAAATTTTTCTTCTCTCTGACAAATCCTAGTGTATTCAGTCACAGAAATGGGAGAATAAACGAAAAATGAGCAATTGAGGAAGGCGAAGTGAAAACTATTGGTAAATATTTCAAATTTTTACCCAAGCTAGTGATAAAAGTCCTGGCACACTTTTTTTCACATAAACGAGCTTCACGAGTGCTGGCAGTTGCCAACATTATTTATTTAAAAAAACGAGACAAGTATACCACATCAATTATCATTTCAATAATCTACACTCCCACACATCCGGCTCTGTACACATACAAATAATACCTCATAACGATATTTTTGTCTCCTTTTAACGAATCTAACGATTATAGTTGTTAAATTTATTTCATTTTTTAGGTGATGCTTATAGTACATACTTACACTAAATTCCCTTTATATTTATTTATTTAATTTTGGAGATGTTTATAGTGTATAATTACACTAAATTCCCTTTGTATTTATTTATTTATTTTTTGGAGATGTTTATAGTGTATAAATACACTAATCCTATTTAGTTTATACTTATTAGTACAATATTTAATAGAGTAAGGATTTACAAATTGGAATAGAACAAGTAATACCAATCATATATTGGATTGAATACAAACAGCTTAATCATCTATAAAAGGGTTCACAATCGGTATTAACATGTATCTTCTTTTTCTCTCTCTTCTTGGCTTTGCATTATCACACTTTTTCTCTCTAAATCTGACTTTGGCATTGGAGCGGGATATTGAAAGATATCTCCTCTCATGAGATCTTTTGTTCTTTACAGGATATCTGGAGAACTTATTTGATAATCTAATCGGAATCTGACTCGACCCTGTTGTCAAAATTCCGGCTACATCAAAGGGAAAAAAGAAGAGAGAGAGAATAGGAAAGGGACAAGAAAGGGAAAATTTTTAAAAAAATGCTGCATAGTGAACTAAAAAATTTTTCACAAAACTACTTTCTGCTCCTCCTATTTTTTAACCAAATATGAGTTGATCTCATTTTATCTTCTTAATTCTTAACAAAAAAAAAAAAAATTTTTTAAAAACCTCTGTCCAAACGGATCATAGGAAATTTTTTAATTAAAAAAGAAATGTGAAGAATTCAAATGGAACAAAAGTATTAAATTTGAGAAGATGCATGTTTTTCCATGTCCCTAAAAGAGAAAACATCTTTTCTTTCAACAAATGGCCGCAAATAGATCAACATTTGAAAGGTAAAAACTCTTCGTAGAACTACCCTTTTTTTCTCATTGTAAAAATACCAAAGAAAACCCAAAATTAATCAAAGTCATGATAACCTTTTCAATCATTTATAAATAATATTAATAGATGAATTAATAATTAAACTACATAGGCAAAAAGATGCAAATCCGGAATACAAATTTGAAGTTGATTGCCGCTATAAACCATTCTTGAAATAATTAGATGATTGAGGTGAAAAACATGGCAAAATTTTTGAAAAACGGTGGCAAACTTTTGATATCCACGAAGCAACTTTAGTTAGCTTTTACAGTCGTCAACCCATCAACTTTAAGCAAAGATAAGAAATTCCTAAAGCTTCTTTTAGGCCAAACAAACACTTTTGCAGTTTGCCAGTGAGAGAGCTCTCCCCTCCTTCAATGGGCAGGAGGAGGAGGAGTACTTGTTAATAAAAGACCTGTTTTGAAACATCCTCGCAGGCTTTTTCACTTAGATTTCACACACTTTTTACAGATGCAGAGCATTCCATTTTCAGCTTTTTTTTTATTATAAAAAAAATTGTACATTTGTTGTCTCTGGGCCTTACTACATATTGTTACCTTTTCTTTTCATTTTCTCAATGGAGCTGGAGAAGAAAAGGTGGATTCAACTTCTACGTACATTTAGGGGGCCATCAGAAATGAGGACTCGAGCAGGGATGGGATGGCCATGGTCTTTCCCATCCATCACCCACTTTAAAGAAACAGGAGTGACTGATGAGGATTAGCCCCTTAGGCCTCTTTGTCTTGTCCCATTCTGTCCATATTTTTCATGAAATTTAATAATAATAATAATAATAAGAATCTAATTTTGATTACAGCTTTAAGGGGGTTTCTTCAACCTGTGAGCAGGGGGGAAATTTTATAGCCCCTGGAAATGGGACCGTGGGGATTGTCCGTGTTAGGGATCGCAATTACTTGTCAGGGTCATTAAAGTGTGGAATCTTGAAACAAAGATTTCTTCTTTTATTATTTTGCTGTCTTCTGGTTAGAAGGAGACACAAAATTTTGCAGAAGCAGTCACAAGTAAGGCAACTTCTGTTTCTGCAAAATTAGATGACACAATCACCATTTTTGCATAAAGAGCTTACTCTTTGTCTTTTTGGTGGTGGGCAAATATAGCAGTACAAGCTCCAGTCCTATAGGGCAATGCCCAATATACAAAACAATATGCAGAGTAGCCACTACCACCCACCTTAGGGAGATGGTAATCACTTAGATTATTATTGAGAATCTTGAGATAAGGTACGACATAAGATTATCTTGCAGGTAGGTATTCATCAAGTCTCCATTCCACCACTTAAATAATCTCTGAGTGTATATTTTGTGTTTCGCCCACTAAGTGTTTGTAGAGGACACAATGCATATTAAGAGTTTAAACTTGTAGAGAGGTGAATTTATTAAGATTCACTTAATTTACTATTTATTATACATGTGCCCTGGTATCAATCCATGCACACATTTGGTTCATTTGTCTCTCATAGTTAAGAGCTCTAATTTAATGTCTTAAGACCCTGAAATTGGGATTGCATGGGAGATGGGTGTTAAGGAACAATTGAGATTCTTTCAATAGCTGATATTTAAGGGCTTCTTTATTGCTAAGTAATATACATGTAGAAGAGAATGATTAATAAGAATATCTAACATAGATTATTAGATAAGCACTGTGAAGTTGATAAAGGATTCAGATTTTCTACTTTTTCTAATTGGATTCTCCACTAAAAGAGATGGCAAGTTTACTCACTAACCTACTACTTCTTACTGCCAAGAAAAGGGGAAAATTACAGAGAAGAAATTAAATCACTTGGGATGATTATCTACAATATCGAACCAAATTTGCTTGAATACCCTGATGATCAGATCATGGTACTCATCAGAATTCAGTGAAAGATAGCAGGCAAGCAGATCTTCCAAGTCCTTGGATGCGGAAATGTTGTTCTCTATTATCATTTCCACCATTGAGTCCCTGAAGTCTCTCTGCGGATCCTTAGATGACTTCACAACCGCAAAACTGTCAGACATACTCCTCCGGGAGCTAGACGATACGCTTTTCCTCCCTTGAATCTTCCTGTTCGCGATTCTTGGAGAGTTAGTTCTGAGCTTGAGACCCTGTGAATTTGATGAAGATCTCCTTGCAATAGTAGTCTTCTGGTCTTTTTGACAAGTGTCGAGGATGCCGCCGTGGGCATTTCTTTCCTCCAATTTAGCCGAGCTCAGCTTGATTTTGGTGGGTTCGGTTGGTAAAGTATCCATTTTTTTCCTAGAGGATTTACCGGGATTGGTAATAATAGGGGGAAGGTTGAGTTCCGAAACCGTGTCAAGCCCATCTACCTTATCAACTGATTCTTGAAATTTTGCATTGAGTGGCTCGTTTTCGATATCCATAATAATGTCCTTTTCATGTCCGCCGTTGCCAGAAGCTGACCATGACAGCATGCTATCGAATCTTTCTGGGGTGACAGAGAGATTGGAGCCGAATTCGGTTAACGGCCCATCATTTTCAGAGGAGCTGTCAAGAGAACAAATTGGGTACTCTTCTGGAGTTGAATCCGGCCTAGTCCAGACTGATTCAACGGTTGCCCGGCAGCTGCATCCTGCAGTTGTGACCGAAGGAGGAGTGACTACCGAGGGAGATGACCTGCCGGATACTCTGTTTCTTCTGGTGCTCCGCCTCTTCTTGGATGATTTCCTCATTGGTTCAGAATAATTACTGTCTGAAATTCTTGTCTTTGTGTCCACATTGTCGCAGAACGTTCCATCCTCATGTTCAATTTCGGGTGCTGCAGCGAGGTCTCTTGAAAAGTAGTAAGATTTCCTTTGGTCGGAAAGTTGAGGCTGCCTTGCTGTAGCACTGGAAGATGAGGAAGATGATGATGTTTGCTGTGGTTTTTTCTTGGAGCCATGGTATAAACTGTTGTGGTTTCTTGATTTGCCCATGTCTTTGAGCTTATAAAACCAAGCATTTGGTATCATATCTGTTAACTTGAATCGGTAATTTCCCATTTGGCTCCTTCTTCTTCCCTGTCCCTCACTCTCTGTTCCTTCAATACGGTTTCAATTTTGGAAGAGCAATCGAAAGTGGGTATGGATCAACTTTTCTCTTTTTTTGAAGTGGATGACTGATTTACTTGCCTTGGCCTTAGGGACCTGGGAGTGAGTAAGAAAGTAGTAGTAGAAGGATAAATAGAGATGGTGGGATTCTTGTAAGATATTGGGACCACTAAGGAAGAAAAATTTGTCAAAAAGTGTTAACGGGAAATAAAGTAAGAGAGGTGAGCATACTTCCTTGGCCAAAATTTCTTCCTTGAAATATGTGATTAGCCCTCTAATATTTTCATTTTTACCTACCAATTATATTATAATTTTTCCATTTACCAGCCATGTGCAAGAAGGAACCAGAGTTTCCTACTACAGCTTAGTGAACATATCTTCTACCTCAAGTATATTGAAGCTTTGAAGAGTTCCAGAAATTGATCATTCACCAAAAGGGCAATCCACAAGGATTTTCCATGACCTTCTGCAATGTACCAATTTGGTAGTCTCAGAAATAGTATCTTCAACCTAACCACCCCAATTCCTGTTCAGGGATCTTCAGCCACCAAACCAATCAAAGGAGTCAGTCAGGAGGCCGGTTTCACCAATTATTTCCCAAAAAATCAAGAACAGGATTTTGATTTTCACTGCCAACATCTAACAGCCACCCAAAGTCCTCCTTTGATCAAGGCCAAAGTAACCCCCATACCTAAACTGCATTTTGAAGTAATGCTATATGAAGACGTCCACCTTACTATACCTATTCCTTCTTAATTAAAATCTTCATGTTCTCTATCATTCATGTACACTAAAGAACCGAGCCAATTTACGAGTATGGGTTTAGTGTTTATGTATCAGAACTAATCTAGTGTTTCCTAACTATTGTGAGAGGTGCTACAACCATTTCCTCACTGATCCACATTCAAATCGATCTGATCCTACAGATGAGTTGATGAAGACATCTATATCCAGTATACCTTATAAAATGTCGGTAAATGGAACAGGGGCACAAAAGACCGTGACAAAATATTTACAAAAGCATCTTTTCTTGAAAAGGATATGAAAAGAAACACGGAGCTCGTGCATTATGCATCGTCCAATTCTGATGTCCAAACAGTAAAATTCCAGAAGATTGCCATGCCGAGCTCATAATAACCCATCTTTGTCCATCATTTCACAACAAAGAATTCAGGGTCCCAATCCCTTCATGAACCTGCAAAAGTGACGCTTCGAACGGTAAGGGAGCTTTAATGAGATTTGGCTTGAAATGGTAACTCGAGAGAGAGGATGCGGTGGTTTGCTGGGCCTGGTCCCCTACAAATTGGCTTTCTGGTTTTAACATAAAGAAGGATCTGGTAGGGTGAGGTTAGGGGAGAAGACAAAGAGCATTAAGCAAGTTGCCAAAACTGAAAACCGAGCTCCTCATTGGAAAGAAACTCTGCATCTGCCCTCATGTCATGTAATGTAATGTAAAGTAAATGCAAATCTCCCCGATTCCTAGTTTTGTGTGCATCAAAATGGGGTGACTGGAAAATTTTGAGAAACTTCCAAGCCGTGCTGGACAAACCATATTAATTCTTTGTCTTGAAAGAGAACATGATAGTGGAGTGGCCCTTTGAGTCCAGACAATAAAGCTAAGAAATAGAATGAAGACTTAAAGACGTTCAATTGGATTGGACTCTTTCTTTATGCCACAGTAGTGGATCAAGCCAACCGCTGTTTCATTTTTGAAAATAAAAGTAATCTTTCTAAATCATGTGCATTAAAGGAGGTAATTGACTAATTGGGCTATTCAATATTAGAAGAAAGGAAAGGAGAGCACTTGGGCTGTATCTGGACTAAAGTAGTGTAATAAAAGCCCAAAGAAGTGGGCGATGATGAAATGGTGCAAGAAAATTGGACAAACTTATAACAAAAACATTCCAAATGATGAAATGCCAAAACAATTTCTTGTAATTTTCCCAAGAGCAATAAATGAAGACAGCTTGAGTCCAAGTCATGGGGATGATGAGCATGATTGTTATTTGTTAAGAAACCACATACTGGTATGGGGCGGCAGCAATTGCAGGCAGAGAGACTTCAGGAAAGTTGGGTAAAGAAATGGCCATCAGATCAGCCACTGAAAATAAAGATGCTGCAATTTTGCCAGACTCAGTTTGGTCATGTTCCCCTATCATTTTTGCATTATTATTACTTAATACTCCAACAACAAAATCAGTCTTCCTGTTAGGCTATACAGCAGCAACACCATTCAATTGCCTGGAAACTTTGAACATTGGTAGTAATTTTACTAGTTCGTGGAAATGAGAGTATGACAGAAATGTGAACCCACAGAAGGGAAATACAAAAGAGAAAAAAATCTGTACTTTTCTTGATCAAAGAATTCATGAAATCAAGTACACTTCAAATTGAAAAATGGAAGAGGAAATTTTAATATTATTATTGATATTTATATTTACCCTGGAAGAACTATTCTTGTTGAATTGATAATCATGGTTGAATCTGTAACAGTAGGAGTAGTGTTGGTGGTGGTATCAGATGCTTCGTCTCCGTCCAATCCAGCTGCCCATCTTCTTAGCATTCTCAACAATGTCGCCGCTTTTCTCCTTGCCCGACTCGTTCCCGTTCCCATTATCTCCCAAATCACCCGCTCTACACCGGAAACTGCCGCTATAGCGGCCACCATTTCCGATCCTCCCTTCCGGCACATATTTACGAGTGTCGCCGCCGCGCTTTCTCTAGCTCTCTCCGGTCCATCTCTCAGAATCCTGGCTAGTTCCGGAATCATATGGTAAGCGGCCGCAATGGCCATCAAACCACCCCTCTTCACCACCACTTCAAGAATTGTCACCGCCTCCTCCGGCATCCCGTCCATCACTTCCCTAGCCATGTCCACCACCCCTAATTCAATCAACTTCCCGACAGCTTCCCTGTCACCCGCCAAATTCAGGATTGCCACCATAGCATCCCTCTTTGCATTTGTTGGCCCGTCCTTCGCCAAATCAATCAACCCTTTCACGACACGTGTCTTCCTCCCTAACCTCTTTCTGTAAGCGTGTACCCCTGTCAAGCTGAAAATCGTCGCCGCTGCATTTCCTTTCGCCTCCCACGTCGCCCCTGACCTCAACACCTCAATTACGCCGTTCAATACTCCGTCGGTTTCCACGATCCTCGTCTTATTCGCCTCGAGTATGGAAAGATTCAGAATCGTTGTCACGGCATTAACTTGTAACCCCGGATGCTCCGAACCCAGAAATTTAACAAGCAACGGCAGCGTTCCGGCGTCGGCCATGCAGGTCCGGCTGTCCGAGTCCGTCTTGGCGAGGACTCGAAGCTCATGAACCAGCCTGTTAGCCGTGTCTGCCGATTGCGATGCGATTAACTTGTTGACCAGAAACGACACCGTCATCTTCGTCGCCTTTAACGCCGTCTTGCTTATAATAACTCCGCTAGACCTAACGTGAGCCTCCGTTGACTCAAAAGGAATCCTCTGCTCTCGACACCACATTACTATCAAGTTCTTCAAGGCCCGGTTAGGTACTAGCTCTGTGTGGGCCAGGGTTTGTCCAGTTTTGGGACACGTGTTGTGTCCTGATTCGATCCAGAGAGCTATGGAAGCGCGGTCGTAAGTTTGTCCCGTGGCTATTACTACTGGGTCTCGCATTAAATCAAGAGAAATGGGACACCGAAAATCAGCCGGTATATTCAAGTCAGCCGCCGTCTTCCTCCGCCTGCTGGTGGGTCGAGGGGTGGAAGCACCGTACAATACACATTTGGCATACCGCAAAAGCCCGATTAATGCTATGATTTCTCCTTTGGATTTATCATCGCTCTGATTCTGAACTTCATCTTCAAGACTCTCGATTTCATCCCCACAACTCGTCAAATCGCTTAAACTCAAGCTGTCAAAAATCTGGGCCAGCCTGGAATGATCGGGAACGATTTCTCTTTTGATCCTGTCTAGCATATCAAGAACCTGAAGTTGAAGGTTCCTATCATTGGTATCAACGTAGGGTTCCTTTTCCGCTAAGCATTGTTTTCTGATCAAACCCAGTAATTCCTGAACATCTTGATTCAAATTCAATTCTTTTCCTGGGAAGATATCTAAGAGGGTGGATAATTCGATGGTGAGCTCGTGGAAAGAGTGAGAGGCGGATTCATTTTGCATTAAGAGCCAAATCTTGCTGCAATTAATACAGTCTTCGAGCAAAGTTTTGATTCTCTGTAAAACTATGTATAATTCTTCGAAGCATAAAAGAGCAGAAGGTGGAAAAACAATTACCGGGCAACTCCGGAGAAGCTCCTCGAATAAAATGGAGAGCAGCCTTGATTTTCTGATGAGGGAGGTAGTATTTCTCTTCAGCAGGAACCTGAGAGGTTGTAAGGAGGAGATTTCTTGAGACAGAATCGAGAGGGACTGAAGCAGGTTTTGATCGGATAAACTTGGCGAGACAAATGAACCGGCGGACGGTCGCCGTTTTCTCGGTGAGAATGTTTCCGGTGACACTGCCATTAACTAAAAATTATCTTGGACGGATGATGATTAGAGATGGATTCTTCTGGGATATTTGGATTGAAGGTAAACGGTCTGAGAGAGATTATGATGAGATGACTTTTCTTTGAAGAGAGAAAGCTCAAGGAAAGGGAAGAGAAGGGATCAAATGAGTTGGAAACGGGGACCAACTGATTTCATCAAGCAGCCGCTTTTTCTAATGTTTACTTTATTATCAAAAAATAAAATAAAATAAAATATACAGATAACCAAATTCTAGGCAACAATAAAAAATCTAATTAAAAATAATCGTCAATGATGAATAATAACACGGTATTTATGTATTAAAAGCTTGAGTTTACGCGAAGAATGATAATATATAAATTTCAAGTATTGTATTTTACATTTAATATAAAACTGTGAATTTATTTATTTATTGTAAAAATAGAACCGAAATGAAAGAATGGGGATGAATGATGATGATATATATGGAGTGTTTTGCATGGGAAGTCTGCAGATTTTGAAGAAATCTTGAATTGGAAGTCCAAATCCAATAATTGATAATATTTTTATTATCAATTATTTCTGCATAACTCAAAATAAAAGCAGCAATATTCAATTTTGGATAGATGGAATATAATTTATTTTTTCGTTGGCTTTGAAGCTTCACTAGCTAGATTTATTGTTACTCATCTTCCAGGTCTTGTAGAGAAATGAATTTAAAGATAGATTCAAAAAGAAGATAAATTATCTATATTTGTAAACCTAACCCTCACTATTTTTTATCTATACTTATTGCTTTCATTGAATTAATTTGAAGAGTGGAGTAAGTCTTCACTGTTCATTTTGTTTGTATATTAACTAAAATTAGAAAGTTGAGTTTGTGTATATATAAATATAGGAAATTATAAGAGGATAAATATATATATATATATATATATATATATATATTAATGAATGGGACGATGGCAAAAACAGCGGGAGAAAAGTTGATGGCTGTGTGGTAACCATCGCCATAGGGCGGCAGGTGAGACATGAAAACATGGTCTCTGTGGGAGAATGCAATGAAATGAAAATTTATATTGAATATAAATATTAATTAGTCAATTAATTCTTTTATATATTTATTTATATATTTATATTGTTTGTGCTAAATGAGCTGGTTCCCTATCCGTTGAATAGGTGACTGGATGACACCACTTCTTTTCTTTCTTTCTTTCTTTCTTTCTTT
>JAOXNR010000029.1:11122931-11167713 GCA_028571225.1 Parsonsia alboflavescens | reverse complement strand
AATGAAGTATATATTGAGTAACTTTATTGATTTTAAAATAACTAAACGATTAAATTTATAATTTAATTGAAGAATGATTTGATTTTAAAGTTTATTTATTTATTTTTTTGTTGAAATTTGGTACCAATTTGAATTTTTTTAAAAATCAACCGATTCAATATTAGACCGTCCAATTTATTGGTTCAATAGGCCAATTCACTTCGATTTTTCATTTAAAGAACGATTTTTATCAAAAATGATTCAATATCCTTTTTTCAAACCGATTTAATGTTTGGTTCAAGATCTGATCGCTCCAACCGGTCAACTCGATTTGATCTAAAAAATAGAGCTATAGAGTGCATATATGCACTTTATATAGAATGTAATGTTAAATATTTAATGGTTACCTATTTTTTTATTTTAAAAAATTAATAAATTTGGTTAAGTACCTATAAAGTTAGTTTATCTTTTTAGAATATAATAATACATAAAATATATTTTAAAAAATAATATTTTTATTTTTTAAAAAATAAAATTAGATGCTAACTTAATTGTACACTTTATATAGAATGTGTCAGTACGCTCTATATCATATATATTCTATATATATAAAGATTAAGAATAATAAGAATAGGTGTGACGATCAAATTGAAAAAGGACAAGATGTTTCTAGCAAAAAAAAAAAAAAAAATGAAAGAAAAAGGACAAAGATGAAACTTCCTTCGCACCGTCAATTTCGGCCAACAAGATAGAGATATGTAGGATAATAGAATGTGAATATACGTACTTTAGTTTCTTTCCTCAATGAACCTGCTCTTAAAATAGCAGATAATTAAAATTCTCTCACGTCTCCCTTAATCTAACCAACAGTTACGTAAACTGCCACACCTTTCGCAATGAATATGTGATATTATTCGATCTTGACTGGGGGAAAAATCATTCAAAATTAATAAATCGTGAAAAAAAAAAAAAAAGAAACTGGAAATGTCGATGGGGAATCGATTGTGCACCTTGAACTCACGAACTCCCGTATATTTTTTTTAATTTTAATTTTAATTTTATACTATCATGCATTGTGCACCTCACCTGGAATCTCCGGGGCCTAAGTAGTTGATGTGTTTCAAGACATTTTTTTTCCCCGATTTGAGAGTTTTTGGATGTGTTATTTTGTTGTTTTTGAGGGGAATAGAAGTGGTTTGAAGCTGAATATTGATGGAATTTGATCAATGTCTGGGCGAACCAAACGGAGCCTGAAGTGAGACCAGTGCTTGGATCCAAAGGCAAGGTCGGTGGTGGAGTTGCCGAAACCGATGGGGAAGCTTAAGATTACTGTGACCAAGGCGCCAATGACTGCCTCTTGGTGTGCTGGTGGTACACTGGTAACTTCCAAGTTTGTGGAAGCGACGGTCGGCTCTGTTGCAGACTGCTCTTCCTTAGCTTCGGTTGCTGTTGCCTGCTTCGGCTGCGCTGATGACGGTGACGACATAGGGGAGAGGAGAGGAGGCTCGATGCTAGGGTTTAGGGAATTTGGGAGACAGAAAAGGGAAAAGGGATGGAAATGAGCGGCTGATTCAAGGCAGAAAGGTTAAAAATAAAAAAAATTCTTAAAATCCTTTTGGCCCAATGGGTTAGCCTGACCCAATCTCGCCCATATCTCATCCAAGTAGATCCAGATAACGGAGGTCCAATTTTAAATGGATTATTAAAATCCTATCCAATTCAATCCATGTATATGGATTCATGGATCTAAATCTAAATTGATAGGTATATCCATGATACTATTTTAATTAGCGACAATTAATATATCTTTACATCACATGGCTAAATTAATTGAAGTATAATAATAATAATCCAAGGCCGGAATCTCTAGATGATTCAATTAATTATTCTTGCGGCGATTTGAAAATAATTCAGAGTGACTCTATCATAATTGTGTATCTACTCTCTTAATATAGTTATATAGTACCATATATTATACGTACTGAACTTCTCTGTGAAGGTCACCATACACTCTTTTCACTATTTTTTATTTATTGATGCATCTATGGCATCCTTTGTGGAGCTAAACATTTGGATACATCCAAACAGTACATACTTGGAACTCCAAAACTGAGCTTCTGAACATGTTGCTCTCAATGGGTTAATCTTCTTTATTTCCAGTATGGACTCAAAGGTATGCATCAATAAGAAATAAGTCAAGAAGCCCAATGATTGTATGGACCTATAACCCACACACTGAAATTCAAGTTTTAGTAAAGCCCGGTGACATACGATGGTCACTCTCCCGGTCATATTTTGGAAAATATTTGCATTTACAAAACAAAAATAAAAATAAATTGAAATTTCAGCATTTGGAGAGAGGTATGTCAGTAAGAAAAAAAAACAAATTATTAGTAAAAAATTACCATACTTGGATCAAATATTTACTACCACTTATTATTATTATCAATATGAACTGCTTTTAACATGAATTTAATTCAAAATCTTGCAACTCTTTATGACTCTCAATCAATTAATGTAATCGTATCCATTTTTAATTGATTTATATATCATTTTACTCGTGATCTAATCACTCTTTTTTTAAAAAAATAAAATTAATTAATGCTCATTCCACATGACAAAAAGAAAAGAAAAAAAAAAAAAAAATCTCTTTGATTGAAAAGGCATTAAAATCCGGAATTTGCCTAACAAAAGTCATTAACATTAAGAGCTGTCAAAGTTTTCTTTTCTCTTTTCAATTTCGTATTTACAAAATTTCCATTCGTTCCATACTTATATAACACAGGAGTCCCATTAGACAATGTCACAACAAGCAACCAATAGTATTCGAGCATTTAGTTGACCGTCACCCAAGTCGTACTGCACCATCGCACAGACGATCTCCAAAGGATAATTCGGTTCGATGTCTTTCGCTCGGTCTAAACTCAGGCCTACCGGTTTACCCGTGACCTATAAATTTCAAAGTCGGAAAATAATTTTAATTTTTCTTCTCTCTTTATCTATTTTTTTTCGTCTTCTTCTCCCGCAAATTTCTCTCACAGCAATCAACATATTCAATCGTTCACTGTTTCTCCCCACCGGTAATTACAGGGCCCTAACTGGTGAAAGCGTCTCTGATGGCTGCCGCCTAATCTGTTAGTATCTCTATTCAGTTTTTCCTTTTCTTCCATTTCGTTTTCCAATTTCATTTTAACCTGTTTTGAAAGAAAAGAAAACAAGAATATTCGTTTCTTGTTCCCCAGGTTTGGAGTTCTGTAATGATATTGTTAGGAAAACCCAACTATGTTAATTTCATTTGTGACCTGATTATTTTCTTCTAATATTAGGTATTTTATGCACAAATTATCTCGTCATTAGGGTTTGGAGGAATTGCAGAAGAATTTGCATTACATTCGGAAAGTTGTTGAATTTTTTTGAGGGAGCTGCGGAGCCTGGGGTTTTTCGATTTTTGGGGCTGGCTATTGTTGGAACCTGCAATTCTTGATACTTACGAAGGAGTTAGAATTGGATTTCATTAATATATATTATTTTTCAAGGCTTGAAATTGGTTGTCTTTGATTGTGGAATACTTATATATCATAGAGACGGGAAAGATAGGTGTGGGTTAGAGGATAATGTGTATATTGTGTGTGATTCAAAAGTGGTCGCGGAGGGTGGCTACCATGTTGCCGTGGTTGGTGATTCCATTAATTGGGTTGTGGCTTCTGTCTCAGCTTTTGCCTCCGGCATTTCGGTTTGAAATCACATCACCCAGGTTGGCATGTGTTTTGGTTCTTTTGCTGACCCTTTTCTGGTATGAGATTTTAATGCCTCAGTTGTCAGCTTGGAGGATGAGGAGGAATGCTCAGCTTAGGGAGAGGAAACGGTTTGAGGCTATGGAAATGCAAAAATTGAAGAAGACAGCCACTAGGAGGTGTAGGAACTGTTCCAATCCATATAGAGACCAGAATCCTGGAGGGGGGAAATTTATGTGTTCATATTGTGGTCATATTTCAAAAAGACCTGTACTGGATTTTCCTGTGCCACCTGGGTTGGGACTTTCAAATTCTGGGATTTTGAAAGATTTGGTAGGAAAAGGTGGGAAGATGTTCAATGGGAAGGTCTGGTCTGATAATGGGTGGACGTGTGGGCAGGATTGGTTGGACAATGGCAATTGGGTTGGTGGGTCTTTCACTGGGAAGTCGGATCATTGGAGAAATGTAGCTGGCGCTTTTGGGGGCAATGATCACTGCTTGGCTGAGAAGTCTTATTCTCGAGTTTTCAATTTCGCTGTTAGGGCATTTGCAACTTTTTTCTTGAGCATCATATGGCTTTGTAGAAAGGTCTTTAGAGTTAGTTCATCTAGAGATGATGGATCATCAGATGCAGAGCGGAGAGCTATGCTGGATCAGAGAGGTGAAAATGGAGAAAATGGTCATGAGAGTAAAGGAGAGAAGGCCAGAAGAAAGGCTGAGGAAAAGAGGCAGGCTAGGTTGGAGAAGGAATTACTGGAGGAGGAGGAGAGAAAGCAAAGAGAGGAAGTGGCAAGGTTGGTGGAAGAGCGTAGGAGACTACGGGATGAGAAGATAGAGGCTGAGAAAGAGCGTAGAAAAGGATCCCCTTCTCTTAAGGAAAGAGGGAGTAAGAAAGAAGTAGAAAAGAAACCCCAAGAAAGAAAGAAGGAGAGAGACCGTGGATCTAGCAAAAGCAACTCTGATGCGGAAGAGCTGGAAAAAAGAGGTAACAAGGAAAGTGAGCGTTATAGAAAATGTGAGGGTGATCGGCGTGATCATCATAAAACTGGTACTGAAAGTGTGAAGGCACACGGTGCAGAAATTGGTCATACATTTAAAGGTGGTTCGGTAAGCAATACTAGAGGAAATGCAGGAACTAGATATTTTGATCGTGTGAGGGGTACTTTTTTATCTTCTTCTAGAGCATTTACGGGTGGTGGATTTTTTGGAAAGAGTTCAGTTCCTACTGTTTCTAGAGAACATAAATCTAATGCATTTGTTGATCATGTGCAAGCTTCTACAAATAGAAGAGAAGTATCTCAGCCAGACCGTTTAGCTGGAAAATCAATTGTAAAAGGAGATGACAAGAATATCACCCGTCCCGTAAGTTTCTCGTGGACTTTACTCTTCAAACATTTCTTGCACATCCTTTGCTTTAGTTTGTTTTACTTGTTTGGTTACTTAAACCAGATAGGAAACCTGCAATTCGTTACTGTGTTTTCTCATTGGAAAAAGAAAAGGGAAAAGAAGTTTTTCAAGTCTAGCTTTAATGTCCAATTCTTTCCATCTTGCAATAAGATATATCGAGTCTACTGAGTTGATGTTTTCTTTACAGCTAAACTTTCAAACGTTGAGCACCCTATCTGACTGGTTACTTGATTGACATATTACTGATTCCTGTAGCTTCTAATATCTGGTCTTTGCTTTCTAAATTTTTTGTGCTCCAGGTGGTCATGGAGCCTCATTCGGGTCTGGCCCCTAAAAAGTCATGGCAACAGTTATTCACCCGTTCTGCTTCTTCCCCCTGTAGTTCAAATGTTATAAGTAGGCCAAATGGAAATTCCAAGCCAGAGGTTCAGAGTTCTCCATTTGCCAGTAGTCCTCCATCAACACAAGTATTTGACAACCCCATTAATTTTGGATTGCCATCACCGTTTACTCTATGTTCTGTTTCTTTTGGGTCAACAAATAGTACTACATGTTACCCATTGTCAAATGAAGCCATATTCCCTCAAACTGGAGAAGCTCCGCATCAGTATTTACCAGAGGAGTTAGAGATTTATGAAGATCCTTCTTTTGTTCCCGACCCTGCCACCTTGCTCGGGCCTGTTTCTGAGTCACTTGATAACTTTCAGTTGGACCTTGGCTTTTTGCCAGATTCAGGATTGGAAACACCATGTGCTATCAAGAATATCCCTGTTGCTGCTGAACTCCATAGACCATCACCGATTGAGTCACCAATGTCACGATTACGAGTTTCAGAAGAACGGCATGCTAGTTCTTTTTCATTCCCAAGTACTCCTAATGCTCAGGACCTGCGACATCTACCTATGGATGGGTCACCAACGCTGTCTGAGGCAGGGACTTGGCAGATGTGGAGTAGCTCGCCTCTTGGTCAGGATGGTCTCAGTTTGGTGGGTGGCCCAAGTAGCTGGCGATTACCTCCAGAACTTAATAGACCAAAGAATGAAGATATCTTGCATTCTGTACCTCAGAAAACTATGGCTTCACTCTTTAAGAAAGATGATCAAGTCCTTTCTGGCACTCATTCTCCTCAGAAGGTTTTTGTTGGCAGTGTCCAGAATGGGGGATCTCTTAATAGCTGTGTGTCTGGCAGTGGTGACAGTCCATGGTTACCAAGCACATTATTTGGACCGACTTCTATCAGTGAGGATCAATTCTCTCACAAGCCCAAGGATGAAGCTGCTCAGAGTAATTTAACTTATGGCAGTTCCAGTGGTTCTGTTCCTAACCATCAAGCTGATGTGTCTACTGCTAATTGCTGGGCCAAGTAAGCTTATAATTCCTTTGTCTCTTCTTTAATTTTTTTTTAATTTTATTTTTTACAATTCAAATTATGATTTTCAAGCTTTTATGCAAATTATGTATCTGTGCTTAGCTCATTTCCTTTTTAACTTAAAAGTTTCTGTCTGTTTCTTAGTTCATCTCTTCAAGAAACAATGTCTTCTCATGCACTGTTGTTTCACATATTGTGTTGTTATGATTGTGCAAATATTTGAGTACTTGTTAGAAGTTAGCTTACTAAAATTCTCCTGGTGTAAAAATGACTTTATAAAGTTGAATGATACTATTTCTTTTTAATGTTGAGGGAAAAAATAAAACAGATACTCTTTCTTCCTTCAACAGAAAAATATTAAAATAATATACTGTAGAATCCTGGAAGCCAGATGAACCAAGGGTGTAACTAATTTTGCTGAGTCAGGGTGCTCCTAAGACTAGTTTAGTACAAAATCTTGAAGAAAGACACTTGTACCAATAAATTTGGTATTTTTTGAACTAACTTGTGACTTCTTGGAATTTTTTGAGCTGTTGAACATCAGGATGGATGGTTATAGCTTTAAGAACTTAAGTCCATTACATCTGTTTCCTTCAGCTGTTCTGATCTGGAAGTAATTTGGTTGTTTGTTGCATGATAGCCATTTTAAGCTTTTCTCTTTGCAGTATATTTGTTTTATAAACAATTTTGGTAGACTAGAAGCATTTTAATACCAGATTAAATTAGAGAGAGAGACTGGAATTTGATGATTCAAGTGTCAGATTTGTTTGTCCTTATGCGCATATTTTGTGTCAGTTTATGCTGTTCTGATTTGAACGAAATTTGATCTTTTTGTCACATAATGGCCATTTTTAACTTACCAAATTTTTGCTAGCAGCCTATCTGCATGGTAAACACTTGTGGTAGATTAGAACAGAAGATCATATTAGAAGTGGACAATCAGATATTTTAGTGGAAAACATAACGACTTTACCCCTCCCTCCCAACAAACAACAATCACACATGTTAACAGATAGTATAGGATGGTGTAAATCTTAGATTGGTTGATTAGATTTAGGATTGATTTGGCTACTAGATTTAGTAACCCAAAATTTACACACATGAAATAAGTATTAGGAGAGATGATTAAGTATATAATTGCACTTGTGCAATGTATGGAATGTG
Organism: Parsonsia alboflavescens; assembly: GCA_028571225.1. Taxonomy (NCBI): domain Eukaryota; kingdom Viridiplantae; phylum Streptophyta; class Magnoliopsida; order Gentianales; family Apocynaceae; genus Parsonsia; species Parsonsia alboflavescens. The sequence goes on along the minus strand of JAOXNR010000029.1, from coordinate 11,160,060 downwards.
GCTATTCGATACATATATGCTATCTGAGATAACGAAATGAGAAAAGGAATGGAATAGAGATGGAGAAAAGAATTCATCAACGCTTAAATTGGAATGATAAGCTAAGCATATTCTGGTTGGCACACTCAAATACTCAACTAGACCCATAGTTGCACCTATAGGTAAATTTTATATCACAATGCTTAATGATTTGCTAAGCCAAAGATTGCACTCTGTGACTTAAAACATAAAGAAAACTGATTCTGTTATGGAATAAAGAAAAGGGCCTAAATGAGCTGAACGGAAACAGGTATTTATATATTTCATGAAGTTATTCCTTTGTTGTGAGTATTTAGAAAGATGGGATTTGCAGAAGATCATCCACTTTTTTAATGATGAAAGTAATAATGTTTTTTGAAAGTGGAATTCAAACTCACTTCATTATGAAGTTCTTCATGTATCGTTCATATTAAATTCGGTGATTACTTTCTATTGGTTTCTGAAATTTAACTTTTTATTTAAAAATGTTTTAGGCTGACTGAAACCTCCTTCTGTTGGGAGGCTGCTGCATACCTATTGATGTATTCTGCTTCTGAATGCTTACTATAATGCTTGCAAAATTGTTACATATTTCTCTCTGTCCAAGTTGAATTTTCACTTTTAACTTAGATTTTAGAGGAGAGCCTTTGACCACAATTAAATTACCATACTTTCTTCATCATTTTGACCATAAGGATTGATAGGATGGAATTCAAGGATGTTTAGCGGAATTTTAGATGGAAAATATGTGTTTATTTTAAGAAAGTAGGCATTCAGTTTTAAATTCCCTAAAATTGAAATGTGAAATATTTCAAAACAGCTACTCAAGAATAAATATAGGACACTGCTTTCTGTTTGATTTTCTTGAATGAGATGGATTGAAGCACGATACGTTTGGGGAGAGAGAGAGAGAGAGTTGCAAATAGGCATGAAATGGATTTGTTATGCACTTCCTTTAAACCTTTGGTAATGTTAAACAGCATTGCTATCTCAAATGTGATACCAGAAACTTTTTATTTTTGTTGCCTGTTTCTGATTTGAACAAGAAATAAAATAAACAGCTTTTTTGACAATTAGATGTCATTTGTCAGAGTCCTCCGAAAGGTCTAACTGAAAAATATAATGTCACTTGTCCTTTCCTTGCAATTTGACAAAATCAAGATCCTCATATAAAATTGTCCTTGATCAAAGGACTGCTAAGAAAATTTTCAAGTAGCATACTGAGAAGCTGCTAAAATATGCCCTGCACAGTTGATCTTCACTTAAGGCAACAGGGATTCAATTTATTTGCCATTCTTCAAATGAAGTCTCCTCTCATTGGCTTGTACCAGTCTATTTGGTTGTCATTAAATTTTGTTTTGAGCTTATGCAATAGTTTCTTCTTGATATCCTTTGTTCACATGCTTCTTTTGTCCTTTTGAACTCATACCTTATGTGTCAATGAAACTATTGTGTTCTGTTTTCTTTTTACTAACCATTCATCCCCCCACAAATTTTCACCATCCAAGCAATACACACATTTAACTGATCAAAAAGAAAAAAAAATGTTGAGAATGCTCAAAATAGCTTTTGACTGAAGAGAGAATAGAAAAACCTGTGATTTGAAGCACCAGGAATAGGATGTGTATTCATTTTTTCTGGGGAGCTTAAAGGAAACCTAGTATAGTAAATTTAGCTTGTATCTCATCTGAAGATATTATATGCCTGATTTTTCTGTTCTTTTTCTTGTGTTCCTGGAAGCAGTAAACTTTCCTGTTGTTGAGTTGTTTCTCATTTGTTATTTTGTGTTTCTTTAACAAGTTTGTACTCATATATTGGTCCTGTTTCCTTGCAGGAAGGACTGGAATGTGCAGGCTTCGGGATTAGGAGTTGGAAACCCGTCAATGGCAAAGCCCCATCATATTGGTGGCCTATACTCCTCCCCAGATGTACAGTCTCTTTGGTCATATGATTGAGAGAGAAGAAAGTGAAATTAAAGAGTTTGAAGGACTTCATATACACCTCCTGTTCTGAAGAGAAGGGAAAAACAGCCTTCTTTTTGGAGGGGGAGAGTTAGAAATACTGGACGCATTGTATCTTCCTTCTTTTCTTTACAAGGGAGATTTACTTACATCAGCTTGATAGTTAGAAAGATTTAGTTCTTTTGCTTCTGGTCTGCTGGTGGTTGGAATGGGGTTCTTATAATCAATCAATACATGGCTGAGGTCAATTCTCCGAATCACAGTCTGATGGTCAAAAAAACCGGTTTATTTTCTCTGATAATAGGTGTGGTCCTGCTCTGATACATTTGCAGAGGAAGTTCCATAAATGAACCATAACTTGTGCTTAGGACTCAAAAGGAACTAATTGATAGAAGTGCATGAGCTGGAGCTGGTGTCTCCAAGGCATGCTTGCTCCCTGCATGCAACGTTTATAGTTAGTTATAAATAGAAGACAATATGACCCAGAAAACCAAACTTACAAGTTACAAGATCACAACTTAGTGCAAAAAAGTTACAAGAACATGACCTTTCCTTTTCTTTTCTGGGGAGTGACAACAATTCAATTTGAATTCAATAAATAATCAGGGCAGCATATGACAATTATTTTGCGTGGTGTGTTAATTGGTTACATCAAAAAATTTTTTTTTCTTTTGAAATTCGGAAATTTCTGTATTCCATCAATTTTTAAGATTCCAAATAATTGTTATATCCATCCCCGCAAAAAGAAGAAAAAGAAAAAAGTTTTGAAGTTCATCCCATGCTCCAGCCTGCAATTATCGATAATCCCATTCGCTAGGCACCTTTCGATGTTTCAGGAGAAAATAGTCTTTCCGATAATTTTATGTCCTCATTTGTCAAGAACCTATGTACTAATAAGAGCAAATAAATACCATTCACACCTCGGTTAATGACTATTCCACTACTCAGCTAATCTCCGTTCCATCCCACGTTCTCTCTAACTATGTAGTATTAGTATTTATTCTCTTTAAAAAAGCCTGTGTCACAAACAAGGCCACACCCTCACATATGATATATATCTCCGGTAAAAAGGATTCATCAATCTTGGAAAATATTCCCATCATATGACTGAAGGATAATGAAGAAGTAGAAATTGCAATCAACAAAAACCATGAGGTATATACTTTGTTCCATGTTAATATGACCTAATACAAGATGCTAATCAAGGAAATTCAGCTGAACCAATCTCCAATGAAGGAGGAGGAGGGTGACAAAGTGGCAGCTCCGGTTGCTCTGATGATAGTAGCTCTGTTCGAGGATGATCATCTTGCCAAGTCCAGACAACGTCTTTTAAGGCCGGCCTTATGTCCTGCTTTACTATCTTCCGGTATTCTAGCGTGTCTCCATTGGACTTCTTCACCTCAACTACATGGAGAGTAGGGGTAACCTCAAAGATCTCAGCATCAATTGAGAGAACCCCTTTTCTGCTTGCCTTGGATCCTTCAAGTTTCAACGATCCACCATCCTTCTTGGTCATCTTCAACTTTAAACGATTAGCTACTTCCTCCAACTTTGAGAAGATTGTTTTGGCAGTTTGTTTAGATGTGAATCTCGTCTCTTTCTTAATGTAATTCTCCTCAAACAATCCCGATAAGTCAAAACCAGCTGAGAAGGAGATGATATCAAAAGCATTCAGGTTCGCAAGCTTCATTGTTTCTTGCTTGTTATCAACAGTGGTCTTGGTAGTAGTCTCAGGAAAGCTAAATACTGATTCAACATCAACCAAAACCTCCTTTGCATCCATATCTCTATTCTTGGAGTCAGAAACAGTTCTATTTGTGTTGGACTCAAAACCCTTCTGAAACCAATGATTCTCCATGATTTTAGAAATGGAAATTCTAGTATTCGGGTTCGGATCCAATATTTTGGAAATTAACCTGCGAGCATCAGGAGGGATCCAATTAGGATATTTGAACTCTGCCTTATCGATCTTTCTATACATCTCCATTAAATTTGGATCGTGGAATGGGAGATAGCCTGCCAATAGTACATATAAGATCACCCCACACGACCAGGTATCAGCTTTGGCACCATTATAGCCTTTCCTGTTAATCACTTCTGGAGCAACATAGGCAGGTGTGCCACAGGTAGTATGAAGCAACCCATCTTGGTGCTTAGACTCTGCAAGTGCACTCAACCCAAAATCAGAAATTTTAATATTTCCATTTTCATCCAGTAGGAGGTTCTCTGGTTTGAGATCCCTATGATAAACGCCCCTACTGTGGCAGAAATCAACTGCATTTATCAGCTGTTGGAAATACTTCCTGGCTACATCCTCCTTCAACTTCCCTTTGGATACCTTGTTGAAGAGCTCCCCACCTTTTACATATTCCATGACAAAGTATATCTTGGTTTTGGTTGCCAAGACCTCATAAAGCTGCACAATGTTTGGGTGTCTAACTAATTTCATCACTGAAATCTCACGCTTAATTTGATCAATCATCCCAACTTTCAATATCTTCTCCTTGTCTATGATCTTGATGGCCACACTCATGCCTGTTTGAACATGCCTTGCATGATAGACCTTGGCAAAGGTGCCTTGGCCCAACAATTTCCCCAACTCATAAGACTGCATCAACACACTTCCATTCCTTTCCATCTTGAGTGATTGAACCAAATGCAATCAACTTGTTAATTCCTTTTCGAAAGAGTTTAGATACTCACAATTATCAAAGTCTAAGAATGGATAAGCTTAACCATCCTCACAGAGGTCACAATATGATATGATCTCCCCATCAAAATATGGAGCCACAACTGTTATACCATGATAAATACTGAGAGGGTTATCTGCTACGTTCCCAATCTCATCAAGGACATAAAAGGAAAACTTGAGAGAAACTTCAATATCGGCCTCTGGGAAAGACTTTGTAGCTTGTACGCACATGGTTCAGCATCCCCTGATTCTTTCTAGAGGACACTGAAGAAGGTGCTTAAACTGGAAACCTTCAACAGAAAAGGCTGAAATTGATGTGCAGTTAACAAACCAAATAAATCAGATGTTTAACAGAAAAGAAACAAATCAAAATGGGTACATGATTAAAAATAGGGTAAAGATTAAAAAGTTTCCTTTAAAATTGAAAACTGTACATAAAGTTTGAATGTAGCTGTATAGAAAGCAAAGTACTGAAATTGCCGCATGCGAAGAGCATCTCAGCAAGGAAGCTATGCAAGACTTCTCCCACTGAAAATTCTATTTTACTTGTTATATTCAAGTAAGGATTATCACGAAAGAGAAATAGGAAAGATCCAGTAGCACATCAGAATATCATGCTGACAGATGTAGCATATCAAGTAAAAATGGTCAAAGTAAAAAGTTATACTAATTAGTCCTACTGAATAGATTACTCCCAATTGTAGATTAGAGACTCACCCACAAAAAGAGCAGTTATAAAATGGCATTAGTACAGTATCTCAAGAAGAGGTGATTACAAAAGTAATCATACCAATATAGCAGAACAGATGTCAAGAGAACAGTGGAAACAAATACCAAATTTCCTTCTCTAATGAAGAATATATCAAGCAAAAAGATTGAGAAACAACGCACATTCAAGAATGGATCATCATAATGGATTAGACCAAAGAAGGAGAACTGGAGAAGATTGTCAACGTTATAAGTTAAACCAAAAAATATTTCTTGATTTTGAACAATTTTTGGTTCTAAAACTATTCTTTCTAATGGTAAGAACTGTGGTCATAAATTTGATCACCCATTCAAGAACTCAAGCATGTGAAAGTTCTCGTTCCAATAGATGTAAACTCAAATTCAAGTGCATCTGGATTTGTACAAGCTGTGGTAAAAAAGGTATTCGTTTTAATCATGGGAACTGCAGGCATATATATTATCGCCCGGTAAGGGACTAGCTAAAACTCAAAAGATTTAAAATTCTTGTCCTAACGGATCTAAAATTCAAATTCAAGTGCATCCCAGATGAGAAAAATCTGAAATACGATCACAAAACCCGTCCAGCTATAAGATCACAATAGGAATCCACAACCAAGACAAAGTTTTTTCAAGAAAAAAAAAATTCCATCTTTGGAAATGGTAAGATGAAAATAGAGTCAAAGAGACTACCTTTTCTTTGTTTTCCGGTAGAAAATAAACAAACCATTGAACGGGTGAAGCACAGAAGAGCAAAGAAGAAGAAGGAAAACAAGAGATTGCGAGGAATCTGTGTGCGCCTGCGGCCTCTTGGCGAGTTTTCCGAATGCGGAAATTCCATTGCGCAGCCAACGGTATGCCACGTTTATATAGGCTCCACTACAACTGGCCACTTTTCCAAGTGACTTAACACAAAAAAAAAAAAAAAACCAAAAAGGCTGCCCTGCCACTGCCAATCATTATTACATTTTCCAAAATATTAATTAAATCAATAAATTAAAATCACTTTTACCTTAAAATATTAACAGTAATCAAATTGATTAACTTAAACTCCTAAAATTACCATCTCTCCATTTCACGTGAATTAAAAGGTCTCAAAAATCCTTTCTTCATCTCTCTAGCTAATAATTACCCTCCTCCTTTTTGTTTTTTTAATCATAATTGAATGAGAATATTAATCAAGAATAATAATGAAAAAATCATAATTATAAAATGATTTATTTTATAGGATAAATAAGATATTTAGATCGTTGGACATTCAACTCAGATGGAGGGAGTAGATCTTATGGAATTCAATTCCATAAATATAAGTCATCTTTATATGGGAGAAAGGAAGAATGTACATTGGATTAGGACCAACTGAAACTTGTGAATACAGTATATTAATTACAAAGTTTGCCCCTTTTTTTTTCCTGTATATTATTTGATTTTAAAGTAATTATTAAAGTTGGCGTAATGAAAAAGTAATGATCAAACAAGAGAATAATTATGCAATCCAGAGTATACAACTCAGGTTGCTCTTATCTGAAGAAAGAATTTTTTATTTGTTTCCAATTTCATTTAATAATTAATTCTATTCCATCCAATTCTATAATATTAATTTTGTTGGTGATAATGATACTAAAAAATTATTTAATGTTATGCAGATATCTTTTAATTGAATCATAACTTCTTTATAAACTATTTTTAATTTTTATTACGTTCGTAATTAATTCTTAATGTATTAGTAGAATATTCTCACCCCTCTTTCCCCCAAAAAAGACTTTGAAATATTTTTTTTAATTTTTTTTTTTTGGGGTGAGATAAGATAATTTAATTATCAAGGTTGTTAGATTAAATGGATTTTACCTAAAAAATATATCTGAACTGAAATTCACCTAAGTTAGGTGAGCAACAAGAACTCCGGGAGAATCTAATGGTAAAGAAGGGTAGCTTCCAATAAGCAGTTGACAACTCATATAAATTAGGGTTAGGGTCAATTCAAAGGTCTCCATGGTCAGCTATGGTGTTCTGGAAACCCTACCCCAGGAATCATCTTGATTCTCCGATTGATACTATTATTCATCGTGTATCAAATTCAAACTTGTCATAAATTCATTTCGATGCGAATCACCAACGATAAAATTATAAAATGGTAAAAGTTTAAATACCATGATAAGCTCAAATGATCTAATCCTGTTTTAGAATTTATTTAAACCAACTCCATGATTGATGATGTTTTTGGAGGAGTATTCTTGGATGTCTTTACCCGATAACAATAGACTGTGTAATTTTATAGACCAACTTGTATATAAAATCCAAAATTTTAACATAAAGAATGAACAGAAAATCCAAGTTTCTGCTTCTAGCTGCAGTTTTTGAGGTCTGCTTTAGTAAAATAACAAGAGTTTGAGGAATCATTTTGGTAGATCCTGCAGCACTTTCAATAGAAAATTGCAGGAGTAGAAGATATTTTGAGATTATATTAATTAATATAATAACCCTATGACCAAAGCTCTCAAACTTCGGCTCCTATTTCTTCAACATCCATCTCTACCAAAAGCATTATTCTTCATTTTACCTTAAATTAAATATTTGATTTACTGAACTTGCCATTGACATGTTTTTTCGATAAACGTAATCGTTTTATCTTGGGATGCATACTTTCCCAAAAACTCTAAGCATCGTGAGAAAGCGAAATCTATCTTATGGGAATAGTAATTGATCAAATTTAGACTTTCTCTTCTATAAATTAGGTTATATTTTAGAGATAACAAGTAAGTGATTTTCCTTAACTTGAGTATAATAATATAGAGGTTTTGCTTTAATCAATTTTATCTTGATATTTGGAATATGAATAAATATATATTCTTAAAGTTAATATAAAGAATTACATATTATTAATATATTTAAGTTTTATGTTTCATTCATGAGAGTTTTGAGAATTTCCGGCCAGTATATATTAGATTAGAACCGAATCTGTCCTTTTCATTTCTTGAGCTGCAAAAACCCATCATCCTTATCATGGATTAAGATTTTCTTGGAGCAGTTAGATAAAGATTCACGTCTTGAAGCTTTTACAGATCTTATCCAAATCTCATTATTTTGCAAGAGTTACGGAACCATTTACCCTCGTCCTATCTCAAATTCAAAACCTTTCGATCTCAAATGATATGCTTATGATGAACTTAAGCAAGACTTATCTCTTTATTTCACAATTGATGGACCTCAGGCTCATAATAGGGGTGCCTGATAGAATATGTACAAACATTGGTTGCACGGAAAAAGATTGAGACTGCATTTAACGGGCAAGTATGTATACATATGATTGAAGATGTAAACTTGGTTCACAAGTTTATGAAATATTTCACATTTCAAGCAGTTTTCTGAAGACCCACAAGATACTTTTAGTTGTAATGAGCATCAAAAGACTAAAATACATACAAATTGTGGAATTGTAGGCCTTTTAGAATATATAGTATTGCCAGGGAGGAGGTCTGTACAAGGCTTCCAATTAATATGCCGAATGCATGGAGGATGTTTGGGAACTGGATGCCTGCTCTGTAGCAGAAGTAGTAGTAGTAGCTGAACTGCAAGCATGGACCCTGGTGCATATGTCTTCTTTTTCCAGGAACTTCTCGGCATTAACCAGAATCAACGGTGCATACTCAAAAACCAGTCTCTTACACTGCAAAAGTAATTGTTTTCAGAAAAGTGAAAAAACAAAGTAAGAAAGGAAACATGAAGAATAGAAACATGTATCAGCTAGAGGTGTGTGCACAAAAGAAACATAATTAAGATCATGCCATAAACCTCGTCTAAACAAATACACTTCTTGGTCTTTTTCTTTAGACTCATCCAGATGATAACAGTTAATGGTATTTGTGAGGATGGCAAATATTTCTTACCTTTTTTGCATGACTTTCCACAGCATCACACACCTTCAGAAGCATTGCAACTATGTCCATCTGAAAGAAACAACGGAAGACTTCACACCAATAATATAAGTCTTAGTAAAGGTGCAACAAGGATTAAATTGTATAATAATACACTGTGTCAAACCATAAAGCAAAGAAAGAAAAAAAAAAAAAAAAACTCTCCTATTGAATTTGTTATGAACTCTATAGTTTCCTCCTTTACTCCACTTCAGTTTCTCCAGTTTTTCTTTCTTCTTAAACAATGAGGTCCAGTTGAGTTACTGCAGATCTCAATTTTTGTATCTATGGATGGACAAGAGTATGGATTTTCCCAATTTAAATGCCAATTTTAGTGTGAGGTAAGTACTTTTCTCAGTTCAAAAGAAAAGATTTGGGGTAAGTTTAGCCATAATTCTTCACATCAATTCAACATGAAAAACTTATCAATCTTTATTTTCATGCCATCATCTATAAATAGGTGATATTCTATAGATTAAATCAAGCACACTACAATAATTAATGAACCCACAAGTCTCTAGAATTTTCTAGGAATCAATACCATAAAAATTAGGCCTTGTAACTTGACTGCATTCATATTCTGAACAGTGATTGAGCTAATGGGTACAGATATGCATGGTTAACGTTACTTGGCTTCTTATTCTATCCCTTGGCAGAAGAAGAGAGGCCAGACTCTCAATGATAAGATACTTAATTTTTAGAAATTGGGATTTCATGGGTGGTCCAATTAAAATAATTCATTCATAATGCAAAGAAGAGATACGATATAAACATTAACATTTAACCTGCAGCAGTATCTAACCTTTAGAAACAACAGAATAGAGAATCAAAATTGCAAAAAAATTTTTATATCAGCCCAAAGTCAGAGAATAACCTGAGTGTCGGGATCTTTCAATTTTTGTAAGGCTTCATCGACAATATGGTGACAGAATTCACAGCTACCCTGAGACATATGCTGTGAAATGGAAACAACTTGTTCACAGAGGTTAATTCTTCTGCAAAACTCTTTCGGTTGCACCTTTGAAGCCTCTAAGAATAAAAGAGGAGCATAATAATCCACCAAAATGATACACTGCAACGACAGAATTAAAAATGTATTAGTCAAAATGGGAAGAATTTTAAAAGAGGAATTAAAAAAAAGTAAACCACTGTTTCATGCATGAAGCTTCAAGATGTTTTAAAGTGCACAGAAACTTTCTCATTTATCAACCAGGATAATAATATACAACTCGATGCCATCTTGAGCAAGATAAGAGTAGCAACACTAGTATTTGTACACATGCATGCAAAGGTACAATAACCAGAATAAAAAGTTGCATCATGAGGCTAAATGTTTGCCATTACCTGCTTCTCCAGGTTAAGCAACTTGGAGCATGATTTGTGAAGGGTGGCCATGACTTCTGTTTGTGTCTTGTTTTCAGCAAGGTATCCAATGGCCAAAGCAGAGAACTCTTCACATAATGTGCATACTTGCTTATCCCTGCCAAATTCTTGTGTGGCTTCAATTTCCCTCTCTTGATGCTGCAGATCTATCAGCAATTCTGCACAAAAAAAAGGCAAGTCTTGTTTATGGCTTCCCTTACCAATATAAACCATCTCACCTGCCACAGAATTTTTTCTTTTCTTTTTCTTCCCTTGGTTGGGTTGGTGGGATTTTTTTTTTTTTTTTGGGGAGGTGGGGGGGTTGGGGAGTATTCTTTCAAAACTACCTGAAGCAATCTCATTTTGGGTGGACAAGAAATAATTTGTCACCATCCTGGCATTGCAGCACCAGCCAGTGCTCAGTACAAAAAGAAAGAAGAGAACCCTGATGTCCATTCTACCTAAACTGAAAAAGGTTGAAGTAAATCAGTTAAAAGCATAAAGGATAGTCAAAGGGACATGAAACAACTCAAATAGCAATCAAATGTAAACTATATAACATCACCAATGAGCAATTGCATGAGCTGCCATCTTGGATGACACAAAGTCTCCAAAGGGAGCAATCCATTAGGAGAAACTTTGACAATGGCAATCTCAAGGCTTCTCCATAAGTTTTAATATTTCAAAGAACACCATTTAAAGAAATGAAACTCTTTGTTAGCAGCATACTTGAGTAATTAATTTCAAACAGAACCAGCCATAAGCTCTAGTGCTACTTGCACTTGGCAAGTAAGAAAGGGATCCATAGAAGAACTGAAACTTCAATATTTGGTGGAGGGTTTTTTCTCACCCAAGGGATCCAACTTGCAGATGAGGTCTCATTTTTATCAGAGTCGTCTTCCTACTGCATCAAGGATTAAGCAAGTTGACAAATGTTGCACGCCCTATAATGTCTAATTATAAAAGAAAGGGGAGAAACAAACTATCTATATTAATGTGAAATCATACACTAATTTTCACAGTAAATTGGTCTTTTATATGCGACCAACACCATGATTCTATAAGCCAGTATATAAGATAGTCAAAGCAAGAATTTGAATGTATGCACATACCAATCTTAACCCAAGTGTCAATTTCAAAGTAGCAATTATACATATACTTTTGCACCAGTTCATATGTTAGATAGAAACCTCAAGTCTTTCAAATCCATCTCTCCAGATGATTTATGACGTGAATAATGACTCAAAGCTCATGCAAAATTACGTTGCAAAATTGAAGCTTTCTTTGACAAAAAGCACAATCCAAGCTCAAATCCTTACCTACTTTTAGTGCAACCGCAACCATCGATAAAATAGCTTGACTACTCAAAAAATACTGAAAACCAATCTATTCCAACAAGCCACCAATTCATAATTCTAAGTATCCTTCCTCTTTCACTTAGCATATGTATCAGCAAACTGAATCTTTTCCCCCCACTCTTTTCGACTAAGCATATGTATCAGCAAACTGAATCTTTTCCCCCAACTTCTTATAGCCCAAATTTACTATCTACTCTCGGGGATTACTACAATTAAGATAAACATGGGAAAAATCACAATAAAAAAAAAAAAAAATTCAAGGTCTTTCAGCGGACCCATTAATTTTTTTGAATAATAAAAGAAAACCCGATATATTTTTCATATATCTTGTATCGTAGTATATAAGCATCAGATTATCAAATCATGAACAGAAGCATACGAATAGCCAGCACCATAAGCTTCTTTACCTGAATTTTGTTGAGAAACCAAAGTTGCAGGGTGGATCTAGAGAGAGAAAGGGAAAGGTCAATGAATGATCCTTCCTTCAACAGGTTGAAGAGCAATAATATAAGAGTACTATTAGAAAAAAGATCGTACTTTTGGTTTTTCTTATCAGAAGGGAAGGTGAGGGAGGTATCCACTCCTCTGTCGCCTTCAGTTAATCCGTTTTCTTGGGAGTTGTCTTCCCCTATTAGAATCCGACACGGTAACGACAGAAATTGCCGGAAGGGACAAAAAGGGAGAATTTTGCATCCCCGCACGCAATCTGGCCTCCATTCCAACTTGGGCAAATAAATATGTATTATTTATATATTAATTGAATTTATTTAGACTGTTAATTTCTTTTTATTTGCGTATAAATGTCTTCTAAGTGGAAAAAGTGTGACACTAATTATTTGTCCTTTTTAATTTTAAAAAAAATAATGTATTTCTCAACCAACCCCTTCTACCTTGAATGACTGTTTTAACCTCGAAAGAAATACATTCAAAAGACAGTTCTTGAATGAAAGTTAGATCTACTGTATGAATTCATATATATAATATTTCCTCAAGTCATATGAAACCAAACGTTGGCACACCTCAAATAAGTAATCTTGGAAACAGACATTTGTGGATAATTTACAGATCAGGTCCAACAAAAGAACTTTGTTGGCTAGAGATTAGGAATTAGGAAGTGAAACTAAGGGGAAAGGAAATAAAGCCATCATCAAGAACAAGTTAGAGCAGATTCTTGAAATTGATTTAGTTGATCATGCATAATGCATCATCATTTTAGGCCAGTAGCACTCTGTTTCTTCTTTTTCTTGTTTTGTTTTGTTGCCAATAGGGAGATCCGAGCAAAACCAAACTTCTTTCTCTTTGCCGGAAACTGCTTTGCATTTTCCTCCCCAGCTTTAGTAGTAGGATGCATATCAATATTATGTTTACCAAGCATTTGAGCCAGAGAAACCTTCCGCCTCCCGTTACTTTTATCTCTGCGCATCCCATTCTCGAACTCTTCAGTCAGAAGCAACTTCCTGCTCAGGATTTGGCCAATTGACAAAGTTGGTTTCAGAACTGGTTTTTGCTCATTATTCACCATATTCAGACCATTTATGTCACGCAAACGAGAATCTTTTCGATGATGAGATGATGGACAAGGATTTTTGAACTTGGCAGAGTTGTGAACTGAAGAACGCCTCTTCTGCCCTCTTTCAGATCTCCACTTCCGCAGAGCCTCTTCAACCGCCAGTTTACCTTTATTTGCAGCCTCCACACGGCCTAATGCCTCTTCCAAAGCTTTCTTGCTATTTTTGACTTCTCGTGTGGCTTCCTCTACCTTCTTCAAGATTTCTGTTTTTGACACACTAGCTTCATCAACTTGAAGCATTGCATCTACAACCCTCTTTTGACAAGCCTCTTCTGCCTCATGCACTCTGGACATAAGAGATGAGTATTCGTCAAAGGTAATAGTCAGAAGTTCATGCTTTTGCTGGGATTCAGTGGATGAGTTCTCAGTGTTTGCCAAGGCTTTGATCTCTGCGAAAGCCACAGCTTCAGTTGCTCTAGCAGCTTCCTTCATTTTCTTTGCGGCTACTAACCTGATCTCAGCAGTTTTGATTCTGAACTTAGCCTGTTCTATCTCAGAAGTAGCCCTCAGGACTTCTGATCTTGCAGCTTCTCCAACTTTCTTAAACCTTTCTGTCTCAGAGCTCAACCTTTGGAGTTCATTAGCAATATCCTGGGGATCATCACAGCTCGCTTTGCCTTCATCACCTTTCACTTCCTCTAGTTTTTCTTTTGTTTGGTTTAGCTCTTTCTCAAGAGATGACACTTTCAAGGAATTTGATGATAGTCTCTGACGAGTCTTCTCAAGTGCGATTCTCTCCTTCTCTATTTTTTTGCTATAGGATTCAACTGTCGATCGAATGTCTGCAAGATCATTTGTGGTTCTGGTTAGGTTTAATTTGGCCTGTTTCAGTTCCAGTAAGATGAAACCTGGAGCAGAGGAGGGACACATATTGAGACCACTTGGAGCATGGTTTTCCTTCTCTTCTGCTTCAATAGCTGAATTCTCATCCTTGTTGCCACCAATGGATTCAGACACCTCAGAAGTTTCTTTCTGCAGGTTTGCTTTTAATTCTTCCACAACCATTTTAGTAGTCTCTAGTTCTTTCAGTACATCAAGTGTTTCCCTTTCTTTCACAATCAGTTCTCTTTCCAACTCTGCAGCCTGCTCCTCCAATTTGGTAATATCCACCACCTCACTCTCATGCTGCTCCTGCAACAAAACCATTTATGGTTAGATAAAAAGGAAATTTGAATCAGCCAACGTCATTGCATGAATGCATTGGACACAAGAATATTTCTTCTTCCTTCAACAAGGAAGTGAATTCCAATAAAGACTTAATGGAACATCAATTGTGAAAGCTGAAGTTTATAAGGGTAGAAACTTTGAAAGAAAGTAGATATTCATTTTTACTCCTTTGGAAATATTCAACTCAAAATTATTTTTCCCTTTGAGACTTTAATGGAGTAAAATTGGCAGCTATCCCATGTATTTTGCAAAAGACCAGGTCCGGCAGCACAGATAGCATTCAACTTCTCAAATGCCTTATTACTAGTTTGGCA
This sequence comes from Parsonsia alboflavescens, assembly GCA_028571225.1. Taxonomy (NCBI): domain Eukaryota; kingdom Viridiplantae; phylum Streptophyta; class Magnoliopsida; order Gentianales; family Apocynaceae; genus Parsonsia; species Parsonsia alboflavescens. Next base: position 11,144,978 of record JAOXNR010000029.1, on the reverse strand, counting down.
AAGAATAGCTATATTGAGAAAAAGCTACATTAAACAATCATTCTACCACCAAAAGGTAACTCCATATGCTTTAATATCTCCAAAGTATTAATCTATGGGGTGCCATCATTATTTTGATATACTTTGAATTTCCATTCTCATTCAAACCAAATATTGCATCCTACACCTACGAAAACGATCTGGTCTGTGCCCAGAATTTGTTTTCTCTATCACCAAAATGGCATTAATCTAACCACAGTCTTTGATTATCAGAGAGATTGATTACTAAATTCTCCATACAAGCCTATGGAGCCTCTGCTGAATATTATATCAGCTAAAACTTCACAATATGATTAATGATAAAAGGCAACACAGTATAAAGTCCACATGGATCATCAATCACAATTTTCTCAAGCATTTATTTCCATCATAGCTGAGCTTTACAACTTCATGTTTTCTAGCAAAAACTATTCCACTCCTATGCTGGTAATCATATTAATATCTTTCCCAAAAAAGGCAAGATCTTTAAAATGAAAATACGTTTTCTTCCTACAAGTTAATACATGTATCAAAAAAAATTTATAGAATTCAAAAATATGAAATCCCGATTCCCAAAAGAAGGACCTTTGAACAAAAGGAAGAAGGGAAAGGCGGTCCCCCTGAACTTTATCTAACAGAAACGAACCTCACAGTTAAGTAATCAAGCAGAGGGGAATTCATGCTTCCAGAAAGTACCGGGGTGGGAAACTTAAGACAAATTCATAAGAAAATAAATAAATAAATAAAAAAGAACAAAGAAATGAAGAAATGTTTGTGTTTGGTACACTAGGCATGTGAGGTAGAAACAAGGAAAAAGACATAAACCTCGGAAGCGTCCCTAGAAGCAGAAGAGGCTTTCTGGGAAGCGGGTTTCCAGAAGCCCATTCCACCAAATCGATTAGCTGCTTCCTTCACTGACTCAAATGGAGCGGAGGTATCGATTTCAGCCCTCAAACTCTCCTTTTTCTCCTCCCAACTATGAACAACCATCTCTTCTCTTTGGGGAACAGAATCAAAGGCCTCAGCGCCTTCTTCTGAAGAAACTTGAGTATCCCGTGCAGCCATTACAACACGAAAAACACTAGCCAGGCCCCTTTGAAGAACCCCAAGAAAAATCAGTAAAGGCAAGTTTGCAAAGAGATGGTAAGCACTGTAGCCTACAAAGAAGAGATCTTTCTTTATGTAGGCAGAGATGGAAATGAAGGGAAAAGAGAAATGAGAGAGAGACCAGAACAGAAGTACTGAAAACGGAGCAGTGCAACGTTAAGATAGTACTGATGTTTAATTGGTTTGCCGAATAAAATAAAGTAATGGGACTTCAACGTTTGGATTTTGCTTTGGCCGAATCCCCTCTACAAATTCTCCAACGAAAGTTAAAAAGAACAGAGAGGGAAAAGTGAAAACTCTTCTTCACAACGTCATTATTACCAAAATGGAAAATACTTCCGTTTCAAAGATTTGAGCCGACCAGCAATAGATGTCTTGACCGTTGAGAGATCACAAGGTAGAGGAGTTAGGCATTGATTATTTTGCATAAAAATATTTTAATATCGGATTTGTTAAGGTGCATTTCGGAACGCGTATTAATATGCGCATGCTCCAACCATTATCGTAATAGAATTCTTATTCCGTTTGATTGACTGAATGAGCAATGTAGCAACAATTCCGTTACGGTAACGATTGGAGCATGTCTTAATAAAACCATTTTAATATTACATATTTTCTTTGGTTATTTTGGCCCAATTAATATTTGGCAAGAAGGACGATCTTCAATCATAGCAAAACTACAAGTTATGTTTGTCAGTATGATATAGTTTTCTATAACCTTTGTTTTAACAGCTATATCCATGGAGGCATCTATGGGGTTAGTGTCTAATCAAGAAAAACTCCAAATACTCCGTTTGAAATTGAAATTACCTTATAAGAATCCACCTTCATATAAATCAACTTATCAAAATTAAAAATTAAAGCAAGTAGGATACCTTTGTCTTATGTATGTCCAAAGTTGGGTCATCTGATTTTGTATGGAGTCACCAACTAATTGAATGGGGAAAAAAAAAAAAAAAAAATTCTACATAACAGAAGTTAAAATGGTCATTGTCAAACGTCAATTCAGGCCAGTATAGGGAGGAGGAGGGACTTTGCTGGCCCCTTTATAAACAAAGTGGACTCACAGATCTCTGTTGTGCCCATTTCTCAGTCTCCGTGTCATGAGTCTGAACGAACTCATGTGATCATCTTTCTCTTTATTCTTTTAATGGATTTTAGCAGGCCCAACTGACCCATCTTAGCTTAGAGTAAAATTATTTTTAATATTTATGTTTTAGAGTAAAATTATTTTTAATTAAAATGGGAAGGACCTGATTTAAATTTATAAATGCCTTATTTTAGGATCTTCTAAGAATAAGATAATGAAAATATTATGTGTGATATAAATTTCAATTTTTTTTTTTCATTTTTTAAAGAATGTTTGATATCTCTATCGTAACGAGATTAATCTAAATTTGATCCGATCATATACGTAAAGTCTAACCCTTACTAATCTCATTAATTTTTTAACGTGACGTCTCAATTCATATGTTTTTATTATACTTAAAATAAGGTCTATTTTCGTGGTACAAAGTTTAATTTAACCAACCAACCGTGGAGACTTGAGAGTTGGGTTGTATCCTTGGCAGTCCCTTGTATCATGTCATGTGGCGTGTCAGATCCAGCCATGCAATTCCAGGGCATTATTTTTGCAGTTCTACCAAAAATTTTGATGACTTCTTTCCTTCTTGTTTCCTAAGACATCAAAAGGGAAAAATTTTGAAAATTGGATTTTGCAATTTCTAATTTATAATATTAATTTGGTTCAGATCCAAACTTTGGAAAGCCAATCAACTACTATACTACATCATAATTGTTCAACTACTATACTACTTTACATAATAGTTCTATGTATGGTTTTGCATTAGTTTTATGAAGAAATTGATATTGTTACATTAAAAATGAATTAAATCAAATCTTTCGATAGAATTGGTCAAAATTAAAATGATACGATCAAGTTTGAACAAAGGAAGGGATTGTCTAAAAAATGCATCAAATACCATTCATTTATGCCATGTCTTTCTTTTGCTTGGCTGCCTCTATGTACAAGCATTATTTACTTAGAGCTTCATGATCCTTGAGCTCTAGGTAATACAATACCTGGCTTAGCTCCAAGTATCCCATTGTAAGGTTCTAAAGCCCTGATAAATTAATGCTCTACCATCTTTTGTGTCCGTGAGAAGCAATTATTATAATTCGTTGCTTCAACAAACCAATTCATTAATTTAGTATTCTCATACCACACAATATTCATATATATATATATATATGAATCTGCTCCTCTTTATTAACTACTTCTGCAACATTAGTAGATCAGAAAGATTAGATTTAAGAGTATATAGTGAAAGCTTCTTTCTTCCCCTTCTCTACTCTGCCCACTTCCCCCTTACTGTAAATCACACCCAAATGCTGAGAACCACTACTGCTGCTCCTGACCTTCTTGATATCAAACAGGATGACAAATTTTTCTCAAAACTTCTTTCCAAGGAAGCCCCCATTGCAAACCCTTCTTTCAGAGTCTACTATGGAGATGTCTCTGGTTCTGTTCCATTCACATGGGAGACTCGGCCCGGTACACCGAAACATACACTTTCCGATACCTCAATTCCTCCCCTCACGCCTCCTCCTGCTTACTACTTCAGAAGCCAAATGGAAAACAAAATGAAGCACCCAAGATCCAAGCTTTTGAAAGCTCTGCTACTGAGGATTACTGCCAGGAAGAAGCCTGATCATGTCCCGCTGTCGCCTTCCTGTTCATCATCATTGTCGTCATTGTCTTGGTCATCATCTTCACATTCATCATTCTCTGCTGCTGGGGCTGTGACAACAAAATCCAATTTCCATGGCAGGGGAGGATTTTCCAGCTGCGGGTCATCGTTTGCTGATGGCAGGGGAGATGAGCATCAAGAAACTCAATGTGGATCTTCTGCGTTCTGTTTTGGTTTAAGAAGGAGTAGGCGGAGTCCTGCTGTCCGAGGCGGCAATTCGGCTACTGCCGTGAAGAAATTGGTCGGTCATAGATCTGGCTGACTGATTAGGTGGGTGCCACTCTGCTCTGCTCTCTGCTTCTCTAAGAATTCCTAATTATTAATTTCCTAGCCCTTTTAATATCCTTAATCACTACTATACGTTTATTGTGATTACCAGTTTCAATAATTTGAGCAGCTTTCATAAGGTCTTGTGAAAAAACCTGAGTTGTTTTGGCCAATGTAAACGATAAAACAGTACAACGTAATGTAACTTAATTAAGATTTGTTCTAATTCTTGATGTTTATCAATGGACAATGGATGTGAAAATGTGGTCACTGTTGATTCATAATCCTACAAAACAAAAGATCAGAGAAAAGAAATACATTGAATTCGTGAGGAGCATGGATCTGAGAGTTCACATATGGTCCCGGGAATTTATTATGGAGGAAAAGAACAAATCTTGAAGTAGTATTCTTAGCGTGCTGGGAAAAGACTGTGGTCTGGTCGCTGCTGTCTCTTCCCTTTGTGGGACTATTTAATGCAAGCAGAAGGTTGGTAACAGGTTCCTATCATTCTATTTAAGTTTTCCTAAAATCCATTTGAAGTTGGAATCTTCCTGGGCATTGTCTTGTCCTCCTTCCATACTCAAACAGGGAAGATTTCTATACTTATAAAGAGCCATTTTCTAAATACATGTTCTTTAAGCATGCCCTCAATTATTTAGTCTCATTAGGGGACCTCCACATGTTTTATATTTACAGTATTATAGAGGAAGTAGAAAAAAATCTCCAGCTCATAATATGTCTGCTCTCAGTTAGCAGTGTCTGTCAGATCAAAGGTATATGAGTAGGACTTGACCCTATCTTGAATGGAACAAGGAAACGTATTTCTAACAACCAAAGGAACCATAAACTATTGCTAACCTAATTTGTCGGCAGTCTTGATATTAAGGGATGGAGAATATATATATGCATGTCGAAGTGGCATCAAATTCACAAGGGTTATCTCTTTCAAGGCCAGGAATATTATGTGCAATGCTGTTTCCATCACAGAAATAATCAAGCAAACATCAAATTCAGTAGCAAAGGAGAATTCTGATTGGGTAAGACAAGATTACTTTAGTTTGGGACAGAGGAAGTGAGTACTATGTTTTGCTTTGATTACTATGAGGAAAACTGTAGCAAGAATACAAAAAGAGTAAAGATAGCAGCCCAGGAAGATGATTTTTAGTTGTGTAGGATAAATAGTCACCCCCAATCCCCCATTCATCTCTTCGTCAAATGGTCTGTTGGAATCATTTTGCTTGATGTTTGGAAATGTTTTTCGCTTTTCTCCACTGGAATGAAAGCTGAATGGTAATCATCTCCTTTCCTAACATTTAGAAACATTCGAGCCTCAGATGGTGCTTAAACTAAACCACATAATCATAACCAGGAATTATGAACTTGGACTTGTCATGACAACACAGCTCAAGAAGAAGATGATTAATGTCAGATATAAAATGTTGGGCAGGTTAAAGTAGTCATTTCAAGGCCGGTCTTCTGTTTCTTCCAAATTTAATTAGACAGGCAAAAATGCACTGCACAATTACTTAGTCAAAAGGGTGCTGTCATTGTTCCTACAATCTTTAAATGGTTTTGTTAGGAAACTTTTGCAACTCGCTTGACAAGACTAAAGGGAGATGATCCCAGCAAAACAGGCAACAAAAGTAATACAATAGATGTCGTATTCCTCAACTGAATTGGTTTGTAAAATAGAAAAGGAGGAGATGTACTAGTAAACAAAATCATGAAAATTCATACCTATATCACGCTAGGGAAGAACTGTATTAATTCTTCTGATCTTTAGCACTAAATTGTCATCGAGGTAGATGGTGTTTAATTGCTACTGCACATCCACTTCACCCAAACCAAAATTAGAGCAGGGATGCTAGAAAGAGTTTGCGCTTCTTGTCACTTCGTGTATTGCATTTGCCAAGTACTCAACATTGCTTGTGGTTACAGCTGCAATGCTACGAAAGTACATGCCGGTCAAGCCATTTAACAAGGGGTATTAAAGGCAGATACAGATAGTTATGAAATGAAAATTTTCCCTCTGGATTAAAATACGTGATTGGAAAGGAAATTAGTAGTATTATATCTAAAGATCTCATTAAAGTGATGTGACTCACCCAACCGTATCGAAAGCAATTGCCTCTCACAACCTCACAAGATATAGATCAAAATTATTCACTATTTATTTTAGATTGCTTCTATGAAATGAAAGTTTGGTTAGCATCTGAAAACCATGAAATATATGAAATTTTCAAAAATTTGAAGATGGAGAAAGCAAAATGCTCCTGTTGGTGACATTGCGAGTAGCCAATTGGATTATAATCTGATAATTATAGAAAAAATTAAAGCAAGAGCAGTACTTGTGGCTTAAACGGTATCTGGTGTTACCTTATACGACCATCACGTGGCATATATACGTGGAATCTATTCCGTAGCTGTTCAACCTGTTCAGGAGACAAGCCCGAAAAGCAAAACATCCCAACCTGTAGTTTTCATCCCAATTCCAACCAGTTAAAGTCTCTCAGCAGCAATAAACAAATTTCATATCACTTGATCTGGATCCCAGTCATTGAACTGCAAACCTGATTGGTTATGTGCTCCCAGTTGCGGGAAGAATTCAGATCTTCAAGATTTTGACGTAAAGCAGCTCGCATTTTGATAATACGGTTTGTGATGGCCTTTCACAACATCATAATAAAATGAAAAGCATATCAAGTTACAAGAGCAAAAACAAAATAATAGATGGATGGGACATATAAAATGGTATTACCTCAAGTTCAGCCTCCCAAAGCTTTTTCAGATGTGGATCGTCCAAGATTGTAGATACCAACAAGGTGCCATGGACTGGAGGGCTGCTATACATTGCTCTGACAATCTGCCGAAACTGGCTTGTAACTGCCATTGCTTGCTTGTTATCTGCACAAAGAACACTAAATGGTAGGAAAAACACTGGTCAGCATCACGAACGACCTTCATATCAAGAACGAAAACTGCAACACACTTCAAAGAGTATATAATCATAATCAATTTCTTATATTAGAAAACAAAGCAGATATATTGGTTACAAATGGTTGCAGTTCAAACCTCAGACACAGACAAGATGGATAGAAGAAAAAGTGAAATTTTCAGCATGGAATTGATAAACAGCAAAAAGATATACCTAGTATTCTTCCTTTACATTGTTCAAGTTCCCATTTATCCCCCAAACTTAACAAAGAAAGAAAAGGAAGCATTTCACCACATACTCAATGTAAACATGGCTAAACTTTGCCTGCATCATGAGCTAGTCAATCAACCTAATTCTCGAGGAAGAACAGATGATGAATGAGTTATATTGAGTAAAGTACAGGAAACTAATTGATAACTTTGCCAAACTCCATGAATCAGTTCAAAAGATCAGGGTGAATATTTGCATGAAATTATTCGCTCAACAAAGCAGACCATCATTTACATTTGGAAGCTGCTTACCTGAGACAACCTACTCGGTGTCCATATAGTCCCATATTTTTGGCAAATGTCTGAGCACATGCCACTAAATGGCCATCTTCAACTAAAATTCGAATGGCTTTGGCATCTCTGTTAAGGTTCCCACTAGCTATTCCCTGATATGCCATATCAAAATAGGGGAAATGATTTTTCACCTGGAAAGAGCACAGGACACTTTAAGTGTGTTGATAAATATATGGTAGACTAGAACCATACTGTTTTCCTTCTACATACCTTCAAATGATAGGAAATCTCCTGCCATTGCTCCTCAGTAGGATCTATTCCGGTTGGATTGTGTGCACATGGATGCAATAAGAAAAAGGAACCATCTGGAGCACTCTGATGAGTCAGCAAATAAATTGGCAGTGAATTTTGGGATGGAAATTTCATTTGTTGAATTACACAAAGTAAAATTCTGCAACATCTCGAAGCGGAAATTCCACAAATTTATACAAAATGAATTGTATTAGCAAGAGAACAAATTGATCATCTCAACAATCATTTGGGGGACCATAGGCATTCATACACTTCCAAATAAGCAATAGTATGCCTAGAATGAACCAACTGCTACAGATGAGAACTTATAAAAGCAGCCAAAAAGGATAGAAGGAACGAATATAAAAAGGAAAACATGATGATATCTCATCAACCCACCTTGATATCATGCAACATGGCTGAGAAGTGTAATCCTTTTGTCTTGGGATTATAATAACGGAAGGTATTCTGTGACACTTCGGCATGTCTCCATATGTTGAAGTGGCTATAGTATGCAAGCTCACACTATCAATATACTTGTTTATACAAAACAGAGAAAGAACAACAATAGGATGTTGAATGTAATTTACTTGGGCCAGGTCGGTTTGGGTAAATAGATTTGTGATTCGGGATAGAAACGTCTTTGGAGCTCAGCAAAAAGGCGGCATGCACCTGTGCCAGATAGAGCCGGGACACCTGCAAACTTTCTTTCTTTAACAGCATCAGAATCCTTTCCATAGGCTAATTTCACACTTTCCTCAACTAGTTTTGAGCCCACAGTTGGTGGAACTGACTCCCTGAAAATGGTAATAACATGACTGATTATAATTGTACTCAGACACAATAAAAGAATGAAACAGAAACACGATAGAAGTTCCCCTGGCTGCTTTAATAATCAATTCAAGTGGATCATGGATAAGAAGAAAATTTGGCTTAAAGTAGATGTATGTACTCATAGGAAAAAGAGAAACAAGAACTAGTGAAAATTTTCTGTCAAGAAAAAGAAAATGAGAGTAATTCAATAATTATGCAGGAACCAAGCAAGCTGAATCAAGCCATTAATAAACCAAAGCTTTATTTCTCCTTGGCAAATTTCATATATTTACATTGGCCTCATTCTGTCAGTCATTAGGTTTTGTGATTTTACAACATTTTTGAGTGCAAAGTTCTTTGTCATGCGGAATGCTGAAACTCAAACACACAAAAATAATGTCATCCTGGAATTCTATACATTACCATCCTAATTACAACAATTCAATATACCTAAAGAAACTAGTTACTAAATTAACTAAGTTAGAGTGTTTATTTCAGAGAAACAAATAAAATTAAATTGTCAAGCCGGAAAATTTAAATACATGAAACGTTCAAGAATTTGCCAAAAAAAAGTATCAAAAAACAAATTCAGACTTGCATCCTCCATAACTGTAAGTGATACTAAAAAGACAGAAACAAATAAAAAGGAACAGATACTCACAAGAACTCACTACCAGCAATCTTGGTCTGAGCTTTCCTCACACATTCAAGGAGAACTGGTTTCCCTTCTTCATCCCTATAGGCTCCCTATAGCCAACCAAGGTTCAGACATGTCAAGAAAAAGCTACGCGCAAGGAGCAATAGTAGGAAAGAACGGTACCATACCACACCAAGATTGATCTTCAAAGGGCTTGCGTCAGATAGAAAGGCCTCACTGACATTGGTAATGGGGTCTTCCAAAGCCGGAGTCACACGATCCCACCATTGATTGTTCTTGGCTTCTGTGGTTAACATACGCCGCTGTGTAACACATACAGTCGCACTAACAATCTTCTTGATCTGTCCCATTTTTTCTCTCTCGTTCTTAAACCTGTCTCCTATGTTGGTTATGGAATTTCTGAATTTATATGCATCATTAGGTTGATCACTTTGAATTTGAAGCATAGAAAACATGAACATTCCTCCATGGCTTCTTTTCTTTTGTCTCCTCAATCCAGTGGGCTGCCGCCCTTGCTTAAATTTCTGGATTTCTGAAGATGCGCAAAAGCCACATTTCATCTCCAAATGATTCGATTACCTATAGTCCCCAAAAATCACAACATTTTTTTTTCTTTTAATAATCAAATTTGATTTCTTGAGAAGTCAAATCCAGAGACAAACGAAACAGCGGGAAGAAACGTTTGGCAGTTTTCGACACATTCGATGGCCCACTGAATGGGAAATTACCGGTGCCGGAAGGACAAAATGGGTATCATTTTACTATTCATTGTCTCCATTGGATCATGAAGTTTACTATTGCACTTGGGCTGACCATCAGTTATATTTTAGCCCAATATAGAAAATTAAACATTCGGGCCCAAATCGTCTAATATTTGATTGTTGCAAAATTTAATTGCTAAATTTTCCAAGTATAAATATAAGGTTTACTGGTCAATTTAATCATCAAATTATATTCAATTTGAAGATTTGGTTTCTAAATTTTTTTTTTTACTTATTTAATATTTAAACAATTTATGTTCTGATCCTTTTGATCAAATTTTTCATAAATTTCATCAGAATTTAGAATTATTTTGTTCAATCTAATCCTCAAACTATATTCCACAATTCATTTTGTCTGGTCTTGTCATTCATCTATTAGATTGACCAAAATGACTCCAAATTTTTGTGAAATTTGTAAAGAATTCGGTCAAAAGAAGCAAAATGGCCAAAATGTAAATTGTTTGTTGTCTAAGGACTAAACAGGCAAAAAAAATTTTTTAGAGATTAAAGTTTCCAAAATGGTATAGTTTGAGGACTAAATTGGTCAATAACTCACAAATATAAATAAATTAAAAACAAAATTTCTGCTACAAAAGAAGTTAGAAGAGGTTATTAAATGAACGAGCTAATGGGATTTCACACAACCTTTATTTATAATTAATTCAATTACATAAATTCAAACAGTACCCGACACCGATTAAGAAGGTTTTTTTTAGCAGTGTTCAGATCAGACTACATATATTTTAATCTCTTCCATTTGTCTTTATGAAAGAGCAATAATTATCAGACTTTCACAATATTGAACTCAATAATTATTATTTTGTGAGTGTCAACTCACACTGATAGGATAATCACACAAACAAATGAAAAATATTTTGAAATACTTTCAAGAACTAATTAAATTAATTAGTTAACCCTTCTGCAGTTCAATCGAATTTGGCCTTTGTTTTTGGTCAAGGGCTTTATGTTTCCCATCCTAATCATAGAAATTGCAAAGTCCTTAGAGAAGGCAAAAATGTTTGAGCTGTATTTCTTCACCAGACCATCAGTTTGGCCACCATTAAAGAGTGCTTGATCAGAATGCAGAAGTCCCTTTTTACCCACCAAGTTATTGAAGTACTTTGTATCGAAAAATACCGGTGTCGGGTCAAGTGGAGCAAGGTTAGAGTCACCTCCGGTGACGAGGCAGGTTGCTCGCCTCTCACGGGCAAAGTTAGGATCAATGTTCGTGTCGTTGTAAATCCGGTTTCTGAAGGTACGACATTGAGCAAGCCCTAAGGTGTGGCCGCCAGAGAGAGCAACCAGATCCTTAATATTCAGACCTTGTTTCTTGTAGTTGGCAATTAGTGCAGGCAGATCCATGAAGGGTGAGGGAATGTCATTGTTTGCCTGTGTTCTGCTGGCATTGGTTGAATCTCTCCTTCCTAGTAGAACTGGCCAAGATGGCCCTCCCAACTGTGGTCAAGATTAGACATTATTACGTGTGAAGAATAATAAAGTAAATCAAAATTTTTTTTTTTAATGCAAATGCGAATGAAACATTTCCTCTATCTATATTTATAAATCATTTGTACTGAGTAAATATTTTTTCTTAAAATATCCCTATGGAGAATAATACTAAGAAAGAAAGTGGTAAAAATTGTTTTATGAATAAAATGAGTAATGTGGGAAAATTGAGTAAATTATTTATCAAATGATCAATAATCGCTTATAATTAGGGATAATGAAGATTTCGTTTGCACAGATTTAAAAATAGGGATAGAGGGAGAAGCATGGTATTAAGAATTACCTCGACAACGGAGTCACGAGCAGCAACAGCCAAAATGTCAGCACAGGAGACAACGGGGCGGCCACATGCTTTGTCAACTTCAGATTTGATTCTATCGATAACCTCAAATCCTCTGGCGGAATTGTTATTAGGAATAGCGTTCTTTTCACTATCAATAGTAGGTGTTTGGTCTAAAAGAATCGAAGCATCACAGCCCTGCATGAATATATATAGTTTCCAAAAATTAACCCAAATTAACGGTTATTAATTAATTAATATGCAAGAAGGAAATTTACATAATCCTAGAGAAATTAAAACAGACATTGACGAAGCAGTCATGGAAATGTAGACGGAGTAAGGAGGCACCCATGCGACGTTCTTGCTTCACAGCCTCAGAGACTACACGTTTAATGGTCTTTAAGGCATTTGGGCAACTTTTGTGGTAGAATGCGGGATAAAGTTCAGCTGAAAAAGCCATGCAAACAAGAGAAAGGAGGAAGAACACCCGAAGAAAGGAGGAAGAAGACGCCATTTTTAGCTATGGCTATTCAAATTCGATCTTGATAGTTGATAACTAGTCCAAGTACTGATACTAACTAAGGCTAATTGCGCTTCCTTTAAATAGCAGAAAATTTTTGGCATTATCAAAAGTATTAGTGCTAGTTAGAAGGGATCGGGACCAGGCCTTCCCGAATTAACTATAGATAAATTGCAGGATGGGAAGCCTATCTATACAAGAAATTAAAAGATGTAAATTTTTATAATTAGCAGTTTAGAAACAAGAAAGGTCAAATACGAAACGAAACCAGATCCAAAAAAATGGCAAGAAGTCTGAAATCCTGCAGGCTTCCTGTCTTAATATTATATGTACCACGTCCATAGCAAGACCCTGGCATCTGTTACGAATCTCTAGCGTGTGGTTCCGTAATTTCTCTGAAGAAAAAAAAAAGGGAAATGGCATGTGAAAACTAATTTTAAATCATTAATAGTTACTAATTGGTTTTTAATTATACTCTCTGTCCAGTTTTTGGTTTATACTACATTATATGTATCTGGGTTTTTACTGGGAGCTTATATTTATATATGGCCAGCACGAACCTTCGCATATTACATTAACAATTTAACATGACTAAGTCAACTTTGAGGGAGATATAGAAAATACATGAGAAGCCAGAAGAGAAAAATTATTATAAAGAAAGAAGTACGACATATTCGCTCGTTAAGAGGGCTAGACATTGTTAACTGATTTCGGACTTGAAGAAAGTTTGGTTTTGGTACATTGTTAATATTGTATTAGTATTAATTAGCTCCAAGCCAAGAAACAACAGGGTTTAAATGTATAAATATCATTCAAATTCACTAGAAATAATTGTTTGGACACATGCATTGTCAACTCTTCATCATACTTTCCGTATATCAGAATTAAAAATGGTTGAGATTGACCATTGAGCTAATTTTTGTATTAGGTAATAAACAAACATATCATCTAGGAGTATAATACATACGCGAAAATGTTATAGAGTGCACTGTTAAATATATATATATGAATGTATATATATAGAGTACACTGTTAAGCCTTTAACGGTCAAAGTTAAAAAAAAAAAAAATTTGATCCAATACCCTAGAGTTTAGTTTATCCTTTTAATGTATAATATATATTAAAAAATAATATTTTTATTAAAGATTTTATTTTTATTTTTTTATTTTCATATCCTTGGATGCTTATGGGTATAAATTAATTAAACAATAATCTTGAGCACTTTAATTACTTGCCTCTGAAGAAATAGGAATTAAAGACCTACTATAATTTAGTGAAATAGAAAAGGAAATCCCACTCTCTCCATCATACGGTTGAATTAATCGTTTTATTTTTCTTCTTGATTTTGACAGGGAACTTGCCCAAATGGCGAACTTATCTTTAATTTGACTCTTGCGTAATTTGTTTATAGCTGGGATTGACGGAGCTTGCTTGTCGGCAAGAGGCGACAGGAAGACTCTACTTACAAGTATTTTCAATCCCAATTTAAGGATAGCCAACACAATTGTTTCGTAATCTTTCCACCTTATATATATAGAATATTATATGGTATAGAATATTTATGAGGTGTGTGGCGTTGCACATTTCCCCAAAGGGAAATGACGTTATTTCGGTTCGATTTTTTTTTTTTTAAAATCGACAAGAAGGGTCTAAGCTGTCAGATTTGGAATAGATTTGGAACCTGGAGGTGGTGAGCGGACAAGATCTGGAATAGATCTAAGCAACAACAGGTCTTGGTGGGGGGTTGGGTTTGGCTACTGCCGGTGGTGGTGATGGCAGTAGGTGGCGAGGTATAGGAGACGAAGCATTGATGGGTGGTGTTGGGGCAAAGGGTCTGACAGTAGGTGGTGAAGATTTTGGGGTGGTGGCAATGGTAGTAGGTGGTGGGGGTGTACGTAGAGGTGTCAAAAAGGGTAGGGCTAGCCTAAGCCCAGTTAAACCTTAGAAGAGTAGGACTGGGTTGGACCTAAACCCTGTTTTGAAGGGTCTATATTAATGAGGCCCAACTCAAATCTTAAAAGCTCAAGGCTCTTACCAAATTCATTCAATATCAAATTCCTGAATTACAGCTCAATTTGGGATCTGTTCTTCATCACCGAGCTCACTTGCCTAGGCTAGTTCAACATTATCATTGCGACAACCCGGAAAGTTTCTACATTTTCCCTTCCTTCTCATTCGTGCTGCTTTGCAATCTTCATTTAACCTCATCAAATATATGAATCTAAGAAAGAACCAAAAGAGGGAAAATCATATAAAGAGGTTAATTTTCTCGAGTCCCTATCTTAATTTTCTCGGTTAAGATTGATTGCCTCCACTGGTTAGTTCACAGTCGATCTGAATGTCATACAACTTTTCCCTGACTAATCTTTATAATCTTTGGTACAAGTGAGATGCTGCCGGCAAGAAGAATAAAGAAGATGTTGCAGGCGAGAAGAATAAAGATAAAGTGAAGAAAAGAGAAAGAGATGAATCAGAATGAAGAGTGAAGACTTAGAATGACGAGAAGAAGATTTGAATTTAGAACAATCTGAAATTGGAAATGGAATTATTAAATTAATAATAATTAAAAAAAAAACCTTTGGACTTATCCAGTCTAAGCCTGACTCAGTCCTAATTAAAAAGGACTCAACCCAACCCGATTCTATTTCTTAAGGACCTTGATATATTCAGTCCAGCCCATATATAAGCGGGTCAGGGCCTGACCCCAAACCTTTTTGACACCTCTAGATGTAGGAGACGGTGCATTGATGGGTGGTGTTGAGGCAAAAGGTTTGGGGTGGTTGCCGTCTCTGGATGCAATAGGTGGTGGTGACCTCCATCTTGCTCTTTTTCCTTTTTCTTTTTTGTTGATTTGTCGAATTTGGTTGCCGTCTCTAGGTGTAAAGTTGGGTTGTCGGTGCTCGCTCTTTTACTCTAAAATTTATTTATTTGAAAAAGTAGGGACAAAACAACATCGTTTCGCTTAAGCGCACACAAATTTGGTGTGCGACGCTGCACACACCAGTAGCACTATATATATATTTATTTATTTGAATCCCTAGAAGCCATCAGCTTCATTAATAATTTCAAGAAACTCCTTTTTTTTTCCCTAATTTTTATAAATATTCTACATACTTTCATTTTCATCGAATAAATCTTGACAGCTTGTGATATGAATTAATTTCTTATGAAGATTTATTTGTATGACGAAAGATTGTTTCAACTTAATTTGACTGAAGATATTAATTTCAGCACTTGTAATAACAAGGACAGAAGAAAAGAATTAAAGAGAAGAAATCAAAGCTATAGCTCATAGAAGAGAATATATATATATATATATATATATGTTTGACTCTAATATTTGTACTGGAGGATTATTAATTAGTACTTATGAGATTAATATTTCGTTATTGATTATTAGTTATTAATATATAGCCTATATATAATTGATGATCAGTTCACTCTTCGGCAATTGGTCCTAATCTGTCCGGCCGAGCCGGTGAGTGGGTCAAGCTAACTTTATCATTGCATTAGCAAAATCTCCCGAGAAAGAAACCATGTCGGAAGCATAGTGGGAGACTTGCGAGTCTGTGCCACCACCGGATCCGTTAAAGAGCTGCTGATCCGAGTGCAGAAGCCCCTTTTTTGAAACCAAATTGGCGTAGTAAGCATTATCAAACTTGAACGGAGATGTAGGATCCAAGTTAGAAAGGTCGTCGTCTCCTCCGGTGGGAGGGCACCTCGATTTCAATTCTTCAGCGTACGATGGGTTTATGTTCGATTCATTGTATAGGCGGGTTCGAAAATTTAGGCACCTAGCTTTGCCAATGGTATGAGCTCCTGAACAAGTCCAGAAAATATGTTAAATACTCGGAACTAAATGATTATCCGCATGCTACATAATAGATCCTCCATTTTTAAATTGAATATCCTGAGTATGATTTAAAAAAAAAAAAAAAAAAAAATTGACCTAGTTAATTTCAACATTGTAATGTCACTTTTTTTAATAAAAATTTAACGAATGACATATTTAATTCTGGACGGATTGAATAATAAAACAAATTTAGGTCATGAATGCATGAGAATTATTAGCATGTACTTACCAGAGAGGGCTACCATTTCCTGGGATGTAAAACCTTTTCTTGAGAATTGGGGAATGAGGGCATCAAGATCTAAACCTGGTGGAGGAATGTCGATATTTGCTGCAGTAAAATTCGCAGTGGTCGAGTCCCTTCTACCCAAAGAAACAGGCCAGCCAGGGCCACCAAGCTAAAATTAAAGTTCCCAAATTAATTACACATTTAATTGCTACTGCTAATTAAAAAGCTTGTTTAATTACTGGAAGAAGCTTTTCCAATTTCAATATAAAAAGTGGAAAAGAAAAATGTTAAAAAAAAAAACAAAAATAATTTGTTTTACTTACAGCCACAACTCCATGCATGGCAGCAAGAGTCAAAGTATCTGCACAGGAAACAACTCCAGGACATTTCTTCTCCAATTCAGTTTTAATATCGTCAATCACGTCGAATCCTTTTATTGAGTTAAGATTCGGAAGGGCTGTCTTCTCTCCCCTGAAGTTTTCTGTATCATCCAATAACACTGATGCATCACATCCCTGTACTCCAGTCAAGAAAGGAAAATGAAAATCAAATCATAACCATTAATATTCAACTCTTGAGTGACAAGTGTTAAAAATATGAACTTAAGCCTAATTCAAGTACATAAGTTAGGTCAAGGACCTTAGAATATGAGTTTGAGCGAAACTCAATCCCAAAAGCTAATTCAATGAAGAAGGACTATCCAAATCCATATATAATTACAATTTGACCTTACAAATATCCAACATTGGATACTCAACGACAAGTAAAGAAAAACAGAATGTAAACGGAGATGAAGACTTGCTTGGACAAAACAATCGTGGAAATGTAAACGGAGTAAGACTGCTGCAGTGCTTGGATCTCTTTCAACAGCAGAATAAACGGCTAATTTGACAGTATAAATGGCATTAGGGCAGGTATTAGCATAATAGTTTGGGGACAACTGATCACGAGCAGATGTGATCATTCCGGCAGGGAGGAGGAGAAGGAACGACAACTGAATTAATGCTAGAGAAACATTATTATTCTTTGATGATGAAGAAATGTAGGAGTTAGCCATGGCCAAATGTAGTTGGGTTTCAAACGAGAGTACACAGCACGTAAGATTTTATAGCGAAGATAGAAGAGGCAGAATAGGTACCTCACTGTACGTACATTTTCCTCAACCTTCACTTGTCAACTTTTACCGTCGGATAGGTAGAGATAGACCAATCCTAAACTACAAGTTAATTTCCAAAACTAGTAAGCATGCACAATTAAGAAGATAATTTACTTGCTTCCGGAATAGGCGTCAAACTTTCTTAAATATGTTGCATGGCCTACATACTGTATATTTATAGATATAGCACCATTCTATTTTAGGGTTTGGTTCTTAAGCAGTTATGATTTTTACCAAAAAAAAAAAAAAAAATCATTTTCACGTTTATATTTCTTTTTCATTTTTTTAAAAAATCTAAGATATATATTTCGTTATTAATTACACGAGTCTCACTACTAATTATACAATTATATTTCTTTTTCATTTTTTTAAAAAATCTAAGATATACAATGTAGAGTCACTTCATAAGATATATAACTGCGTTTGTGCATCAACAAAGAAATAATCAGATGGACAGGAATAAACTATAGCCTTGATAATAGTTTTGATGCCTAAATTAGGTTTTTCCGTAATCAAGTTATTGAGAGAGTAGAAGTGTTCTCTTTTTCTTGGTGTGTTGTGTGAATATGTTTTGATCATGACGCCTCCTTCCGCAGAATTAGACTTCTTTTCCATAGGATTTTAGTTGTTAGAGAGGATTGAGGAACTTGCCCATCAATCTTTAGAGTTTTTACTAGAGTTGTAGCCCCAATTCGATTGCGGGCTTTTTGGCCTGACCCTTTGAGGCTAAGGGCTAAGGAGTGCTTTGATGGGGTTAGATTGAGCTGGCTCAAGGGTATTTTGTTTACTAGTATATATTGTATTATACTATTTATTATTTTATTAGTTGGAATTGTTAGTTTATTTTTTTATATTTTTATAAATGATTTATGTTTATTGTTAATTCATTTTTTTGAATAGAGATTTAGAATTTAGTTCAGTTTTACTTTTTTTAAATATAATTTGCCTATTGTTATTTAGTTTTTTAAACTTTAATCCTTAGTTTGCTTTTACTTTTTAAAAAATGTAAATTAGTTTTCTCTTATTTAGAAAGAAATCTTATTAATTACAACTTCGTTTCCTTATTTACAATTTATTACGATTTTTTGTTATTTTGATAATGATATTTATAATGTAAAATTTTTTTTAAATAAATCTTGGTTCATGCGTCAGGCTGGCCCTCAGATCTTGAAGCCTAACCCTCAGAACTTGAAGTTTTGGCTTGGGTTAGGCTTTGGATGACAAATTTTAAAAATGAGACCAATTCAACTCGACCCTTTAAAGTCTCTGACCCATGGACCGAATTAATCCATTTTGACACCTCTAATTGTTACTAGGAGTTCATCAATTTTTTAAAAAGATATCATCTATAATTTTGTCTGAAAAAGATACCATCCATGCTTTCGACCTCTCGACCTCAAGCTTTAAGGTTCCCTCGATCCTGTGCTCCAGGGGTTCATTTGACCTTCTCTTCCCTGACCTCGAGTCTCCTTTGGGCCTTATAATCCCTAACTTCTCTTCTTGGTTAAGCTTTTCTTCGACTTTTGGTTGACCTTTTTAAAGTGGGCCAGTAACAAAAGAAATCCTCATTTGGATTCGAATATTAGATTATAACCTATTCAATCATCAATAATAATATTCATTCATCTGGGTAAAAGAAAGCTCTTTTTAATTAAGACTTCAAAATTTACATAGAATTAATCTTAATTTATATTTCTTTTACCATCCATACCATTACTTTTTAATTTTCTTTTCTCTTTAACCGTATCAATAGAATTTAGAAGTTTATATTCTCTAGGATATTCGCCGTACTTGAAGGATGGGATCCTAAAAAATAATTCTGTCCACACACAATAATTTTGTTAATGAACTCAAAAGGCAAAATGACAAATAAAGTAAAGTACAGTATTTTCCTCGTACATCAACAATATCAATTCTCAAATTATCCTGGAACTGGCAGGCTTTATTGACACCAATACCATTTTGGAATATTCAGAAACATAAGACAAAAAGAAAAGTACAACTTGAAAGAAGCCACAAGACATATAGAAAGAAACACAACCATTAGGCTGTGATCAAAGTTTTCCAATTTCAGTAAATAATATATATTAAAACCCACTAATTGCGTACTAATTGCTTCTCCTGCAATTAGTTCTGATCTGTCCATTTGTGCCAGTGAGAGGGCTAAGGTTTCCCATTTTCACCATAGCATTAGCAAAGTCAGTGAAGAAAGTATTCGAGTTTGTACTGTATGTCGTGACCTGAGCATCGGTAGATCCTCCATTGAATAGCTCCTGATCCGAATGCAGAAGTCCCCTTTGGCTTCTTAAATTCGCAAAGTACGCATTATCGAAGGACGTCGGACTGGTAGCATCCAGAGGAGAAAGATTGTTGTCATTTCCGTTTCGGGGACAATTTGATCTCAACGAGGTGGCGAATGTGGAGTTTATGTTAGCATCGTTGTAGATTCTGCCCCGGAAGGTGGTGCACCTTGCTTGGCCTATGGTGTGTGATCCTGCATGGAATGGAATCGAGGTTGGTCAGTATTACACATATCTTTTTTTTTTTTAACTTATAATTGTCTTTCTTCTCAATGAATAGAGGAGAATATTAAATGATGGGTAAAATTATTATGCGTTAATTTAACTATAACGAACAATTCAAAATTGAACATATACCGGAAAGCGCCACCATTTCACGGGCGGAGAAACCTTTGTTCGAGAAGGAAGAAATGAGGCCATTAAGATTGGAAGTCGGTGGGGGGATGTTATTACCGACAGCATTTAGGCTCGCCGTGGTTGAGTCCCTCCTGCCTAGCAAAACGTTCCAGCTAGGACCACGTAACTGGAAAATAAATAGAAATTAACAAATGTAGAAAGTATATATATATATATATATTCGGTTGTCAGTGGCAAAAGCATAAATAATTCCATTGAAGAGATGGAAAAATTCTCAATCATTCTAAAACTTTCGGTCAAGCTTTTACCATACCGCGTCTTTAATAAACCCTACTTTGCTCAAAATTACAAAAAAGGGCCCTGGTTGTTTTTAGGAGAAGTGGATGTAATTGTCAATTATTCATTACGTTGCGTCACAGTATCATGCAAACATGGTGCTACTTGGGAAAGGAATAAAAGGTTCTTACCGCAACAACCGAGTCACGAGCAGCAACAGCCAAAATATCAGCACAAGAAACAACACCTGGACATAAATTCTCCACACGAGTCTTGATGTTATCTATCACCTCAAATCCTCTCAATGAGTTGTTATTCGGAGGTGCCGTTTTCTCCCCAGTAAAGTTTGCCGTGTCATCCAACAGCACTGAAGCATCACATCCCTGTTCATACAATAACCAAAAAATCACATCATCACTATATTAATATTTTACCATTCAAATTCCCACTCAAAATAAATAAGAAATATATGTACACACACATGAAATTCCTTCATTAATGTCTTGATTATTAAAAGGTGAGAAAAATCGTAACATCCTACGATAATTTTGTTCCGAACCATATTTTGTTCTAGCTAGAAAATGATCATGCATGTAAGACGAAGGAGACGAAGAAGAAGAAATTATTAGTGACTTGCATTTACGAAACAATCGTGGAAATGGAGACGGAGTAAGGAAGCTCCCGTGCGGGGGTTACTTGACACGGCAGAGTTCACTGCGGTCCTTATCGTGGAGAGGGCATTAGGGCAAGAGCTTGAGTAAAAGTTTGAAGACAACTGAGCGGATGTCATTCCAAGAAGAAGAACAAATGACATAAAGATAGCTATTATAGGAATCATTGGCCGCAATGGATAAAACGAAACCATGACTGAGAAAATCCTAAAGAAAGTAGTACTCTTGGGTTTAGTTTGTTCGTGTTCTTTCCTTGGGATGCTTCATGACCTATTTATACTCGAATTTGCTAATGTATTACAGCTATAATATTATAGTTTTCATTTTTTTTAATATATATAATTTTATTTTGAGCATTTACTTCATGGTCTTAGTCAACCCGTTCTTGCCCAAAGTAGGGTGCCAATTTGAGATGTATGCACATCCGATCCATGGTTCTTTCAACTTTAAAAACAAATTCTAAAATGAAGAAAATGGTATGCATGGGTATGTGTATAACATATAATAATTGGAAACTTTGTCCTCAATTGTTCAATTATTCATGGGGAAGGAAATGATTCCTTCTCTTTTTCAACCATCAGAGAAGATTTGATGAATGGTCATTGGTTCTCTTTAAACATCAAGTATTCAAATTTAGGGACATCTGACTTAAATTTTTTTTTTTTTTTCTAAGGTTTTGCAAAAGTGGTGTACCTGAGATATTATAACAAGTGTTAAAAATATATATATATATATATATATATATATATATATATATTTATATATATATATCCAAGAACTCGACTACGTTCTAATTAGC
>JAOXNR010000029.1:11095468-11122831 GCA_028571225.1 Parsonsia alboflavescens | reverse complement strand
CCCACCACTAATACATTGTTATTGATTAACTTTTTTCTTTGCATTACTATTCAAGTAATTAAAAAGATTATTTAATTTGACTTTGAATTTTTCCCCTAATCTTTATCCCCTTTTTTTTAATGATTATATATGTGTATGAAGATATGACAGGATTTCATATGATATTAAAAATCAATAAGTACTCCACCAATTAATGTAGAATAAATGTCTTAATATACTTCTTCTGATTCTTCTATAATAATTCACGTATTATATGAATCTTTTGGTTTTTTTTTTTTAAAAAAAATTCTTCAGCACTTCATAAAATGACAAAAGAGAAAGGGAAAAAATAAATAATCTCCAGATATTAATATCATTTGTTGTGGCTGTGTTTATATTTTTTATTTTTAGTTGAATAATTCACAGTAAAATTTGATCGAGTTTATCTTCCCTGTTGCTATACATATAATAAAATCAAATTTTACCAAACTACAAGACAAGACTAAAGATATATTCTTGGATGTCAAAGAGCCCATCAATTATTGAATTGAAGTCTATATTAATTTGGATAGCATTCAGTACATTTAACCAACTTATTGTGCTAAAACTTGGAGCTTCAATAGAAAATGAACATCTAAACACTCAAGAGAAGAAAGGATGATGGTGGAAAAACAATTAATTAAGTTATTAACTTTTTCTTCTCTGTTTTTTTTTTTTTAAATTCTTTGCAAATCAAAGTAATTTTCAATTCCACACAAGTGATAATTTTACTTTCCTTTCTAGAGCAGGAAGGGGGGAAAAATTTTAAATTAAAAGAAGAAGAAATGAAAGAACGAATGGTCGAAGAAACCGATTTGGGGGAAGTGCTAGGGGGTTAAGGGTAAAGGGGCGGGATTATAAAATGAAAATTTTTTCTTTAACAAAAAGAGGGGAAAAAAGATGAAATATAATAAGAAAAAAATAAAAATGAAAGAGAAATATGAAGAAATAATTAAAAAGAGTAAGTGTGAAATCGGAGTTTTGGAGTGTTTTTTTATAAGCTACTTTTATAACTTAAATAAAAAGTCAAATAAAAAAATGAGGAATAAAAGAAAAAAAATGAAAGAAAAGTAAAAAAGAAAAAAAATTATGAAAGAAAATATAGGGGAAAATGTGAAATATTAGAAGAAAAAATGAAAGAGGAATGTGAAGAAATGATTAAAAAGAGTAAGTATGAAAATTTGGAGTGTTGCGTTTTTTTTTTCATCAAACTAACTTTGCAGCCTAAAATGTTATTAAAATAAAAGTGTTTTTTTTTTTTTAATTAAAAGAAAGAAAGAAAGGAGGGAAAAAGAGAAGAAGAAAAAAAGTGAAATATAAGAAGAAAAAAATAAAAATGAAAGAGAAATGATTAAAATGGGTAGGTATGAAAATTGAAAGGTTGGAGTGTTGTTTTTCTTTCTATAAGTTACTTTCCAACTCAAAGGAAAAGTTAAATGTGTAATTATGATTAATCATGTTTAAATCCTTTATAAATCATGATTAAATGATTTAAATGTAAATAAGTGTGATTTTTTTATTTTTAATTTAAATGAGTACTTGAATACTCATTTTGCCACCTCTAGGATATGGTAATTTCTAGATGCCATATGAAGTTCTGTTTTAATATATTTTGGAACTTGTGTTGTAAAATTTCAAAAGTATATATGAGTAAGATTTATAATAACAGCAAATAGTGTTGCAGGGAGACTTTGTAAATTGCTCTAATCTATGGAGTAGTTTGGCTTTGTATCTCTTATTATATATATTTGTATATCACTTCTTATTACATCAGTAAAAATTTGAATGTGTGTCCTTAAAAGATTCATAGGGTTTAGTTTATTTTTATAGAGTTTAATATGTAAAATATATTAAAAAATAATAATTAAAGGTTACATTTAAGATTTTTATTAATATAATAGTAAGTGTTGCACAAATATATAAAAGGGGATTCAAAACTAAGAAAAAAAGAAAGGTTATAGATTTATGAGTCGCGTAATATTTTCTATGTAACGATATGTCTTATAAGTTGTAGTTTACGTTCAAAATTGAACTTTGTAACTATTTCTATTTTCAATTGTTTACGATTAAGTATTTCTTCCACTAAATCTGTTATTTTAACATACACTGAGCCCAAAAAGGACTCCCAAAAGTGTTGGGCAACCTATACATGTAAAGCCCAAAGTGGATTGGAGACTTTTTGAATGAAAAGCCCAATATCCAGTTTTAGTTAGTTATTATTTTCCTTTTACTTTTTTTAATATATTAAATTTTACAAATTTTTATATTAATTTGCTCATTTCATTTTTCTTTCTTTTTTTTTTTTTAATAAAAAGGGTACCTAGGCTATTTTAGCCTTCAGTGGAATCTTTAGAGAAAAAATGTTAACCGAATTTATAATTCGAACTCATGACCTTATAGTCATAATCGAAATGAATATATTTACCACTCTGATTAAATTTCAAATTTGAAGGGGAAAAGAACACATTGATCAATAGATTGCATAACAATAAGAAATTGGTAAATTTCCTTCTTTACCACTTTTGCTATGATTCAATTAATCATATCTT
The DNA here is from genome assembly GCA_028571225.1 of Parsonsia alboflavescens. Lineage (NCBI taxonomy): Eukaryota > Viridiplantae > Streptophyta > Magnoliopsida > Gentianales > Apocynaceae > Parsonsia > Parsonsia alboflavescens. Next base: position 11,120,264 of record JAOXNR010000029.1, on the reverse strand, counting down.
TTACCACTACAGTAAAAGGATTTGATAGTATTTTCTTCCTTGGATCCTTTTTCTACAACAAGAAATTAAGGTGAAGAGATGGCATGATTAGGGTGAAAGGTTAATCTTCACTACTTCCACTCCAATTCCTTATAGCTTGTACCACTGCTTGTTTAACCATTTGGGCATCTATACTGTCAACCTCTCCTTCTTTCTGCAAAACCAAAACTTATCAAATAAAGGTAAATCCAAGCAAAATGTGAATGTGTAATAATGAACTGTGATTAACACAGACTGTTACATTATCAGTGTGCATTAACATAATAATTGTTATCACAATGGAGAAAATTAACAAAGAAAAAGAATGGTGTCTAATTTTTATTAGCTTATGTTTTTCATTAACTAATTTTCATTTCCAAGCGATTAAAAATAAAATTATTGTATATATTCTATTGTGGACAGAAGGAGGTTTGTTTTTTTTTTTTAATCCATCCCCTTCCTTCCTTTGAGGATCAACATACTTTCATGTTATCTTGTTTCGAACTCGAGACTTTATGGTTCAAAGTTAAATTAGCAAGACTTAACAGGGAAGTAATATAAAAATGCATGAACCTTTGAAGAATTTGATGTACAAGTATATATTCTGCAATCTCTTAACAAAAATACCAAGCATTAGAGAGACAAACTTTCTTACTTCACTAACGGCTTCTAACCGAAAGTTATCCGAGCAAGAAACCCTAGCATCCAGCACTTCCAGGCCTAGCTCCTCAAATGCTTCCAGTATAGACACAAGAAGTCCCGGGCAGTTCCTTTCCGAAAACACGTTAACCAAGAAACCCTTCTCTAGGGTTTCGACTTTTACCTGTTGGACATTTTCATATGCATATATAGTTCAGGATATATATTAACGTTGCTATAAATAGAAAATGGTAGCTAATTAATTTGCATACATATACCACGGGTAAGCCGGTATCCTCATCTGAGCTTTGTGAAGTGGCAATGTCATGATTTAATTTATCTACTCTTTCTTTAAGTTCTTCGATATACTTCGAGGCATCTACAAGAATTGATGCAGTATTCACCTGCCAAAATAAAAACAAAATTATCAAACAGTTACAAAAGGGAGGCCAACTTTCAGTTCAAACATTACATCAAATCAAGTCATATATATTTACTGAATAAATAGTTAATAGTTACTAGGTAGTACTCCATTATTATTATCAGCCTTATATTTAATTACTACGGTGAAAAGTAAATTTTATAAGGAGTACAAATTCAAGAATACATTCAAATGATCTTAATAATTACTATACCAGGAAGCTGACTAGAAAATTGATTAATTAAAGAACAATTAATCATCTTTGAAAGATTTCTTCAGCCCTTAGCTTTAACTTGATTATTAATTACATAGTACATGATCTCTGCAAACTTCCCGATGGGAAATTAATAGAGATAAGGGCAAAAAAATTCAATAAGAGATCTCCGATGGATCATGAATTTATTCATTTCATTGTTTAATTATTATTAGGAGTTTCTGTTACTGTTGGATTAATTACAAATAAAAGAAAATCCAAGATATAAGAATAATAATAAATTGACCATCCTCCATAGTATATATAGAAATTATATAAGGGAAATGAATGAAAAAACAACAGGAATAATTAATTAAAGAGAGAAGCATCATGATATGGAAGTTCAAATTCACCGCACTGGAGTTTGTGGCAGAACGAAGCTGTTGCAACTTCTCATAAAACTCTGCCTTCTTCTGCTCCTTTCTGCTGTTGCTGCTGGAACTCATGATATTCCTTAATTTTCTTCTAATTAATTCTTTGAGATTTACCAGCTGATCCCAAAAAAGTCTCTCATGGTGCTTCAGGGTTTTCAGTTTTCGAATTTGGGAGGCCTTTTTAAAAGGGAGAAGATATGATGAAGAGCTCTCTCTCTCTCTCTCTCTCAAGTCTTAACCTATATGTGTGATCCTTTTTGTTTGTTTCCTGCATGAGTAGTTTGTTTATGACGTCAATTTAATATTCTTCTCATCCATCCTTGTGAAATGACATATTTACCTTCGAGCTACAATACGTGACTAACTGAAAAAAAACAAAAAAAATAATAATAATTAATGCATTTATTTTGAAATATTTTCTTCTTTTTTCTCTTTCTAAACCTTCACTTATTTTTTGAAATGAAATGACATAACATATATATAGAATTTGACAAGAGATCACCAATAATAGGAATGTTCTGTTGGGATGGATTGGATCTGTACCTCTGCCAAAGCGTTATCCACACATTCACTATTTTCAATATTATTACCTCAAATTTTAAGGTGCTTTCATGAATTTTGAAAACTTTCTAACAAATATATCTCTCTGAAACCCTGCAGGTTTATTAAATTAGATCCCTAATCCAGAAATAAAAAGCTATCCAGATTATGCACAGGAGCTTCAGGTTTTCTTAAACTGAAAATCCATGCTGCTTCTCCACCGTGGTTTTTATAGGGACAAATGGTCGTGGAATAAGACAGCCAAGCTGATTCTTGAACCCTAAATTAAATACATACACGGTTGGCCATCAATTTTAATTTTAATCACTTAATACAGAAGACAAGATTATCCTAATTAATTACACTAATATATATTCATACGTATTAAATTAAATTAGACAGCAGAGCAAGTTGCATTTTTAATTTGCACACTCCATAATATAGGCGATTGATAAGTACTTATATAGTAAGAATTTGAATTGTATATAGGAGTATTTTGGTAAATTTATATATATATATATATATATATATAGAGAGAGAGAGAGAGAAGTAACGTTTTGCATGAAGCATGCACGAAAGGGAATAATATATATATATATATATTTATATATATATATATATATATATATATAAATTCATCTCAATCAAAGGTAATTACAAAGCCCAGAAGGAGAGAAGAAGTGAAAGAACAAAAGGATGACGGCAGAGAGAGGGATCCATCAGAGAGAAAAAATTAGGATACAACGAAGACTCAAAAGAGATCCCCCCGTGAGACGTGTTTGGAGGGATTCAATATTGACAGCTAGTATATAATACCACAAATACACAGGAATTCATCACAACTCAATCTTTCACACTTTTTTTTCCTCTCCTTTGGATATATTGATCATCAGTCCCTCTCTATCGTAAATTCATAAAATCTCACATATACATATTCGTGTCACGAGTCGTGTTTTCTTCTTCTTCTTCTTTCGACCTCATTTCTTTTTTAATTTCACGAAAGACGCTCATATATAAAATAAATAAACACTTATAATTCGAACATATAAATTTAAAATTATGATCGATCACCATACAATACAATATATTATTAAATAAACCCCGTGTATTTTTTTCATAAATTAATGAAACGAAATATTATGTTTCTTCCATTACTTTCCTTTCTTGTTCTTGTACATATTAACAAACAGTACGATCTCCTTCATGGTTGATCACTAAAAGAGAGAATATTTTGAAATCACGTGCTTTCCTTCCAAATTAAATTTCATAATTGCTTCTGCAAGAGTAGGGCTCATGAGATATCAAAAAATGCCTCCTACTTTACTTTGTCAGGGACAAAGACTCCACAAAGACATGCACATCTCCTCGGCCCTCTCTATGTATATATTCAACGTGTTTTGCTCCTACACGTACTTGAACTTTAGTACAATTTAATGTCGTCATTCCGGGTTTGGTCAATTTTTACTCACTGAAGTCATCATGAATTCAAAATATTCAACCATGGTCATATATCTCTAATTCCCAGAATATTGGTGGATAAGAATCAAGCATTATAATTGGGACACTTTTAATTTACCTATATATCCTAGCAGTACAATTTCAATTTCTAGGTGTGCTAAAATTAATAAAATTCTCAATATATGTGCAATTGAGTTATAGGTTATTTAATTTCGTGGAAGGGATCTTTACTACTACATAAAGCATATATATAAAGACAAGCATGCAATTATCGTTGACAACTGTATGGCAATTTTTTTAAAATATATATATATATATACTACTAGCAATATTAATCCTTTGGGATACTCCAAAGACTATATATAGGGAGATTCCAATTCTCAACGAAAGCTCCTAAAATAGAAGACAACTATCACTTCACAAACAAGATCATGAATTTTGGTCCACGAGTTATTTTACATATTTTCTTTCATTATTAAATTAATAAATAAAACCAACAATTTTTTCCCTTTTATATGATCGGTATATGCTGATCATCATCTGCCATGAGATGAAGGGAACTTGAAAGATCCAAGAAAATTTTTGGGAAAAAAGAAAAAAATGAAAAAAAGGGTTTTAGGGTTTTCTCCAGAATGGTGAGCAGAAGATTGATAGTGTTGAATATTAATTGATAAAATGTTTGTCAGCTTTCTAACAAAGACAAATCAAAACGTACCCACCAATTCACATGTGTGCATTAATCATCACAACAAAACAATCGACCACATAAACAGATCGATATTGTGCTGCTGCTCCAAAGCTTTGTCCATTCCCCAACCTCCAATTTTCCCATTTCAATTCATCATAGCCACTATAATATATAGCCCCTCTCTGCTGGAACCTCTCTCTTTGTGAGTTCCCTCCACCACTACTGTTTTGCAAATTCATACAATTTCAGTATGGGCTTGCTTAGGATCATCATCATCTCAATTACTTCTCATATAAATAAATAAATATATATATATATATATATTTATTTATTTATTTATTTATTTATATCATATTATCAAATCACAATCTTTTTTTTTTTTAAGGTCACAATCTTGATATTGTTATTCATAATATCTTTTATTACACTTTCATAAAATTAATATTTCATGGTTAATTATAATTAAAGATGTTTGACAATGATTGATAACTAGTCTAATGATTAAATTAGATAATGGTTACTAAGTCATTTGATTTTTTCCTTCAACGCTTTTGCTAGATGGTATATATTATTGGAAAGGAACTAAAGCCGTGGACAAGTTTTTCTTTTTTTTGTTTTGCATACTTTTTCCCTTCATTGATATTCCATTTACCTCTTTTTCTTTGCTAGTACTCAAAACATGATATGCAACTCTAACCATCTCTTTCATTTCATGAGGTGACTTTGTTCTTATCACAATATATATTTATTTTGTTACAAAGCAATCTAAATACAATGATATCATAATTGTAAGCGGCACCATTTGAGATCGATAAGTCTTGAGTTTGAGACATAATGAAGATGGGTAGAGAATCACTGTTGATCCAGGGGGTCGGGTATAGGGAGGGGTGGGTGAAAATAAAAAGTATAATGATATCATAATTCATATATATATATATATATATATATGTATTCTTTTCCCAAAAATATTCTTATTAAATCAAGAATGAAAATGCAGCTAATTAAACCAGTAAAAACCCAAGCCATCCAAAGTAGGATGTGACTCTAGGCCTGCTTGTGTTGTGGCTGTCAGATTTTCTTAGGTAGACATGTGAGTGTGTATGCACTATTTGCTGAATGCTATTGGAATTGAAGATTAAGACAGAATAGAGAGAACACTACTACAGTGGTACGTAATAAGCAAATCTGATGTAATTAGGAGATCAGGACATGAAGTTCACGGGTAAGTTTCCAATTATAGAACATAAAAATTCTAAAGAGAAAATGTTCATTGCCATACATTAATCACAGCATGCATGTCCTCTCTTTCTTTTTTCTGATTATTGAAGCATGTCGGCTAGCTATATCCATACTGCACATCCTGAAAGCAACCGTCCGAATTTCTTTAATTATTTCTACTTTTTTCTTTTTTTTTTACCACCACAAAGTATCTGAAGAAGATAGGTACGACCCAACCATTGTCATGAATCATATATGATCAAAGCCTTTTCCTCTTGATTTTCCCCAACAAACTGGGAGAGTGAAAAAGAATCAGGGACCTTTTTGAGAAATAAGAAGCCTTTGGTTTAGTTTTTAAGGACTGACCCTTTCATATCTCTTTTTTTTTAATCTTGACAAAATTGTTTGGGGCTACTTGAGAGAAGAAGGGATCCTTTATATTCATGCATTGAATATGAAAGAGATGTCATTATCAGGTCTTTTCATTTGGGAAGATGAGATGAGTCTTCCCGGGAACAAAATATATATGATCATAGTTGGCATTTTGGCAATTTTGAACGAGTTTTTTTTCAAGATTCGAATGATTATGGTCCTCCCTCGTGGATACAGCTCTAGAACTAGTTGTCTCCATCGAGACCGTGACAGGTATGGGTTCAAGGCTCCGTCTCAAAAAAAAAAAAAAAAAAAAAATCCAGATCCCGGCATACGTGGTTTAATTTAGTTATGTACATCATAGTTTGATTAAGTAATGAACAACAAATTAATACGGTAGCTAGCTTAGCTAGGCTCTCTATTTTGTGCCCAAAGGAAAACAACTCTAAACTATACTTCTTGTCTTGTCTTGTCTTGTTAGTAAATAATTGGTACAAATATTTTGTAAAATGCTTCAAATATATATATTCTTTGGCCCAGACTCATATATGGGCTTTAAATGCTCTATTAGATTCCAGCTTCTCAACTTTGACTCCCTGATAGCCCAAAGTGAAGGAGCCCATTTGGATCTACTTTCTTTGTGGTCCACTAATTGGAGGTTTTCAGTTTTGACATGGCTAGGTGTTTTAAGCATAATTGATGTTGTTAGCGGTGGACGGCTTGTTGATCTTGATCATGAAGTTTGGGAAGCAGTTGTTGAGAAAATGTAAGCTAAAGTCTAATGGGGAAAAATGAAAATTCTTGCTCAAGAACTCAATAGCCTTAACCTAGATTACCAAAACAAATAAAGAAAGAAAAGAATCAAGAAATGAGGAGACTGACATGAGGGTTGGAGATGTACGGACTTGATTTCCCATGCAAGAACCTGCATTTCAAAAAAAAAAAACAAAGGATGATCTCGAGAAGGCTTGGGAAATCGTGGCGGTGGATGGTGAAGATGGAGAGATTTCCAAAGGTGAGGGTTGTTATTACAGTAAAAAACACAATTTAGATCGTGAATTGGGGAAAGAGGAGAGGTTTTGGTTGGATTTCAAGTTTTGGGACGAAACAGGATGAGGTGGTTGGTCAAAGAAACACTGCACTTGGAATTATGAGGAATTTTTTGACTACTGTCCCAGAGTCAGTGATGAGGAGAAGAAACTGGAATCCATTAGAAGGATGTCAACAGAAAGGTAAAACATTTTTCAATGATCTTTTGCTGTTAACAAATGTATTATGATTGTTAATTGTTCTTAGTTTTATGTGCAGTTTTCATTGACCATCACCATTTTTAAGTCTCTATACCAAGGAAGACAACATAATCCATAGAGATAGCAGTAGTACAAAGTGAAGAAAGATATTCTTGGACTTGCAAATCTAATTGTAAATCTACGGAAGACCTTTATAAGGTTGATAAAGATATGGGCACTTGGATTTAGATATTTAGATAATGGTTTTATAAGAGCCAAAGGGCCTCTTGGATTGGTTGAAAGAAATTTCAAAAGAGTACTGAATTATATCTTGAAAATCATGGTAGATATTCATAGTCAAGGAACCCCAAGATATTAAATTTGAGAGCAGTTAAACACTTAAAATCAGAATGACAATGGTTTTTCTAGTTAGTATTACTGATGTGATGGAAACAGAGGCTCTGTTGCAGCATGATGCAACTGAGATTCTAGTGGAGCATCATGATCCAGAGGAAGATTCAGAACTTGAGAAGTTAGTATTTAAACTGGACAGGATGTTTACTCAGCTGAGAAAGGTGTTCACAGCTTTTTTTGGAATTCTTATTTAGATACTTAACATGTCTGTTTGAAAATTGACATGAATAATCTTAGCATTTTAAGATTTAGGAATGTGAGAAGACCTGAAAATTCAACTAAAAAATCAGAAATTATATTCAGCTGGCTGAAAATGAACCTGCCTAAAAAGAGGAAAAAAGTAATCACAACAGAAAAACTTGTAGTTGTTGAATTCCTGAAAGAATTCAGGGAGGGTGCCTAGTATCTAATGAGTTCTTTCTTCTCTTCTGAATTAAATAGTATCCAATCCCTCCTAAAACAAGCAAAATAATAAAACCATCAACTACTCCAATCACAATTACTATCCATCTTTTCAGTCGAGAGCCCTTGCCATGGACCTGATCAGTTCCTTCCGGTACCTTAACCATGTAAACTAATTTGCTTCCCCTTTCAACCTGTTTAACTCCCCTTACCATTCCATACAGAAAGCATTGTTGATAATCTATGTCAGTTTCATTCAAGGAATATAATGCTGCAACACAAGTACAGTTCTCCAAACACAAATTTGCACATTCTTCCTGGCTAAGATTAACCTTACTTGGACTGCCTCTCAGCACGCTAGTAAGACCTTGTAACTCGATCATCTTTGCTTGGCTGCTTCCACAAAGCCTGTCCGGTATTCCCTCATTGCAATCAGGAAGTGATGTACTTCCTCTTGTTATTAGCCGTATGCAGGAGCAGGAATTGGAGAATGTGCAAATACCATATGGTTTACATGCCAAAGGAAAATCACATGAAGTATTGAGTGCTTGATAGGAAGCTTGAAATCCTTGTTTGTCTGATGAGTAGAAATACAGTCCTAAATTACCAGTTGTATTTGACAATGCAAGAAATCTCAGGGGTTCAAGATTTTGTGATGTAATTTCTGCAACTTTCTGACTTATACCACTAAAGATCTCGAGGGCTTCTGAAGTTAACTGTATGTATGTAATGTTCTGCTGATTATGAGAAGGCTTAAATTCCCAGTAAGGATACTTCCACAGACCAGAATTCAGATAGAGTGCAATCTTGTCATACTGAATCTCAAAGGAATAGAATATACTTGAATTGCTGCTGATGAATGAAGTTAACCGAGTTTTCGAACTGAGTCTTTGTCCCCAAAGCATTACATTAGTGGGAAAATTGAAACTTTGCCATTTAATCAAGTTCAGGGCATCAACTAATACAAGATTTCCTGTCCTCAGTAGGTGTAGTCCCTGCAAAAATATTAAAATTTTGCTATTAGATATATGGAAGTTGTTATGAGTTTGACTGCTATCTACCATATAAAAAAAAAGGGGCTAATGAAATCATTAACAAGTTCCAACTAGCTAGGAGCTGTACTTACAAATTACCTTGACGCCTTGTCCAGAAGTGCCACTCCGCCATCCCAACCTTTCTTCCTGGCCCTTGAGCTGCAAGTCTCCATATTCATCCAACTGGAGCATGCATTTATCTGTGGTATAAAATCTTGATAAATGCCCAGAACTCCATACCTTAACACTTCCCAGAAAAACATCCAGTGAACAAGAATACTTCTCATTGACAGCTTCAACACTAACAGCAGTTCTAAAGTATGGTTCTTTCTGATCTGTCTCCATTAGATAAGCCCTCCCTATGAACCCACCAGTGTAATCAATAGGTATAGCAAGACTTACCTGGTAGCCAATGTGAATTTCAGAGTCACAGTAGCCGCAGGTGAAAAGATATTGAACAAGAAAAACAAGGGCATAACTGACTCTCATTCCCATTTTCATGAATGATTATCACTTTGACATCTGCTTCTTTTGATTCTCATTCTTGACATACATCTAATGGTTGATTGGCTCCCCAGGTGGAAGGTGGAAAAGGAGGAAAGAAAAAAAATTGACCCTAAGAAAAAGGTTGGCATGGGTAGTACTAGTATCATATTCATATAGAGAGACCTCATGAGTGCCAACCCACTCCTTAAAGCAGGTCCTTCATGTGAGTTGGTTTTTACACAATGTTCATGTAGTGGGAACTTGAGGTTAATATATTCTAACCTTTATGAATCCCCAGGCCTCTGTAGCCCCAATTTCCCTCCCTTTTTGCCTGCATTATTGATAAATTTATATACAATTGCTATTCGTTAAATGCCATTGATGGTTAAAGAACTGATCAGACAAAGGCCAAGCTAGGTGTTGGGACATTGCTATGTTAAGGGACAGTTGTAAAAGTTATTGGTTGTCCGGAAAAAAAAAGTTGGGTTCTGGCCATATTAGAGTATTAGTTTAGCAGGTGAATTTGTGGCCATAATGAAACACTTTAGGAGGAAGTAGGTAATGGATTTTGATAGGACCCATAATAATGGTTAAAAATAGTCAAAAAAAATTGGTGGATGCTTCTTCTAGGTTGGAATGGAGCGTGACTGAATTAACTTTATGTGGATGCTTTGTCATCAAGCTGTTATGATATCTTTTGCCCCCCGGCCCCCTCCTTCTTCGCCTGTTGCTGATGATGATATATTGAGTAAACGATGACGATTGAATGACATCTTGATCTTGTGTGCCATTGTCATTTTTTGATTAGAGAAAGTCCCGAAGCTAAAACCTTCCACTGAATCAAAAGTTCTTACTTCAATAAGATGTAAATCGAGGGATATAAGTGAGAGGTTAGAGAAAAAAGATTTTAATGGGATAGTCATGTGGCTCGAATCTTCGCTAATCGAAAGATTTCCTTCCACATCACCTTAGACTTACCAACTCACTTGTACCCTTGAGGGCGTTATGTGTCATTCTCATTGAATCCCAATCTAAAGAATACCTACGCTATTCCCTTCTCTAGATCACGTAAAGAGAATGTAAATAAAAAGATATATCTTGATGGAATGAATACATCACCAGCCTTTTTGATCTATTCTTGCAACAAGCGAATTCCATGGCACTCGCGGGATTTGAAGAAACTCACATGCTGCCTCTCACAAACTAATTTGTCACTGCGACAATCAATCATGCGCTCAATTGTCATTAAGCTATGTCTCTAAAGTAACCTTTGTATTTTCTTGATCAAGACAATTTCTGCCCTCTTATATAAATAAAAAAATTATAATTTATAATAAATTCTTTTTTTTATAAAGTCTTGCATCGAGTAAAAAAAGGAAAGTATTTAAAGATAACTTTTTTTTTTTCAAGTTATGAATGAAGATCACTTACATTTTATTTGTTTCATATTCATATCACATCTAAAATAAATCAAAATCAAATAAAGACTTGGGAAAGTTTGCTTTTATGTACTTTTTTTTTATTTTTTTATGAATCCCATTAAATAATGATCCTACATACTCCTGTCTTTAAGTCATATGGAGGTTGTAGATCGAGAAATATATTTCAGTAGGACTTAAAGAAAGTATAGATGTAAGATTGATATTATATTAACTCTCACCAAACTTACGAGATATGTCTTGAGATTGCTTTTATATACTTTCATTTAAGATATATTTGGTTTGGGATAATAATTGTGAGTACTGGTGCCCATCAGTCATCACTAAGGGTGATTTCTTATGACTAATTAATGTCTTGTCACAATAATAAAAATTAAAAAATAAGGGGTTCCTCTCTAACAATGACCATGATCATTACTTGGCATGAGTTGTTTGACTATATACCATTCGATTTGAGATTTTTAGCCTTCTTTTTTTAATATATATTTTCATCATAAAAATAATTAATTATTGTTTTGGGATTTCATTTACATTTCAAAGTACTTAGGTTACCTTTTTTTAAAAAAAAAAAAAAAAAAAACTAACTAAACTCTCAAGATGAGTCGAGCAAAAATACAAAATATTGTCCATATTTAATAGTATTTTTAACTTATTTAATATACGATTTGTTTTTAAGTGATCTGTGAATACAATGAAATTCAAGTTGAGGAATTCGATTCATTTAAATTTATTAATTTATTATTATAAAAATATATAAAAAATAAATTTAAGATTTTTTAAATAGAAATTGAAGAGTTTTTGGTTGATAAATTTAATATCAAATACATAGGTGCATGTATAATATAATTGTTTTAAAAATTTAATCACTATATTTAAACTGTTAAAGAGTATAAAAGTGTATTTCTACTTACATTGAATAGTTATATTGGAGTATTAAATATTATTTATATTTAAATTATTTTAAAATTTAATAAATATTATTTAAATATTTGTGTGTTTGTTGAATGTTACATTCAATAAATATTCAGGAATTGAACTGGTCTTTTTTATTTACATATTCTGATTTTTTTTTTTTATAAATTTTTTTTTTGAATTTAATTTCATATAAAAGATTGATATAAGAAAAAGAATAATCAAATAAATGATGGTTTTATGTCTCTTGATATTCATTATTTTCAAGTCCAATGTATTTTTTCTTATTTCGTTCATTTAATCATTTTCATTTCTCGTTCTTTTTTCTTTAATTTTTTATAAATAATAATTTACTATTTTTAAAATTGTTTGTTTCGGTTAAGGCCCGCATTTGATTAAGGTTAAGGAAACAAGTACTAACCAAAGGCCCAAGTTTTTCTTGGCCAACGTTCTGGCTTCTTTCTGATTCATGGTATCCGACCCTTTCTATAGCGACAGAATCGAAGCAAAGTCCCTTCAAATTCCGACCCTCTTCCCATTCCCTTTTACAATAAGATCAGCGGATGCTCCCGTACAGTTACCGATCACCTGTGCAGTTGTGGTTGTTTCTTGCAACACCTGTTCCTCAGAGAAATCCAATATTCGCAAAGATGAGCAGGGGCATCACTCAAAGCCCGAATGTAAGTTTAATTTCTTTTATTATTGTTCAATTATTTGAGTTTGGAACTTAAAGAAATGTTTTACCGCCAATTCTGCCTGTAAACTGACTCTTCTTTGGTTGATTCTTATTATCTCAAAAGGCTAAACTTCTATTAATGTTTTAGCGTATGATACTCCTTTCTAAATAAGATGAATAAGATACGTTTTAAATTTCAATTCTTGGTTTAATCCATTTGCCACTTATACATGAAAATTTTTAATTGATCCTAGTAGTTTTGGGCAGTCAGGTATCTTGTTGTTGTGACTATTATTCAAACTATATATAAATGCTTGAGGTTAGGTTTAATTTGGCCTTGCGAATTGTGCTACTTTTCAATTTTCTGTTTCTGTGTGGGGTTTTGTATAGTTGTGTATTCGATTACCATGTTGGGCCGCAAAGACTGCAATTTTGGATGCAAGCTTGTATTTTGTTGTTTTTGTTAGTGCTTGTTTTAAACCAAGTTTCAACGAATATGGATTAAAGAAGCTAGGCATCCTATCTGGTTACAGAAGGGGGAGTATTCATCTTCCAGAGGGGAAAATTCTAAACAAAAATTCATTGATGGTGCCAAGGAACAAACAGAATGCTTGTTTGATTCTGCAAATGAAGTTGAATTTCCTTCACTTTCTGCTAGTTTAACTAAGAGTAGTAAGAGGAAGAGCACTAGAACTCAACAGGGGATACAATTGGAACAAAAATCAGAGCAGAAAGTGGAGAAAGCTAGTTCACTAAGTCCTAGTGCATCATCAGAATCACATTCTGCAACCAAGCCAGATGAATGGCCTTATCCTTCGGGTATCCAGAGGAAGCAAGTTCTAGTCAAACAATCTTTACAAACAAGATCAAGCTACCAAGCCAAATCAACTTTTTCTTCTGGTGTTCAGAATTTGCAATCACGATCGCCTTCTAGCTTAGATAGAAGACACCCTCAGAGAACTAGTCCTGATCAAGGAGTGGGCTTAACAGACTCAAGAGACATCAAGAGTAGGCCTTTCGACATCTGCTTCTCTGATCGTACAAAGCAAGTTTTTGCAAAACCATCTTTGCTAATAAAAGAACGAAGCACTCATATGGATGGCTCTGGCATTGGGAACGGAGAAATATTGAGGCCAGGAATGGTACTTTTGAAAAGCTATATTTCCCTTAGCCAACAGGTTAGCATAAAAGCAGCACTTTTTGAAAGCCTTGCTTTGTTTTTCATTCTGGAAGACTGAAAAGGAAAATCTTCTATCTAAATCTCTCCTATATCTCATATACAAGAATACTTGTACTATTGATTTTATTTATACATTTTCAGTAAAACCCTTTATTTATGAAGTTCCTCTGTGCTCATTACTGATATAGGTTGAAATCATATCGAAATGTCGAGAGCTGGGTCTTGGCCCTGGAGGTTTCTACCAGCCTGGTTACAATGATGGTGCAAAACTGCATTTACATATGATGTGTCTTGGTCTGGATTGGGATCCTCAAACAAGAGAGTATGGGACAATATGCTGGTATGACAATTCTAATCCACCAGATATTCCTCTTGATTTCAATGCATTGGTTAAGGGAGTGATTCACGATGCTCAGACCCTGATTAAAGAACAGTCTAGAAGAAGTGATGTGGAGGGAATTCTTCCTTCTATGTCACCAGATGTATGCATAGTCAACTTTTATACTACCAATGGGCGACTTGGTCTCCATCAGGTTTGTAATTCTTAGCTTTTGCATTCTGCATCTAATTGCTATACTTAGCTAGAATTTTCAAGTGAGAAAATACTAGAAAGTACTGTGTATTCCTGTCTTTGCCACTATGAATTGCGATACTTATTTTCTTGAATAGTCAATTCAATTGTGGAAGGATGCCCTGAAGTCAATTTTGAATATGGCCATACATAAGATTTCGAGTTCATATCTGTAACTTAAAACTCACAGAAAATATAAATCAAGGTTGGAAGGGGCACATACATGAGTACACTGTTGGAACAATTACAATTCCTATATGTTCTGTAACTATCCTTGTACAATTCCCTTTCGATCACAGGACCGCGATGAAAGCAAGGATAGTCTCCGCAAAGGATTACCTGTGGTATCTTTTTCTGTAGGTGATTCTGCTGAATTCTTGTATGGAGATCAGAGAGATATTGAGAAAGCTGAGAGAGTTATATTGGAGTCAGGTGATGTCCTGATATTTGGTGGAAAATCCAGGCATATTTTCCATGGTGTTACCTCCATTATTCCCAGAACGACTCCTAAACCGTTGATAGAGCAGACAAATCTTAGGGCTGGCCGTCTCAACCTCACTTTCAGACAATACTGATTAGGCTTTCAAACATGGTAAAATGAAAAACTTGTATATATCCTCCAAACATGACGATATCTCCTGTAGATCTTTTCAGCTTTCACTCTCTCTACCAATGCTTTGCATTTTGTGATCACATAATTGAATCTTACAATAGATTATACTTTTCACATCATTACCAACAAGATGGGACTTTGAATTCATTTCCTTTTTTTTTTTTCATTCTTCATTTTCCATGTGTCCATCAAGAAGATCAAAATGATCATTGAATTGCTATGGTTCCTACATTTGTCTATTCTTCATTTGTGGCTTTCTTAATCAGCTGCTTTTAGTGCTAAAAAATTCAAGAAGTCTCATCGACAGGGCTTTTAACTAATATTCCATTGGCTGTTCCAATAGCACAGACCAGAGTGATTCATACATCAACTTGCATCACATACATTGGCGGAGATTTAGATAAATGTCTTGTTTAAACAACAGCATCTTTCATCATTTTGGACAGTCAAGAAACGACACCATGAACACATTTTTTCCTTGCAGTTTACATCACTTTATATGTGGCTCGTGTACTCCCTCCATTTGTACCTAATATTATTAACAAACTCTTCCAATCCTAAGAAAGTATACTCCCTTGTCCAAAACTCATAAAAAAACTCCTTTATCTTCTTTTGGTTTAGGTGATTCAGTGACATCCTTTAACTAATCTGCTCTACACATCCATCATTTGTGATATCGATTTTCTAATCTGTGATATCACTTCCTACATTGAAATTATGTATGGTTATGATGTATATCAATAAGATAAGAACGAGTTTGCGTATGGAGGGATAATATCATTTCTATATTATAGTACTAAAATAGCAGATGATATATAGTTTTAAACGAAGAGAATAACATGATGAAAAAAAAAAAAATCGTGGAAATCCTACAAGGCAATTCAAGAAATTATGTATGATCTGATTAGACAATTTTTGTCGTGTGATTCATAGATTCCTTATCATCCTCCCTTCCTCCCTCAGTTGGGTCGTCCGGTACTCGTCATTCTTCTTTAGAATAATAAATATTGATACGAGTAATTAGTCAGCCACAAGTTCTTACAAACCTCCATTACAAGGTGGGATTAGACTGAGATTAGGTCACCTAATTTGTCCATTGTGGGTTATCCCATTGTAAGGAATCATGAAACTGGTTCGAAAAGTTGGCCAAATACACTCAAAAGGGTTTATCGGTGCTTTCTTCGTTGTTTTCCTAGGAAACAAATTTACTTAACCCTCATTTTAATAACAATTTTAAGAATTTTTAGGGTTCCCAATAATTTAAAATAAAAATTTTAAAATATATCTCTCTTGTTATATAGCCTAGCATGGATGGAAGGTTAAAAACGTGATCCTTCCAATTAGCATATAAATAAACGATTATGATTGATGTGATGTTAGGTATTGTTCTCTTTTCCCATCTCGGAAACATATAAAATTATATTGTATTGATAAATGGAAATTAATTTCTTAAAATGGAAAACTACTTTCTTGTGGACCAAAATATTTTCTATCTCTGTCAAATTTTGAAACTTTCCAATCAATTTCAACATTAATAATTCATGAAAACATGGGAACCATTTGGTAATTCTCTTTTTCTCTCTTTGGTATCTTTAAATAGATTGCTTAATAATATAAATATGCATGAATGGACCATAAGAAGAAGAGAGTAAATTGAAATTAAAATAACTACCTCAACTTTCATATCATTTTATAACAAAAAACACTATAAGAAGAAACCTTTCATAAATCTTAATCACTATATATGAATCCTTATTCAAATAGTTTGGATTGGTCCGATTGAATAATCTCAAATAGAAAATTTTATATGGATCAAATTTATACGAGGTTATTATTTTTTATATTATAATCTACCTGGACCTATTATGTGACATAATTTTTATATTTTCCTTTCTTAGTGGTAAATTTTTTAAAAATCTGAGCCATTAATAATTACTCTTTCCATCTCAAAATATAAGTCATTTAATGATTATTTAATTTGTCTCACAATGTAAGTCATTTTGCATGTTTATTCCATTCTTACCTTTCATTGATGTACTCATTCATCGATTAATATCTTTTATTGTGAGATTGAGATAGTATTTATTATGGAATAAATTGATAGATATCTATTTGTTGGACTAATATTGATGACATTATACCCGTTTTGAGCAACCAAGCTTCACGATATCATGAAAACCGTTAGAACTATTAATGATGATTCATAAACAAAATAAGAATCATTAATAGTTATTATTAATATAGTTAATTAATTACTACCATTAATAAGGTTGGTAATATCACGGAGTAATGAATATCATTCCTCAATAAGGATATACCCTTTAAAAAGTACTCCCTTAGTTTCAAAATGTTTGTCACTTAAGAAGTGAGTATTTGTTTCAAAATATTTGTCACTTACACATTTCAAGGTGAAAGGTATTGGTGAATTTTCTATTTTACCTTTAATAGTCAAACATTTTTTAATATTTCAGAATATAATACTTTAATACACTCCTACCTCTTCATTTTGAAGCACATCAATCTTGTGTGGAGAAAGGAGATTGGGTAGAATTATGTTCCAAAATAGATAATGTTGTGATTACCTTTATTTGAATTGCGGATTTTCTAATACTTCTTCTACACCATCAATGATAATACATCACAAATGCTTTTGTAGATATATTTTATTAATAAAATAATAAAAAGATATATTAAACCCTAGGGGTATTTTATCTAAATCAGATACTATATATTATTTCATTAGGTAATGTAGAAGATGGTGTAAAAAAAGCACTAGAATATCCGAAACCCTTTATTTGAATGAAAAAACCTTAAGTGACAAACATTTAGTTTTAAGAGTAAAGTAAAAGTTAATATTTTAAAATTTTAAGTCAATTAATCTTGATAAACAAAATGACAAATATTAAAAAATTGACCTTTTTTTTTCTTCCTAAAAAGACACTTAATTTGTTGTAAGTTGTTAATGAATACTAAAATAATATCATAGAAAATTGTTACAACAATTAATGGTGATTCATAAATATAAAGATCATCAATAGTTATCATTAATACGATTTATTAATTGCTACTAATAATAAGGTTAGTATTATCAAGAGTAATTAATACTCCCTCTGTTTCTTTTTACTAGTCATTTTAGCTAGATCAATTTTATTTCAAAATAAAAGTTATTTTACATTTTTCAAGGAAAATTTTTATTTCATAATAAGCATTTGATGAAAAATTTAAAGTCTTACCCGTATGATTGAATTCATATGAGCATTATTTATTATAAGGGATATTTTAGTATTAGAAAAATATTAATGAGTGAAACAATCATTACTTTGATCCATGTTTCATGATTTTTAAAAAGAAACAAAGGGAGTATCAAGATTAATATTATCAAGAGTAATTAATATCATTAATAGAGATTCCAATGGTGAATGAATATCATTAATACTCCATTCCCTAATGTATGCTCCTTTCGTTTCAAAATGTTTATCTATTAAGGAGAGTGTATTTGTTTCAAAATATTTGTGACTTACACATGTCAAGAAAAAAGTGAGGATAAATTTCCTTTTTAACCCTTAATAATTAAACAATTTTTAACTTTTCCAATCACACTTTAATACATTCTCACCTTCTCATTTTAAAATACATCAATTTTGTGAGGAGAGCGAAGAGAGGAGTGGGGATAAAATTTAAGGTTGGCAAAATTGTCCAAAGTTACTTTAATTTGTATGAAAAATCCCTAAGGGACAAACATTTTGAAACAAATGGGGTAAGTTGTTAATAAATACCCCAATATTATTAAGGAAATTGTTACAACTATTAATGGTAGTTCATAAATATGAGGATAACTAATGATTAATTGGTTATCATTAATATTGGAGTAATGAATATTCTCTATTGTCTCACAACAAAATTACCAATACATAATTATGATTGTTTTTCTATTTTTATCCACTATTAATATATTCACTCATTTATTGTAAAAATAAAAAGAGAATTTGAGTTAAGGAAGGCATGTGTATATATAGAAAATATTGGCAAAATTTTCATAAAAAAGATTGAAAATCTCTTATATGAACTAAAAATAAAAAGAGAATTGGAGTTAAGGAAGGCATGTCAATAAATGAAAGATTGGCAAAATTTTCATAAAGGAGATTGGAAATCTCTTGTCTATATTAGTCCATGCTTATGGACATATTGTTTGGATTAATATTGACTCTCAAAATTTTCTAAAAGATTTGGTAAAATGAAAATAATGAAAAAAAGAGAAGGAAAAGAAAAACAAATATGACAATATTTTGCCTCCTATATATATATTTGGAAATGCTATAAAGTGCTACGTAAAGGTATTCCAATTAAAGCTCTAACAGTCAAAGTTAACGATCAACTGTTTAATTTAAAAAAAAAATAAAAATAAAAATTAATTAAGTATCTTTAAAATTTAATTTATAAAAAATATTTGATAAAAGAATTTTTTTTTAATAAATTACCGATTTAATTGGATGACGACTACCCCTCTCTCTATATATATATATAGTTATATATATGCTGGCTGCCATCTTGCATTATTACATGCCCATTGCTTCGGTTTCTTCCATCCTTCCCTCCATACCCTCTCCGGCCCCGTTTGTCTCTCCTGCATATCCGCCATTGGAACACTGATAGTGACAGAGAAGACCTGAAGATGATGCAGAGGTTTGGATTCAGAAGGCCGGAATGGGGAAGATGCTACCAGAGTTGGCGGCAACGCCGTTGTCAGTCCGGGCTTGCTCAGGCAGCCACGGAAAGGACGTGTCTTTCCGACAACGAAGGTGTTGTTCGAGTCCCCAAATTGCCCCATTTTGACTACTCTCCGCCACCCTACACTGGCCCTACTCTGGATGAGATATCTAAGAAGAGAAAAGAATTTCTTAGCCCTTCCATGTTTTACTTCTACAAAACACCCGTGAGTAGCGTAATCGCCTGAGATAACCCCTCCAACCACCACCCCTGGTTCTTCTTCAAGTTTTTGTTCATTGATTCTCGAATTTACCTGTGTTTTTAGTTTTACTTTTCTCGGGTTTTGGAACTGTTGTTCATTAATTTATATTATCTTCTTCCCCAGGTTTGCATGTGTGTTTTGATCTTGATAAACAGTTCCCATTTGTTTTTATTTTATACTGAATCCTTTATCGCCCTTTTCCTTTCCTGTTTCCATGGATTAAAAAATTCTTAATCTAATAAACAATTTGTATTTATCAATCAGTTGCTCAGTCACAGTTCGCAATGACAATTTTGATAATGTATTATATGATTTACAATCTCATGTTGTTTTTTCGATTGTAATTAGCATAATCTTTTTTTGATTCATGAATATGCTATCAGAATTGGAAATATCAGGATTTTGGTCTGCATCACTTGGGGTGTGGATGGGTGAGAAGAGATGTCTCTCTATAATGGAGGTGGTTGTCTTATGTTTCTTGATCAAGCCCAAATTTCCGCCCCTCTTTGGGCATGTCATATCAGCTTTGATTTTCTGAAAACGTGAAACTAGCAGTTTTTGCACAGAAATATATCCTGGAACTAGAATTGATGTGGAAATTGTATATACAGATAAACATGGTACATGGAAAGATGCAATATTTGTTTGATGAGAGTGGCCGTAGATACCTTGATGCATTTGGAGGGATTGCTACTGTTAACTGTGGACACTGCCACCCTGATGTTGTCGAGGCTATTGTCAACCAGACTAAAACTTTGCAACATTCAACTATTTTATACTTCAATCATGCAATAGCTGATTTTGCTGAGGCTCTGGCCTCCACCTTACCCGGTGATCTCAAGGTTATTCAAATTATGCAACATCAAGAACTGATTATCTAAGATTTTAACCCATTGGTTTTTTTTTTTTCTTCTATTGTTTATGATAATTTGAGGTCTTTATTTCATCAAGTTGCAAAACATTTCTTTGCAGGTTGTGTTTTTCACAAATTCTGGTACAGAGGCTAATGAATTAGCAATGATGATGGCACGATTGTACACGGGATGTCATGATATAGTATCACTTAGAAATGCCTACCATGGTAATGCAGCTGGAACAATGGGTGCTACTGCACAGTCCAACTGGAAATTCAATGTCATACAGGTATGTCTGTTTCCCATTTTTTGGGATGTATGGAAGGATAGACCTCTTTTAGTTTCTTCATTTGATGATTGTTCAAAGCTTATGTCCCTGAATCCTAAATGTCCCAGTCACCAAAAGAGGATTACTTGACTCCCCAACCTATAAGCAACAAGTTTAAAGCATTCAGTTGATTCTATTAAGCAGAAAAGGAGCATAAATAGAGAGATATGAACTGGTTGACATGGGTTCTAACATTCTTACTTTGTTTCATTTGGTCAACAGAGTGGAGTTCACCATGCCATGAATCCTGATCCATATAGGGGTGTATTTGGTTCAGATGGAAATCAATATGCCAAAGATGTCCAAGATATTGTTCAGTTTTCAACTTCAGGTCATGTTGCTGCTTTTATGTCTGAAGCTATTCAGGTTAACCTCTTTAAATTCATATGACTATTACTTTTCTTTCTAGACTACAACTAGAACTGCAGTTCTGAACTTTTTTGGCGTCTGAACCATGGTTTACATGTAGGGAGTCGGTGGAATAATTGAATTAGCTCCGGGTTACTTGCCTGCTGCATATAGCATTATCAGGGAAGCCGGGGGGCTGTGCATAGCTGATGAAGTTCAGGCTGGATTTGCTCGAACTGGAAGTCATTTCTGGGGATTTGAGGGCCAGGGTGTGGTGCCTGACATAGTAACAATGGCTAAGGTTAATTTTCTCAATCACTCGTTTGAGTGAAGTAAATTTTCTTCATCTCAATTCAATTTCAATTCTCATTTTGATTGCTTCCATCTTACAAAACCAGTGTGCAACCTTTTATGTATTAATACTAAAAGATTGATCCCCCTATCTGGCTGAATGTCTCACTTATAGGGCATTGGGAATGGGATTCCCCTGGGTGCAGTGGTTACAACACCTCATATTGCTGAGGTATTAACTCATCGCAGCTACTTCAACACCTTCGGAGGAAATCCTGTATGTACTTCTGCTGGACATGCTGTTCTGAAAGTGATCCAGAAAGAAAAACTTCAGGAGAATGCACATGTTGTTGGTTCCTATCTAAAAGAGCGCCTAAACTCCCTCAAAGATAAGCATGAAAGTACTAGTCTTTTCCCTTATTTTTCTCTCCTTAAAAGCTTTTTTTCATGCCACAATGAAAAATATTGTTTAGGAGGAAGGTCTGGAAAAAGTTGTATCTTCACATCCTACTCCATCTTGCATGTTTTGACCTGCATTTCAGAAAGAAATTAAAATTGGTACAAGAAAACTACATAGGAACATTTTACCAGATACTAGTGTCGTGTCTTCGATTGAAAAGAAAAATCAACTATGTAATTTCGGATAACTTTCTTTGCAGTTATTGGTGATGTCAGAGGAAAAGGGCTAATGCTTGGCGTGGAACTTGTCACTGATCGTAAACTTAAAACACCCGCAAAGGTTGAAATTCTCCACATCATGGAGCAGATGAAAGGTATATCTGATACACCATACCTCATTGCTTGTTTTTGCTTTTTTGACTTGCTCACAAGAATTAATCTTGCTATCTGTAATTCTAGATATGGGAGTATTGGTTGGAAAAGGAGGATACTATGGAAATGTTTTCAGAATCACTCCTCCTCTCTGCTTCAACAAGGAAGATGCTGGTATATGTGCTAACATTCTTCCAACAGAAACATTCTTTTTTTCTGGGTTTTTTGTGTACTAAATCCATTCAATCCTGACATGCTTATGGTATTCTTGGCTTCCTGCAGACTTTTTCGTGGATGTCATGGATCATGCAATGTCAAAGATATGAAGATGCTATAAATTTTCATGGCGGTAAAACCTCTTGGAATTGTCATTTGAACACCAAGTTCTTTAGGAATACCGAGAGCTTGAACCTTTTATTCACTAAGTTCCTTCCTTGTTTATAAGTTGCTTGCATCTTTATTAATCAAATTGCTAATCAGCTACCAAGTTTATAATGAACTTAATTAACATGTAATTGTAGGCTTCTTCTGCTCTGCCGCGGTGACCTGATGATTATATAAAGAGCCAACATCTCGTTGTCTCCGTATCGCATTTCAAAGATCGCTTTCTTTTTTTTTATTTTCTTATTAATCATTTTGATATATAATTATACCATAGGAGGGAACCGTTTACTATTTATAAACCAAGCATATCCCTCTAATAGCTTCTTGAAATGTCTCTGAAAAGCATATTATTGTCCTCAAATCGTGAAGGATTACCAGTATAATGTATAACAGGTTATGAAATTTGCAGGAAGGGATTCAATGCCTGGTTTTCAGAGAAATTTGTTTGTTTCCTCTTGCTTTGATCATTTGGCCACTTCCTCCTGTGGATGCTTAGTTCGATACTATCATCAGAATCATGTCTTTCTCTATTTCAAACATAGTTTTCTGGGTTGAATAAATCATCGATATATAGTTTGAGTTCTAAGAAATCATCTGATCTTATAACTACACCTTTCGGAGATCTTTTGATCATTTCAATGTTGGAGATCTGTCTTAATTCAAATTAGCCACCAGACACGCCACCAAATATATACTTCATTTTCAAGAAAAGGAAATTGGTATGGCTGTTAAAAAATTACTAGACCACGAGATAAATAAATAAATATTTATATATAGGGTAATGTTACGATGAACTAAGAGTGGCATGATTAGTTGTTAAGAAAAAAATAAATTCTTCCATAAAAATTTTTTTTTCATATAATTTTTATGAACTAAATTATAAAAGGATAAACTAAATATTAGAGCTACTTAGTTAAATTTTAATTTAAAAAAAATAAATAAAATAAAATAGTTGATCATTAACTTTGACTATTAGAAATTTAACTGAAGCATGGTATAAGATATGCTTTATGACACTCTATTGCATTTGAACTTACTTTTCTTATTAATATTTTCTTTTCTAGATATGCGGTTGGTTTGATTATAATTATATTTTCTTTTCTAGATACGTGGTTAGTTTGATTATTTTAATTTTGATAAAATGATCAACGATGAGTTATAAATAATGATGGAGGAGTAATAATCTTCAATGGAAAATAGTTTAACTATTTCAAGTTTACTATGAGTAGTTAAATCCACTTTTTATATGCCATCATTTTTCTCAACCTTTGACATAAAAAATAAAAGGTAAAATGGTCAATTTAGTTTCATAACTTTTTTATTTTGATAATTTATATCTTTTTTTTAAGATCTCATAACCTTTTTTGTTTCGGTCATGCAAGTCCATATGTATTTTTTATGTCTTTTAAGCTCATATAACTTTTTATCGATGACTAATTAGAATCAAAAAGTATATAAAATTATGGGACCTTAAAAGATAAAGAAAAAAGGGAATTGTATGGCCAAAAAAAAAAAATGTAATGAGACCTTAAAAGATTTAAATAAAAAAAATTATAAACTTACATGATCACAGTAAAAAAATTATAGGATTAAATTGATCATTTTATCCAAATAAAAAGACAGAAAACCTTTTAGTCAATTTAAAAGAACTCCTCTAACGACCAAGAAAATGCCAAGTGTTATGCTTTTCCTGATAAAAGTCAAACCGCCCAATTAAAGGTGCGTTTCAACACTCTTAAGGCAATCTTTTGAAGTGCTCTTTGAAAGTTTGTAGGTTCACATTTAATGACTTATTCTCTTGATATTGAAGAGCTCGTCACGAAGAGGTATGAAAGTGACCTTAATTATTTTTACTAAGCAAAGGCTTTATGTTAGCTTATATGAAAGCCCTCAATTAATCTAATTTTATATATA
>JAOXNR010000029.1:11052325-11089741 GCA_028571225.1 Parsonsia alboflavescens | reverse complement strand
CCTCTCTCTGCCCTTGTCAAATTTATTATTTTTTTCCCTTCATTTGTTAAAATTCTGAAAGAACTGATGGCATTGACTTTCTGCCCATTTTATGAACATAGACATAGTATGAAGAATAACTCTGGATATGGCTGACACCTCTTATACATATATACACTATAATTGATTAACACATAGCTCATATAATTTTTGGTTGTAGAAAAGAACACCATCAAATGAGATTATTGATTGAGATTTTACATCCTGGAAGCCTTGGTGGTGACTATTACTCCACTGGAAACTGTCAAATCTAGAACAAAGGTTTTGTCAAGTCTTAGTCTTTTGTCTTCTCGTGGTGCTTTGCATATGCACATTCATCTTCCTGAGGGAGCTGACTGTGTTGATTTGATGGGCATACATATTTTGCCACCTTTTTTCTGTTGTAGGCTAATCAGCATGCCAGCAGTAGCTTCTTGACCTAACTTTTAGCTTCTGTCCTCTCACTTTCCCCTTTTTCATTGAAGCATTATAATGTTTTTGCTTTATTACTCACATGACGGTTGGCCTTTTATACATGTCTTTCTGAGGTTTTGTTTTATGATTACTTAATCGTATCAATTTAATTATTGCGTTGATATATCTTGTTTTGCTACCATTATAAAAAATCGACATCTGCTTAGTTCATTCCAAGTAATTCATCTCTTCACTCCCAGGTTTTGCACTCGCTCTTTGTTGCAAGAGTCTCTTGATTATTCACTGATAGATAGAATTCCCGGCCGCCAAACTGACCGCAAGACGCTTCTTGGGGAATTGAACTGGATTTTTACAGCAGTGACTGACACAATTGCCTGGAATGTTCTTCCACATGGTAATGAATGACACGATGAATTATGTCACATAGCTATTCTTTCGATATATTTCATGATAAATGTTTTTTATCATTTGCCTACTTGAACACCTACAGATCTGTTTCAGAGATTGTTTAGACAAGACCTCTTGGTTGCAAGTCTGTTCCGCAACTTTTTACTTGCAGAGAGAATCATGCGTTCTGCAAATTGTTCACCAGTGTCTCATCCAATTTTGCCACCTACCCATCAGCATCACATGTGGTAAACAGTGTTCTAAATGTGCAAGAATGATTAATGTGTTTCAGAGAGATTAGTCTGGTTTTTTTTCTGTAATTTTTGGGTTCATGGACTCTAGGGATGCATGGGATATGGCTGCTGAAATTTGCCTTTCTCAGCTTCCAACTCTAGTTGAAGATCCAAATGCAGAATTTCAGGTTTGCATTTTTTTTTTTTTGTTGGGACTTCATTAGGAAGCAAAAGCATGATGGTTGATGCAATGATCTGCAGTTTTTGTTTTTTCATGTATGATTAATGTGATTATTATTTTCTCTGTTGTCAGCCTAGTCCTTTCTTTACAGAGCAATTGACAGCTTTTGAGGTGTGGCTGGACCATGGATCAGAGCTTAAAAAGCCACCAGAGCAGCTGCCTATTGTTCTTCAGGTGGGACCTCATTTTCTTCCTCTCCTGATGGCTCAAAGGACTTGTGGGCCAACCATTTGGTTTCCTTGTTACATGTTATTTACTCCCAGTAAATTTTTGGGGTTGTATGATCATGATATGCATTTCTCCTTTCCATTAGGAATTAGGACAAATTACTATTTTGGGTTTGGCTGGTAATTGCTAGCCACTTGATAGAGTTTGTTTGTGGTATTCATACAAGATAATGTTTTTGAGTGCATCCTTTAGCAAACTTGTTTTTGCGAACTTGTGTTACCATTTTCACCATTAAACCAGTATTTGAGGTTATATACCTAATTTAGTATCTAGTATGCTTGCAGAATAGGGGATGGCTACTCAACTTCATATTCTCAAACACTAAGCAGGTCATGTATTTTGGCCATGAATGTTCATCATTCCCGTGCAGTTATGAGGAATATTTTCCATGATGGAAGATTTGTTTTGTGTTTCTCCTCATATTATGGAAGAAGTAAGATCTAGTTCATTCTAGTCCATATTGGCCGTGCTATGAAGAGATCATGTAGAGCTATGATATAGACAAATGAGGCATCAATGCATGCAACTCTATTCACATTCCTGTGATATTGGTTCACAGATTTAGTGAGGATGTAGGTTGGGTGGGAAATGGTCTATTGGTTTCAAGCCATGAGAACAAATACACCTGCTTATTTTGGGAATACAGAAGTAACTACATTATCCAAGGAACTCTCATTCCTCCTTAATTGTCACTCTCTCTAAGGCCCTAAATTTGTGTCTGATTGAATGAATGTGTTTTTGTGGTGCCAGGGCCGCCTTTTTTCATTTGTTTCCCCTATACCTGAGTTCAGAAAAGTTGGAAGTCCATTTGTCTTAAAACAGCACTCTTGATCCTAGTTGGATAGTAATTTGATATGTTTTTGTACTGGCTATTTCTGTTGCTATTTTGTTCATGTGTTATAAACTGGTTTTGGATTTTGTATGCTGTTATCTGACCATGAGTCAAATGCCTAATCTATTTGCAGGTCTTGCTCAGTCAATCTCACAGGTTTCGTGCTTTGGTGCTTCTTGGAAGATTTTTGGATATGGGACCCTGGGCAGTGGATCTGGTGCGGTATCTACCTTTTGGTCATGGATCTTTCCTATATTCTGCTAAATTAGTTGCTTTACATTCAAAATGGATTTCTCTTATTGCAGGCTTTGTCAGTTGGAATATTTCCTTATGTACTAAAACTTTTGCAAACAACAACTCCAGAGCTTCGGCAAATTCTTGTGTTCATTTGGACAAAGATTCTGGCACTTGATAAGGTGCCTTGTTAAATCTGTTTTAGCTACTTCACTAACAACCTGAAATCTTCAGCACTAGGCTGCTTCATAGCTTCCTGTCTCTTGCTTGTTCTAATCTCATCTCATATTTTAGAAGGCAGGCCTTTTTTCTTAACAAACTATGTTTGTGTATGTACCTATAGAACCCCAATGGCTTATTTTTGCTTCTTTCTACTGATGACTTGTCCTTTGGTGCAACAGTCTTGTCAGGTTGATCTTGTAAAGGATGGTGGACACACATATTTTATCAGGTTTCTTGATAGTGTTGAAGCCTATCCAGAACAACGTGCAATGGCTGCATTTGTTTTGGCTGTTATTGTGGATGGTCACAGACGTGGTCAGGAAGCTTGTATTGAAGCAAATTTGATACATGTTTGCTTGAAGCACCTTCAGGGTTCAAGCTCAAATGATGTACCAACCGAATTCCTATTTCTTCAATGGCTTTGCCTGTGCTTGGGGAAGCTGTGGGAGGATTTTACAGAGGCACAAGTGCTGGGTTTGCAGGCAGATGCCCCAAATGTATTGGCACCTCTGCTTTTGGAGCCCCAACCTGAGGTATATATTGTTTTCTTCTGATGTTCATAAAAAATTGAAGCCTAGTCTTATTTATAGAAATTTACTGAAGCAAAACATCTTCAGGTTCGAGCCGCTGCTGTTTTTGCTTTGGGCACTATCCTTGATATTGGGTTTGACACGTCAAGGGATGGCACTGGAGCAGATGAAGATTGTGATGATGAAAAATTGAGGTTTGAGGCCAGCATCATCAAGAGCCTTCTTACTGTTGTTTCTGATGGAAGCCCTCTAGTTCGTGCAGAGGTTGCTGTAGGTATGCCTGGTGTTACTGATTTTTCATTAGCTTGTTCTTATTGGACATAATTCAAACTGATTGTTGTTTTCATAGGTTTTTCTTCATCTAGCACCATGCCATTTGCATAACACTCAATGTCATATTGAAAAATGATTTATTAGCACAATAATTTTTCCCATAAAGGTCTTGGTTATCAATCTTCTGATTGCAGTTGGGGCCTTATTTCCATGAAACTAGGGGATTGATGCACCTTTTTTTTTTAAGGTATATGTTTGTTTTTGCATATTGATTTAAAGAGGACCAACATTTTTATGTGCTCCAGACTCTATTAGTCATTTCTATTTGGGGTCTCTATATTCCCTCCTTGTGCGTGTTTTTATCCTCTCCATCTGTCCTTACTAATGAAAAAGTTATATATTTTGCTTTGTTGTATCTGTGTGAGGTCCTCATGCTGTTCATTTCACGGTATGTAGTTTTCTTGTTATATTAGGTCTTCTATCAAACCTCATGTTTAGTTTTATCTTAAAAAAAATTACTGAGTTCTCTTTGAAGCTTCTGCTTCTTGTTCAGAAAGTGATAATGATAGAAATACATTACAAATCTTATGATCCTATGTGTCCCTATGGAGAAATATTTGACAAATTGTCTCATTATATTTTTTTATCCTGGGAAATACATATGCTTGTTAACTTGTCTTTTTTTGCCCTAAATTCAACTGAAGAAGATATATGGAATGAATGCCTCCCAAGAAATTTTCTATACAAATTTTAAATCATTTTCGTTCTTCCCTCTATCAATGTGAAAAGTATTTTCTGTGATGTAGATGTTCTCTATTTGTTGCCTGTATTTTATGATTATGCCGGTTGCATATACATGCGATTGTTTTGTTTTCTAAACAAGAATTCCTAGTCAGATTTTTGGTGTCATGCACTTAATTCAACTTTTTCATGTTAATTTTCCTATAAATATATATATATATATATATATATATATATATTTTGTTTGTTTCTAATTTTCTTTCACTTGCAGCTTTGGCTCGTTTTGCCTTTGGCCACAACAGGCACCTAAAGTCAGTTGCTGCTGCATATTGGAAGCCTCAGCATGGTGCTGTGCTGACTTCTTTGCCTCCTTTTGCTGTCAAGATTTCAGGTAGTGGCTATACTACCCCTACACAAAACATGGCACATGGAGGTATTGTTCCCTCTGCAGTTGCTCCCTTGCTGAAGATTGGGGAAAGCAGCCAATCAGGATCTCGTGATGGAAGGGTCTCTACCAGTAGCCCCCTGGCCACGCCTGGACTCATGCACGGATCACCTATGTCCGATGATTCGTCTCAACATTCTGATCCTGGCCTCACAAATGATTGTATTAGCAATGGCACTGTTAACCATGTGAGGCCCAGACCACTTGATAATTCACTTTATTCACGGTGTGTTGTGGCTATGTGCACACTGGCTAAGGATCCATCACCGCGTATTGCATCACTTGGTCGTCGTGTACTATCTATTATTGGAGTTCAAGTATCAGTGAAATCCACCAGTGTCGGTGGTCGATCTAGTGATTCTAAGAATAATCCTGGCACCAGTCTTGCTGGACTAGCGCGTTCAGCATCTTGGTTTGACATGAATGGAGGTGAGTTGTCTAGTTATCTTGTTTTGTTGTGGTTGCCAGTATATTTCCGCTTGTCTGGTTGCCTGAAGTAGAGGCGCTGGTTTAATATTTTTGTTTTCTTGAAGTCGATGTTTCATTTTTGGTTATGTAACTTCTGCATACCACCTCATATATTGATTTTCTGTTGACTTATGTCTTCAATCTTATGGGATTGTTGTAGCAGGCCATTTGCCTCTCACATTCAGAACTCCTCCAGTTAGCCCTCCTCGGCCAAGTTACCTAACGGGAATGCGGAGAGTCTGTTCCCTAGAGTTTAGGCCAAATATAATGAACTCTCCGGACTCGGGATTAGCTGATTCACTTTTGGGTACTGCTGGCACTTCAGGAGCTTCAGAACGTAGTTTTCTTCCGCAGTCTACTATTTATAATTGGAGTTGTGGCCACTTTTCAAAGCCACTCCTTACTGCAACAGATGATAGTGAAGATATCATTGCCAGAAGAGAAGAGAGGGAAAATTTGGCTTTGAACAGTATAACAAAATGCCAACACTCGTGTGAGTCCATTTATTTTTCACTTGTTTCGGACTTTCAGTATCTTACCTCAAATGGCATTTTGTATGTATTTTTCATTGCAAGAGAACAGCATTTTATGTTTCTCAATTGGTTAGTTTCTTTTCTCTATTTTAATCTATTTGCAGTAGATGGTGAAATTTTGAAGTAACTTGACTGTGAATCATAATATTTCTTCATTGATTCATCTTTTAATGGTATAAGAAATGACTTAATGCCCCTCTCTCTCTTAGCAATAAAATCTTTGAGATAGAAGTTTTTTTAGAAGATTATTTTATGGAAAACGAGGACAAGGAATCCTCGAAAGTCAAGAAGGCAAATTAACAAATTCAAAAACGCTTCCTCCAATCTTTTTGTGAATTGAATTTTCTTATCGATGCTGCAAATGCTGAGAAAAAAATCAGAAAAAGTATACTTATCATTGCTAGCAGAATTTAGTGTATGATTGGTTGCAAATCCAAGAACAAATATTCAAATAAATGTTGAATTCATTTTTGAGAGAAGTTTAGCTTGTAAACTGCCATTTATATTTTAATTATATTTTACATTGCTGGGGATAATGAAAATGTATAGTTGTTTTTTAATTAAATGTGACCTTCTTTGCCCTCTTTTATTAGCTATGAACAAACTGCACAATCAAATTGCCAGTTGGGACACAAAATTTGAGACAGGTGCCAAAACTGCTTTGCTTCAGCCCTTTGCACCTGTTGTGATTGCTTCCGATGAGAACGAAAGAATCAGGTAATTTGCTTGATCTTTGTTTTGTTGGGTGCTTTTACCTCCTTGTATATGATTCTTATAATGGAGCTTGATTACTGCTATTTTTGTGACTATCAATACCCTTGAAGTGGTTAGCAGATCCAAATTAGGTGATGATGTGTAATTTATGTTATATGACTGGCTCCTTGTAGTGAGTATTGAATGGTGGTTAGTGATGAAGATTTTCATGCATGGTTGGTTCATATTCTGAAGTAGTTGAGATGGTTTAGGATTTGTAATGAGTATTTAGTTCGTACAGTGCATGGGCATAAAGCCAAGATTTACTTTCCTTGAAGAAATGCTTCTAAGATTCTAAACACGATTAGATGCAGGTTTTTCGATATTGAATAAAAATAGTGAAAAGCCTTTTGCCCTGGTGGGGCATTGTCCATGTCATACTCTTTTTTGGACCTGAAACTTTCTAAACAGAAACTGAATTCGAGTTTAGATTTTGGTATTTCTTTGTTTGTAGCTGTTGACTGCTATAATATTTTTTTTCAGATGAAACTATACTAAAATTGTATCTGTTAGCTAGTTTTTTGGATATTAAATTGTCCTGGTATTCTTATCTGGTTAGGGTATGGAATTATGAGGAAGCTACGCTTCTTAACAGCTTCGAGAATCATGATTATCCTGATAAGGGAATTTCAAAGCTGTGTCTCTTAAACGAGCTTGATGAGAGCTTGCTTCTTGTTGCTTCAAGTAAATCTCACACTGCTGCATTGTTTTTTGTGGAAGGATTTTACTGCTTAATATTTTACTTTTAACTTGTCTTGTGAATGCAACATAGGTGATGGAAATATTCGGATCTGGAAGGACTATTCTCTGAAAGGTCAACAGAAACTAGTTACTGGATTCTCTTCAATCCAAGGTCACAGGCCTGGTGTTCCTTGTGTGAATGCAGTGGTGGATTGGCAGCAGCAGTCTGGTTATCTGGTACTTTCTTTGTTCCCTTTTCTTTCAATGGCACCTGTATATGCATAAGCAATATATCTTTTGCTGGTGCTTGCATATTCATATTCTACTGATTCCTCAATAATTTAAACAGAACTGAACACTGTCTTCTTTCTTTTTGCTAAAAGAAATCAATGTTTCTACAACTGAAGCCATTTCAAGAAAAATTTTACCCAATTATTTATTTTCTTCTCTACCTAGGTCTTCTATTCCTACAAAATGCAGTTTAGCATGAAAGTCTCTTTGAAATAACTCTTATATGCTAAAAGTTTCTTGTTTCACTTAATCATGCCATA
The DNA here is from genome assembly GCA_028571225.1 of Parsonsia alboflavescens. Taxonomy (NCBI): domain Eukaryota; kingdom Viridiplantae; phylum Streptophyta; class Magnoliopsida; order Gentianales; family Apocynaceae; genus Parsonsia; species Parsonsia alboflavescens. The sequence continues at coordinate 11,081,936 of JAOXNR010000029.1, read as the reverse complement.
TGAATTAAAATCAGGTTGGATCTGAAATGTGTAGGATTCATAAAATGTTAAGGATATCGAATTTGATCATATAATCAAAAGAAACTGCAGTTTATTGTGATTACTATTGTTGTCTTAATCATGAATGCATCTCTATATCTGTTATTTGATCTGTAGTTCTTGGTAAATCACATTTATTTTATGCTGTGAATAGTTTGCATCTGGCGAATTATCATCTGTGATGGCTTGGGATTTGGAGAAGGAGCAGCTTGTCAATCCCATTTCGTTATCCTCAGATTGCAGTATATCAGCGCTGGTAAGGTTGTCTGTTTTATAATTTTCATTTACCTACTTCCTGATTGTGTTGTGCCATGTCCTGCAACCCAGTTTTTCTTTTCATTCCTTTCATGTCAACATTAATAAGTTGATTTTTTTCATGGTCATTGTTTCTCCAATCGCTATTTTGTGAACATGCCCTTTCTTAGCTGTGAAATTGTGGAATTTCATCATGTGTTAAATTTAATTGCAAAAACTGCTGTTTATCTTAGAGTTATTCAATATTTCCTGTTTCATACTTCTGCCCCCTTCCTCCAGCCTCCCTCCCCTAATCTCCCTCTTTTTTTCTTTTCTTTTTCCTGATAGAATGTAATCCATATGATGGAGCATATGTTCAGTGCTCAAATGCATCTTATGAATTTATCTTTTGATCAATCTAAATCTTGTTTGGTACTTGTTTACCGAAAAGAAAATTTCCAATGTCGCATACTTGAGCTGTTTATTTTGTTTTTTTCACATTTTAGAGTTTGTTAAACTTTTGCAGTAATCGACTAGATGATCCCTCCCAATAGATTTCATGGATCGCTAATTGTTTTCTTCTTTTCCCGGAGACTTTATCCACTTGTCCTAATATTATATAATTGTCTTACAGTCTGCTTCTCAAGTTTATGGTGGCCAACTGGCAGCTGGTTTTGTTGATGGGTTTGTCAGGCTCTTTGATATTCGTACTCCTGAGATGTAAGGATTGAATATATCTTGAGAATGGAGATATGTATATATGTGCTTTCTTTAATCGTTTGCATTAAGGGTTGTTATTAAATAAAAATGATTTCCAATGAGCTTAGGTAGACAATTTTCCTTACAATTTTGCTATTTGGGGCCATCTTAATTTGTTTAATTTTGCCACTGTCTCTCGACATTTTATTTTTAGCTATGATGCAATATTCTTATTCCAACTTCAAGTGATGTAAAGACTTCTTAGGAACCCACTCCGAAACAAATAATCCTCTTGCTTCTTTAGTGTGCAAAGGTATAGTGTTTTTGGATGCCTGAGTTTACCCTAGTACTCAATTTTTCTTTTTTTCAATATATTTTATGTAGGCTTGTTTGTGAAACAAGACCGCACACTCAACGAGTGGAAAGGGTTGTGGGTCTTGGCTTTCAACCTGGACTTGACCCTGCGAAGGTAGGATGCCTTTTCCCTTTATTGCTTCCAACTAGTGTTGTGAATTCAATTCTAAATTGAATGCTAATAGTGTTTGCATTTCCATAATGAACAACATGAATTTACCTTCTCATTTTCTTTCTTTACAGATAGTAAGTGCATCACAGGCTGGTGATATACAATTTCTTGACCTTAGATGTACAAGGGAGGCATACCTCACAATAGAAGCTCACCGTGGTTCCTTAACAGCTCTAGCTGTCCATCGGCATGCACCCATTGTTGCCAGTGGCTCTGCCAAGCAACTCATCAAAATCTTCAATATCGAAGGGGAGCAATTAGGCACCATTAGGTATTACCCCACTTTTATGGCCCAGAAGATAGGATCTGTGAGCTGTCTTGCATTCCATCCATATCAAGTATTACTTGCTGCTGGTGCTTCAGATGCTTGTGTTTCTATCTATGCCGATGAGGTTACTCCACCAAGATAAGATCATCATACTCGGGTTGTGGATGGGAGCACAAAAGGAAGGCATCATGGCCTCCTAAATGGCATATGGATTACTGATTTCACTTAACATTCTTGAAACAGAGAATCAGCCTATTCATTGGGAGAAATTGTATGTTATATATTCATTAAGTCTCTGGTCCTTTAAGGGTCCACCCAACTTTGGGAGAAAATCAATGCTTTCTCCGGAGGCTTTGGCAAATAATCCAATATATAGGTACAAGAAAGGTGTAAATATTCCCTATTCTTCATTTTCCTTGCTGCCTAGTGCGTGTCTCTCTCGTTATTTCTGTCCATCTTCCATTCCATATTTGTACAGATTAACTAGTCTTTATTTAATATAGTACAGAATATTGTTTGCAAAGCAACACTGTGATATCTCTCTCGCTCTCTCATTGTATTTTTTCGAGTATATCTATTTTCTTAAAGATATACTCTCTACCCTGATTCTTACAACTGCGTTACTCATGGAGGAATTTGCATCATGAAGTAATGTGGCTCTGTGGGTCGACGTTTGTTCAGGCATTTTTGGAAGAATGGAATTTGCTACGAGAACTTCCCTCTGGTATAGCACCAGAATTTGTTTACCTACATTTTCTGGTTCTATTGGAGCTAGTGTCAGCATTTTTGTTTTCTGTGCAGTGCTTGCTTTCGGAAGCTTAATGCGAATATTACGGTTAATGGTTGACTGAACCTTAATGGCAGGGGATTCGTAAAGCTTTGGATTTCTTTGTTTCTGTCTCCATCATTTTCTGTATGTTGGCAATGGGAATCGGAATGTTTTACTGATTTTCAATAGGAACAGGTAAGGTCTCCACTTAACAAGATAGTAGGAATTTAGGATGTCTAAATGTTCAGGCGTTGCAACATATTTAGGTGAACACCGGTGATCTTTCAGATTTGTGTACCCTGGAAAATATTAGAACCTTGCATGTTTCTCATTCAAGTATGTCCCATGATTGGCCAGAAGGTATCTTCTTTCCTGAATTTCACCATTTCCTCTCACAATGGAATGGTAGAAAACAGAAGCCAAGTATTAACAACTTATATCCCACTCCTCTTCCTGAGGTTCATCTCTTAGGTATTGCTGGAAGGAATTACTTTTCAGCATACATACAATACATGACGACAAACTTTCGTTTTATTCTTAAAAAACAAGCACAATAGCAATTCAATTGATCTGAAACATCTAACCTGAACACAACAGGGGAGAAAATGTACACAACATCAGAGAGGCTTGCCTTCATTAGGCCTGGGATACACAACTAGAGCATATTACGGACATACTATTCCTTCACTTTCCTCTGACCATGCTGCCATTCAACGAAGGAGATGAATTAGGAAGAACATTAAGGTCTTCAAACAACCTATAGGATGCAATAAAAGGCTTTTGTCCAGGAGCAGGTGCAACATTCCTATTGCCAGAACTAACTACCGCATCTCCTCCATTAAGCGCTGAAACATTGTTTATTCTACTGGGCATTGAATTCACTTGCTGTGAAGTTCTGGGTATTGCCTGTGAAGACATGGCTGCAGTTGAGGTGGCTTGTACCGTTGGCTGTCCATAAGGTGATCTATATGAAGGATTTGGGTTACTAAAGTAACCAGGTGTTGCTGCCCATGGTGGTGGAGGATAGGCAGTTGAGTACTCGGAAACTTGTGGCTGAGGTTGGGGCTGTAGCTGTGCTTGTGGTTGTGGCTGGCTATGGTATTGAGAATAATGTAAAGGCTGTTGTTTTACTGGGTTCTGTACTAGTTGCTGCGGCTGCAGATGAGGTCCGGTGCTGGGTTGAGGCTGAGGTTGAGCCCAAGGAGCTACGTAGGTATTAAAGGCTTGAACCGGGTTACTAACATGAGCCTGAGGAGCATAAGGATTGCTCCCTTGTGTGCTTGATGATGGACCCTGAGGTGCCTCTTCAGTAGTAACAGTAGAAGCTTGAGGGGTTTCTGTAGATGGCAAAGTAGTTGACAGTGTGATGCTCAGTAGATCTATTATATCTTGTTCTTTTGTTGTGGTAGCTGGTACTGGTGGATCAGCAAGGACTAAGGCATTGCTCGGGGTTGAAGCTGCTTCTTCAGCTGTTATATTGCTATTAGAATTCATCTTAGTACTGACACCATCACCACTCTGTGAAGACGCAACTTGCAGTGTGGATGAGCCTGTCTTTGAGTGCCTGCGATTATCCACAATGGAGTGTATTAAACCACAGACAACGAAAATGTGATGAATTACTTGACTACCAGGTTCTTGTAATTGTTATCTTTTCTTTTTGATCAAGGCATTAACATGTGGAAGCAAATAAAATATATTGTGGACTACAAAAAGAGGTTTTTGTAAATGAAAAACTCACCTTCGTGCCAATTGTGCAAAGTCATCTTCCTCTTCTTCCTCTTCTTCGATTTGCCTTCCAACCACAGGAAGAACTGGGGCAGAAGTGTTTCTATTAGCTGTACCGGTGGAGCTTGTACCATCAGAAGGTTTTGGATTAGAATAACCCATTTCAATCTGGACACTAACAGTAGTCACTGGAGTCGGCAAAGGCAAGCCAGAAGCTATAGCATCATGTTTTGCAAGTACACTTTGCAAGCTATCATTTAATTCCAGCCCTTGACCTAGAAGTTCTTCATCACTGAGATGAAGATGAGAAATAACTTAGAAGCAATTTACATACCACAGTATGACAAAGGGAAAGTAAAGAGATTACTCACACAGTAGTAGTCAACATCTGCATCAATTTCTTCTGATTGGAACGGCATTGGTCAACTAGATCGATGATGACTTCATCTTTTACAGCCTATGGAAAAACAAAAACCATGAAGAGCTTTCTAATAGGGAGGCAAATCAAGCAAAAGTAGAGAGGTTTTTCCCCATACCAAGCGATCGCCTGGATTCAAGGCTCGCAGCATGTCAGCTAGGAGATCCAGAACATCTCGCATGGGGCTCATACTTGACAAACTGTAGAAGTGAAAATTAGATGGACAATTCAAGGTAAATGAATAAAGCAGGATATAGAAACTTCAACTGTAGATACCTCAAACTTCCCATTTCTGCCGCCATGGCTTCATCAAGCCTTGTAGAGGAATTGCTTGGCATTCCGTATCCAGGTTGTGGAGCTCTAGGCAGTGGATGAGTCATGGGTGGAGTAAAAATAGGAGCAGAATCTGAAGAACGCCGGGGAAATTCCACACCAGATCGCTGCAATCAACAGAATGCAGACAAGAAAAATTCAGGTTGACATTAACTTTCTACATTAAAGCCAATTAAACAACTCCTAGCTACATCTAAGAATTAAAGGGAAAAAAATAAAAAGCAACCCCGTTAATATTGTATTGCTTTACTTTTAAGAAAGGAAGGCATAACAAATCCAAACAGCAAGCAGTTAGCTAAAACAGAAAGGATGAGGAGGATGTCATTGATATAAAATAATTTCTATGAAGCAAAAGACTCTCATTAACTAAATGGGTCTGCATTATTACATGTTTAATTGATGTCAATAAAGCAAAGACCGTGGACTTCCCAAAAGTTCTTACTCACCCTCAGTTCCTCGTAAGCCCAGTAATATTGAGGGTATTTTCCTCCAGGACCACCAAATGCCTCTTGCCAAGAGTCCAACAAGAGCAGAATTTTATCCCTCACATGCATATCTGTCTGCACGAGTACAGAAGAAATTGTATATTAATTGTGAGATTAAATTACAGGTGGCAGACACATCTTTAGCAGAAAAAAGTAACAAATTAGAAACACGATTCACATAGGAATAAGTTCAAGTTATATAGGTCAGCAATAGTTCAAAGATAAAATGCTTCATACTCTAGTAATTCTAAATGCATGTAAAACCAATCAACATTCTACGTCATGCAATCATAAAAGGCACAGTCCAGAATTCTTCCAGTCGAACTGAACATCTAGTGTGCCAAACCAGCTTTATCGCCATCACTTCTGCAAAAGCATATGAGTAGGCCAGATAGTTAATGGGAGATATTCCACACACCCATGAGCATCTCTTTTATTGTACCTGAACAACAAATGTGTTGAGGAAAGATTACACTGTTTATTCCAATTATCCCCCAAACAGATAATTGCCTTCATTTGATACAACTGCAGAAAACACCTATTAAAAGTAGGGAGTTTAGAATGAATGACATTTGACTCAAACAAGTTCCTTTGAGCCACACTTCCCAAAAGAGTCAATTCAAAGCTTGATGCAGGGCCATAACTTCTTTAGCAACTAATGAAGAAAATCCATAATTCCAGAGGTAAGATGCCAAACATGGAACCTCACATAAATTCATTTTGATGAAAGTTTCAAATCATAGAAAAAGCTCAACTTGTCAACAATTCTATCACCTAGTGGCAAACTAGGTTTCAGAATATTAAGAAGAGGAAATGAAATCACAGAAGTTTCTGTTTTATCTTACCTAACAAATTTTATGAAGCAAGGGGATCGTAACTTTTCAAGAAAACACACAAGTATACCACTAAATCTCAGTGCATCATAAATGGTCTGACCTCTTTAAGAATCTAAATATACATGAACAATTACAACTGTAAAGGTTTCAAAATGCGGTATTGTATATGTCAAATCAAGCAGCGAGGAGTAAAAGGAGAATTGTACCTTTTTCTTTACAATTTTGACCATCTCCTGCAGAACATTTCTGTCAGCTATTTGAAAATGCACATAATCACCACAATTCTTTACCATTGTCTCAAGTAGCTGCAAAATACATTGGAAATTGTAAACAAATGTGGAATTTGCATATGAGTTTAATCAGGTTAATTCCTTGAAAAACTACCGTTAGAGCGAGCAGGTGAACTTTAGAGTTCTTGTGCTGCAACCTTTTCTTCACAGCTTTGATTACATCTTTTGCCAACCTGATTAGAAAGAAAAGTTAGCTGAAAAACTCTTGTAATATGTTCCAAGTATTCTCATAATGCGAAACAGCATAATCTCCGAATAACCAAAGCAAGAAAAGTCGCACTCAACCCAGAGAGAACTTAAGGTACGCTGAATAAGAATACAAATGATGAAAAACTGCTGAAGTTCAGTCAAAAACAACAATTTATGCAGCACGCCCTACTCTGGAGAACTCCAAATTGAAGCATGTTACAACCCAAACACAGAAAATTTTGATTGACAACTCCATTTGAGCACTATAAAATCACCCATATTCAATGTATAAATTCCATCTCTTTCTGGTTTATTTAGAGCGCTACCAGCTAATATCTTTCAATCTCCAAAGGCGCTATTTATTTATTTGTGTCATGTTGAGATGCTAATATGATGTTAGCAATATTCAATTTCATCATCTTATAGAAACCCTGTTGTTTTAGCCTTCAAACGCTCAAGTACGCACTCAGCTAACTAAATTTAGCTGAAAAGAAACAAACAGATTCAACAATCCAATAAAACATATAAATTTCCATCCCCACCAAACGCGTATGTGGACTTATATACACGATCAAGACAGCAACATAAATAAGCAATCCCAAACATGTAAGCCTCCAGAAAAAATTGTGTTCTGATGCATGAACATTGAGAAGAAAAACAAGAAGCAGACGGCATGAATTTCCAAAAAGATTGATTAATTAAAAAAAAGTCAAAATTTTTAGTTTTATTTTTTAAAAAAAAGAACAGGAAAAAGGTGAAGAAATATCTTCAGAATTCGAGAAATCGGAAAGAAAAGGTAGGCTGTATGCATCAAGAAAGAAACAAAGAACAAGAAAAAAGTAAACAAAGAGCAAAGAGATACCACTGATTGGAATTAACAGTATCACAAATATCAATGTTCATAGTCCAATCGGGTCCGATCAAGAACTCGCTGGTTGCCTTCTCTACTCGAACTATAGCTGAGGAAGACGAAGCAACACCCGAAGAGGAAGAATTCGACGGAATCGATGGCATCATCATCTTTCCTTCCCTTCTGTTCTTTTACCCCAAAGCTTTATGCTTTCTATGCTAATAAGAAAAACAAAACAAAATAAAAATTCCTCTACCCAGTTGCAATAAAGGCTGAATTTTCCAAGAAAACGCAACTTTTATCTTCTACTTTAGATGAACCCTTCCTTCGTTTCTTCCTTCCTTTTTTTCGTATCCTTAGAGCAAGGGAGAACCCAAGAAAAATTCACCTCCTTTTCTTCTGAATACTACTTTGCTTATTTGATTACTTTGTTGTATGGATTTACCTTTTCTTTCTCAGACCCCTTTCCTCTTGAATGCTTTCTTTTGGGTCAGCCTTTTTTCTGAGTATAAATTTCTTCGTCTGGAAATTTCGATTTCTTTTCTTTCTCTCCCCCCTTCTGATTCTTTCTTCTTTCCTTTTCCTTCTCCTTTTGCAGTGCTGTAGATGTGGTGTGGTGTCATATTATCGAGTTCCCAGTTCGGAATGGCCTACACTTTTGGGTTTTCAACAGACGCGCTTTCTTTATTCTTCTAATTTCACTCGCCACAATGGAAAACTCATCTCATATCAGATGTGATTCCTTCCCGTTTTTTTCCTCTCTCTCTCTCATCAACACCCTCTCTTATAATGATTTCTTCGTGGTCAACGAGTCCTAGCCATAATAAAGGGGACCAGCAAGCAAGGGTATCCCGGTAATATTACTCTCGCCGTCTCATTTTATTACTGCATATTAAGGATTTCCATATAAATTATTAATCGTCATATTATATAAAAAATTCTCCAATTTTTTTAATCGTCATATCATAAAAAAAAATTCTCCAATTCTTTCCAATTAAAAAAATTACTCTATATATTAATAATAATTATAAACTATTTGTATTGTAAGATAAATAAAATAATTTTAAATAACTTATAAGTTGAAAGGGTTCCTTTCATTTAATGAGTTTCGGAAAGTTAGTGGAAGAATTCTTTTGACATTTCTTAGCATTGTAATTAAAGTAAGGGAGTTTTTGTAAACTTTTTTCTTAAAAAATAATTTTATTGGTTCAAAATATAGCTCGTTTTAGACTTTTACGCGAGAAAATTGATGATACAAAAAATTTATGTATTGACTTAATTAAAATATCTAAAAACTCTTAATTATATTTTCTAAGAAATTGGATTACGAAATAAAATAAAATATTTATATTTAATTTCTTACTAAGAAAATAACAATAATAATATTTTTTTAGGACCAAAATATAAGTCGTTTTAGTTTTTTTCACACTTATTAAGGAATGAATTGATTAGTCACGATACTAAAAAAAAAAACCTTCAATCAAACTATCTAGTAAATTGAAGTAAGAAATTCACTACAGGATAAGACTGAAAAAATAGCAATAGATACTCCTCAAATTTTGTAAAACGACCTATATTATGAAGACTAATATTTTGGGAATCCCGGAGAAATTAAATGGTTATTAAATTTAGTAGCTTCATTTGTGAAGCTGAGTTATATCATGAGTAAATTTTTGGAGTCTTTTTCTTAAGATTCTTTTTATGTTAGGGTTATAATTAAGATGCCAAGTCATGCTAATTATATAAACATGCCAATAAATTTTTAAACATATCTAACAGGCTGGATCATGTCATGATGCTTTTCTTGATTTACCATTGTATGGAACAAATGTTTTTGTCATATACCTCAAGATTAAACCATAAAGAAATACACAATTATATTATAATGCAAAATAATAACAATAATATATTTATTTTGAAAAGGTAAACATTTTAGAGTTTTTTTTTTTTTAAAAAAATAATGTGTATATTGTATGGATCTTTAAGCTAGAATATTTATTTATGTTTTTGAGAACCATAACCATGTCTTAAAAAATACCTATTTTGGAAAGAATACAATTAACTTGAATTAATTATAATGTTTTTTTTTGGGTAATGATTCTACAAATATATGATGCTCCAAAAAGATAAAGATAAAAGATTTAAAGATAGCAAGTTTAGAATTTGAGGACCCTTTATGATCAACATTACATTAACAAGATGATTGCACAAACCAACTTAAATATATTTTCCTTAAATTTGTTATCTACCTTAAGAATCCACAATGTCCTCAATTGTATCAAAAAATTGATGGCCACATGTCATATCACTCTTGACCTTGCATTTAAAGACACAATGGTCTATGTTACCAATTTTTGACATATTCCGTTAGTGGTTAATCATTACTATTTATAGCTCAACTTAGGCTTGGACCGTGCATATTCTAAAGAATATATAGCTTTTTTTCCCCCACTCCATTCTTCTTATATCCCTCCTCACGAAAACCAACCATAACATCCACTCACACTCTCGTCATGTCTCGAACTAGAGACCTCTTAATTCAAGTATTACTATTTACCAATAAACTAATTAAGCTTGACATAATATTGTAACTTAATTAGTCTCAACTTATAATTAAAAAGATCATATTGATTATGAATTGGACTAATCGAATATATCCAAAGGTAGGTTTAATGATATAGATACAAGATCTATAATATGCAGACGGTTAGGCCATGAAAGATCTATATAACTTTTTTTAATGATGGAATGGTCAAAATACATAATATATCCGGACCAGATACATTCATATACTTCAAGGGTCAATATGTAGGGAAATAAGAGAGAGAGGGAGCGTGAGCGGGAGGTTAGGCCATGAAAGGATGAAAGTGGCTAGAGAGAGATTGGATATTGATTTCTGATCAAAATTGGAATCAATGAAGAGATAAGAATGGTCAAGAATGGCGGATTAGATTAGATTAGATTAGACAAAATTATTTTACATAGACCGTCATTTTCAAGCCAGCCACCTCTTGAATAATCCATCCTCTATGTGTTCCCTTCATGCTGTTCTTGTTTTTTGGCTACTTGCTCATGCCCTCCACACATAATTGACCTCATTCTTTTGGTTTTGCACCATCATCCACCATATATTGCCCAGTGGCCACTATGAATCAAGTAAAACTTTTTCTACTTTAAGGCATGCATCAAATTCAGAAAGTGTTCATAGACATTAAGATAAGATAATATTAACTCGTAACCTTTACTTATAAGGTATTCAAGGGTGTGATCGAATGGTTTAGAGATAAAATCTATATAACGTGGGTCGTAAATTCAACTCAATATAATTTGGTTTAACGAATAAGTTTACAGTCACTATCTATAAATATGTACTCAGGTGAAAAAAGCTCGACTTTATATAATTTGGTTTAATGAATAAGTTCATAGTCACCATCTATGGATATGCATTAAGGTGAAAAAAGCTCATCCCGTGACTCTAGTTGACAAGGAATCATGAGGATCTAAATTAATTTAAGTAAATTTTAACTAATCAGCTCAATCAAGAAGGTCAATAGACAGATCCTATTTGAAGTTTGAATTTCTAATTTCGGAATCACCTTGTGTGCCTATCGGACCAACTTGAATGCGGTCGAAATCCCTAAAATATATAATTATATAAATAGGATGGAAACGGAGAAAGTACCCAAAAAGCTTTTCTTCCATAAACCTACTCCATACAATTAACAATATCAACAATAGAGTTAGATTGATATCATAATCCTTGGTGCTCTTAACATATGCATATATGTTAGATCACAAGTCTTTGTCCCACTAAGGTTTATTATTAAATGTATAGATAAATTCAATTTAGGGTTTCTTCTAGCAATGGTATAACTTTCAATGACCATACAAAGAAATTAAGTATTCGGTTTCAAAGTCGATGAATGAGATTGTGACCTGAACCGATGATGTCAAATTCCAGCCCTACATTTGGTTCGGCAAAATATTATCCTTAGATTCTTGCACATTCTAAACCTGATCAATTTTCTGGTGGTTGGTGATTTTCTATATGAACTAAAAGAATTGTTTATCACACATATTAGAACTGTTAAGATGGATTGGATTTTTGGACCCAACTCCTATCCTACCTCATATCTTTGAAGGATTGTATTGCAAAAACTTGATCTTAATTGCAATAAGGGCCCTTTAGCCAGACTCTTAAGTGTCAAGGGCCAACAAAGGTTTAGAAATTGCTAGGCTGAGCAGGCCCTTGGTACCAAAATTATTAAAAATTTTATTTTATTTTATAATTTATTTATTATAATTTTAAAAAAAATACATACCTTCTATTACTATTATAGTATTATTGTTTGTAGTGGAATTTTTTTTCTTATTGAAACTCAAACTCTTTGTTTAGTTTTTTTTATTTTTTTGGGACCGTAATGAATTTTAAATCCTAAATTTGAGTTTTTCATTTTTATGTTTGGTTTATATTTAATAATTTTCTACATTTTTCTCTAATTTTTTGTTCACTTTATTTAATATTTTTTGCATTTTTTAAAAGTAATATGAAAATTGAAATGTTTTATTTTAAATATTTTTTAAAGTAAAAAAAAAAAATTTATAAAAGTTGACCCGTTCGGACCATTGACCCTTAAAAAATGAAACTCCCTTTAAATTTTCTGGCTCTTAAGGTTGGGGTCGGGTTGAGCCAGATCAGCCCCAATTGATAGCTCTAACATATTTCACTTCAAATCTTCTTCTGCTACATCTTCTATATTGTCAAATAAACTAAAATTTAAAAATACTTAAAAATTTTAATTAATGATATAAACGTGCAAATTGAATAATATTATAAATCGCATCCATATATATTCATATGGTCAATTCTACGCATAATAAATGCATTATATAGAGTATCGAAAATGCTACGAAGTGTTACGGAACATACATTATCATACTATTGTCAAGTTTTTTACAATCAACAATTAAATCAATTGTCCTTTTTTATACATAGAAAAAATAAAATAACACTTTACAAATAAAACAAGTTTGATATTACATCTGATAGACTCAAATTATGCATTCTTAAGTATAGAATTCAGTATTTTATTAAAGATAAGGAAGGAAACTGAATATTAGAAGGCCACATAAGGCTATTGGGAAAATGAAGATAACGTTAAGAAAGTGAGATAATCCTGACCATCATAATAAGCTTTTATTTATTCCAGAAAGTCAATAATTTCTAGACAGCGCTAGCTACTTAGCTTTGTGAACTTTCAAATCAAAGAAAGAACAATAAAAGTTTGGGTGGAAATGGAATCTAATTAGTGGTCTCTTTTGACTAACAAGCATTACCACACATCAAGAAAGAAAGAAAGAAAGAAAGAATATGCACTGACTGACGCTTTGCATTCCATACCCTTTTTGAGTCACATGACTTTTCACTATTCCAAAAGCAGCAAAACTTATCACAATATCTGTGTAATTGAAAATTCTTCTTGATTCTAATATAATTTCGGGGTCAACATTTAATTTTAGATGGAAATATAGTATTTTTAGGGCACAGGATTACACTATTGAATACTAATTAAGCACAAGGTTTAATACTAATCCCTCAATCCCAAAAAGATGGTTTAGTTTCATTCCCATCCAATGGAGAGAGATGGGAATGAATGAGTATATGTATAGAGGGGAAAGAAAGTGAAAAGACATTGTTAAGATATACAGTAACAAAAAATTATGCCTTTCAGCAAATTCGATCAAGACTTGATGATACTTAGGAAGATATTCACATTCTAGAACTGCATTAAACCAAAGTCATAGGAAGAAATTCACATGCTAGAACTGCATTAAACCGAAGTCACAGTCATAATACACAAAGCCATATGCATAAGTTCAACGAACCAGATTCTTTTTTGTTTTTCAGCAAGGCCATAGTAAGCTTGAGGTTACACTTGATAGCTTCCATAGACCACAATATCCATAGATATGAAACGATATCCAAGATTTCAGTCTGCATCTTTTCTGTCCTCGTTAATTTCTTCAAGAATCACCACAAGAGCAACTATGAAAGCATAATCCACATTTGGATACACAGTCACCCCAAATGTGTCTTTTCCAAGAGCAATACTTTGTATGCTATGTTTCCTGTGCATCTGCATTTTGCCACCAGACATTAGCCATTTACAACAATTATACACACGAAATGAAGTGATCACATAATTCACCACTACAGGGGCGATATATAATCCATTATTCCTCAAGTTAGATGGACAGTTTCTGTTATTTTACCTGAGCAATGATATTAGAAGAATCTCCAGCATAGATGATGCATGATCTTTCAAACCAGCTGCCTTCGATTTTGAAGTCACAAACATCTTCTTTTGAGTTAGCAGCCAGGAATACATCTAACTTGGTTTTCAGCTGTAAGAGTGAAGACTTCTTGACACTGAACAGAAGATCCTTATCATCAGAGCTATCTCCTCTGAAAACCTTCCATCTTCTATGTGCAGTCAATATCTGAATTTTTGAAACACAAGAAAAGAGTCACAGACCATCTCATTCTTCGGTCTAGTTGAGTTGTTATGCATATTCATTTTTGTTGCTCATACACCCTTTTAACACCATGATACTAACATTTGGCATTAAATATGTAACTCATCCCGTCACAGACATCAGAGTAAATATGAAGATTTGAGAAATCGAATATCAGAATGGGTTTTTGAGTGTATTGACATCTGGAGATATCATGAAATGAGGACAAAGTGCCAAATAGCATGTAAATTGAGGAAAGCCCTGCAGCTTCAGGTGTTGGATAGAGCTAACCAGCTAGTACTTCAAAATCTCATTGGTAAGAAGATAACAAATACCAATACTTGCATCTGTTTTAGTGATTTATTATTGTGCTATCAATTAAGTCTGCAAGCTCTGTTAGATAAACCAATTAACTGAGGTGCAAAATACAAATTATATATACTTCCAATCTGCAGTCAAAAGAACAAGACTTATATTTGCAGTTCAAAACCAAAATCTAACACCCCAAAAATGAAGAAGAGACAACACATGATATTTTGATCTCTCCTGCAATAAATTAAATACTAGGGGATAACCTATTCTCAAACACAATTTGTTCAACGGAAAAGAAATTAATAACTTTAATATCCAATAGAGGAATCAAAGTATAAGGTAAGCCATCTAAACATATACAACGAAGATCATAATTTACCCAAATTCTGTGAAGCATTGGGTGAAAGAATAAATCTTGATTAGATCTTTAAAACAAAAAGGAAAAAGTAACCTTTTGCTGAAAGGAGACGATGGGGTTGCCAGCAGCATCGAGCAAGATACGACGGTCACGAAGGCTAAAGAATTTGCCCTTCACTGTAAACATCAAATTCCCATTAACATCAGTGACCCCAAAGTTACCTTCTGACAGTTTCAGAAGCTTCCTTGCAATAACAAGATCAACCGGGTAGGCAGCACAGAATTGAGGGCTTATCACAGCAATAGGGTTAGCCAATGGAGGATAGGCTGGATGGCTTGTTGTAGCCATGGTCACAAACAGGAGAACCCAGATCACAATTCCTGAGAAAGATTAATATATGTATACAAGCTTCCAGGATCAGACCTCTATATGAGAAATCCTAAAGTATATTTTCTTTTCTGCTAATGGTCAGAAACACAGAAATTGGCAATTAGGGGAAAACATGCGATTGGAGCTACAGTTTGATTCTTCCTTTTGTTTCCATCACTTTACATGATATGGCTCCATTAAATAATTCCATTATTCACGATAGAGATGCTGCGAGAACAGGGCATGTGGCATACCGGATGAGAAGGACCGGCGACCCCGCGGTATGCCTGACGATGCTCTTGTTGATTCATCTTAACGGGAACGCTGTCGGTTTGCATTTGGATAGGGTGTTTGCCTATTTAGTCCCTTATATTTTAAGAAATTATGTTTATGCCCCTCATATATTTTTTTATCCAGTTTTGTCTCTTGAAATTGAAATATACTCCATCAATCCGGAATTGAATATCGTATTTTAACTTACAAAATTTTAAGAAAAATAGTTAATTTAATTCATTTTAAATTAAACTTATTAATTTTTTAAGAAATTTTAACTAATTTTTAAAAAATGAGACGTTAATTTTCGAACAACTTAAAATAGAAATAAGGACATTTAATTTCAGACAAAAGAAGTAATATTTATTAAGATTATTTGAAGAATTCCATTAATATTTTAGTCTTTATGACAAAGTCCAGTACAAGTCTATCGATCCAAAGCCAAAGTCCACTTATTTTCTCAATATTGTATATGCGAGGGTTCAATAAGAACCCATGTCACCATTTTCAGTTAAGTCAAATCTGAAAATTTTAAGAACCCTCTGCTAAAACCAATTGAATATAGCACAGCTAGAAACTCACTATCATATTTAGAAATCCTTTTCCACATCTTCAAACCTTTACATAATTTTAATGTATATGTGTACAACTACACTATCTGCTTCTCTTTCCTTGCTCAAATTTCCACTTCTATGTTCTAATATTTAACCTTTGCTTTGCTCTCATGAGATGAAAGTTTTGCTTCTTCAAATATATACTCTCCCCGTCTAAAATTGAATGTCCTATATTTCGTTTTGAACTGTTCAAAAATTAATATCTCATTTACTTAATCAGATAAAATTTATTAAAAAAATTAACATTGCAATTTAAAAATGAATCATGTCAAATTTTTGTTCTTTAAAATATGTGTAAATCAAAACGAGATATTCAATTCTAAACCGAGAAAGTATATAAATAACCGGAATAGTTATTTCAATCAAATGAAGTAGGAAATTGATTAGGTCTTCCTTTCATTATCAACAATTCTAACACACCGCAGCATCTTTTTTTTATTGGTTGTTGAGATAGTTGACATAATTTAAAATATAAATTGTGGTTTTGTCATCCACTCTCAGTTTAATAATGTAAATCATATTTTTGACCACATTGTTTAATTACTTGGAGGGTAGAAATTATATGAAATTAATTAATCAGAAGACCAAGTCAAGTAATTTATATACGTACGCTTTGATTGGTTCCTAGCTTATCAGATCCTTCTTGCCATTGACCGATCCAAGACTCAATAGTTAGATAGTACAAAATTGAGGACAAGTACAACTATACGGCATTGTTCAATGAAACAAATTAGTAAATACGGAAAATCTCTCTCTTTTTTTATTTTTTATTTTTTGTATTTTAAATCTTACAGGAAAAAAAGAAAATTCAACAATCCCTGAAAAATTAACATGAAAAAGTGGCGACACATGATCGAATTTAAATGAAATTATCATAAATATATATATATATTTATTTATATATTGTGCAGCTCTCTGATCAAATTCTGTCAACAAGGATCACAATGAGTGCCACGATGAAGACATAGTCAACGTTTGGATAAACCGTTATCATGAACGTATGCTTCCCAAAGAAATAACTTTCAGCACCTTCTTTCTTATGCATCTGCATTAATGCAAAATTAATAAAATATCAAGGAGAATTAATTAAAGAATAATTTACTAATTAATTAATTCATCTTACTTGGGCTGCAATGGTTTTTGATTCTCCAACGTAGACGACACATGATCTCTTCGACCAACTTACGTGCACCTTGAAATCAGAAAAAACTTCATTTGTGTTATAATTATTCCCTAAATAGACATTTAACTTTGTCTTGAGTTGAGTTACTGAGGAAGTTTTGGCAGTGAAGAGAAAATTATATGAATCCGAGCTGTCTCCCCTGTACGCAAGCCACCTGCTGTGTGCCGTACATATCTGCAAAAAATGATCGCTAAAATTGAGGAGCATTTACGAATGATCTGAATTAATATGGATCAAGAGTTTGGCATCACACTTTTGTATACATTATATTCCATTTTTTCTTGATTGGAAATCAATATTACTTGCTTTATAAAAGACAAATAAAACAATTATACCGTGGGATAGTAAGATATTTTATGAGACTGACCTTCTGTCGCAGAGTGAGAATAGGTTTTCCAGTGGAATCATGAAGAACCCGCTTGTCGTGAAGGGTTAAAAACGTGCCTTGCAATTTGAACATGATATGGTTGTTCACATCCGTAACAACGAAGTCATCAGTTAAGGTCATGATTTTCCTGGTCACTGCCAAATCAACCGGATGAGGTAAACAATACTGGGGACCAAGGACCGGAAGTGGTTTCGTAATGGCATTATAATTCGGCTGTGGCGTTGGAGCGGGAACAGCCCATGCCGGTGGTGCTTGTGGTGCAATATTGCTAGGCTGTGAAACCTGCGGCGGGTAATTATAATTATTATAACCACCCACCTGTGGTGCATGTGCATTATGATTGTTTGGAGCCGGAACAGCCAATGCCGGCGGTGCAACATTGCTAGGCTGTGAAACCTGCGGCGGGTAATTATAATTATTATAACCACCCACCTCTGGTGCATATGCATTATGATTGTTTGGATGTGGTGGGTAGGCCGTCATTAGTGGTGCGGGTGCATGGTAACCTTGTAGTAGTACAGCATTATACAGCGGTGACACGGGTGGATAATCCGCTGGTGGTGCAGTTGGGTAACCAGCTGGTTGTGATACCTGCGGGTAACCTTCGGGTGGGTAAACGGATTGAGCCTTCTGATTATGATCGGACGTGGAAGGTTGCGAAGGTGGAAAGGCCGGTGGGTAGGCGGGCATTGTATAACCAGATTGTGCCATTTGATGATGATGATGATATAGCTGGATGAAGTGTATTCAATAATGGGTTGCTGGTTGATCGAGTATTGGGTTATATGGTGGGGATATATATTTCTAAAGCTACGGAGGGATGGCTTGGTGATTGGTATTTATAATGATATGGCTGAAACCGTGCTGGTTTCCAGTTTTCTTGATGAATTTGAAGTTATTTTGGCTAATCTAGTCAACGAATGATAAGGTCTAAGCAAAATGAAACCCGTGGAGCATAGTTTGAAAATTGAACTGGTCAAAATGACTCTAAATTTTGATGAAATTTATGAAGAATTTGATTAAAAGTATCAAAATGACCAAAATATAAATTGTTTAAAGACTAAATAGGGAAAAAAAAAAACTTTAAGAACCAAAACTTCCCAAAAGGATATAATTTGAGAACTAAATTGACTAATAACTCTATATTTTATTCTCTCATAATTTTCCATATGAATACAAGTGAATACTGAGTCCAAACCGGAAACTTATTCTTGCGATATTAAATTATAGGATGGAATAATTTGGACCTTTTGGGATAAGTCATTATCGTGTTTACTTGCGAAAATTCAAACCAAAATGTATTAAAGTGCATCGATAGGATGGTTGTCTAAGTAAATATGAAGCCTCAGCTCCAATTGGTCTAGAAAACATATCATCAACATATATCTTTGTTTCAATATGTTAGTGATGGGAGAAACGGGTATGATCCGGACAAGTCAACCCAAATAAACAGGACCCGGACAGAAGACAATCCAAATGGGTCCAAGGCCTCAATCTTTAATATCTAAAAGTCAAACTCACGAAGTTAATAAAAATAGGTAGGCAGCGACCTGCTACCACCAACCTCTAAGATCACCGACCTCCTAAATGAGCTCGAGAAAGGTACCATTAGACCTCGAACCACGACCCGGTAACTCCCAACTCGTCTCATACATTTTCCATGCCACGACTCTTAACATCTCACATGAGCCTACTACCACTCAGTGCGACCTCCCAAAAGAGATAGCTGAGACCCTCGATATCCATGGGCAGGTTGCGAAGTTGGTCTAGAGTTCGGTGAGCAAGCTTGCAGCTCTCGATAGAAACGTGAATGACAAGATATCTCAACCCAAGGAAACTCCACAACTATCCTAATTGCCTACTGTCACGTAATAGTAGAGTCCGAATCAGAGACGTAATTGATTTTCTTTTATATAATCAAATCATACACAGTCTACGGACAGAGAACAAAAAAATAGACAAAAGAATAGTCTCTATGAGAATTAATTACTCCCGATTACTCTCGAAATACTGAATTAGGCATCGGATCTCTTCCTCGGGCACAGCCCACCATCATCACGGTTTTGGGGTAACCCGGTGGTCATCTTTTGAGCCCTATCACTTCTGGCACCGTCTGTGGGAACTCAGACGAAAAGCTTTGCCTTTTTCCCTACACAAAACAAATAAAAAGCTTGATGACTCAATCACAGTCAACACGCGTTCAACCACAACGCCGAGGCAGATCGCTCAGCAGGATGCCACTGCTCACCGAAGAAATTATGCCTGAAGCCCTGCCTGAGGCGGAGAACAATAGCCTAGCCCTGGCCGCCCAGCAGGAACCACCATGGCCATCCCAATCTGGTCCATCTCGGAGGGCCCCAGCGAACCTTCCACCTGTGCAAGAGAGGACTGGACAGGGGCGCACCGATCTTATTGCCATCAGCAAAATCCCAGGCCACAGAGATCTGAGAGAACATAGATATCAGTTCCAGCAGACCTCTTAGAACAAGTGGTGGTAGCCTTAAAAAGGGTATCCAGCAGACGAGATTGTGTATCCACTGGGTGCACTCCAGTGCCTTCCCGGAGAGATTCACAGCCAATCCAAGGCTAGGTAGAGCATACACACCCTAGCCTGGCTATGCCTTCGAAATCAAGGAATGACCTCTGACTGCATGAAGAAGGTCGGGAGCAAGAAGGTCACAAAGAGGAGCAATCCAACCTGTGACTGACCTCAGAGAAACCCAAAACCATTGAAGGGGTTATGACCTAAGAGACAGGCTAAACCGAGTAGCCATGTCACGAAGAAAGAGACAGGATCCTAAAGAGCAAGGGAGCTTGCTACGATACCTCTTAACAAAGCCTAATTGAAACGATAGGCGATAAGGCTCGAGGGGTAGCCCCCAATCCACTGAGGAGAGTAACTCCCCTTTCCAATCAGGAGACGTAAAGCAATGTGGACCTTTCGGAGCCTTCGCCGTTTGTCCACAGCAACCGAACTGCCCGAATGCCACCAGGGTTCAAAGCCCCACACTTGGATTCCAAATATGACTGCTCAAGCGAACACCTGCAACACATAGAAGAATATGTGTCTTATATGGAGATGTTCGAGTACCCTGACCACGTCACATGCAGGGCCTTTTGGTCAACATTGACTAAGAAGGCCCAATCCTGGTTCAAAGGCATCCTGGAGGAGAGCATCTCAAGCTGGACATAGCTTAAGAGTTATTCTTGAAAAACTATCAGAGCAGCACGAGGAGCGAGAAGGATATCAACGACCTTTTCAACATCAAATAGAAGTTCGAAGAGAGTACAAGAAGCTACTACGGTCACTTCAATGATGAAATAGTGGAGATTGAGCAGAAAAATGATGCCATCTACATCACTGCCTTCAAACAAGGTTTGCAAGGGAGGTACGTAGCCCTCAAGCTGGCCGAGGAGCCAGTAAAAACCATCAAGGAGTTGCAAACGCTCCTAGAAAAATTGATCAAGACTGAGGAAATAGCAATCCTGAAGAAGATCCTTGGCTTTGCCTTAGCCACAGAACGAGACAACAATGGGCGACCAAAAAGCCCTTAGTCTTCAAAAAGGGACAGGAAGGACCTCCACTCAAAAGGAGGGACTTTCGACAAGAAAAGAAAGACCATCCCCGACCTCGTGACCACTCCACTGAAGACCTCACGAGCAAAGATCCTGGTGGTCGTGGAAAAGAGAGGTCTCCTAAAGCCTCCAAGACCTCTCAAAAGTCCAGTGGCCAAGAAAGACCCTGCCAAGTTCTGCCACTACCACAAGGACCATGGCCATTCATAGAGGACTGTTTCAACCTCAAGTGAGAGATCGAAAGATTGGTGAAAGAGGGTCACTTGCAAGAGTTCCTGGTTACTAACGCAGGCCCTATTGATCCTCCACCAATAGCCCCTCAAAATCAACGACCTCCTATGCGTGAAATAAATGCCATTGAGATCAGGTCAAAGGGAGCTCAAGGGGAAGATTTAGAAACCCTCACATTGTCCCTCCAGATTGGAGACTTCTTGGTTCGTAAAATACTGGTGGACACTGGCAGCACCGTGAATGTCCTATATCGGAAGGCCTTTGACTAGATGGGGATAAAAAAGAGCTTACTGATAAGGTCAGATACAGCTTTGACCAGCTTCAACGGTAGCATAACCTAGGCAGATGGGATTCTTTAGGTCCGAACTACAGTCCGCGAGAACGATCAGGAGGTCACTGAGGTCATGGACTAGATGGTGGTCGACGTCCCTAGAACCTACAATGCGATATTAGGCAGAAGGGGGGTCATGGACCTGAGAGCAGAAATTTCTCTGCTCAACTAAGACATGAAAATCCAAGTCGGAGACCCTTGGATCATCCTAGAGGGGGACAGACAATTCGCTGCAGAATGCTACCTTGCTGAAGGTAATAAGGAGAGCTTGCCTGAGCTCAAGAAGGAAAACTGCATCGACCTCTTGAAAGGGAATGACGATTTGATAATCCAGACTGCTGGTAGAGGAGAGAAGGTGTTCCTCAACCCGAAATTCCCTGAGAACGGGATAAAAATTGGAGAGTTATTACCTCCCAAAGTCAAAGGGAAACTTGTTGATTCCCTTCAAGAGTATATGAAGGTTTTTGCCTGGCAGCATAGGGAGTAGACTGAAAAATTACTGAACACAAGGTCAGGCTTAAACTAGGGGTCAAGCCGGTGACACAAAAGAAGACGACCTTCATCCCCAAGTGAAATGAGGTCATAGCTCGAGAAGCCCAAGCTCTTCTCGACGTAGGAATTCTAAAAGAGTTGGTGTACCCGGAATGGCTAGCCAACCCTATTGTGGTCCCAAAGAAAGAAGGGACATGGAGGATGTGTGTAGACTTTGCCACACTGAAGGTTGCCCACATGAAGCTCAACCCAGAAAAATGCACCTTTGGAGTTTCAGCAGGTAAATTCCTAGGTTTCATGATCTTTGAAAAAGGCATTGATGCCAATTCGGACAAGATAAAAGCATTGCTGGACATGGAGCCTCCCAGGAACATTAAGGAGGTTCAGAGTCTAGCGGGGAAGATGGCAGCATTGGGGCACTTAATCAGCAAAATGGCGAACAAATGAGCAAAATTCTACGACGTCATAAAGAAGCCAAAGGACTTCCAGTGGACCGAGAACTGTCAGGCAGCTTTCATCAAACTGAAGGACTTCTTGGGGTAGCCTCCTCAACTTGTATCTCCAAGATCAAGAAAGGAAATATCGATGTACCTTACTGCAACAGAGAAAGCAATTAACTTAGTGCTGTTGGTAGAAAGGTCAGAACAACAGTTCCCTGTTTATTATGTAAATCGATTGCTCAAAGGTCCAGAAACTAGATATTCATACCTTGAAAAGTTCTTGTACCTCATTGTTATCACCTCGAGGAAATTAAAGCCATATTTTGAAGCTTACTTGATAAGAGTTTTAACCAACCTACCATTAAAACAAGCTCCAGGCTAGCCTGAGCAGTCGGGCAGAACGATGAAGTGTTCTCTCGAGCTCTCGGGATATCAAATTCAATTTGAGCCAAGGAAAGCAATCAAAGCTCAAGCTCTCACAGACTTTGTAGAAGAATGCATAAGGACTACATCGGAGCTCACAAACGCCTGTGAAAGCAACGTTTGGTATACAAACGGTTCAATAGAGAAAGAAAATTCAGGTGCGGGAATAGTACTGATCAGCCCTGAGGGAGTGAGAATCCCTTACTCTGTGAAGTACAACTTCTTCACCTCGAATAGTGAATCTGAATATGAAGCTCTCTTAGCAGGTCTAAGACTTATTAAAGCTTTCAAAGTGCAAAAACTGCACATTAAAATTGATTTGCAGCTCATAGCTAGCCAAGTCGTTGGAGAATACGAAGTTAGAGAAGACAACATGATCAAATATCTCAAATGAGTAAGGGATATCACATCCAAGCTTGAGCATTTCCTCATTGAGCAGATACCCAGAGACCAAAATGCAGAAGCAGATGCACTGTCCAAAGTCTATCGAGACATAGCCGGGACTAATGCAGAGCTATTGGTGGAACAGTTATACTCTCCAAGCATAAGCCAAGATGAGAGCTTGGTCACAGAGAATCAGGCAAACTGGAGATATCCAATCTACAACTTCCTCAAAGATGGCGACCTCCCATAGGACTTAAAAGAAGCTCGCCAAGTGCGAAAATGGTCATTTCGCTACATCCTGATAGGAGATGATGAGGTATACAAGAGGTCTTACACTTGGCCATTACTCAAATGTCTAAATCGAGGAGAGGGACAATACGTCATTGAAGAGGTACACAGTGGAATATATGGATCACATAGAGGAGCAAAGACCATGGCCTTAAAGATACTAAGAACAGGGTATTACTAGCCCTCAATGGTTTCAGGTATTGAGAAGAAAATACAGAAATGCACGAGTTGCCAATTGCACGGGAACAAATCACATGTGCCGGTATCAATCAATCAATGCATCAGTACCATTTGATATCTGGGGCATTAATATATTAGGACCCTTCATAAAAGGAGTGGGGGGTGTTCTGTTCCTAATTGTTACCGTGGAGTACTTCACCAGATGGGTTGAAGCAAAACCAATGGTGACCATCTCATCACCAAAAGTCTAGTCCTTTGTCTGGAGAAACATTGTGTGCAGGTTCGGGATCCCCCAAGCTATAATATCAAATAATGGAAGATAGCTCATTGGCGACCCGTTCAAAACATTATGCGAGAATTCGAGTACTGAACAAAGGTTGACCTCTGTAGGTCATCCCCAAGCTAATGGGCGAGTTGAGGTCACAAACAGAACCATTTTGGAAGGACTCAAGAAAAGACTCACCGTGCTCGAGAAAGAAGGTCACAAAATTGCTTGGCCAGATGAGATTCCAAGCATTATATGGGCATACAGGACAACACCTAGAAAAGCTATTGGAGAAATGCCATTCAACTAGTGCTTTGGCGCAGAGGCAGTGATACCGCTTGAGGTTGGCATGAAGTCTTTAAGACTGACTAAATATAATTCAATCTTAAACGTGAGGGAGAGAAGGGTAGACCTCGACCTCCTTGAAAAGGTCAGAAACAAAGGAATAGAATTAGACAGGACCTATAAAAGGCAAATGACAAATTTTTTCAACAAAAGAGTGAAAACAAGACATTTCACAGTTGGAGAAATGGTCCTCAAAAGGTCAGACGTTGGCAAACAAGGCCAACTGACCGAGCTATAAGAAAGCTGGGAAGGACCTTACATAGTCCAGGAAGTCCACAAAGGAGGGAGCTATACGCTTGCTGATCTCGAAGGAAAACAACTCTTGAGACCGTTGAACATTTGCTATCTAAAGAAGTTCTATACCTAAAGCTAACCAAGACATTGCAGACCTCGGGAAGCTTATTAAAAAGACCTTGCCTAGCATCATGGCGACCTCAGTGGCCCTACCAGTTTTTTGTTTGAACATGACATGAAAAAAAGATAAGTTATTCCTTTTTATAGTTTATCAGGTCTTCATTTTGTGTTATTTGACTCAAGTTCAGAATGCTAAAACAAAGACAGAACACTTAGCAATACTGCAAATGTAAAGGCTTGATATTGAGGAAACAAAGCTGTTATAAAAAATAGAGGCCACAAACAAACCTTTGCAAATATTCAGTACATGCAGAAATATAAAGAGTTGAGTATTCAAGAGCCCTATTCTCTTACAGAGAGGATTGTCTCCGGATAAGGGGAGGTAGAGGAGCTTAAGATGTCTACTATCGTGGGCGAGGACGTCATCCTAAGCATCTCAGCCATCTCAGCTCTCCGTCGGGTTGCAGCCCAAGTCCTGTGAGCAACAGCCTACCTTCCCAAAGGAATAAAGACTTCAGTAGAGATTTCAAAGGCTGGGGTTGGAGCAAACCCATCAGAGGAAGAAGAATCAGCAACACCCTTAGCTTTTGCAACGGTGCCCCCAACTCTACCAATGGGAGCTAAGGTAGGACTAGTCTAGTTGAGCCAGCGAGCTTCCCTCAGCACTGCCCAAAATAAAAGGGAGAAACAGTTAGTATGAAAGTTACAAAAAGGGGGATTAATCAAAACCAGGGAAGCTCCTTATTGGAATTAGTTATCCTCAAGCTTGTCCTGACCGAGGGGAGGTTGCACAGTACCCTTCTCCCTAGACTAGCAGCATTAAGAAAAGACTTTGGCCAGACCGGGAAGGTGCATCCAACCTTGGTCCTACCAGAATAGGTCAATCCCATCAAGTAGTCCCTATGTTGCCTTAGATCATGGGTCAGATGGGGAAACTCGTTGAAGAAGGACCAGTACAAATTCCAGCTCGAATATCTCTACACCAAATTGTCATGAAGGCGAGCGAAAAAGAAGCATGATTTCCATGAACCCACTGGGGACTGGAAGGGACCCACTAATTTATACCGGGGAACAAACCGGAGGTACCCTTTAGAGGAGTTAAAGGTCGAGGGGGCATTTAGCTTAAAAAAACACCTAAAGAGCTCCAGGGAGACAGGAACTCTATAGAGATGATAGGTCGCTATAAAAGCGACTACTATCAGAAAAGGAGTTTGGGACAAGCTGGGCTAAGGGCACATCTCAAAAGAAAATGATATCAAAGAGCAGAGAATGAAGAAAAGGGAAAAGACTTCTCCCCTTGAGGCTGGAGTGGCAAAGGACTATACGTCCCTCACGTTTACTATAAGGACATTCATCCCCAACAGTAGCGGCAATGCCGCCGATCTCCAGTTCCATCACCCTACGAATCTCAAGGATGTCAGTAGGAGTCAGGGAGGAAGACAGTGAACCGATCCCAACCTCAGATAGGTCATAGGCCAGGCTTGGCACAGGAAAAGCCTGGGGCAAGAGGGTGGGGGGGGAGGGAATAAAAAATCCCATTTTCCATTTTAGCAATGGAATTAGACTCAGCATCAGAAATAACAAACATCTTTGTGAAATTTCTTGGACAGGAAATAAGAGCGAACAAAAATGGGAAGAAACTGTGGCAAGAATATGGAAAAGTCTGAAGTAAACTCTCGAGCCACTGGGAAGCTTTTGATTCAAATAAGATAAGGAACCCGTTAAGCTGCTGGATGGAAATTGATGGCCAAAAAATGCTACATTTTTTCAAGTGGTGCAGCCTTCCAGAACAGGAAACGCTTCAGCTCCTTCTAAGAAATTAAAACGAGCATCTTTCTTGAATTAAACATGGCGACTTTCCAAAACTGGATCTTCAACATGAGCATAAAAGAGGTCTTGCTGGATCACGACCTACGACCTAGTGAGTCCTAGTTTAGCTCATATACCTTTCATGCCGTGATCAAGTGTGTGCAACTCCGCTTGAGGCCAAAAATTGAAAAGCCAACTTGCAGCTCTCCACTGGAGACGCGAATGGAATCCCCAAAGCTAGTCTTTACAAGGAGTCGACGAGCCCGTTAGCGGCTATGACTTGAAGATGGTAATTTAGGCACCACAACCTCTGGGTTCGTTGGGCCTAAAGGGGGGTAATGATGGGAGAAACTGGTACGACCCGGACAAGTCAACGCAAACAAGCAGGACCCGGACAGAAGTCAACCCAAATAGACTCAAGGCCCCAACCTTCAATACCTGAAAGTCAGACTCATGAAGTTAACAAGAATAGGTGGTCAGCAACCTGCTACCAACGACTTCCAAGGTCACCGACCTCCCAAATGAGCTCTTGAGATGTACCACCAGACCTCGGACCATGACTTGGTAACTCCCAACTCGTCTCATACATCTTCCATGCCACGTCTAGATGTGCACGAATCCAAACATCTCCCATGAGCCTACTACCACTCGGCGCGACCTCCCAGAAGAGATAGTCGGGACCCTCAATGTCCACGAGCAGTTCACGAAATTGGTCCAGAGGTCGGTTAGTGAGCTCGCAACTTTTGACAGAGACATGAATAGCAAGATATCTCAGCTTAAGGAAACTCCACAATTCTAGAAGCAGTTGGCGGGATTCTACAATCCCACAACTATCCTAATTGCCTACTGTCAAGTAATAGCAGAGTCCAAATCGGAGAGGTAATTGATTTTCTTTTATATAATCGAATCATACACAGTCTACGGACAGAGAACGAAAAAAAAAAAGACAAGAGAATAGTCTCCCTAAGAATTAATTACTCCTGATTAGTCTCAAAATACTGTCTTAGGCATTAGAGCTCTTTTCCGGGCACAACCCACCTCCGGTGACTAATCTCTACTTTTTTCTCAGGTTGTAGTCGATTGACGTCATCACGGTTTTGGGGTGATCCGGTGTTCATCTTTTGAGCCCATCACTTAGGAATTTGAGAGTTCAAAGAAAAATTATATGGTCATTTTTTCAACGTTTTCGTTGCAATTTTGTGGTATCAGGTGGAAATTTCATGGAATTTGGGTGGAAATTATATTGTACTTCATATTTCATGAGCAATTCCGACCAATGTTTCAGAACTTGAAGCCAATAGTTGTACCACGTCATCCTATTGATTTGAGGCAGCAAGCCAATAGTTTTTCTCCATATGTATAATGGTGCCACAAACAGGCGAGCCACCATCACCAACATGTTTGGAGGCAGAGAAATTGTAGTCTCTAGATTTCAAGAACAGTTATTGATTGATGGGTTTCAAGCTAGTTTCAAAGGAGGAGAAATGGAATTATATTTTATGAGTTATTGGTCAATTTAGTCCTCAAACTATATCCTTTTGGACATTTTGGTCCCTAAAGTTTTTTTTTGGCCTGCTTAGTCGTTGAACAATTTACATTTTGACCATTTTGGTCCTTTCGACTTAATTATTCACAAATTTCACTAGAATTTGAAGTCATTTTGGCAAATCTGGTCGATGAATGACAAGGTCAAGCAAAATGAAGCCTGTGGGGTATAGTTTGATGACTAAATTGGCCAAAATGACTATAAATTCTGGTGAAATTTGTGAAGAATTCGACCAAAAGGATCAAAATGGCTAAAATGTAAATTGTTTAAGGACTAAACAGGCTAAAAAAAAAACTTTAGGTATTAAAGCTTCCAAAAGTGTATAATTTGAGGATTACATTGACCAATAACTCTATATTTTATTCTCTCATAATTTTCCATATGAATATAAGTGAATACTGAGTCCGAACTTTCCATATTAATATGAGTGAATACTGAGTCCAAACAGAAAACTTATTCTTACGATATTAAATTATAGGATGGAATAATTTGGACTTTTTTTGGACAAGTCATTAGTCGTGTTTACTAGCGAAAATTCAAACCAAAATGTATTAAAGTGCATCGGTAGGACGGTTGTCTAAGTGAATATGAAACCTCAGCTCCAATTGGTCTAGAAAGCATATCATCAAGGTATATCTTTGTTTCATTATGTTAGGAATTTGAGAGGTTTTTGCAAAATTATATGGTCATTTTTTTCAACGTGTTTGTTGCAATTTTGTGGTAGGGTGGAAATTTCATGGAATTTGGATGGAAATTATATTGTACTTGATATTGCATGAGCAATTCCGACCAATATTTTCATAATCGAACCGGTTATCGAATCGAAAAAGTAACTGGTTCACGGTTTAATAGTCAATCGTAATTGAATCGGTTAATTTTATAATTAAAAAATATTTATTTTATAGATTAAAAGATATTAAAATAATATAATTTATTCTCAAATTAACAATATATATGCATAAAATAAATGAAAAAAACATGAGATGATTTTGGTTAGTTTATAATTGATCATAAAAACCTATAAATATAAAGAATTTAAATTAAAACTAAGAGGCCGCAGAGCATTATCTTAAAAATTTAGGCCCATTTACAAAATCAACAAAACCCTACAAGGCCAAACTCACAAATAAGCAAAACTCCTTCGGTCCTTCCTACTTTCACGAAAAGGTATTGTCGGGGAATTGTTCAAAATTTGACTGTGCGTCGTAACACGAACAAATTAAACCTATCTACCAAAACTAATGCAGTTAGGGCAAGTAGGGTCGAACCC
>JAOXNR010000029.1:11004917-11052225 GCA_028571225.1 Parsonsia alboflavescens | reverse complement strand
GACTTAGCTGCTGCCCTAAAGACCCTGCTTTCATTCACTATATGGCCAATCAGCAGTATGTATATCTTCAACTACTTCTTTTATACCTAACTTGTTTATATATAACATGCAAACATGCAGTCCCTTTTGTGATTCTGTGTATATGGGTTCTTGAGGTTTCAGATTTGCACACCTTTCTCTCATGAGAGCTTCAAGCCTTCAATCATTGATAGCTGGAGTTTCTTTCTTATGCCGCAACCTTCTTCAAAGTCAGACAGAGACTCTCAGAGTCGAGAGCAGAGACAAAGTTAATTATCTGCTGCAGGTGTTAGGATAGTTTTAGGAGAAGTTTATTTTTCTCAATTTAGTTGTCTAGGTTTTTAGGTTTTTCAATTTGGCCCCAAACAACTTAATACTCAGACTTGGTCGGTTCACCACTCAACTTAATACTCATCCGGTCGATTTAGAATGGTTCTCTTCAAAATCGATTATTCGAACTGTAAAGGGTATCTGTTCACGGTTTGATCGATCAGTCCGATTCGATCCAAAAAAACATTGATAAGAACTATGTCACCATTTTGCATTAAGTTAAATCTGAGGATTTTAAGAATTCTCTACTAAAACCAATTTAATATAGCATAGCTAGAAAGTCACTATAATATTTAGAAATCCTTTACAAGATTTTCAAACCTTTACATAATTTTAATGTATATATGTACAACAACACTATGTGCTTCTCTTTCCTTACTCAAATTTCCACTTCTAAGTTCTAATCTTTAACCTTGGCTTTGCTTTCATAGATGAAAGTTTTGCTTCTTGAAATATATACTCTCTTCGTCTAGAATTGAATGTTCTATATTCCATTTTGAATTGTCCGATAATTAATATCTCATTTACTCAATTAGATAAAATTGTTAGAAAAGAAGAAGATAATACAAGAATAAAAACCATAGCAAAAGCGTTTAACAAAACAACAAGGAAAGAAAATTTAAAGAAAAGAACTAGATCTGTTATTTAATGATTCAAAAAGTCTATCACATTCAAAACCAAATGCATAGAAAAACAAAGACAATTACACGATTTAAATAGTAGTTAGATATAACAAAACAACAAGGAAAGATAATTTAAAGAAAAGAACTAGTTCTGTTATTTAATGATTCAAAAAGTCTATCACATTCAGAACCAGATGCATAGAAAAACAAAGACAATTACACGATTTAAATAGTAGTTAGATATAACAAACTGAACCTATAAAACTGGAAATAATATCTAGAAAACAAACTTCCTAAAACCTTGGGATATTATTAACTGCTGCTCCTTGAGACTCCCTAAAGACTAGGAGTCCTAGCTTAGCTCTGAAATAACTAAATTTTGGATAGAAAAGAGCCTTTGTAAGAATATCTGCCACTTGTTCTTCAATACTGCAGAACTTCAGACCTATTTCATTATTTGTTACCAACTCTGTAATGAAATGATGCTTGATCTCAATGTGTTTGGCTCTCTCATGAAACACTGGATTCTTAGTCATAGCTATTGCTGAATTACTATCACTACAAATTTTTGCCCCTTCTAATTGTTTCATTCCCAAATCAGACAAGAGCTTCTTTGTCCAAATTGCTTCACAAGCTGCAGCTGCCCCTGCTACATATTCAGCTTCAAAGAAGGATAATGCTACTGTCACCTGTTTTTTGGATTTCCAAGTTACCATCATTGATCCAAGACTAAAATAGAAACCAGTTGTACTCTTCCTGTCATTTCAAATCTATCCATAATCTTTTTTTAAAAAATTCACACCCAGAAAGTCATTAGTTCCCATATATATCATCCACATATAAACATAGTAGGGGAAAGTCTTCATTATCATACTGCTTCACATATACTGTTGGCTCATTTTCATTCCTTTTGAACCCAATTTGCAAAAAATAAGCAGCTATCTTCAAATACCAGGCTCGAGAAACCTGTTTCAATCCATACAAAGCTTTCTTAAGTTTGTAAACTTTGTTTGGACTTCTTTGATTAATAAATCCTTCAGGTTGATCTACAAACACTTCCTCACACAAATCACCATTTAGAAAAACTGATTTAACATCAAATTGACAAACAACTAACCTCAAACAAGCTGCCATGGAAAGTACAATTCGAATAGTTTCAAACTTTGCCACTGGAGAGAAGGTGTCTTCAAAGTCTATCCCTTGTCTTTGAGAATAACCTTTCACAACGAGTCTGGCATTATATTTTTGTAATGTTCCATCTGAATTGTACATAGTTTTAAATACCCTCTTCAAGCTAATTGCCTTTTTGCTTTGAGGAAGATCAACCAATTCCCAAGTTTCATTTCTTGATTGCTACTGTTTCCTCCTTCATAGCTTCCCTCCATTCCTACTTTACTGCTGCTTCTTCAAAGCTAATTGGATCCGATGCATAGAGAGCAAACCTGCGTGTTTCATATATTTCTCTTAGTGATCTGAACTTTCTTGGTGGTGTGTCATCATCCTTGCTAGAAGAAGATGAGTTGCTACTCGTTGTTTGTGAACTATTGCTTGATAAGGCTGCTGCTGTAGGACTTGTAGTTGATTCTTCAACAGTCAACTGCATTTCAGCTTGCTTTTCTTTGTCCACCCATCTCCATTGTTCTTCCTCATTGAAGACAACATTCCTACTAGTTATAATTTTACCATTTGTAGGATTAAACAACCTTTATGCTTTTGAATGACCACTGTACCCTATGAATATGCACTTCACAGATTTTTTTCCAAGCTTATCTCTTTCATGAGGGTTAATAAATATATACACTATACAGCAAAAAACTCTTAAATGATTTACAGAAGGTTTTCTCCCATGCCATGTCTCAAATGAAGTCTTGTTTTGGACATCTTTTGTATTAGAAATATTCAAGAGGTAAGCTGATGTAGTCACTGCCTCTACCCAAAAGTGATCGGGTAGACCTTTTATTTTCAGCATGCATCTTGCCATTTCAACAATTGTTTTGTTCTTCCTCTCAGCAATCCTTTTTTGCTCTGGTGTATAAGAAGCAGTCAACTCTCTATGAATCCCATGCTTCTCACAATAGCTGATAAAATCTAAAAATAAAAACTCCTCACCTCTGTCTATTCTAAGTACCTTCAAACTCAGCCTAGTTTGTTTCTCAACAAGTGCTCTAAATTTAACAAAATTCTCAAAGGCTTCTGACATTAAATTCAAGAAATATATCCATATCATTCTACTGTAATCATCAACAAATAGTAAGAAATATTTGTTACCTCCAAGTGAATTTGTCCTCATTCGACCACATAGGTCTATGTGCATGAGGCTCTCCATGACTATCCAACAGGAAATGACCCTCTACTTTGTTTTCTATATGCACATCCTTCACACACTTTATCTAGATTGTCAATATGAGGTAGACCACTGGCCATATCTTTTTGATTTAGCAATTTCAAACCATACAAGTGGCCATATCTGAGATGCCATGGTTGAGATTTATCCTTAGTCATGATAGCAAGTGCTTGGTCTTCCATATTGTTAATCATTAGTGGGAACAAGTGATTTTTTCCCATACTAACTCTTGCCAATAGATGGTTAGTGCTTTTCTTAGTAATTGTACACCAATTTTTATCAAAGAAAATAGAAAAACCACTAGTCATAAGCTGTCCCACACTCAACATATTATGTGCTAATTCAGGCGCATACAAAACATTAGAAATGAGTTTGTTTTTACCCGACTCAGTTTTGACCTCAACTGTGCCTTTCCTTTCAACTTGGATCTGCTTGTTATTTCCAAGTATGATAGTCCTCCTCTCTATTTCATCAAGATCTTTGAACATTGATCTTGAATCTGTCATGTGGTTTGAACATCCGTTATTCACAAACCAAATAGCCTTTTCTTCTTTGTCATACTCCACCACTGCCATAAACAGATACTCCTCTTCTTCTGCTTCTGTTTCCTTAGCAAATTCAGCTTGATTGCTCTTGCAATCTCTCGGCAGATGTCCTGGTTTCCCACAAGTATAGTATCTTCTTTGCTCTACCCATTCTTTGCCTGTACCTCTACCTCTGAAGCCTCGACCCTTTCCTCTGCCAGTTGCATAACTGCTTTTTGAGGTCATAGTACTAGCCTTGTGACAAATTCTTTCTCTCTCATTCTCTCTCTCTTCTTTTTTTTTTTTACATTTAAAAAAGAAAATCCAACAATCTCTGAAAAATTAACATGAAAAAGTGGCGACACATGATCAAATTTAAATGAAATCCTCATAAATAAATAAATATATATATATATATTGAGCAGCTTTCCGATCAAATTTCGTCTGTAGCGTTAATTGCATCAAGGATCACAATGAGTGCAACGATGAAGGCATAGTCAACGTTTGGAAAAACCGTTATCATGAACGTATCCTTCCCAAGGAAATAACTTTCAGCACTTTCTTTCTTATGCATCTGCATTAATGCAAAATTAAATTCATCCAAATTAATAAAATATCAAGGCGAATTAATTAAAAAGAATAATTTAGTAATTAATTAATTCATCTTACTTGGGCAGCAATGGTTTTTGATTCTCCGATGTAGACGACACATGATCTCTCCGACCAACTTCCGACCACCTTGAAATCAGAAAAGTCTTCATTTGTTTTATAATTATTCCCTAAATAGACATTTAACTTTGTCTTGAGTTGAACTACTGAGGAAGTTTTGGCAGTGAAGAGAAGATTGCTTGAATCCGAGCTGTCTCCCCTGTACACAAGCCACCTGCTGTGTGCCGTCAATATCTGCAAGAAATGATCACTAAAATTGATGAGCTATGAATGATCTGACTTAAAATGGATCAAGAGTTCGGCATCACACTTTTGTATACATTATATTCCATTCACACGTTATAAGAAGATAAAAGACAAATAAAACAATTATAGCGTGGGATAGTAAGATATTTTATGAGACTGACCTTCTGTCGCAGAGTGAGAATAGGTTTTCCAGTGGAATCAAGAAGAACCCGCTTGTCGTGAAGGGAGAAAAACTTGCCTTTAACTTTGAACATGGTATTGTTGTTCACATCCGTAACAACAAAGTCATCAGTTAAGGTCATGAGTTTTCTGGTCACTGCTAAATCAACCAGATGAGGTAAACAATACTGGGGACCAAGGACCGGAAGTGGTTTCGTAATGGCATTATAATTCGGCTGCGGTGTTGGAGCCGGAACAGCCGCTGCCGGTGGTGCAATATTGCTAGGCTGTGAAACCTGCGGCGGGTAATTATAATTATTATAACCACCCACCTGTGGTGCATGTGCATCATGATTGTTTGGATGTGGTGGGTAGGCCATCATTGGTGGTGCGGGTGCATGATAACCTTGTTGTGGTACTGCATTATACGGCTGTGACACCGGTGGATAAACGGCTGGTGGTGCAGTTGGGTGACCAGCAGGTTGTGATACCGGCGGGTAGGCGGTCACTGGTGGTGCGGGTGCATGGTAACCTTGTTGTGGTACTGCATTATACGTCTGTGACACGGCTGGATAACCGGCTGGTGGTGCAGTTGGGTTACCAGCTGGTTGTGATACCGGCGGGTAACCCACGGGTGGGTAAACGGATGGAGCCTTCTGATCATGATCGGACGTGGAAGGTTGTTCCGGTGCGTAGGCGGGCATTGGATAACCTGATTGTGCCATTTGATGAAGATATAGCTAGATGAAGTGTATTCAAGAATGGGTGGCTGGTTGATCAAGTATTGGGTTATATGGTGGGGATATATATTTGCAAAGCTATGGAGGGATGGCTTGGTGATTGGTATTTATAATGATATGGCTGAAACCGTGCTGGTTTCCTTCTGGTTTCCAGTTTTCTTCCTTGGCAACTACTGATATTTGATAATACTAGATCTTTAATCAACTTGGAATGGAAAAATGATGAGATCCGGATAACGTTCGAGCCTCGAGGGACATCCCAGTTGACATTAGCTAACCATCTGAAATAAAGAAAAAAATTTGATGTAATTAATTTTATCATTACAATATCACTCTTCTTAATAAAAATTCAAAATTCAATTCAAAATTAAAAATAGACATAATCCAATTAAAAAAGAAAACCCACCCAATTCCAAGTGGAGTCCGTGGTCCTTGAAAGGGCAAGGGGACGGGCAAGCCTTTTCTTGTGTTGAGTGTGGGACTTGGAATATAGTGTATGCATACAAGTTGATGAACTTTAGAAGTCGTCGTCTAGCTAGAAATTGGGAATCGGAACACGAGAGATAAAGAGTCTCAATCAACTTGATGTCCTAATTACGTTAATTAAATCCCCCAAAGATCAATTATTATTTCTTGTAAACACCTCGATCCACTTGGCTTTTTTTTATTTGATGTATATTTAAAATGTGTTTTCACACCCTTTGAAAAGTTAAAAAGATTCTGTAATTTCTATTTAATTAAAAAGATCGATAAACAATTAAATAAAATAAAGCAGGATTGGTTTGAAAGATTCAACGGGTTTCTAAATAACCCTCAATTAAAAGGATATAAAAATTAGGAGAAAGAAAAGAAGATAACGTGATGACAATGACTGAAAATACTGCTCCTCATAATTATAATTTTCTCACTCAATAATCAATAATGGTTAAGAATTAAGCGGAATGCTTTTCAATTAGTTTTAGCGATATCTCAGTGGATGGTGAGGGTCCATATTATAAGTCTCGAGTGCATAAAATGTGGAATATTTTTCAAACGTCATGATATATATAATTCTATGAGGAAGGAGGTAATTCTTAATTAACTAGCATAAGTTTTAGTATAAATATACTTTGTGGAGGTTATAGTTGCTGTCAAAAAACATATAGCATTGGGTTAGGAAATTGTGAGAAGACCACAAGACTTCTATAGCTATTTTGTGTCGATTTTGGTCAATGGACTTAATTGGAGGTTTTATTTTAAATTGATAATTATGACATCAACACATAATTTCAATAATAACAGTTCACTATCATCAAAAAAAAAAAAAAAAGGGTATAAAAAATTTTGAATTCAATCCCTTAAAAACCCATCTCAATCCCAACGACTTTGCTTGAAAGAATTTCTAATCCTGAACTCATTAATTTGCATTTATATATATATAACAGTTCTATTGTGCTACTTTGACGTTCAAGAAATGCAGATTTCCCTTATGTAATTGCCTTACTTGATAAAGGTTGTGATGTACACTTATTTGAATGGTAAAATAGTCTTGTCTATCACTAATTGATAATCATAATTAGTTATGATTCAATATCATAACAAGTGCACGTACATGAATTGATTTAATTACATAACAAATTTGAATTCCAATTACACACATGAGTTGGAAGAACTAAGCCAAAAAAAAATTGAATAACGCAAATAAAAGACTTAAATGTATAACATGAAAGTCTATAGTCGCTGTGTTCTGATGAACCACGCCTGGGGATGCACTTTCTCTCTATACATATTATCTGTTGATTGCGTCAAGTATGACTATGAGTGCCACAACGAAAGCATAATCGATGTTGGGATACACACTCACCATGAACTTCTGCTTTCCAATCAATATACTTTGAGCACTTAATTTCTTATGCATCTGCCCAAGTTATTTGATAATTAAGTCTCATTATAATTAAGTTCATCAAATCTTTTATTTATATATAAATATGCTAGTAATTAATAAATTAATTAATAATGAAATAATGAATGATGTTATCATGAAGTGAATATATAATTAATCATCTTACTTGAGCAACAATGATAGAAGATTCTCCAGCATATATGACACAGGATCTTTCAAACCAGCTTCCCTTGACCTTAAAATCACAGAATTGTTCAGTAGTGTTATTTGCCAAGTAGACATTCAGCTTCGTCTTCCTCTGTATGATCGAAGACCTTTTTGCACTGAAGATCAGATCTCCAGGCTCTGAGCTCTCTCCTCTAAACACTTCCCATCTGCTATGCGCACTAAGCATCTACAAATTAATGAAATTAGGAAGCTAATATAAGTACAATATATTGAAATCAATATAGACCCAACAAAAATTGGAAAACAAGTATGAAGTTTAATTATGATATACTACATCCTTCCTACCACAAAACAAGGTGTTAGCCACCATTTGACATCGATTTTCCCTCAAATGATTATATTGTGAAACGGAGGGGATTAATAATACATAACTTAGCAGTTAATTACCTTTTGTCGTAGAGTGACTATGGGATTACCGGCAGCATCCACGACGACCTTCTTGTTATGAAGGCTAAAGAATTTGCCGATCACTTTGAACATGATATTGTCATTAACATCTGCAACAACAAAGTTTCCATCTGTGAGGCGAAGAACCTGTTCAACAATGGCAAGATCAACCGGGTAAGGAACGCAATACTGGGGGCCAACAATACCAACTGGATTAGCCATGAACGTCCTACTTTCTTTTTTTTCTCTCTCCCTTTTTCTTTATGCCTTAATAATTTCTTTTGAATTTTGCAAGTAGTTGAATTCGAGAACTTGCGATTTATATATACATCATATATATACATATATATGTATGTATATATATACGAATAGTGTAAGTACTTGAATTCAAGAACTTGTGATATATATATATATATATATATATATATATTTATAGGGTGATACTATACACCTTATAAAATGCTCTAATTAAATCTCTAACGATCAGTTATTAATAAATAAATAAATTCTCATATAAAAAATTAATTCTTCAAATTTTTTTTATAAACTAAATTCGAGGGGTACTTGATTATATTTTTTTTTACTTTTAAAAAAAATAAAAGATAGTTGATCGTGACTTCACTGAAGCACTCTATAAGGTAGGTATGCTCCGTAGTACTTTACAACATTTATTTATATTTATATATATAGT
This sequence comes from Parsonsia alboflavescens, assembly GCA_028571225.1. Taxonomy (NCBI): domain Eukaryota; kingdom Viridiplantae; phylum Streptophyta; class Magnoliopsida; order Gentianales; family Apocynaceae; genus Parsonsia; species Parsonsia alboflavescens. The sequence goes on along the minus strand of JAOXNR010000029.1, from coordinate 11,043,384 downwards.
AAATGAAGAAACAACTGTGCCACTTTCATGAAACCAGTTAGCTCGGCGGAGGGGGGGTTTCCTAGTCAGTGCGTGCATTATATAAGTCAAGAAATTGTGCGAAGAAATTTCAAGGAGTACGTGTTAACTGTTAAGTACTAATAGGGTTTCGAGCTAGTTTCAAAAGAGGAGAAAACCCGGCGGTTTGAATTTTTATGGAATTTTATTTTATTCTCTCATGATTTTCCAAATGAATATAAGTGAATACTGGGTCCAGACGGAAAACTTATTCTTACGATAGGAAATTAAAGAATGGAATAATTTGGACTTTTTTTGGATAAGTCATTATCGTGTGTACTAGAGAAAATTCAAACCATATGATCAAAAATGTGTTAAAGTGAATATGAAACATCAGCTCCAATTGATCAAGAAAGCATATCATAAAGATATATCTTTGTTTCAATATGTTAGGAATTTGAGAGGTCAAAGCAAAATTATATGGTCATTTTTTCAACGTTTTTGCTGCAATTTTGTGGTTTCGGGTGGAAATTTCATGGAATTTGGGTGGAAATTATATTGCACTTGATATTGCATGAGCAATTCCGACCACAACAAATTTGTTTATTTGAAAATTCCATTCTTATGGTTAAAATTAAAAATAAAAAGGACGTAACTAACGAGGTGCCTATTGAACATGTCACTTTTTTATAGTTTGACCTTCAAACTATAAAACTAGTCAATTTAACCATCTACTTTGCATTTTAAAACAATTAAACCATTATATACTTTCCATATTTTAGAAAATTTAGTTACTATATTTTGATCGGATTGAATAATAATGTGATCAATTTTTAATGAAAATATCACGTTGTTTTCAATGTCACTAGAATTTTTCATATAGACTAAGAGAATGTTCGACATTTCGTCAATTTCTTCCTAATTTTATTAATTTATTGATTAGCACATAATTTGCAATTTTGAATGACAAGGAATAAAATTTTACGTTAAGGAAAATTTTAGTGGTTAAATTGTTTTAAAACACATTGCATAATGGTTAAATTGATTGTTTTTATAGTTTGATGGTCAAACTGAAAAAAAAAAGGTAATAAGTTTAGTGGCCACTTGGTTAACCAAGCCTTGAAAAAAATATCCATCCACTAATAATATACCCTTCTTATTTCAGATTGAATGTCAGATTCAAACTTAATGAAAAATTAAATAATGCATTTGATTTTTATAAAATTATGATATGAAAAACCAAGAGAAAATGAGATCGAAGTGGAATCTTATCATAACTCTAATATTTAACCTAAGCTAAAATTTAACATGGATCTCACAGTTACTTTTTCCTTGATGTCACACTTTGCTTCTCATCCTGAAATGTTTGGTTGTTAGAGATAAATAAGGGATTCATCCCTCATTATCTCACTCAATGTTTATACTGGAGATCCTTAGCTTAGGGAGGAGAAAAACTTATCATAACGTGATGAGATACATATTAACTTGAAGTTGGAATCATGCATTGAGTTGAATTCCTACATGGGTCTGAAGTGATCTATGTTTAAGTACTTGACTGGTTTTTCATGGATCTATGTTTATCCCTTCTTAGTTAGCCTAATTGAACCTACTTTGACTTGGAACGAATATATAAAAATAGTATCATATGGATCTTGATCAGGCGGACCGTAACTCGTTTAGCTCCATCCGTTATATTTTTTCCTTTAAAAGAAAATAGATAGTTGAGTTTATCTTTAACTTATTATGATTGATCTGATAAAACTCACGACCAATTGCTTGACAATCGTTCTTGTTATATAAAAGTAAATATTTCAAGGAAACAATAGATATTCAGACTCATCCTTGTTAATCATGTCATCATTTTACATATTTTTGATGTGCATATCACACTCTCACTCTTGCATGCCAACTAATGTACAAATTTCTTGACAACATGCAGGGAGCACATTTCTCCTATGCATGACGTCTAAGACTCGAATATGAACCTAGTCTTCTTCTGGTTTTTATGTCATCAAAGATGGTCACAAGAGCCACCATGAATCCATAGTCCACATTCTGCTGCACATTCAACACGTACGTGTTGTTCCCAAGCAATACACTTTCTATTGTCAGCTTCGTATCCACCTAAATCATTCAAGGAAAATAAGCATTTTTTAGAATCATAAGTAGTAAGTCATCAATTTAATTATAAGTTCTTCAAAGTTAAACACTTTCTTGATTCAATTTTTTTCGACCAATAATATATTGCACACTTACTTGGGCACATATGGTGGAAGTACCATCACCAGTATAGATGACGAATGAATCCAAAAACCAGCCACCCTTAACCTTAAAATCACAAACCTTCTCCTCTGAATAGTTATTTGGTAAGAAGATGTCTAGATTTGTATCCAGTTGGAATAACGAAGACCTTTTTGCACTAAAGACAAGATCTTGGATATCTGAGCTTTCACCTCTAAACACTTCCCATCTGCCGGATAAACTAAATCTCTGCATATATATCAAAAACCCAATATATATAAATGTTTTTTTTCCTCTATATGCATTGACTTAGTTAAAAATTATAAAAACCTTGGAAAGATTCATTGGAAAAGAAAAAGGTGAAAAAGAGCAATAAATACTTATAAATTTAAATTAGGCTTTTAATTAATATAAAGTTTTACACACCTTTCTTCTTAGGGTTACAATGGGTTTTCCAGCAGAATCAACAATCACCCGGTTGCCGTGGAGGCTTAGAAGAAATCTCTTTACTTTGAAGATGAAACTGCCATCACAGTCTGCAACCATAAATTCCGAATCTAAAGAGTTTAGAACTGACTTAACCATAACCAGTTCAATTGGACGAGGACAACAAAATTCAGGGCCGATAACTGGAACAGGGTCTTGGAATGAAGAAGAAGGCGTTGATTGTGCCATGATTATTATGATTAAAATTAAAGCTAATTCCGACCTATGCACCATATTGGCCATGGTGAGAATCCCCTACCTCGTATAAATATGAACAACGTATTGCTAGCTTATGGTCATGTCCGAATCTGACCAGAAATTTCCAGATTTAGTGTTCAGATAATGAATTTCTCGAGAATTTCTTAACCCATTACAGGAAAGGATGGAAAGGGAATAGGAAATAGCGCAACCCTTTCGTGCTTCTTCGGACCGGGTTTCTTTGAGAATAGGGAGATAATTATTTGACAGCGGCAAATCAATTACGTCAATTAAGACCCTAATTTTGTTTTACTACTTAAATTATTATTTTTTTTTTTAGAAAAAACCATCAAAAAGATTTTAAAAACCCCACCATTTTAATCTTTCAATTTAAATTAAATTTGAACTAAAAGACAAAAAAAGAAAAAGATTTTTCAACAGTGATTCTGGTGACTCACCCTCGAGCAGAGCAGGGCGATGAGGAGCTTCTTCTTGCAGTGGAGAAGAGGGGCTGCAGTTTCTGCAAATCTATGGCCTCTCAACTCCCATATACAAGATTCTAACTTGATTTTGTCTTTCAAATATTTATTACATTCATCATCATCTGCTGCTTCTCGGCCTTCTTCTTTGCACAATTACTATCTAAGGAAACGAAGAAAATGGCCACTCTCTCCATACAAAACCAAGTGGCATCTTGCTTTTGCCCATCAACAAGCTATGCACAAGCTTAAGCAATCTCTCAAAGCCTCCAAAACCCGTCTCCTATCCGATCTCATTGACTCATTTGCAATCTATGAATGTGAGCCACCTCCGAATGCTTATCATTTTGTCATCAAAGTTCTTATCAAGAACCCCTGGACATGGGATCAGATCCCCCAAGTTCTTGATCACATTGAAAAAGTCGCACTCTTTGAAACTCCTGAATATATATTAATTGATTTGATCAAGTTTTATGGGGATTGTAACATGATAAAGCATGCTATTAACCTGTTCTACAGAGTTCCCAATTTTCGGTGCAACCCATCTGTTCATTCTTTGAAAGCTTTACTTTGGGTTCTTTGTGAAAAAAGGACTCTTGAATTTGTTCCTGAAGTCTTGATAAAAGGTCAAATGATGAATATTCGGATTGAGGAGTCTTGTTTTGGAATATTAATTAGTGCTCTTTGTCGGATTGGCAGGGTTAATTATGCGGCTGAATTGTTGAACCAAATGGTGAATGATGGATTTAATTTAGATGGAAGACTCTGTTCTTATCTTCTTAAAGTTATGTGTGAGCAACAGGATTATAAAGGGGCTGATATTTTGTGTTTCTTGGAAGATTTGAGGAAATTAGGATTTCGCCCAAATAGGGGTGATTGGTACAATATGATTCAGTTTCTGGTTTATAAGGAAAATTCTACTGATGCTATGAAGGCTTTGCATCGGATGAAAATTGACGGAATTGAGCCTGATATTATCTGCTATAATTTGGTTTTGGATAGACTCGTCCTGGAGGAAGACTATCTGAAGGCAGATGAGTTGTTTGATGAAATGCTTGTGTTAGGATTGGTTCCTAACATCTTCACTTTTAATTCATTTATAAGTGGACTGTGTAAGCAAAATAAGGTTGAGGAAGGGATAAAGATGCTAGGCTCCATGGATGATTTGGGGTGTAGACCTGATCTAGTGACTTATAACACAATATTGAGGGAATTGGTAGAATATGGGAGATTGAATTTAGCAAGAATGATCCTAAGCAAAATGCAAATCAAAGGAATGCAGCCGAATTCAGATACATTCGAGCTTATAGTTAATGGGCTGTTGAGTAACTCTGAAGTTGAAGAAGATTGCGATTTGTTGCATGAGATGATGGACAAATTTTCTGTTTCTGGCCCTGTGGAATTCTTTGACAAGATACTATGTGGATTTTGCCAAAAGGGAATGCACCATAAAGCTTTTGAAGTCCTTAAAAAAATGGGTAATGAAAATATTGCTCCTGGAGTCATGTCTTGGGAAGCACTTTTGCAAGGATCTGCTTTCATACACAGCTCAACTGAGATTAGTTCACTAATTGAGTGAGTCCATCTAAGCTGGCACACTCCATTGATAAAGTTGATATGACTATATCCAGGCCCTCTTTTCCATATGTGGCATCTTGTCCTCTTTTTTCAGTGATGGCTATCCTATTATGGAGTGAACAAGCAATGATGAAAGGAAATATTCTCTGCAGGAAGCACAGGAAGATTCAGGAATTGCATTATTACTACTTAGTCTACAGACTACAAGTGTTAGATCATCGATGGAATATGTATTATGAAGTTCTCACATTCTATGCTCCTGAGTCTTTACTTTTTTTCCATGGTTGAATCATGCATGTTTGGCAAAAAAGAAAAGCTTTCTGTGCATTGTAATGAGGAAGGAATATATTTTTTTGACTCCTGTCATTCTCATTTAATAGTTTGGGTAGGAAAAGTATCCAAAAAAGAATTGTTTTGCTACCGTCTGGAACATATATGGTTCTGGTTTTGAAGGCCGTTTTGCTGCTGCTGCTGCTTGGCTTGTTATACTCTCTTGGTAAAAGATGCTCATCCTTTTCTGGCAATTCAAGATACTGGAAACGGAGAGCTGCTTCTGCATCTTCCACCATCCATCTTTTTATTTCACTGATGCCGTGTGCTCATATATGGTGGACAATTTACTGCAGAAGGGGAGACATTATAATTATCAGATACCTAACTTGTGGTCTCTGGATGGAGACTGGAATTCAAATCCCGATAATTTCCTCCCTGATTCTGGGAGTTTGAAAGCAAATATATGAGTTACTTTTTGTGTGCCTTTGAATTTGCAGTCCCTTTTGAATTTTCAAAACCAATATTTCAAAAGTTTTCTTCTTTGTTTAATGAAATAGAGGAGACATGATTATTAGGAAAACGAATTATCAACTCCTGTGAGAGCCTTAACTCAATGTTTAGTGTGATTAAATTCAACTCTTCACTATGTGCAGTTTAAATTCGTTGCTTCGTGCTGTTGTACAATGTTATTCTTGATCTAAATCTAGATCAATTGACATGGTATTAGAGCAGTAATCCTGAGTTTGACTATTGCTGCAGCCAATTATTGTGTTATTATTTACATTCTAAGGAGAAATTTGTATTCGGTCCATACCTAGGAGACATGATACATAATTAAATGCAACTCTTTCTTATCACACAATGAAATATAGGCAACCTAGGTTTGCAAGGTTACAACCAAAACAACCTAGGACCTTCAAGAAAGATCAATGTCCATTCCTTCTTTGCAAACTTTGATCCATCATCTCCAATATTATGTAATGTTCTTGTCCTGGTCCAACTTTCCGATTCAATCCCTAGCACAAAATAATTAGCAGCTGGTTAGGTCAAGGATGGAAGACGAATCGAAACCTCTCGCGATCAACAACCCCCATTCAAAAAGAACACTTTATATAGTAGAAGTGGATCACGTTTTTTTCCTATCATTTGACTTGAAATGAATCTGATTCGTTCGAACTACGAACTTGTACTTAAACTGTTCCATCACCAAGCACCGACGAAAGAAGACGTGACTGTGAACTTTCAAAACTTTCACTCTCAATTTTACTAAATTAACAACCATTAATAATACTAAGTTCCCCCAAATGGTCACGGCTTCTGATATTTCCACAATGTCAAAATCAAACGAACTACGTAGTGGTTTGCCAGACAGATTTGATTGAAATTGAATCTGATGTCTCATGACCTTAATTATTGATTAGAATCGATCACTAGCTACATCTAGGGAGCATTTCCTTGAGAAATTTTTTACTTCTTTGTTCCATTTATAGTTTTTTAGATCAACATTCAGACTAATTTTAGCCTGACTAATCCTACCAGAAGATCAAGAAAATGAAGAAGAGGAACCATAATCCATCGGGGAAGATCATTCTCAAGTTCTTGAATGCAATAACTCTTTGATAAATTTGTACATTTTATTCTCAACTTCGTAATTCAATCATAAACATATAAATATATAAATATATATATATATATATTTGAACATTTTACATGGGAAATGCACAACCTCGTACGTATTTAAGTACATATATAGCAAACTTGAAGAGGGTCCTCTGAAAAGCAAAAGAAAGTAACTCATCATGAAGATATGATGATGTGAAGTGAGGCATGGAATGGAATGGCAGGCGGCTAAGGAATAAGCAGCAAGCCATGCGGGCGTGGTGGTTCCTTGCCTACTTTCTTCTTTAATTTCGTCAAAAATATTTTTTGATCAGAAGGGTTCTAACCATTGAAAAAGAACATCTACTCCCATTAGTTTATTGTGAAGTTGGTTTTGAGTCCATGTCCGTCGCCTTTGTACAAAGAATTTTGGAAGCCAAAGGCAACATGAGTTAAATTCAGTGTCTCTGTGAAATAAATTAATAACCAACATCATTGGCGATAGGTACATGCATGTTTTCTTTTTTTTCATGGGAGGCTAGCTGCATCAATATTTTCATAAGAAATTAGTAAACAAAAATAACCTGATTAATGTGTCCGAGAAAATATGAAAAACTACGTATGGAAATTGTCCATTCTGCTGGCTGTAATACAATTCTCATACCGGCCAGTTTGATGCAGACATTCCGCATGCTAATTTAGGAGAGTGTCGATGAGATTTGAACTCGAAACCTATAGTTTTGATTTAGATGTTCGCTCACAATTGTGTGTCCCAAAGGGACCGGAATAATCATTAATAACGTGCCTTGAAGTGTAAGCACTTATCTTGATAATTTTCTTTAAGAAAAATAAGAACTGATCTGCTTTCAGATGTAAGCAAACACACAGCTCCATATTAATTAATTAGACTAAACCCATCTCAAAAAAAAAAATTGTGAGAGGGAGAGATCTTTGTCATGACAACACTAGAAATTCAAGACATTAATTAATGATAATTAAAAGATTAAATCAATCAATCTCTGTGCAGCTGATATATATAGTACCAAAAAATAAATAAATAAATAAAGGGAAAAAAGTGAGAAAATAAATGGGCAGGCCAAATCAATCCTAGGATATATGGAAATTGACACCACAGAGGAAAGCATTATAATTTCGTATACTTACACCGATATATGCCCACAATATTAATGGTCCAGTAGTAAGGCCACTCGAGGAGGAAAATCTTTGTCATCAATGTAGGCTATAGGAGCTTCTCTATATAATTTTTTTTTTCTTTGTAAGTTCTTCTTTATTTCAAAGCTTAATTTCAATCCACCTTTACCACATTTTCAATGAACTTTTTTTCAAAGTTTTTTTAGGGAGTGCTGTATGTACCCATAATAGATGGACACTAGTTCATTTTAATTAAAGTCAAGCCGTGGATTACTCTCAAGTCTCATCTGTCAAAATGAAGCAATTAAATCATCAAACTTTTGCAGTATTCTTCACTATCTGTACATTTTCAAGCCGGAAAAACCAGTACTATACATGCATTAAAACCAAATTCCAAGTAAGAATTAATTATTACTCTGTATAAGGATTTGATGGGGAATTATATGTCAAGTTGAACCACCAAAACAACTAATTATATCAAATTAATGGTGGGATGGTGACTGAATAAAGAGCTTAATTACCATAGTCTGCACTTCTTCTCTTTCTTCTGTACATTTTCTTGTGGTCTCTAAGCCATATGGAGAAGGAGAGAGCTCTTCTTATTCTAAAACATAAAACATTTTCCGGAAAAGAGAAAAGAAAAGGGAAATCATAATCTAAACCACTTGTTAAATTTAATCACAAAAAATTGGCCATGAAAAAATTTTTTTTCTTTGATGATCTTGAATTACTTCTGACTATTCTCAATATACAAAGTGATTAATATATAGTACTAATTAAGAAGAAACTAAATATGTAATTTTAACATATATAGACTTACAATTGGGATAGAACATAAGCACAAGAACCCAAAAATGCCTGCAGTATATATATATATATATATCCCTCGCTGCAGCTGCAAACATATAAAAGTTATATAATCCAAATTAAGGCGAGCGGTCATGATGGAGAACGCAGGCACATGAAGAAGTAACCCATCAAGCTCTTAAGTAATTAAATGTATCAAGAAATGAGAGAACTGCATGAGTTAATAATGCACGTGCCCTGCTTCTCCATCTTGCTCAACGCTCGCCTTCTCTAGTTCTCTCATGGAGGCACAGGATTAGCAGAACCCACCTTGATTTTTCTCATAGAAAAAAATGGAGGGTTCTCTTGGAGAAAGAAAGAAAGAAAGAAAGAGATGGGGATTTTAGGAGGGTTTTACAGCACTGTAATGATGAATATTTTGAGGGCCGGGGACAAAAGATATGGGGTTTGTTCACTGGTTTTGGACCTTATTTATAACAAAAGAATTGGTGACACGGGGGAGTCCATGTCCATGGGTGGTTGGAGAAGGAGACGATATTCCAATCACAGAGTATAATTTGTTAACAATTGTGGGACCATTTTATAAATTTGATAGATAGATCAGAATAATTTCCTCAAGTGTAGGGCCATTAGTTCTTAGTGGGAGCACCAAGCAAATTAGTAGTAACAATAACCGTATAGTTACAATCGTATGTACGTATATACGTAAGAATTAGTTCACACCATTCATGATATGATTTTTAAGGTTTCATATAACACTCATTGGGACTTTTTTTTTTTTTTTTAAACGGTGTCCAGACGAGTTTTTACACACCTTGACATTCTACCTATCCAGGAGGATGTTGGTAGAATTCGAATTCAAACTTATTATGTGCTTGCTCGCCAAATTCTCAAGTGTGTAAAGAAGATTTTGGTTGCCCCTAAATTTTAGAAAAGTGAATTGAACAATCAATTTCGAATAAAGGATCGAGTTACACAAATTTTCACCATATTGAATTTAACCATGGTATATTCATTTTAATAGGCTCTAGATATTTGGTTAGACATTCGTATGTCATCCCTATCACACCAAAAGATCAGGAGTTATTTTAACATGATACTCTCTCCGTCCTTATTTATAAGTCGCTTAAGCTCACTTTCTTTATCATCAAATATGAGTTATTGTTGTTAATTTATTGAATATTTTATTATTATTTTTATTATATTACCCATGTCTCTCTCTTTTTCATAAGGACGATTGTTGGTTTGATTAGAATCCCAAATAAGAGTATTTTAGGAAAAAAAATATATATTACATTAATTTTGACAAAATGACTATCAGTTACTTATAAATAGTGATGGAGAAAGTATAAAATAACATTTTCCTCATATGCTAGAATTTAAAATATACATGTAATATGTACACCAAAATTAACCATGTAGCTTGCTAATACTTAGAAAAAGTCATGGGTTCAATTTTCCCTAAAGATCCACCAAGAAAGAGAAGTCTGTGACAAACCTTACTTACCGTCTTCATGTTTTGAACTCAAAACATTTCGATCCCGAGTATTCTTCGTAGTACCAAGCTAAGAAGACTAGATAGGATGATGTTAAGAACCTTTTGACCTTCAATTTTAAAGAATTACATGTAGAGCTGTCAATTAGGACCAGCCCAGCTATATCCCATAATTTTGGAGGGTTGGATTTCAAAAACTCAACCCCAATAACATCGAGGATTTTTTAGCTCGGCTCTTAAGGGTCGAGGGCTGAGGGAAGGACAGGTTAGGCAGGCCCTTTGGGCCAAGGTTTTTTAAAAAAATAAATTAAAAAAAATTTTAAAATTTGAAACAGTGAAACTACAATGGCTCAATCACCAAAACTTTCCTTACACTACTACAGCTGCCAATAGAGATTTATGGGAAAGAAAACTCACACCACTCACCACAAGTCACCTCTCTCTACTGCCTTCTTCTTCTTCTTCTCGATTGCTCATTGTCGGCCGCCGTGAGCAGCCAATCAGGCAGAAGGAGATCGTAGACGGCATATGGCAACCCAGACGCTTCCTCTCGATTGTCCCTCTCCATTTTTTTCCGACTATCACACATCTGATGTTTCCAACAAGATGGAAAAGAAGAGGACAAGCAAAGGAATCTGAAATATTTGTTTTGCCTATTGCATATTTTTGGCCATATAATTAGCTTTTACCACTCATTATCATCCTTGTCTTGATTCATGTTGTATTCATTTGACTTCATTGAATCTGTATCTCAACCTAGTTGTTATTGGCATTTAGGGTTTTTAATTTTCGGATTGGCATCATATCTTAGGTGAAGTTACTGAAAAATATGGTTTAATTCATAGGTTCACAACTCAATTAAGTGATTGAATTATGATAAAATATTATTGCATTCTATTAAATCTTTTTATACAAAAGAAGTTAAGTTATACTTAGTGGCATAGGCAGTAGTTACTGAAAAATGTTTTGTCACAAATATCCTTCATCCGAACATGGTTTAAACTCTAGAACTAGGAATAGGACATTATAATGTGTCTTTGGAGAACAATGGAGATAAAATGATCTTGCTTCATTAGAATTTTTGATCAATTATATTGTATGATTTTATCTTCTCATTTGGTAATATATTGAGTTGTACCAGTACAATAGAGACATATATTGGGGGGTGCATTGATGCCTTGAATTGTACATTAAAAAATAATAATAATAATAATAAAATTTAAAAAAAAAAAAAAAGGAAGAGGACTGACCCGTCCCGACCCTTGGCCCTTTGGGATTGGGGCTAGGCTAGAGTTTTAGTGACCCTTCAAGAAAAAGGGCCGACCCGTCCCGACCCGTCAAAGCGTTTGGCCCTTCAAGGTTGGGGTCGGACTGGCCTCAATTGACAGTTCTAATTACATGTGGCCCAACCCCGACCCCAATTGAGAGTTCTAATTACATGTGGCCCGACCCGGCCCCAATTAACAGCTCTAATTACATGTGGCCGATATCTTTATTTCTTTGCAGCACTTGCTAAACTATTGATAGTACCCATACACAGCTCAGAAAAGGGGCACTTTGTGCGGTCCTTGTGCCCATTAAATATGAATTGCCTTAGTGGGATACGATTTTCACTTAATTCTCAGTGGTGATCGTTTTCCGTTGCATTATTGAGTCTGGGTTTCAAAATCCTACAAATATTATATGAAATGAGGTACAATTGGTACCACATTTAGGGATTCTTTTTTGTTGTTTTTCCTTTTTTGGTTCAAATATCTTTAGGGTTGTAAAGTTCTAGTTAGAATATTGCCATAAGCATTGATTCTTTTTGTCCATATTAAGCTATAGTTTTCCAAGAGTAATATCTCAAAGGGTTGTTTTTCTTTGCACCAGTCTACAAATGAGGGATTTCCTGGTTCAATTTTTTTTAGGGTTCTAAAGTTTTGGTTAGAAAATTGCCAAAAGCATTAATGATTCTTTTTTACCATATTAAGCTATAGCTCTCCTGCATTTTCCCTTGTGGTTTGCCCCAAACACTTTCTGTGATTCCAAGAGTAATATCTAAAAGGGAAATTTTTCTTTGCACCAGCCTTTTGAACTGTTTCTCTTAAGTTATGAGCTGTAAAATGTAAGGATTTATTTAATCATTTCAAAACAATCCTGACCTGTGGGTTGAAAACAAATTTTCAACAATAGGCACGTGGTCGAACACATGTGAGCGGAGATAAGAGTCAAGCATAGGATTTCCTATTCTGATATCACTTTAAATTTCCGTCTACTTCAGAGAAAGTTGAGTTATTAAAGAAATTTAAATCAATTTAATCATTTCAATAGATATCTTCATCGTTTAAATATTCAACACATGCGTTTTAATCAATTGAGTTACACTGAAAACGAATATTCAGAAATTTAATTTAACCCCTGAATGTAGTCCACAATTTTCTGGGGTCTACAAGAGATGAAACCGAGATTGAGATTCAGCTACGTTACATCACCGACGGAGCAACTTTTCACCGATCAATTCCAAGAATGATCGACGCATTCTTTAATTTCGTCGGCCTCTCCTTTTATGTCACACATTGCAGAATGCTGATCATCCCCAAGGATCTTTCTTCGCCACAGAACTTGCAAATAATAAGATCAATTATAAGGTCACTATCAACAATATTTTTTCTGTCCTCCATTTTGCGACACATTATATTTGATGGGGAAAAATTTTCATGACCTAATTAGAATATTATCCATCGGCCATGATAATTTAACAGATATATATATTTTTATATTTTTATATATATATTTATCTGAGAAAACTATGATTTTTCTTGGAAGGAATAAGATTAAATGATGATGAAAAGGTTTTGGTAAGGTGGGTGTTTTGTTGTTAAGGTCAAAAAATTTTTGGATGCTAAGAGATGGATATTCAAAGCACGTAATTTCCTTTAGTTTTTCAAGTCAATATCAATATGTCCACTGTTTGTCTCTTTTTATATCTAAGGCCTTTTGGAAGCCATGTGATTTTAATTAATCAGTTCATGAAGAAATTAATGAACATTAATTTGATGGTTTCAAGAACTCAAAATCATTGCATATATATATAAATATATATATATATATATATATATATGGTAATGTTATAGAGTGCTACGAAATTCAAATTATAGAATGCTCCGATTAAATCTTTTAATGGTTTTTTTTTCTTTTTTTGTATCATAAAAATAAAATCTCAAATAAAAATTTATTTTTTGTCGATATATTTTATAACCTAAATCCTAAAAGGATAATTAAACCCTAGAGATACTTGATTAAATTTTATTTTTAAAAAAAAAAAAAAATTGTAGTTGACAATTAAAAATTTAACAAAAAATACTCCATAATTTGAGTTTCATAGCAGTTCATAACATTTTCATATAAATATATATATATTTATTTATATTTATATAAGTCCTATAATTATCTCTTCTTGGATTGTTCTTTCAAACTTCCAAAGTTCTAGTCATATGCTTCTCTTGTCTATAGCCAATGTGGAACAGAAAAGATGACTAACTTTTTTTCCAATAAAGCTGGCTATATAGAGCAGGCATTGTAATAAACCATTTTTAATTTCTTTTTCCTTTTTTCTCCAAAAGTTAAATTAAATAGAAATAAAGTCAAGTGCACCTTTTTGACTCCCTTGCTTTCGTTCTTGATCTAAATTGGCAGGAAATTTCCCAACTTCATCTCATTTCTTAAGTAGCAATGTAAGAAACCCTAAGTGTGATATACTATCCCACACTAGAATTATGTATACTAATTATAATGGTATGTATTGATAAGGATGAACTTATAATTACGTATTGTCAATTTAAGATATTCCATTTCGACATAAAAATGAAAGTTGTCATCAAGTAATTGACATCAAGGTTTTCAAGCCCTTAGATATTCAAAAGTGTAAAATAAACCCGAAGGAAAGAGAAAAGTGAAGTAATTGAAATGGAAAAAAATTGTTCTCTTTCTTTAATTCTCCTCCCAATTATTTCAAGTCCCCTTTGGTGGGCGGCAACACTTTTTTTTTGTTATTGGTACAATATATTTTTTTTCTCCGTTCTAATTTATTTGTTTCCTTTGCATCTATTTTTACCCTGCAAAAAAACTTGCAAGACATCTCATGTTATATAGTTGAAACAGTTAAAAAAGATATTTAACTCTTTATTCAATAATTAAACATTTTCCCCATTCCATCCTTTTCTCTTCTTAAAAGAGAACAGGATTCCATTGGTTTGGTAGCATTGATGGATGATTTTGATTTGTCAAGTTATCAAATTTTTTATAGTAAATTGAAAATGATTAGATTAATTATGTACTTAATTACAGGGAAAATCTCTTTCAATTTAATAGGGTACTGAGATAATTAGTTTATTACTTGCACTTAATTGCATAGGTATATATATGTATATATATTGAGAGATAGACAAAGACAACATTATGTGAGTCGACATCCATATTCCCCGCAATGGATTCCGCAAATCTTTAGCAGCCTATAAGAAAACAAGATGAGCCCCTATTATCTAATCTCTGCATTAAACTTTGGTCCAGCAGGCACAAGAAAAAGTTGGAGAAAGAATGGGAAAATGGTGGATACAAATCAAGAACCCCTTTTTGTGCTTACTAGGCCCTCCCAAGTTCTTCAAATCATTAATTCCATAGGATTCTCAACACATTCTCCCACCTACTGATCATGATCATGACACTTCCCATATTAAATCAAATGACCTATTGGGGTGAACCCATATTGAATTCCCAGATCATGTTTAATTAGTTTCTAAGATATTGCCGGTCTTATTTATTCTCGTCGTAACCTGAATTCGAGACCTTTTGATTAAAAGCATATAAGGGCTCAAAGAGTTATGAAAGCAAAGCTCAATGAATTAGGCAATTGGTAATTAGGGTTCCAGTGAAAGAGATGTAAGTAGGATTCAAATTAGGTAAATTTACTCTATAATGATGAGATAATCATTGAAAGAAGAAGAATAAGAAGTAGAATACATATATTTCAGAATCAAAAATTAATGTCTCTCCACAAATTAGTTATATAAATAATTTATGAATGTAAATTAATTCAGAGATGTCAATTTCCTAACTGTACTTGACATCAGAAGATCTAATAGAAATGATGGTTAACCGCAGGAAGAAAAGGTGGGGGAGTTAGTGGTTTACTGAGGTGGTGGTCTTATAGAAGAAGTGAAAAAGGAAGTGGGGAAGACAAACATGGTAATAGGTTATAAAGGTGAAGGCCATTGCTAAAGATCTTAATTAGTGTAATGGACATATGACTTGAAAGCACAATAAATTGCTAGCTAATAATCCCCTGAGGAGGCAAATAATAGTGGGGGATTATGTTAATTAATTATAATGATGTGATGTAAGTAGAATTAATCTGGTACCCCATTAACTAATACTCGTCACTCTCACAAAGGACACTCATTAATTAATATTAGATGGCTATTGATTCATAGATTTTGAATAAATTTCAAGATCTCTGCATAATGATTAGAACACGTTAATATTTCTCTTTCTTTTCTAAATCAATTTTTCAATTGATATTCAAATAACTTTTTACCAACTAACCCAGTTAAGATATATCTATGATTTCATGATATTAAACGAAGGTTAAAAGTGAAAAAAATATCATATTATACTTTAATTATTGTAAAAAAAAAAATTTATATATATTTTTTAAAAAATAACGACAAACAACTTATATTTGATATATCAAATGGAGTACATAGTTAACTAATTATTAACCCTGGATTAGAGTTGAATAGAAGGTTTGCTTTATGCAAGGTCCAAGTAGACACACTTTTAGGCTTTAGACAAACCTGAGCTGAGACAAGTGGAATAATTGAGAGCCCTTTTCAAAATGTTTTTCTTTAATCAATATCTTAAAGTTACAATACATATATTTAATTCTCAATTAGTGTTCATGAAATATGAAGATCAAGATATCCCTTTTCTAATAGTCCATCTGATGGAGCTATCTTGCAACTTTACAGAGGATGTAGCTAGCTAAAAGTTGTAGGAATAGAAGAAGAAAAAAATAATACTAATAATTAAATAAAAGTTCTTTTTGAAAGTACTGTTAGGTGCACATCTTGGTTATAAACTTTTTGGAATATTCTAATCTCTCATTAAGGCTACAACAGATGAATATATTACTTGTAAATTAAGGAAACACATTAAAAAAAACATGTAGTGGAAGACACCTTTCTGGTTTTCGGCAAAAATTCAATGATATGTTCATGTATTCATTAGGGTCTCTTCGAAGACATCTCAATGAGTAGATTGATGAACGTGTAGACCAAAGGCCTTAAATTCAAATTCCGTCAACATCCTTCTGAATAATCAGAATGTCGAGATGCGTATAAAGTGATCTGGACACAACTAAAAATTAAAAATTAAAAATTTAAATTAAAAATAAAAAATAAAAAATAAAAAAAAGCATCGTCAGGCTGGCGCAATGTTTTGGTCAAGGACTTATTGCCCCTCTTTTTGGCTTTATGTATCCATATGTTTCTTGTCAATGTTAGTCTTGTCTCGAATCTTATCTTGAAAGGGCTAAATTCAACATTAACAAGATTCAAATCTATACTTATTAAGAGTTAATATAACGTAATTATCTGTCTAACCTTTACACAGACTGAGGTGATTTTAAATGTTTTTCGTATTTGATATAGATTCTTGATTAGGTTTGATGAAGATTTTGAAATCTTACTAATTTATGGAGCCAAAGGGCAAAGAAAAGTGCGCACCATAATTGCCTAATTAGTCTAATCGGCCAAAAAGCCTGGGGAATAATCTCTTCTTTTTTCATCTTCTTCCTCAAAATCGATCTTGAAAACTGATAGACATGAATGAATAAGCATCTTTGATATTATCCCCCCCCCCCCCTATTCTCTAGATCCCACATTTCTTTATAGTTTATTTACTTGTCTTCTTCCTGCACTTGTTTTATCTTGTCATAACATTAATTCCGTGGTCAGCTTGAGTTTATCCTCAACCATTGCAAGACACGGCGAATTGTCTTTTCAACAACTAGCCATGGCTAGGGTTTTCTCGTGGCAATGGTAGAGAGGAGGACTCTATAGAGATAGAGACTATAGTGCAACAGTGATTTGGCAGAAGATCAATGGAATTTCTTTTCCATATTGCGCATTACACTGAAAATAATGTGCATTGAACTATGCACATTGTCAATCTTGTAAGTTCAATTCATTGTACGTGGCATGCCAGATTCAAGTTTGAAAATTTAGGTTTATATAGATGTCGTTCCTCTCTGTAAAGTAAAATTTATGTAAAATTAAATTGAGGTGTTTTTTTTGTTATAGACGATATATGTATACAATTTGTGTTTTTCAATTAATGTTACACCACATCACGTTGTAGATTATTTGTAGCACGTCAAATTGACCTCCTAGCTACCTAGAAACTACATGAAGCATAAAGGTGATAGGTGAAGCCCAATGCTAAGAGGGTAGCTAGGTTGTTCATATTGAACCAATATGATATGGATGGTCCAATTTGAATGAATCCATGGGGAGGGCAATCAACATCAATTTCATTTTCACAAATTTGTAGTTTGAACAAAAAGAAGAAAAAAATTCAAATTTGACTAACAATTATAATGGGAGTAATTCTTTCACTATAATAGATTAAAGATATTATATAAGAGAGAATATTGTAGAAAAAAATTTTTGAAATCTAACTATTGATTTTTTTATATATATGTAGTGTATTAATCTTGGAATTAATAATTAATTTTGTTAATTAATTCACTTATTAGAGAAAATCTCTAGATCTCAAAGTACATAGAGTGCAATAATTCATTTGATTCTTGCTAAGGATTAAGGAACTGATATATATAGAATAAATTGAAGTTACTTGAAGCAACTCTTTTGCAAAAGTAACATGCTTCAAGGGAATATACAATCACATCACAAGGAGCAATCTAAATTCAAATGTTGAATGTTTGGGCAAAGTTTTTTGATATTTTTATATATTTTCCTTGACTCTATAAAATCAATAAGAACTAGATAATAATTGACTACTATTGACCTATAAATTGTTTACATTCTAATCATTTTAGGTCCTTGTGTAAATAATTAGCACAAATCTTTGTTTGACTCATATCCACCTCATCCTAGCTAGATTGAACATCTCATTGAGAAAAATGTTAAAGAAGAATCTTTGATCATAAATGAGTTACAATTCCATCATCTCAACAATTGATGTAATTAGTGATGAAGACTTGTATATCAATAGATAGAGCATATATAAAATTCATTCAACTATATGGAATTTATCTTAAAAATATCATTCATTTCCTCTAAAATTAAATATCTCATCTTAATTGGTAAACAATTTTTAAAAAAAATAATTAATTTAATTCGTTTTAAACATAAAAATATTAATTTTTAATATATTTTAACTAATTAAGAAATAAAATGTTCAACTCTAATTAACTTAAAATAAAAATACAAACATTCGATCGTATATAAATAAAGTAATTTATTTTTAAAATATAAGCATTGATCCAAGTTAAGCCTCAAAACAAATTGATATAGATAACTTTCTCCTTTGATCATATTAAATCAAAACATAAAATAAAGAAGGTAATGATGACTAATAATTGCTTTGCTTATCTCTTTTTCTTTTTCTAAGAATTTCTTTAAATCATGCCATGAAAATGATTAGAACTCAAAATGGATATCAACCTTGGGGCTTGGAGGGCCCTCCAGGATGTGAAATGTCCAGTTTATTCTGATGGGCTTATTTCTTTGGGCCCAATATTCGTACTCTTGGTTTAAGTCTAAGCCCGCATCTGTAGTCTGGACCAAAACCTCTCGGAGAATGGAGGGAGGGAATAAGAAATAATCCGGGAAAAGTCAAAATAGTCAAACAGAGAATTGCGTTTGATTCGATAATGATTCGAAAGCAAGCGCCAAACGAGAAAACGTAACGGACGTGATCCACCCATCCACGCGGCGTTCTTCTTTTACTTGTCAAAATTTCAAACTTTTCCCCGAAGTTTAGTTCTTCCTGGCAATGGCAAAACAGGCAAAAGAGGAAGTAAGAATAGAAGAATCAAATTGAAATCGATTCTCAGCCTGTCTGATCATTGATCAAAATGGCCGATCAAATTGCTAAAGGGGAAGATTTCGAGAGGAAAGCTGACAAGAAACTCACCGGCTGGGGTTTACTCGGCTCCAAGTACGATGATGCTGTTGATTTCTATCGGAAAGCCGCCACTTCATTTAAAGTAGCCAAATCCTGTAACTGCCGCTTCCTGTAGTTATTCTACGCTGCATAATTTGCTAGTGTTTTTGCTTAATTTTTCGAAATTTTCCATGCATAAGTTTCAAGATTGGGTTTTTTTTTTTTTTCTTTTTCTTTTTCATTTTTTTCCAGTTTATTATGTGTTCGTTATTGAAATGCTAATGATGTTGTTTACTTGGCCGAGTTGAACTTTTTCTTTTCTGTCTCTCTGCAGATGGAGAAAGCAAATAAAAATGCATACTTTCCTTGATACTATAGGAATTTTGAATAGGACAGTAAATATAGAAATGGGATGAATTGTTGTTGATGTTAAGGAGAAATATGACGGAAAATGAAAAACTTCTCTACAATCCAATATCTGTTAAAAGAAAATCTATTTATCCAGCCTCCCTTTTTCATCTTTGATGACCCGAATTCCTCATTACACTGCTCCCTGCTTTTCCAGTATAGGAGAGAAAAGGTATGATTTTAAATGAGGAAAAAAGGTGAGATATAGGGGTTTATTTATTTACTCCTAAGATCAGATATAGATGATTCATTCAAGATTTGTTTGTATACTTTCAGGTGCTGCAAACCTAGACTTACACACTTAACAATTTTAAGTGTTAAATTCATTGAATTGTATCAGCTCATCATGGACAAGGCAAACACATTATGGTTTGTTTTCTAATAAATTAGCTGATATAAAATTACTTGACTGCTTATTGAATAAGCTCAAAGATGTTAATCATTAACCTTTCTGATTGTGAATGAAGTGGTGTATAAGTGAACAAAGAAAATTTTTAATACTCAGAATTCTGGTGTATAGCAACAATCCAAACTAAATTGATACCATATGAGATTTAAGTTCAAAGTATGGAATTCTAGTATTATGTATTGTGGTCTAAAGGATTGGATTGTTACTTTCTTTAAATAATGCTTGCACAGGGGACAGAGCAGCATTGGTGAACATTAAATTGGCTGGATGTCATGTGAAGGTACAGTCCTATAGTTATTGGAATTTTATCATGCAATTAAATATGTGGAAAATGTTGAAATAAAGAGACAAAGATTATAGCAAATATGGTATAGGTCTATGTAGACATACCTGGATCAGAATCATTGGTTGACATATTGCACCAAATAAGAAAGAAAAGAACTTTGACTAAAGAAATAAACTTATGTTTCTATTGAGAGGAATAATTAGCTTCAACCCTAATAATTTTGTAGTGAGAGAAAACTGAATGACTAAATTTTAATGTGGATATTAATCCTTAAATAGGGTGAAGTTAGGGATCTCTCCAACTGTGAACAAAATTAGGTTTTCCAGTCCATTACAGATTACCTAAATCATAGGCCCAATCCATCTATAATAACTCTTTGATTAAGTTATTAATTAATTAATGTAATTCATCAAAGACTTATAAATAAGTCCAACTGAAAAATGATGTTTACTAAACTCTGTTCTTGCAGTTGGACAGCAAGCACGAAGCTGCAAGTGCTTATGTAGATGCTGCAAATTGCTACAAGAAGACATCATCCAAACGTGTGTTATGGTTCTCTTGATACCTATGAGCTATTAATAATAATTTCTATATTCAGCCTTCTTCATTTTGTGCTTTGGTTGTCTTGGATATTTATGTGCTAACTTATCCTTCTATTTCTTATGGGACTTTTTAGAGGCTGCTGCCTGCTTGGATCAGGCTGTAAATATATTCCTAGAGATCCACAGATTGCACATGGCTGCAAGGTACTGCAAGGTATGACTTATTTCATCAATGGTCTAAGGTTTCCTTTGCATAAGGAAGTAGCAACTGCATAAATTCTAAATATGGGCATTGATTTTTCTTTGTAATCGTTTTCTGTCAATGGCTATTAAATCGGAAAAATATAAGAAATTTCTGCTTGCAGCTAATTTTGTTTTACAATTTACTCAGGATATTGGTGAGTTATATGAGCAGACAGATTCTCCGGACCAGGCCATTATGTACTTTGAACGAGCAGCTGATCTGTTTCATACTGAAGAAGTAACAACTTCAGCAAATCTGTGTAATCAAAAAGTTGCTCAGTTTTCTGCTCAGCAAGCAAAGTAAGTTGTCTAAAGAAATTTGAAGGCTTGTATATACAAGTGAGGAAAAAATCATAAAATCTAATAGCAACTCTTGAGGGTAGTTTCTGCCCTTATGCTTAAAATGTTTCTGCAATTCATGACAAGTCAACAGACTCTCTTTTCTTATTTGAATTATTTGACAGCATATTCCAGATACTTACAGTTACCACAAATGTTAGGATCCATATAAAATGATAATGAGTTATTAGGAGTAATGAAGATGAAATATCAGATGCAGAATCTTACCATCTTCATAATTTTCTTTTTCATGTCTCTTCTACCATAATGAATAAAATAGCATCCGCATGGGGGTACATGGATAACAAACTTCTCATTCCTACAGTGGATTTAGGATAACCAAAAAGTACGTTGTTTACAATATTTTCCACAAGCACAGCTTTATGAACCAAGTAAATGCTTTGCATTACTCTTGAAGATGGTGCATAATTTTCCTAGTGAAGTATGTCAAGTTGAAGTTATTACATAGTGGCCTTGGTGTGTAACCTTTTCCCAATCTTCAGTTATCTGAGAGCAATTGATCTTTATGAAGAGATAGCTCGCCAATCGCTCAACAGTAATTTACTGAAGTATGGAGTAAGAGGGCATCTATTAAATGCTGGACTATGCCAGCTCTGCAGGGGAGATATAGTTTCAATAACTAATGCACTGGAAAAATATGAGGTCAAACTTATTGTTAGAAACCATTTAAATGTATTTTCAGGATTTTCCTTCAATTAAATTTTCTCAAAGTTTCAAGTTGCTTTTTCAGGATCTTGATCCTACATTTTCCAGAACTCGGGAATATCGATTTTTGGCAGTAAGTATCAAGTACTTGTAAGTTTTGTTGTTGTCAGTGACTTTTAGATATCTGCTTCACATGCGTTCTTTCCCGTTGCCCTTTCCTTCTTTTTTCAGTTCATATTATGTATGGATCACATATATAGCTAGAGAGGGTGACAGTTAATTAATCAGCCACATTCACGTTCTAATGTCGTAAAATTCTTTCTCATCAATCACAGGATTTGGCTGCAGCAGTCGAAGAGGAAGATGTAGCAAAATTCACTAGTGTTGTGAAGGAGTTTGATAGCATTACTCGTCTGGTAAGTTGAAGCTCCATTTGATAACCAATGTCTTGTTTATATATCTAGGCAAAATTTCTTGACTTCTTTCACTTTATAACAACCTTGTTACTTAACTCACTCATTCTTGTGGAATATGCACCTTTTATGTGCAATTTCACAGCTTTCTTCTTTCTTTGATCCTTGCCTTCCATATTAAACGATAGTATCTCAGGGTGCATTTTGGTTTCCTAAGTTGTGGGCTAATCAATTTATTTTTGCTTGTTCTGCAGGATCCTTGGAAAACCACACTTCTCTTGAGGGTAAAGAAAGCTTTGAAGGATAAAGAAATGGAGGAAGATGACCTGACCTGATCTTAATGGACAGGTCTCTTATTTGTCCCAGTAACATTTGTCATATATATATATTACACTGGCCTATATTCTTGTGCGGTTATGCCCCATCTTCTTTCGCCTGTTTCTCTGTTAAATGATTTACATTTTGCACCTATTTACCCGTTTGGTCCTACAATTTTTGTGGTTGAAATCATCATTTTCTAGCAATGACTTGACCTAATCTGAATGGGTCTCTCATTTGTCCCAGTATCATTGGGACACTTGCCTATATTCTTATGCCCCATCTTCTTTCGCCTGTTCCTCTGTCAAATGATTTATATTTTGCACCAATTTACCTCGTGCATCCGATGGCTTTTAGTCCGATCCTACTTCATTTTCAAGCAATTTATGTGATGAATTGGACATATAATAAGTTTAAAAGTGATAAATATGTCAAATTTAACCTTTCTGCTCACAGAATTTGATTGCTTTGGATTAATCGACAAAAAAAATTTTAATTTGATGTTCATAGGATAAATTGCATCACTTGTGTTTTGAACGGGGAAAATTGAAGTTGGCTTATTTGCCCTAAGGGACAATAGTAACTTTAGATAAATAAATATATATATATATATATATATAAATATATATATCGGAATTGCTATAAAATGCAACTGGCGGAGCGCAACAGTCATCGTTTTGACTGCGAAATAAGTGGGCCTGAAGGATACAGCCATTTATTTCGCAGCCAAAACGACGTCGTTTTGGTTGTTGCACTCCAGTTGCGTTCCGCCAGTTGCGTTTTATAACAATCCTATAAATATATATTTATATATATATATATATATTTATATAGAAATGTTAGTATGTGCTTGACCATGCATATTAATGAGTGTAGTAGTTAGTCAATTAACGATCAAATTTAACGGTTTCTATCTTCTTCTTTTTTTTAACAATTTATTAAAATTTAATCAAGTATCCCTAGGGTTTAGTTTATCCTTTTAGGTTTAGTTTTATCCTTTTAGGATTTAGTTTATTCTTGTAAGATTTAGTTTACCCTCTTACGATTTAGTTTACCGTTATATTTATATATATATTTATGGGTTAATCTAAAATAAGAAACCGAATGGATTATGTATGGATTTTAAAATGTACATTATGTCCTGCTTCCTTTTAGAAAAGGAAAGATGACCCAACTCTTTAATTAGTCCTTTGATTCTCTAGTTTGTCTCTTAGCTCTTCATACCATTCCAAAATTCTTTCTTTTTGCCTGTCAACCAGGAGCAGGTTATAAAAATCTTATAATCTATCCATCCATCCATCCATTCTACTAAAATATAACTTTTTTGAAAAAAATCGTGATTATAAACAAGAGGTATTTATTAAATTATAAAAATATTTTTCCATTTGATATAATTATGTTTAGTATTTTAACTTTTTCAAGGACATAAGAGTATAATTTATACACTCAAATAATGAGTTTCACTTGATCTTACTATGTATTCTATCTTTAATGAAAAAAGTTGCATGTCAATTGGTTGGACATTGCTAAAAAAAAGAGTAATTAGATGTTTAAAGACCTTACCTTTGGTTAGTTTTATATTTTGATCTTTAACCTATTTTTTTGATCAAGTTGGTCCTTGAATAAATTACTATTGGACAACTTAATCCTTCTAATTCTATTCTTTAAAAAAAGTCATTAGAAAGTTCAGTCAACGACCTCTTGATCAAATTAACAAGGGCAAATTCAATATTATACTATTTAATTTGTCAAGAACGAGGGTATACATTGAAATTTTATTGAGTTAAATTCATGTTTCTAGTCCAATAAATCCATTTCTTACTGAGTTAGAAATCGAAATTTAGCTCAATAGGATTTCAGTTAATATTTATTTTTGACCAATTGAATAATATAATATTGAATTTTCAACTATTAATTCGGTTAGGTGGTTGTTGGCTTGATGTTTTCAAAAAATACTATTAAAATAATCAAATTATCCAATGATAATTTATTTGAGGATAACACAATCAAAAAAAGAATTAAGGACCAAAATGTAAATTGACCAAAATTATATCCTTAAATGTTCAATTGTTTCAAAAAAAAAGTGTAATTTATTTTTATTTTATTTGTAAAACGAAAATGAAGACAAAGACCCGTCACTAGCAGTCCACGAATCAAACAAAAAATGCCACGGCAACAGTCACTAACGTTTTAATCAAACGGACGGCGAGAAGAAAAACGTCAGACGAACTTCCACTCTCAAAGACAATCTTCTTCCTCTGCCGTCTCATTTCTCTTCTTTCTCTATATTTTGCCGTTCAATCATTGTCCTAATTTCCATACTCACTTCGACAACTTCTCCTCCCTCTTCTCTCGCTAGGCTGCCCTTCTTCGAACTCACTTCAATGGCTTCTTCAGGTTCATGCAGTTTTTCTTCCATTCCCTCCAACCTCCGTGGAGAGCTAGGGACGAAAGCTCGGTCCTCTCTGTACAATCCAAGTTTGAATTTTTCATTAACAGTGTCGCCGCCGAGGATCAATTGGTTGAGGCAAAGCCAACGGGTTGAAGTTGCTGTGGCGAGAGCATCGTATGAGAGTCAAGTTGTGGTTGAGCGGAGCGTTGGTGGAAACGTGAATGAGAGTGGAAAGATTCTGAGAGTAGGACTTATTTGCGGAGGTCCTTCGGCGGAGCGTGGAATATCGCTTAATTCTGCGAGATCAGTCCTCGATCATATTCAGGTATTATTACTACTCTGCTTTCGTTTGTTTGAATGTTGCCGGCGTGAATAAGTTACAAAACTGCTTCTTGAACTGTTAATTGGAACTAAATCACTCCGTTGAAATTATGATTAAATTCAACATGTCAAGTATATGGATTCTCCGTTATCACCTGTAACGGGAGAGAAAATGGGTATTACAATATACATATTTGCTGTACCGGCTTGTAAGTTTACGTCTCTGCCTGTATTGGATTTTTTTTTTTTTTTTTTTTAAAACAAGTAGGTATTATAGACTTCCCACCCATCCATTGATTTAAATACTGAGTACAAATGTGGAGCTCAAATGGGCCCAAAGTTACAGTCATGATTTACAATAAGGAATATAGGATCTAGTCTCCTAGTAAAAGCCAAGTATCCTAACCAAAATGCAAAGGAAATGAAAGGCTAGGGAGCATTTTGATCCCAGTGATTGCTTTCCAAGTCAGCAGCTTTGCCATGAATGCTTTCAAGCTTGGAATTTGATTTCTGACCATCCAAAAAATGAAGAAATCCCCTAGATCAAAAGATAATATAATCCTTTTCCAATGCAAAAAATATAGCAAGCTTCTGTATTGGATTTACATTAAAGCATTGGTTTATCATATTCTTTTTCCCTTTTGTTTTGTGAAAAAAAGATGAACTTTAAGGAATTCTTTTTAGCTTTGCCTTGACTTACTGTTAAGTTGCAATGCAAAATTGTATAGCTTGGTGGAGAGTGCAAGGTGTTAAGGCCCACAGCATACTTCTTGAGCAAGAAAGCTAAGCAACTTAACAGTAAGACGTATGCAATATTAAGAAACTAAGGATGCAATATTAAGAAAATGAGAATTACTTCTAAAGATTTGAGGAGCAAGAAGTAAAACTAAATATCCGCCACAACATTTTTTTGCCTCTTTTGCTTTCTTCTAGGAGGTACTAGGCTGTAGTTTACAGAATTCATTCATAATCTCTCTTTTTGACATGTTTAACAGGGGGATGATTTGCACGTAAACTGTTATTATATTGACTGCAACCTCAAAGCCTTTGCCATATCCAATGCTCAGGTTTGGAATGCTTGCATATAGCATTGAACTTGTTATGCTTGTTAACTTCCCCTTCAAGAAAGAGAAGTGACAATTTTTTTATTACGGCTTCCCCCATATCAAGTACTATGTGATACAAGGTCCTAATTTTTCTGTTTGTTTCTGTAAGTTCAGTTTTACAATAATATTTTACTATAAACATGAACCTTGTCATAAAGCTAAGTAAGAACGAAGCATTATAGAATCAATGCAAATCCTAAAAATGCTTCATTTTTGTATTCTTTACAGCATTGAATTCTTCCTTTTGTTTGTTTTTGTTTTCTTGGTTTGATGCTGGAGGATAGTGTCCACATCCAACATATGTTAGCTCTCTGATTGCTTTATCTTGGTAGGTATATTCAAATACTCCTGCAGACTTTGATTTCAAACTTGAAAGGTAATCTAATACAGAGTCTAATGTCAATCACATAGTTTAATTGGCTTTTGTTAACACATTCCACTCTTGTTTCCAGCCTTGCTCAAGGTTTCAAGTCTTTATCTGACTTTGTAGACCACCTTGCTGCTGCTGTAGACATAGTTTTTCCCGTCATACATGGCCGTTTCGGTGAAGATGGTGGCATCCAAGTAACTTTCATTTGCAAAGCTGACAGCCATTATATGTGATAGGAATTTTATAATCTCAAATTCTATAGTCCACATGCTTCTTTCTCCTCACATGACTTTCAGGAGCTATTGGAGAAGGCAAATATTCCATTCGTTGGGACTCGGTCTAGAGAATGCCGCAAAGCATTTAACAAAGTAATTTCCTCCTTTACAATGCTCTATGTTATCGTATTTTCCCCGTTAATTTGTAATTTGCAGAATTCTAATGGTTGCTTAGCTAGTCCAGAAAATTGATCACAAATTATGAATTGGCTGTTCAACATGTTAGTTTGTTTGGCTCTGTATCTAGCTGTTGGGTGACTTCCGATATTCAGCCATCAATTTGGAATACCTTTTCTTGATAGCTAACTTGTAGGTTACCTAAGATTAGTACCATGGGGATATGATTTAATTAACCATAAGGCAACCAATTATTGACGGAACCCACCACTCCTTACCCCTTTGGCTTTAAAAGAAATGAAAATATTTTTGTTGCTTAAGATACTTTGTTGAATTAAGGGGATGTCTGTGCCCATTGCTTCCACCCTTGTCAACCTCCCCAATACTGATGCTTTAGATATTTTAACTTTGAATATTTTACTGAACCATAAGCTACAACTGGACGCTAATATTTTTTTTTTTGAATATTAACAGTATAATGCCTCTTTCGAGCTAGAGAGACAAGGATTCTTAACTGTGCCCAGTTTCGTAATCCAGGTGCTTATTGTTGTTTCTTTCTTTCCTTTGACTTTGACTTTATCGTATTCATTTCCCACTATATTTAAAAGTTTTTGTTTCTAAAGAACTATATTTTATGTATTGTCTTTTTCTATTTGTAGTTGTCATTTCTCATTTTATTACTGTGCCTGTGCATGTTCCAGTGCATCTCGTTAGTATTGATTAGAGTCTTAGACAGGGTAGGCTTAATTTTAGAAATGCACTATGTCTATTTTGTTTCATTGTATACGATGGTGCATGCATTCTTCTGGAAATGTGTTTGTCCTTATGGTCTTGTCTGGATGAACTTTCTTTGCAATATTTATTTGTTTAGATAAGTTTGTACACAAATATGGCCCCTGCAACTGATTTAGATTTTCTCAGTCTTTCACAAGTCACTTGTTACACATTTCATATTCTTTTACAACCTAAACATCTGTACTCTTAGTTCTAATAACTTTCTGATTTAACAATCACAGCAATGCTTAAGAGATTTGACATGTTTTTATCTGGATTGTTTCAGTCAAATACATTCTCTGTTCATCAATGTGTTTATGACTGCCTATCATGTTATGAACCAGTTTCCTAAAAATTAGAATCCTGCACATCATACTTAAAATGTCGTTGTCATTAAAAGGCCATATCAAGTTAATTTTCCATGCTATTCAATACACTATTTTGCAAGTAAATTTGTATAGCATGAATCTGGACTTTCGTTTGTACAATCTAGTTTGTCAGCACTTGAACTTATTTTAGCTTACTGGAATTTTACTGTTGCTTAGCAATTCTGATGAATCTGAGAGTGATTTTCAGGGGACCGAGTGGGATGAATCTGAGCTATCAAAGTGGTTTGCAAGATATAAATTGGACAGTAAACTGGGAAAAGTTGTGGTGGGATTCAATCCTTGCTTGTGTCTTTAATAGTTCATCAATTCTGGTAGCAAGATACTATGAAGGATTCTCTAAGATATGCAGGTAAAACCAACACGAGCAGGATCCAGCATCGGAGTTACTGTGGCCTATGGAGTAGCTGATTCCGTCAAAAAAGCCAATGCAATTATTTCAGAGGTAATTTGTTATATCATGGCTTCTCTGGTTTCTTTGTTGAATATTTTTATTCCCAAAAACATTTTTCCTGATGTTTGTCCATGATGTGTAATTTGAAAGATATTCATTCATTGATGTCAGAGAAGAAAATCCTTTTCAAGTTGACCTAAAAAATCAGCATCTCTTAGAGGTTTCATTCTTTCGAAGGTCCAAGTCTAGGAACTCTCGATGACATTGAGATTGAGAAATTACTGTTTCTCTGTTTGGCTGATAATTCTTCTTTCATTCATAGGCTAAAATGTATCATATTGTGTGTGTGTGTTCTGTGAAGCTTTGTCTTCATTTGCATGACTTTATAAATAGAATTCTTGTTGTTATTGCAGGGTATTGATGACGAAGTCCTAGTTGAAATTTTCCTTGAAGGAGGTAGAGAATTCACAGCCATCGTCCTTGATGTTGGTTCTGCTACAAATTGCCAGCCTGTTGTGCTACTGCCAACTGAGGTTGGTAAATTTTCAGTATGATTGTAACACTGCAAAGTGATAATGACTTTTTAACTTTCGGCTTCCATTGTTTGATATTCAACCATCTTTGGGTATTTTACCCTGCCATATCGGTGCATCTATTAACAGGTGGAGCTTCATTCTCAAGGCCATCTTGATACAAGTGAACAGGATGCGATATTCACCTACCGGCGGAAGTACCTTCCCACTCGGCAGGTATAACATGGAGAATCTTTAAATCAGTTAAGCATATGTTTAATAGTATGAGTAAATTCGTTAGCTGTTATTTATCTTGTCATCAAGACATTCATAAAATTATGATCAGTTTCTCCGTGCAATTTTTCTAACTGGGTGGAGAGTTTTGCAGGTTACTTATCATACTCCACCTCATTTCCCTGTAGATGTCATCAGAAGTATCCGTGAAGGAGCCTCATTAGTGTTTCAAAAGCTAGGCCTGCGTGATTTTGCTAGGATTGATGGTTGGTTTTTATCACCCTCTGCTAATGCTCCATATTTTTCAGAAAACAAATATGGAAGGTACGGGAGTGGTTCAGTATTGTTTACTGATATCAATCTGGTGAGATAATTATAGGATGTTTTCTTTGTTTCGCTCATATCTAGTTTCAGAACTAACAATTTTACTTGGGTGCTTCTAGATTAGTGGAATGGAGCAAACTAGTTTCTTGTTTCAGCAAGCATCAAAGGTAATTTTCCTCTTGTTCTATGTCACGAATGCATTTTTTAAATGGATTCTGAAATTAACTTGTGAGGGGGGATTTGGTGTCATTCAAAAGTACAGTCTTTTGTTTTCTTGGAAGATACAAAGAAGAACAATATGGAACCAGGTGCTTTACTATTGCAATCTTTGCTGTAAAATGTTGACTTAATTCTTATAGGATTTAAAAATTAACAATTTAGAAAAAAATTAAAAGTGTCGAATAACATTAGGGGAAATCCATGTGAGACAGATTCAAAGTTGACTAAACTGGTTAAGGGTCTATATGGGTTTTTAAGAAAGCATTTCCTCCATCCTTCCTTGATCGGGTCATTGATTTGGGAGTTTTCATCTTTAGGTTTCAATGCACTTTTGAATGTGATAATATTGGTCTCCAGAATGCCTTCCCCCCTTTGAACAACTAGTTCGTTATGCTACAAAATATGTTTCTAGAATTTCCATCTTCCATCATTATCAATTGTTATCTTGCATTTCCTGTGTATTACCCTTTTGTTTTAGGTTGGATTTTCACACTCAAATATCCTTCGGACGATCATCCAACGTGCTTGCTTACGGTTTCCCAATCTTCTGTCATACAATATTGTATCAAATACCTCATCAAGGAGATTGAGATCTTCATTAACTGTGAAAGCACCTCCTATGGGTCAAGATGCCAAAAAAGTATTTGTTATCTTTGGTGGACACTCTTCTGAGAGGCAAGTCTCCCTCATGAGTGGAACAAATGTTTGGCTGAACTTGCGAGCTTCTCATGATGTGAGTGATCCTATTTTGCTGCACTTAATACAGGTAGTGTCAACCTAACTACTTAAAAGTGCCATTAGTAAGAACTGCATTTAGTTGGCGAAATCCTGAAATTAAACATTCAGATACGAAAATGTTTCCTAGACCACAATACAGGTTTGAGCAGGTTTATAAATATCTAACTTTAGAATGCATTATAACCAGATCAATCTTGTTTCCTTCTAAAACCTTTAGTGTCTAACTAATAAGATACCTTTTGCACTTTTTAGCTCATCTTAATGTTTTGAACCATTTAAAAATTTGCAGAATTCACTGTACTGTTATTTTTTTATATGGAGGGTGCTTTCTAACTCCACCTATTAAGTTTTTTTCTAGGTGCAGAGATTTATTAATCAGCACCTGTAACCAAGGGGTTCAGTCCATTTTTAGATTGTCCACTGGGATTGTTTTTTGGTTCCAGATGAACCTGATAGAAGTGAACTTAACGTTGATGTTGAGAAAATTCTTATTCATTTTTTTACCTTGAGCATTTTGCATGTTGTAACATTATCAAAGTTGATTAATCTGATGCATTCTTTGCTGATCTCTTTTGGCAATAGCTTGAAGTAATTCCCTGTTTATTAGCCGCCTCAGATGGTTCTCCATCCCCTTTGGATCCTGATGAGAAAATGGATGTGGAGGATTGGACAGTTTGGTCGTTACCGTAAGTTCAAAGCTTGCCACAGCCACACATAAATATATGTTATTATAATCTGCTATCTCATTTACTTTTTAGTGATAGGCATGAGTTTTTGGAATCTATGCCATAAGCAATCCGAAGCCAAATACACATTCTTCTGCATTGGTACCTAGCAAGGAGAAAAATAGTAGTATACAACTATATATTTCTATAAATAGTCTTCAAGTTACTGAAATGCAATATTTTCTGCAGTTATTCCCTTGTTCTTAGACATACTACAGAAGAAGTTCTTGATGCATGCATGGAGGCAATTGAACCTGGGCAAGCAGAACTGACATCACACTTAAGGAAAGAAGTAATGGATGATCTGATGGAGGGCTTGAAGAATCATGAATGGTTCAAAGGGTTTGACATATCTGCTGAATTACCAAAGAGGTTTTCCTTGAAACAGTGGATCAAGCAGGCTAAGAAGGTCAAGGCAACAGTTTTTATTGCAGGTTTTAATGTGCTTACACCTCGATAGAAACATATCCCTGCATTTAGTTTTTGTAGTTTCAATTAGTTCATATGTTCATTTACTTATGGTAGAAATTTCTTTTCTTTTTCATGTTAGATTACAGAATTTTTACTAACTTTAGCTATTGAACAGAAGTTATCCTATATCAACCAAGCAGTAGTAGTTGTGTCCTCAAGAATTAGAGCTATTAGCCTAAAAAGTTGCATTCTCTATCAGTATCCCAATGTGAGCAGCAATGGACAAATCAGACTCAAAAAATTCTAAATAAACCAGTGTCTTTGTTAGATCTTTAGTTCCCCTGATTTTCATCCCTTCATAGCTAATTTATTCCTCTATTGGTGACCTCATGATTCTCATTCAGCTTGTCAATAACATGATTGCATTTTCTGTATATTTACACTCTACCATTGAATTTGCAAAAGAAATCATTTTCTTCTTTGGCTGCTTCAAAAGTGCTTTAAAAGATATGGTTATCTGTAATCTTATCTTCCCATGCTCTCAGTCAATCAAATTTTTCGCAAAACTCTGCCAAAGTGCTATTTTAAGTGCATAATCAACTTTTAATACATGAGCAAGTCAGCATATTTGGTTGCTTTTGTTTTTTTTTCATTAATTTGTTGATGGAATCTTGGACTAGGGCAATAAAAGTTTCCCAGCTTACTTCTAGCTACCACATGTGAGTTATTGCATATCTATGGCCTACTCTTCTGAAATCTCACCTGCATCTTTCAGGGTTAGATGACCAGAGTTTTTAAGTATATCTGCTGTTCTAAGAATTCATTTATGAATTCATAAGAGATGGCTGAAATGGTAGTCATAGGAGGATGATTAAGAGACATTGTTCTTAAACACCTAGATAGGATAATGCTTCAATCTAGTT
Organism: Parsonsia alboflavescens; assembly: GCA_028571225.1. Taxonomy (NCBI): domain Eukaryota; kingdom Viridiplantae; phylum Streptophyta; class Magnoliopsida; order Gentianales; family Apocynaceae; genus Parsonsia; species Parsonsia alboflavescens. The sequence goes on along the minus strand of JAOXNR010000029.1, from coordinate 11,010,066 downwards.
ATGGATTTTATGAACACACCTACTATATCCTCAATGCAATTACTTGATGAATCCTTATTCTACTCTGTCTGATGTAATAAATAGTGCATGGAGGTATTGGTGAAGATGGTACACTACAGTCTTTGCTAGAGGCAGAAGGCGTTGCTCATACTGGTAACTTCAAATCTTGGAGAAAAATGTTTTTACACTTCCTAATGATCACAACTCAAGCTTAGGAACCCAGTTTAAGAATCATACCTTGCAAATGGTTGTGTTGGATGAGATTTAACCTCCCTAAATTGTATCTCTTTATTTTCTGTGTGAAATATATTTGATTATGCACTGTTTCTTGCTGATTTGCAGGTCCCGGAGTGATGGCTTCCAAGATATGCATGGACAAGGTTGCTACATCCCTTGCCGTAAATCATGTAAGGTTACCTTATCCTATCATCCTGATTGGCTCCAGCCATCAACCTTAGCAATGAATACTGTGAGTAATTGTAGGGAACTTAATTTCTAAGCTGGCATAATGCATTGGACATGGTTAAATTGCATTCCATGATTGCACCAATAGCTATTCGCTTGGACTCTTTCCTTTTTTCCATGATATGTTAAATTTATCTTATTTTGTTTTAGCTTATTCAAATGCAATTATAAAATTGACAAAGCACTGATTCTGTTACATAATTCCATTTGTTACTTCAAGAATGTTTCAAGTGACCAATATCAAAATCTGACATCAGCTTGCAGATTTTGGAGTCCTTACCATAAACAAGGATGTGAAGAGAAAAGAAGATTTGATCAAAATACCAGTGCCTGAAATTTGGCAAGATTTAACAGTAAAACTTCAGTCTAAGGTGCTGTGTGTTAAACCAGCAAGAGATGGATGCTCTACTGGAGTTGCAAAACTGCGGTAGGTTTTTTTATCATCATTTAAATACTTGTATCGCAGAAGAATAGTATTATTATCACACCATGCACTTCTTTTTCTTCATACAGCTGTGATAAAGACCTTGAGGTGTACTTGAAAGCGTTGGAGAACTGTCTTCCTCAGATTCCTTCAAACAGTCTTTCTCAGGTTCAGCTCTACCTTAGTTGCTTTTTCAACTTGCACATGTAGTTTGATGTCAAAATTTGGTCATGTAATGAAAAAAAATGTTCCTGCTTGAAATTCCATATATAGGCACATGGAACAATTGAGATGCCAAACCCTCCTCCAGAGCTTTTAATCTTCGAACCTTTTGTGGAGACGGATGACATAAATGTTTCATCAACATTGTCAAAGGACAATACTCATCATTTGCTATGGAAAGGACATAGCAGATGGGTAGAAGTGACTGTTGGTGTTATGGGAAGGCGTGGATCAATGCATTCATTGACTCCCAGCATAACTGTTAAAGAAACTGGTGGTATTTTATCCCTTGAAGAAAAGTTTCAAGGTATTTCTGAACCAACTCTAGAATTTAACAAAATATCTTACCTGAAGCCATCCTTTTGGGTGTTGCTCGATTACTGCCTTAATCTTTCTGGTTGTGCTTAGAGATAGCCTGATTTTGATGTTCTCAATAAAAATATATTATTAAGATATGGTTCCAAAGAATATTAGTCACCAAGAGAACTGTTAGGTTGTTGGTTCAATAGCTATTATGCACCTTCTCTTCCCCGTCTCTTTTATTTTGGAACTTTCCATAGTAGGCCAAAGCTGATAAGCTCTGGCACTTCATTTAAAAAAAATATATTTAAAAAGGAAAAAATAAGGAAAGTACCCTACCCTTTCTGACCCCATTATGAGTATAAACTGATGCCTTTCTCCAGTTACAATACTAGAGGGTATTATCCAGCATGGGTTTGGCAGAGGGAAGTAATATCATTATCGAGAAAGGAAAGGCTTGCCAATGAATAATTTGGCATTTTCCTTGCCTGTCATTAATTTAATGTAATGAAAGTAGATTTGTCAGTTGTCAGCTAACAGTATGACAGTCTTTTATGTGGTAGAAGGATGCTTTGTGTAATATGATTAATACTCTTTTGGCAGGTGGAACTGGCATAAACTTGACTCCGCCCCCACAATCAATTATAAGGTTTGTTATAACTTCTTACATGGAAACTGGTTTCCTTTAGTGACTAGCATCTGCTCATGCTCTTCTTGGGTAAATCGTTTGTTAATAATGATATATGACAAATAGTGTACCTAAAATAGCCAAATGTATGCCATTTTTGTATCTCGAAAGTTAGAAAATTTTGTATTTTCCTTTCTATTTTATAGATGATATTTGCTCCAAATGATATTGATTTGTTCTGTTACCCATTAAGTCCTTTAAATAGTTAATAATACACGAGAACTAAAGTGATACAGAAACAAGCTTCTTTATAGAACTGTTAGTCCAAGATTACTTTATGTTACCTACAATTAATTAGCTGTGGACACTATAATAAATAAAATGCCTCAAATTATATGAAACCTTGTGTTTCATATAAGCTCATGTGTATTCACTCTCTCGTATCTTATTGGATACTCTAGGTTCCTAATGCAACAGAAATGAATTCCCATTTTCTCTATGAAAGAAAGACTGCATGAAGGTAAACATTAAACTGCATACTCCTGTCTTATGGAGACGAATGTTTCGGTCCCTGTTCATCAGCCATAGTCCAAGAGCTCGTACCAAGTAAAATGTGGGTTGCATCAGTTCATTTACTCTGTTTTCCATTTTTCTCGAAGCAAGTTTTAGTTATTAGAATTTCATTTCTTAACAAGTCTCATCAAAAGGAATACTAATATCTTTAAAATGCCACTAGAAATTTGATTTGTGTTTAAGACATTAATTAGTTAATAGATTGTCCTTTCACCTACTTTCCCGTTTGTTTTCCTGATATTCCTAAGCTCTTCTTCTCGGTTCAGTAATGAAGCCTTGGAGAAGTGTAAACAGCATATTGAGCTTATAGCAGACACTCTGCAGCTGGAAGGATTTTCGCGTATAGATGCATTTGTCCATGCAGACAGTGGTGAGGTGTGTTTTTTCTTAACTCAATTAAGCTGTATTCTAGCGATGCATATGCTAAGTTTCCAGCAAGAACCATCGGAGGAGTTTGTTCTTGCCATATGATTATTCAGTGATGTAGAAGATTATCTCTTGTAACTTACTATCATGGATTCAACATAATTATCACATATGATACCAAGAATTATATCCATTTAGTCTCTTTATACCCTTTTTTTGGTTACTCATTGGAAGGGATGATCCCTGCAGGTTTTGGTCATTGAGGTGAATACCGTGCCTGGGATGACACCCTCAACTGTCTTGATTCATCAGGTGGTGATCTGCTTCTGCATTTGATAATATATATCTCTTTTTTCTTGTTTTCTAAAGAAGTATCGATTTGGACTTCGGGACTCCCTCTCCACCAAAAGTACACAACATATACAACAAAGGGAAAAGGAAAAAGGAAAAATTATACCTTTATCAAACTCTTTACCAGTAGAGCCAAATGTATCAAGTATAGATTATCATTTATCACAACTTTGCTTTGCCTTGAATCTAACCAAGAGAAATGTTCCTCTTATAACTAGGCATTAGCAGAACAACCTCCAATGTATCCTCACCAGTTCTTCCGAACGCTCCTTGATTTGGCATCCGAGAGGTCTTCGTAACTTGAATCTTTTTCCTGAGAGAGTATGCAGACGCTTCTCAGTTTTCTCAGACAGAAGAATAGAAGAAAGTCAGAGAAATGTATTACTTGGCCAAGAAGACTAAGAATATGTTATCCAGGACAACCTCGTCAGATCTCTAGTAGTTAAAAGCCATTTCCTTTTATCTTTTTCGTTTTTCTGTTCCTTTGAATCCAGTTGATCTCATTCATTGTCTCTGTTTCTTCTGTAGTATAACGTTGTTTCTGGTTGAAGGAATGTCAGATAGGTCACCAAACTCTTATGAAATTAGAAATTAAAAAATAAAAATAGAAGAGAATTAAGCTTCTTAGTTGAAGTTTCTTGGTATGTCCTGGTCTTTTTCAGGTATTTATACCCGGTCTCTCAGTGTTATGAAATATCAACTTCTTCGCCTATATAAGCGGTGTTTGTGGAGACTATTAAATTGTGAAGGCTCCTCAGCCTATGAAGTTCAAACTTTTTTAGATTGTACTAATATATTAAGTTTTTAAATAAGATTATGTCTTTGCAGATGATATGACGGGAATATGTAAATTGACGAACATGTATTATATGGTCAGGATTTAAGAAGAAGGTACTGAACATGTACCAATTAAAGGTTAGAGCATTTACTTCTTCAATGCTCAAGCTAGTTGTATCCTTTGGGGAAAGTCCTGGAAGGTGAAATCTCTCATTGGATCAAATGTCTCTTAGTCCAGCTCAATGTAAATCGAGAAATAAATGTGAGAGGATAATTGTATCCTTCTTGCTCCATGCTTAGATGGTGCACAATCCGCCAATTATATGTTGACTGATTTTGATTGAAATTATGGTGGCATGATTACTTTTTTCATTTTTACCATGATTTTGAAAGAGCCATCACTGTCAATTGGGCATAGTCTTTGTCTTAGTTTTCATCTTGAAGATGCTTTTATGCCTTGGGTTAATTAATTAGGGCTTCAATAACAAACACAAAAACCCATCTCTTTCATTTTGGATGGCGAAAGCTAGCCTTGTCACCTTATGCTTAGCCCTATACTACATTGACCTCAAAACAAGTATAAGTCCAAATAATTTTCATTGTTGTCATTCAATTAGTTTTTCAATTTTTTTACAAAATAAACGTTCTTCTCGAAAACAAATATCCACAGCTGATGCCAACTCAGTAACAGAAGCGGATGTTGACCTTCAACCACTTGACAATCCGTCAAAGCAAGACTTCTTCTGAGGTTTCTATCGTCTTCATTGGATGACAGAGACCTAGACTAGACCTTAATTAGCTGGGTTCATAGATTAGTTGACTACTCTGCAGATACAGAAGGGAAATGCCACAATATTGTATCCATGAATGGATCGATAGCCCCGTGTGTCGATCATCTAAATACACACCAGGATATATTCTATAGATTTCTGAGGTAAAGAATAATATTTAAGAACTAATATTTAAAGTTCGGGCATTGATCGAATCATTCGGAGAAGACTTACGTAGATGCTTGAAATTAACTTACGTTAAAATTTCATGCA
>JAOXNR010000029.1:10985955-11004817 GCA_028571225.1 Parsonsia alboflavescens | reverse complement strand
TGGCAAGGCTTCATCCATTGAAATATATATATATATATATATATATATATATATATATATAAATATCTCAAAATCAATTTTCTCTCTATCTTGTTATTCTAATTATATATGTATCATTTTTTTTAACGGTCTTTAAGTCAATTTGATATTATTTTTAATTTGGATAAAATCCCAATCTAAGTATAAAATACTAAATAAATTTTATTTATTATTATAGGAGGAAATATATGTACCGTTAATTTTCTTCTTCACCTTGAGTTCGTAGCCTATTTCTGCAACTTATTAATGTGTAGATTTAATGAAACGTCATAACTTTTAAATAAATTACATTAACAATATATATAAAGTTAAAGCCAATAATATATTATCGGGGCCGGATCAAATGGTTAGATAAATACTGACAAGGGTTTGGTTGAATCATTGTTTGAATCATTGTACATTATGATGTGACACTTCATTTTTTGTACACGTCAAAAATAGTAAATTGCGTTATAAATATAATTATTCTTCTAAGTAAAAAAAAAAAAAATCTTTAGGAAAAATCAATTCAATTCAAGCCTGGAAGCGTGATCAATTATTATAGTTACAATAATTAATATTTCCTTCGTCCACATTTGAATGTTTCATTTTTAATTATCATGAATTGAATGTTTGATTTTCTAATTTAGTTAAATTTTTATTAAAAAAAGTGATGTCACAATATTAAAACTAAATAAGTCAAATATTTTTCTTAAAATTCAAGCAAATCAAACTAAGGTATTTAATTTCTAACGGAAGGAGTAATAGACTAGAGTTGTTATTTGTTGCCCCCAGAGACACCGGTGAATTGGTAAGTTTGAAATGATGTAATCCGATTGACCAAGGTTAGAGCCAAGAGATTTACATTTTAGGTGTATTGATTCCATAAAAGTCTTCTCCCTCTGATCTCTGCCCTTTTACGCATATCACTCAATTTATATTCTACTGAACTAAGAGATCTCTGGTCCAATGGGAGGTTTCGCCTTCGCAATTTTTCCCTAATTAAAGAGTTTTTATTGATGGAATGGTTGATACTTGATACCATATAAATTATTTATTTATTTTTTTAAAAAAAACCCTTTCCATTCTTTCCCATAACATCAAATATGTCAACAACTGCACCTGCTTTTGGTTACCTAAAAACCCTGCATGCAACGGAATATATCATTGTCAAGACTATAATCAATAGACAATACTCCTATATACAAAAGGGGGAACTATATAGAAATATTGTCATACGGGTAAAAAAATGTATAGATATATTTATTTATTTTTTTTAAAATAAATAAATAAATATTTATAAATAATACTCCCTGTGGTTAATTTCTATATGTATTTGGATGACGCATTCACTCTAGTTAGCTGATGATCCGCTGCCAACAGTACCGAACCGGATCCATCACACCAGCAGCCACCACCCACGGGCAACAGTAAACGACTCGACCTGACACCACCACGCACACACGCCTTTGCTCCGCGTTCCAGGTCCGTAACGTAGCCTTTTTCCTTTCTTTCACTTTTTTTTTTTTTTTTGTTTTCTTTCTTACATGTTAAGACTCGAGAATCAAACTTCAGCTTGCTGGAACTAATTAATTCATCGACTCAAAGGTCATTTTTAACGTTTTATGAGTTCGTGTGATTATATTTAATTAATGCTTTGAGTTTTTACATGGATTACTATTATAATTTGTGAAACGATTGGTAATTAAATGATTTATGGCGATGGATTAATTTTTTTTAATCTTATTATTATTATTATTGTTATTACACATAATTTTAAAAAGAAATTCTTTTTCGATAGATTCCAAATTATATCAGAACGAAAATGAAAAAGATTCAGGCAATAACAGTGTGAATGGTCGGTATCTTACGCCGCCAGCACAGCTGTGCATGATCCACTACACCCCAAGTTCATAATACCCGGCACGACTGGTGCATTGGCACCCAGTACATGTAGTAGTATAATTTATGAACATAAATATAAATTTATTCTAAATTTTTATTTCAACCTCATTTTCTTTTTCTTTTTTTTTCAAATACATGCATGCATTGTACCTAGAAAAAAAAAGAAAAAAGGATATAGTTCAATTCCTTATTGATCTTTGATGAGATTAAATGTCTTATACAATGTGATTCCTATACTACTTCTTTTAGGGTTTAAATATTAATTTGGTCATTAAATTTATATTGTTTTTTCAATTTAATCACTGAACTTTTAATTGAATTAATTGAAGCATTTTTATTTTACGGGAATGGTCAATTTGATCTCTAAACTTCTAATTGAGTCAATTTAATTATTTTAATTTATCGGAATGGTCAATTTAACTATCACACTTGGAAGTAAAATGATTAAATGTTACTTGAACTTCTAATGGTTAACCAAATTTTCTAATTACAAAAAATAAATTGATATATATTCTAGGAAGGAACTAACTATTTGTCTTTAAAATTGAGAAAAAAAAGTAGTACAAGGACTCCTTCCATTACTAAATAAAAGACATTTTAATTAATTTTTATCGTGACTAATTATAAATTATTATAGTTAGTTAATTAGTGATATTTTAATGTTTAAATTTTTAAAAATTTGATAAAAGGATATTTTAAGAAAGGAAAAATCTTTGAACTTTTAAAAATAATAATCAGTGACTTATATTCAAGGAGGTATTTGGTATTTTTACCAAAAGTATTTTCCTCGAAACTGTCGATTCCTTCATACAATAATTCCTTTCCTTACCGAAATCTGAGTTGGAATTCCGATTTGAACATTTTTAAAGAAAAAGGAAAAAGGAGAGGACTACAAATATTACTAAAGTGGACTAAAATTAACTGAATCCTCATCCCCTGCCCTGCTTGTGTATACTACCATTTCATTTTCACCTCACACTTTCTCTCTCTACAGCCATCACCACCACCACCATCTCTTTCTCTCTGTACGCACAATCTGCAGAAATTAATGTATGCATTTAGATTGGCGGTGAATGTTCCGGCGTTGCATAGTGTTTCTATCAACCGATTGGGAAGACAGAAGAGGACGTAGTGAAGAGTTGATACCTCTTCCGGAAGAAATTGTGTTTTTTTTCTCTCCTTAAAGTTGTGTTAGGGTTTGAAAGAGCAGAGAATGCCGCTGAATAGATATCAGATAAGAAATGAATATAGTTTAGCTGATCCAGAACTTTATAGAGCAGCCGATAAGGATGATCCCGAGGCTCTACTTGAAGGTGTTGCCATGGCAGGCCTAGTCGGCGTGCTGCGTCAGCTTGGCGACCTTGCCGAGTGAGTGCTTAATTTTGTATGTCTGTGGTTTTGAATTTTGTGCATTGGTGGTTTGAACTGAGTTTGAGGAATTCGGGATTTTTTTTTCTGGCAATGTTTGTGATTTCTGTGGATGAGAATTGTTTATTTCGTTGGAAACTGTGGAAATTTGAGATCTGTGGAGCATTCTACTCGTAGAATTATGGTTAGATTCTTTCTGAATTTTGGAAATTTGTGGTTATTTGGCCGATAAGTAAGGATACGATTTTTTTGTCTTTTTGTCTTTGGTGTTTTGTTTGATGTCCTTCAAATGATACTGGCCACTTCTGTAGAAAACTTAAAATCATAGCTTTAGGTTTTAAAAAGAGTTCGCATGATTCTTCCTTTATTATGTGATCAGGTGATTCTAAGTTTTCCCTTAGTGACTTATCAAACTTGGACATAGGCAACTGATATATCTTCACTAGGTATTGATCATAATGTGTGGTTCTTTAATCTACTGAGATAGAATTGTCTTGAAAATCATGAAGACGGATTGAATTGGTTTTGCCGTAATTGCTCCTGCGAGCATGCTGCAGATGTATCCTTGTAGTAATTAGTTAGATTATCTTTTTCTGTCTAATCAGTAGTCACCATTCATAGTCATGTTGGATTCTTGTCAATAGGCATGGTCTGCTGGCAGAATTTTATGCAAGTGCCATTACCTATTTATGTGTCGGTGAGACTGGGTTGCAGATCAGTTTCTGTAGTAATATAAAGGGAACATCTACACTACAACCATCCCTGGTATTCTGGCACCCAGGAGGGGAAGCTATGGACAGTTTCAATTCTGTATACCTACAGTTCATGTTTTGAGTTAAGAATTTTTGGTGTCGCTCGTTGCAACCAAACTGTGATACTTATTGTTTTCTGCAGGCTTTGGTTTATTGAATGTTATGTTTCTTTTCATCATGAATTTCATCTCCTTGAGCAGTTATTCTAGTAGAAAAACTTGAGTATGAATGTTCAATATGCCAAATCATTCATCGAACAGTTGAGTTTAAGATCCATTTATCAAGTTTGTCATCATTTTAGATTTCATGCACCAAATATAGGGCATTAGCTTAAATTGCAGAAGGACTTAAAAGCTGGATGGAACTGAAATGTAATAGTGAAGATAAAATGCATTGCATCTTAACCCATTTTACAAATCTTATCCATTCAATAGTGATTCTTACTGAGAGACACAATATCATAAGCCCCCAACAACTTTAGATTGTGGGCCAATTCCTTAGTTTGCTGCATAATGTTTATGTTTGTGTCTGGTCTGCTTGACAGGCATGGGGACTGTGGAATAGTTCTTTCTCGAGAAGTCATCATTTTGACATTTCTGCATGCTGCAAGACTAGATCATTCAGTTTCATACTAATCTGATAGTAGTTATTACCAAATTTTGGAGTATACACGTACCTTTTGACAATTCTAGATGAGATTCATGTTAATTGCTTCTGATGGTGATACTGAAGGTTTGCTGCTGAGATTTTCCATGATTTGCATGAAGAAGTAATGGTGACTGCTTCAAGGGGTCATAGCCTGATGGTTCGTGTTCAACAGCTTGAAGCAGAATTTCCCACAATTGAGAAGGCATTCCTCTCCCAGACAAATCATTCTTCATTGTTCTACAATTCTGGTTAGGACGTTCTCCAAATGCATTTTAAACAATTGATTGCATCCCTAGAATTCATGTGTTTGCCACTCAGTCAAGCTATTTTCCTGTGATGTACTTGAAATAGCATGTTCTAATTTTGGTAGCTTAAAAGTTGCAATCTATCATATCCTGGCTTGCTTGATGATTGTGCCAGTAGATGACCTTCCAGAGTAAAATCAATCATGTTTATCAATGACTTCATTCTCAATTTGGTTGAGACATGGAATCTACAATGATGATTGTTAGGTAATCATAGATAGTAAATCAAGTAAATGACAGAAGTCATAATAGTGCATCCTTGAACTGCAGGCTTGGATTGGCATCCTAATATGCGTATGGACCAAAGTCTGATCACACAAGGAGATTTACCTCGATTTGTGATGGACTCTTATGAGGAATGCCGGGGACCTCCTCGTTTATTCCTCCTGGACAAGTATATCTTTGGTGGTCTATGTATTTGATTATTTGTTTGCAATTAAAAATTTTGAAAAGTATTCCTTTACTGAAGAATCCTCATCACCTTACTGATATTACATTGTATGATCACTACTAAGGTTTGATGTTGCGGGTGCTGGAGCATGTTTAAAACGTTACTCTGATCCATCATGCTTTAAAGTGGAACCGCCATCCTTTGGTATCACAGGTACAGATGTTCAAAGAGAAAAGAAAACCCGTAAAACAAAGGTAAGTTTGCAAGATTATATAGTAGTACAAGTTGCCTATTTGATTGGTTTGGCAATTCTGTGACAAAATTAAAGCTCTTTTTTTTTGTCTGTTAATTCTGTGACAAAATTAAAGTTCTTTCATACTTTCTGTTTTGATCTTACTTTTGACACACTAAACCTTTTTCTTGAGGCATGATAAACGAATTTTTTTTCATCACCAAAGAGATATCTCTTTCCTCTCTCTCCCTTACACTTTAGGATGTGTTTTTGGCCATGTACAACTAGTTTGAAGTATTTAGGTAGGATACTTTGGTAATGGATATGCAGACATTTTGTTTAGGCAATGAACAATATTTATACAGGATTCCAGAAAATTAATTCTCTAGTTTATGTTTCCTTTTTTACTTGATGTTTGTGTATGAACTCAAGTCATCGGTGCATAGAACTTACTGGCAAAGGGGGCGTTTGTGGGATTTTCACCTCAGGATACATGTCTGGGGGTCCACAGAAATTGCTCTGAACATACACTGCTAAACATGATCTGAAATTACCTCTTTTGTCTTTCCCTTATAAACTTGTGGAGCGGGTGGTCCATATGCCAAGTTATATCCTTACTCTTTCTGTCATGATGGAGCAATGAAGGGAATCCATTTGGAAGCTTTAGCTTCAGCACCAATTTTAGGGAATACTAAATAGAAAATCATAACCATATTGAAGAAATATGAGCTTTAACTTCCATTTATGATCTCTGATGTCTGCATCAAGTTTTTAAGAGTTGGGACTTATGGAATAACAAAAGTTCCAATGAGATCTGTTAAGGAAATGGCCAAGGTGTAACTTGATCATCTTGAGTCATTCATAAATTTTGACAAATCGTTGCTGTTCTACCTTTACAATTAGAAGCTTTACTGAATGAGAAAGCTTAAAACGATCAAAGCAATTTCTCTCTCTTTTTGCATCCCTACCTTGAATTCACCTTGTTATTCTTATTGCTATATATTGAGTGGTTCAAAAAGTCCTCTCACCTGTTTTTTTCTTATGTGGTATTTTCTTTGACTATCAACATTCAGGAATAACAACCCCTGCAATCTTTAAACCAGGAAATCATGATATGTAGTTTGTAAAATCTTCGAATTTGGAAATTTATAAATCTTCTGCCAGCTCTTGATCATGCACCTACAAAATCCTTCAAATTGGATTTGATTGAATTTAGGAATCTATGCCATCTTTTATGGTGACAATGGTAGACCAATAAACATACGAGTAACACTTCCTTTTTCATTAAATTAATTTTTTCACACTTGAATGTGCTAGAATGCACCCAATGTCAGTGTCCGCTGATAACTTTTGTCCCCATTTACACTGTGATGCTTCTTATTTTATAATCAATCATACCTAACCTCTTGCTAATTGAAATTTCTCAAAAACTTTTACTGGTGTGCGGCATCATTATGAAAATAGATTCGTCATTTGGAGACTTTAGCCGAAAGAATTAAAATTTCCGATCTTTCTCTCTCTCAAAATTTTCTCTTTTTAATGATGTCATTGTTTTCACAAATTATCAGAAGAAAGGATCACGCTGGAGGAATGCAGAAACTCCTGAGGCTTTATCAACACCACATGCTAAGTGAGATTATGATCTCTTGTTTATCCTAGATTTGGTAATTTTAGATGTTGTAATGGCTCTTTCTGTCAACTGTAATCATCATGTGTTTAAATTTTATTGTTACAGGCTTCATCAGTTGTTTTTGGAGGAGCGCATTGAAAATGGCATCAGTGATCCTGCACGACAGGTGAAATTGAAAAGAAGACTGAATGGATTTCCATTTACTAGTAAATCAGGGAAAAGCTACATGGAAAAGTTTCTCAAGTCTCCATCACCAGATCATAAAGAGGTCCATGACATTCCTGTTGATCCCTCAACTTATGAACCTGCTTTTGAAATAGCTAACATCAGTACAGTGAGTCCTGAGAAAGAGTTGGACCCAAGATCAATAAGTCTTTTGTCATCTCCAGCCAAAGAGGATAAGCTGAATGAGGTTACCAGAGAGTCAGTGGTGTTGCGAACAAATCATGACATAGAATCATATGACATTTCAGACTCTGGAGTAGAAGTTTATAATATCCCCCCTGATCTTCGGATGGAAGACAGTGAGAAGGAAATAGCAGTAGATGATGAGAGCAAAACAGATGATAGTATAGATGATTATCAATCTGATGACATTGCCAGTGAGATAGACAATTACTTGGATGCTCTTACAACCATGGACTCGGAAATGGATACAGACTCTGAGTTCAAAATCAAGAATGATTTGCACTATTTGAATGGCAAAAAGGAGGCAATAGGTTCAGATGCAAGTGATGTACAGCTTCAAGCTCGTTTGTCAGACTCACAATCAATTGGGAATTCTAACTTATCAGATGATGGGAATAGTATGTCTAAGAAAGAACTATCTAGCTTTTCCTATTCCGATACACATAGCTCTGTTGCTGAAAATACACCTTCAGATGGTGAAGTATCCTGCAATATCTTCTCATCTGCCACTGAAACCCATGAAACTGAGATCATTGATTCATCACTGGATCCCAAATCTCTTAGCAAAGAGAATCCACAGTCCCATCCTGCAAGAAGTTCTGATTTGGATGGTCTGTCTGCTGACGTGGCTAAAAGTCCTACTCACAGTTCCGAAATTGGTGATCAAGCTGCAAGTCCTTCCAATTCAGATCCTTCCCATGGAAATATGGAAGCATTTATTGAAGAAAGTCCAAAGATGGTTAGTGAAACAGAAAAGGCAGTAGTTACAAATCCAAGTTTGGACATCCCCCAAATTCCCAGTATCTCTGAGGCTACTGAACAGAGAGAATGTGATTCCCCACAAAGATTGCCTTGTGAAAATCAGCTTATGGATGAGTCTGAGGGAGGGGATAAGGATATAGGTCAGAGTCTACCTGGCATATCTGTTTTGCCTGTTTCTTCTGATTCAAAATATGATTTTCAGCTTCATTTATTTTCTGAAGACAAGCTCATTAATGAGTTAAGTAATTTGGATGTAAATCAAGATGAGGACGCAACTTCTATGAGAAACTTGGATCTGAATGATAATGGTCCTCAGATTGACCATGAAAATGTATCTTTACTTTTCACAGATGACCAGTCTAATGATGAGTTGCATGGTGAAGATCAAAATTTGAGTAAGAGTCCACCAATTGCTTCCAATCTTTGTGGTTCTCCCTCACAGCTTATAGATATTTTGCCAGTTGCTGTATCAGCTGAAAGACTTCCAGTAGAGGAGGTGGTTAATGAGTATCCAAGTTCATCTGCAGATGGTTTGTCCAATTTCGATGCAGAGAAGAAAGATGGAGAAAATTCAATGAGCAGTGGGTCTGAAATTGGATCTGGCAAAAATCTCAATACGCTGAATTCAGATAACCAAATTGGTGAACAAAATTCAATAATGCTTCTTAGTGATGTGCAGCCTCTTGATCAAACTCATTCTTCAGATGCAGAGCCTGGTGACACTGTTTCTAAGATAGATGATGTTTATCAATCTACTGGAGAAGCAGATGACATGCCTCCAAAAGAAGATAATCTCTGTGAATTAGTTGAACTTGTTGTCTCGGAAATCAATGCTGAAGTGCTATCAATTAGACCATTGGAAGAACAAACTTCATGTAGTAGAGAGGTATATGATGAGCCTTTCGACATGGGAGATGCTGCAGAAATAAGTGAAGCTGCTTGTAACTCAAATCAGAGTGAATGGCATTCTTGTGTGGAACCCTTATTATTGGATGGGAAACATTTAGATTTGGATGAGAGAGATGACTCTGGTCCTGACAATAATACCAATGGTGATGATGATGGTTCATCTGGTGATCTCAAAGCTTCGCGAGAAGTTTGTGACTCTGGTTCTGCGGGTGAAGTTCAAGAATTCATAAATGAGGACGCATGCATGTTGGAGAGTCCTGCAGAGTCAGGTGCAACAGAGGGTCTTGATAAAAAGATATTTTCTTTGCAAGGTTCCAACTCAGGCTTTTGCCATCTTGTGGACAAAGATCAGTCTGAGTCTGAGTCGCAAATACTAAATGATGATACTGGTACATGTCTGCTTCTGGAAGCCAATGCTCATGTGGAGGCAACAACTGCTACTACAACTCATTCGTCTTACAAACATAATGAACTTGAACTTTCTCATACAGAAGATGAGTTTGGATCACTGACGAACCAATTTGATCAACCACATGTGTTTGAAGCAAATTCAGAGGTGACAACTGATCTAGATCAGATAGAATATGAAAAACACATTGATCATATAGGTCCATTTGGCAGTTCTTCCAATTCTGTACCTATGAAGCTTCTTAGTGAACCTTCAGAGACAGAGTTCTCATCACAGGGCAGCAATAACATTGATATGTCTGAACATCTGATATATCCACCAAGTTCAATATTTTCTAGTTTTGCTCCGCTTCCAGATGCAAGTCATATCTATGTGGACGAAATGCCTCCCATGCCTCCTCTTCCTCCTGTTCAATGGAGGATGACAAAGTTTCAACATGCTCCCCCTGGTCAGGAGAGAATGTCAATGCAGAATAATGCAAGTGCCTTCCCATCACTATTTCCATCCAAAGCTGAACTGGATACTCAACCCGTGAATCAAATATTGCCACAGTCAGTTTTAGGAGATTATAATTCTGTTCCTGTTACATCGCTGTTCCCATCAGTGGTTTATCACGAAGATCAGAAAGATAATATCCTCCATCCACAAGGGATGCAATACAGGGACATTTTACAATTGCCTGGATCAGATGCTGAGATACTGCAAATTAATTTCCAAGATGAGGAGAGAGAAAATGAGAAGTCCAGATTGGATTCATGCTCAAATTTGTCTCTCACAGATACAGCGACTCCTTATGCTTCAGGGTTGCCACATGAGGTTACCGAACCTTTAAATCAAGTGTCCCAAGAAACAAGTTTAAAAGAAAAGAAGGTTATGCAGAGCATTTCTGTTGCTGAAGAAAATGTGGTGACATCTGATAAAACAACACTACCTTCAAATACTGTTAATGTGCAACCTGAACAAACTATTATAGCTTCTGCCCATGCTTTTGGATTATCAAATAAAAAGCTTACAAGTCCTCAGAATCAAGAGACAACAGAAGCTAGCACTAAGGAGGAGCTTGGGAGCAGCTGTGGACATCCAGAGGAAATTTTAGAGTCTTGTGATAATAGTTTTGTATCAGCAAACACAGAAAATGAGCAGCATCAGCCTGCCATGTCAACTGCAGAAGCCGTGTTAGTATTGCCAGTTGGAGAGGAAAATAAACCAAATGGACTTCGGTCAATAAAGTTACCGAGGCCTCGAAGTCCTCTAATTGATGCAGTTGCTGCCCATGATAAAAGCAAGGTACTCATTTATTTATTGGTTTTCTCTATAAATTATGTTCAATTCCTTGTTATTCTCTAAATTTCATTTATTTTGCAGCTGAGGAAAGTGACAGAGCGAGCTAGACCTCAAAAACAGGAGGATGAAAGAGATTCACTTTTGGAACAAATAAGGACCAAGGTAAATGAAACTCCTTTTGTTTCTTTACTTGCAACTTCTATATATTTTCTGAATTGACCAAATGGCTGATCATAACTTGGATCTGGCAGTCCTTCAATTTGAAACCAGCAGTGGTGACAAGACCTAGTATTCCTGGACCAACAACTAATCTGAAAGTTGCCGCAATTCTGGAAAAAGCCAAAACAATCCGCCAGGTCTCTGTCTCTTTGCTTTGTGCATATGATCATTTTTTTCTTTACATGAGTATGTTTTATCTAATAGTTCAGCATTAAATGTGATTTTCAGGCTTTTGCTGGAAGTGATGAGGATGATGATGAGAGTTGGAGTGATTCATGAATAATCTTGTGCAATGGTTACAAAGTAGTCTCATGATCTTCTGAACTCCTTGATCTTTATTACGAGACAATTGACAGGAAGCATATTCCTGGTAATACTTCATCTTGCGTTGTTGGGTTGCTTGGAAGAGATGGGGGGAAAACTCCTTTTCTTCCTGGAATGGGATGGTTCTCTTCTTGTCTTTGCTTCTTCTCTTTATCCCTCCTTGTAAAAAATATCCCCTGCCCCTCATTTTCTTCTCTCCCTCTCTTCTCTCTATATATAGATACACATACACACACATACACGTATAGTCTCCTTATAGTTCTGTACCTACCTTTAGAAATCAAGAGGAACTGGATATAGTCGATGTGTGAAGTTGACATCTGTCTTGGAAGTGCATTTCATTGTTTCCAGTGTAGAGATGTTAACAGGTACATAGCATATTTGCTCTTAGAAAATTTTTGCATCATGCGTGAATTGAGTTCTTATTCAGCTTTCTACCGTTGTGCTTCAGCTGAAATCAAATTATTCGTGATTGTACATTTAACAATTTTGTTCCTATATTCCCTTTATGCTGTGTAAAAGCTAATTTTCGGGAATTCTTGTCTTCATTCTTCCGTTGGAGGAAAGTTTCAGTATGCATTTTGTTGGGATGTCTATGGTTTGCTTAACTTGTGCAGAGCACTGGAAAATGCAAAATATTCCGTGAAAGACCTTTCAACCCGGTAAACTTGCTTAAGCAGCTGTGCATATGTATTTTTTCTCCATTTTCTTTGGTTTCGGGGGCTTTTTTGCTTTTACAATACCTAGGTACATGTGGATACGTCCCCTTTTTCGAAACAATTGTCAAATTATCCTACGACTGATTGTGTTACGGGAAAGACAATATTTGAGAACCAATTGTTTCTTGTAATTGGAATGAATAAGCAATCAAGAGTTCATAAGAATATAAGAATTCCATTTCAAATGCGAGGAAAGCAGCAGCTAGTAGAGTTCTGTTATTGCCGGATTTTGGTAAAGCTTCTCTGGAAACTACTTTATTTGAAGGTAGACTAGGTAGTCACTCTAAATGTGGTAATTTGGAGGTAAGGTTTGAGGAGGCAAATGGGAAAATTTAAAAGAGCTCCTCAATCAACCATCATGTGAAAGTGGCAAAATTGTCGTTGAAATTAAGATTGCTTTCATGTTACCAGTCAATCTTTTATTTGTTCTGAATACGATAATTAGCCTTTTGACAGAAAATTTTTCTTCAAATTTGCTAGACCAAAATAATCTGCAAAATGACTAATGAACCACTTCAGAGGAGAATGAAATTAAAAAATCTTTTAATGTCGATCCTGCATCCTACTACTACTTTCGGTCAATTAGTAGAAGATAACAAATACAAAATAAGTTATTGATTGAAGAGTATTTTAAAAATAGAAGTCATCCAAAAATAAACTATAATTTAATTTAAAATGTCAAAGGTTGCATTTGTTCAAAATATTTTGATTTCCTTAATTTACTAATTTTATTCATATAAAGTACAGTATGTAATCGATTCTGAGCAGAGCGCCACGAAATAACATCAAGTCACACTCTGAGCGGATATTTAAGATCTTTTCGATTATTTAAATGGAAAAATCACCAAAATCCCAACTTTGTTCAGATCAATGGTTATCGCAATTCAGTGACCAAATTTTGAGGAGAACGCATTCTTTTGTGCGACCTTGACTATAAGTAAAAACACCTACAAAACCAACCCACAAAAACCCTCATTACAAAACCATCTCTCAAGTCGCCGGAAACACAATTGAGTTCCCTGGCTCCGACGTTGAACAACGGAATGGAAGAGGAAGAGCAGAACTCGGATAATAACGTCCGCCTTCCTCTATCTTTGGTTGTCTCGGATTGTGTCAGAAGGTGGTTTACTGACACCCTTAAAGAAGCCAAAGCAGGAGACATCAACATGCAGGTTTTGGTGGGTCAGATGTATTATAATGGCTATGGTGTTTCCAAAGATGACCAGAAGGTAAGTTTTCTGTTTTGATTTTCTCTTTTTCTTATTCCAAGTGTTCTTTGAATATGTACTCTTTCCTTCTCTTTGGCTGTGTTGAATGCCCGGTAAAAACTTCAAATTTTGTTTTGGTTTCTTTTCTTTTTCTATTTCTCTTTTTTGTTTGAGCGGTGGTCTTTAAAGGACTTGCGAAACTATCAAACTTTGGGGATATTTGCTTGTAGAATTTGTATAGTTTGATGTCTGGACATGGAAAGTTTACTCTTTTACTTGTTTCTACTTGTTGGATATCATCATTTCATGCTTGGGCTTTGGTTTCTTTGCTGGTTTTTTTCTTTTTTGTTTTTGTTTTTCATAGACTGCTGCGGGGAAGGTTGTAGTGTAATTCCCTTCCGGGGATTTACTTTGAGTTTACTCTATTTTAATTTCAAATTTTGTATGGGCAATTAGTTATTATAGGCATTGTAACATTACTGAAAAATCGGCACTTATGGAAACTTTGCCATTCTCAATTCTTGATTTCACTTTTGCTGAGTTTTAGTAAGAATTTGTGTTTTTTCTTTCTTTCATTTTCTTGAGGAGTCAAAAAAATACCTACTTAGTAGTTACTAATGGCTTTTAGTACATGATTTCCTTTTAATATATGGGAAGCTTATTATTCTACTAACTACCGTTGATAGGAATAAAGAGCTGGAACATTAATTGGATTCTTCTGTTGATAACTTCACTAGTAAATGATTGTTTTTCTTGTTCATATTGTTCATCTCACACTTTTAGTTAGTGATGCTTTTTGGACTTGTTTATTTATTTGATTTCAGGGAAGGGTCTGGATGACAAGAGCGTCAAGAGTAAGATCTTCAGTTTGGAAAGTTAGCAATAAACGTCCAGGTGACCTTTTCTTCTCCTCAGTATTCACTTTAGACTTGTTTTTAGTTCAGAAGTTAATGGATGAACTCATTCTTTAACCATTCTAGGTTATAATGCCAGTGATTCCGATTCAGATGAGTTGATCGATGAACCTTGATTCGGGCAACATCACAACCATGTGTAATCCTGATTCGGAAGTGAGTTGTTTGTTGCTAATGCATTTTTCCCATATATTTTTTTTTTTTGCAAATTGTGTGGCTCCTATTGTCTTGCACTTTTATGCAACCCACAAATATTGTTTGTTCTTAAATCTGCATATCCTTTCATAATCCTAAAATTTTAGACTTTTTAAAAGGTAATTGCTTTGAGATCATATTGCTTGAAAATTTGCTGATGGACCTCTCTCAATATTGTGTAATACATGAACACTATCTGCATATCATGTTCCATCCTCTGGTTGTTAAGCTTATCTGAGAAAGTATAAGATGATTAGTAATGTAACTCTCATCATTTGATTAGGCATGCACTTTGACTTTGTGCATTTACTCATTCATTGATAGTTCCTGGTCACATTAAGTTTCTGTTCAAGGATTCTATTTTTCCTTTTATATTTTTGGCAAATAGAAACTGTCCCCTTATGATATTACCCCTTTTAGTTTTTAGTGCTTGCACCTCTTTGATCTTTCTATGCAGCATAATCGAAATGAGGAATTAGATTGTCCTAAGACCAAAACAGTTCTTGTACTTCTCTAGTAGTTAATCAAAAGACATAATCCTGCCTGATAATCGTATATCTCTTTCTTGACTGGTGCATAAACTCTTCTATTGTCATTTTCATTTACCACATGGCACTATATCATAAAAGTACTATCGATGATGCCAAGTTGCAGCGGTGCATGCTCTGTGTGTCAATGGATTTCTTTGATTAACATTATAACCTGTAGACTTGTGTCCTGAAGATATATAATTCAAGACCATGGCTTTAAATTGTTGGACCAAAACCTTAAGATCTACTTTTTTCTCTCTCTCTAGTTTGATGGGCGGGCTGGTGCTGGTGTACACACATTCACACTCATCTGCATTTCTTTCATGTAATTAATTGGACAACTGATGTATCTGGTTCTCCTAGATGGGGTCTATTCTCTATTTCTGACTTTTATAATGCTTAGCATTGATGACTTTTGGAACACATTTACACGTGAACTTACTAGTTTTGGGGTGTCTTCTGCAGGTCTTCATTTGATATTTGTCTGACTGGCTGCAGACTGGCTAGGGATGATCTTGATACTTCAATGTTGATTTTATTCTTTGTACTATAACCTTCCTGCATAATTGGTTAATATTATCAAACTCTGTTTCATGTACCTTGTGATCATCATAGAGATGTGGTTCATATTGTAATTTTGATTCAACAGTGTGATTTTGAGTCCTTTTAAATTTTGATTCAACGATCAAGCTTTGCTAGCTAGCTTAGTAATAAGGAATAACACTTGGAATCGAGAGATCTCGAGTTCGATACATGTCAAGGGTAGGTGATGCGTTACCGTTGATCCTCAATGGAAAGGATATAGGTAGAGTTAAGCCAGGGTGAGTGTGAAAAAAAAAAAAAAATGATTCCACGGTGTTCCTCCATAATCCAAAAAAAGGGCATAACGAGGATTTTAAATTTTGTAAAATCCATTTTGGATTAAGTAAAAAGATTTGGACAGATCTTTTTGGATCTTTATTAAGAGCATTTGCAATCTTGCTTTATTCTAATCTTTGGAGAATGGCATGAATTGCCATATAAATTATATTCCATAACTTTTGCTTAAATTTGTCAAGTCATATTGAATTTTGGAGGGATTATAATGTAAATTTTTTTTAATAAAATAAGTATAGGTGTAGTTTCTAGTATAATTAGAATGCAAAGACTCTTTACTAAATGTGTGCATACATTAGGCGCACTATATATGTACGAAATACATTATTCACCCAAGATAGAGTTTACGGGGAAGATAAGTCAAACTCACAATTTAATCATATTCTTGGATGTTATTATTGGAAGTTTAATAAATATTTTATTCAATTTTTTCAATATTACTTATGCTCTTAACTTTCTTCGTAAAATATTTTTCTTTCTTTCATTTTTAATATTCTTCTTCAATAGGGACATTTAAAAGAAAAAAAAATTATTTTAACCCATTTTGTTCTACGTGTTTTCACCAAACTATCGTATAATTCCATAAGTTTTTTTTTTTTTTTCAGTTGTTATAGTCTCTCAACATATTATAGACATTTGTTTTAATCCTGACTATTATTTTTTTGGGTAAAATACTAGCCAAAACTAGCCATGTTACCTGCAAAATTGATAATGTGATCCTTGCTTCTCCAAATCCAACCAAAACCAAGGGCTGTGAATGAATTTGGATTAACTTGTTAATTTATTTAGGTTTGTTAATTTAAATACATCTAAAATTCTTTTGAATAAATTTGGATTATCTGGTTAATTTATTTAGGTTTGTTAATTTAAATGCATTTAAAGTTTTTTTTTTCAAAAAAAATGGATTGGTTAGATTTTGAACAGCAAAAATGAGATTGATAATTTTGTCCCTAATAAGTTATCTTATGTGGTTAACATAACTAATTCCGATAAGTGTTTACTAGAAAATGGTAGTTGATATGAAAACGGCTACTCATAATATATTAAGAGATTATAATAACTATAAAAAAACTTGTGAGATCATATTATTATTTGGCTCAAACATATGAGACCAAATGGGTTAAAAGCCTCAAAAAAAAAACACCTGACCTTAATATTAATAAAATAATTATAAACATCTTATAATTCGGAAAGAAGGAATTAGTATTTTTAGCCCTAAACGTGAAATCTTTGTGTGGCGGCATGCCTGGTGGCTGGTGGAAGTTTCACCGGTTTGACCCAAACTTGTTCGGACCTAACCCTCCCTCAGACATCCAAGATTCGATCCAAACTGCTACGTAGTATTGGAACCCTTATCAGTTCAAACCTAACTAAAATGGTTGCGTGCATTAATATTAGTATAGGCCAAGACGACAAATATCGACAACTACAACCCAACAAAAACACAATCTCACTATGTGTTTTTTTTTTCCCTTTCTTTTTTAATTATAGCTAGTTCTGATCTTACTGTCATGTTAGAATTGCTTTTTTAATTGATGGTCCCATGATATTATAAAAAAAATTAATATTAGGTTTCTGCATGCCTGATCAAGATTCGGTTCAGTCATCTTCCTTATCAGTTTCAATTTAAAGAAGCTAATTATCAAAGTCCAAGAACCGAAATAGATCAAATCTTATGTTATATATCTTTGATGGGACATCGAAGAAGGAGAAGAATCAGTTGAGTTTAATAAGTCTACAATAAAATTTGCTGGGCACTGCACAGAACTAGCTAGCTATATGTATGAACCCTAATATTCATTGTTTTTTCCACGGCCAAATCTCCTGATATATATAAATATATATATATATATATATATATATATATATAACTTCAAGATTCAGTTATATTAACAGAAATCTGTGGAGATTTGATTTAAGAAGGGATCAGAGAGATCATGTTGAACAGTCCCTTGATTTCTGAGGAGGAGGAGCAGCAGCAGCAGGCAGTACTTTCATTTTCACCATCTCTCCTTGTGTATCTCTACTTTGGGCACTTTCTTTCAAGATGGGGTGCCAGGTTTTAATTTCTTTCTCCTTGAATATCTCGAGTTTAGATTTTAATCTACAAATTTTAGATTTCTTATTGTTTTTCCATTTATTTTTGCTGCTGAGATTTTACATTTCCACAAGTTTAATTGAAGTTGATTTGTTTTGAACCTATCAATATGATAAATTCTTGTTCAACACTTCAACTCTATTCCTATCTCTTTGGATTATATAGAATCATCATATCTTTCTTCTCCAAATAATGTAATACTCAATTCAGTATATAGCCCACTTCTTAAATTATCACTAGAAAGCTTAATCTTATAAGACGATCTATGAAATTATAATTGTAGCATTTGTTTTTCTTGTATGTATATTCATCAAGAAGAAGAGAAGAGGGAGAGGGACATGATATATTAAGAAAATTTTAAATATACAAAAAATTACAGGATATGTTATAGAGTTTATAGAGTTCACATACCTGAATCTATTCAAATCTCCATCTATCCAAAAATTAAAGGATTAATTTTTTTGTTTGGATAAATTCAATCTGTTTAACTTATTTGTAATAAATTAAATTTTAATTAATATAAATATTATTCGACTAGGAATGTTAAAAAAAAATATAACAATAAAAACATATAAAAAAATCATGAGCTTACTAAAATATATATATTTTTAGTTTAAAATGATATATATATATATATATATATATACGGATTTGCTAAGGTGCGCTCCGGAGCGTGCCTTAATGCGCGCTCCGGCCGTTACCGTAACGGAATTTTGCTACCCACTTGTTTGGTTGCATGTGCACTGTAGCAAATTTCC
>JAOXNR010000029.1:10883330-10985855 GCA_028571225.1 Parsonsia alboflavescens | reverse complement strand
CAATTTGCTACAGTGCACACGCAACCAAACAACACTGTAGCAAATTGCCGTTACGGTAACGGCCGGAGCGCGCATTAGCAAAACTATATATATATATATATATATATATATAGCTTTTCTTTCCTGGAATATACTATTAATGGAACTCTGGCCTGGCAAGTTTTACCTATAAATTACAAAATTAGTTTATATATGGAATTAAGTTTCCAATTATATGTCTCTCAAACAAACTTTTTATTTCTACATCCGACCATGGGAATGCATATAATATTTTCTTTTAATAATTTCCTTAGACTACTGATTAATTACCAATACTTTTTAGAATATATTTTGTGGATGGATTTGGTATTGATACTAGCCCTAGGGTTTTGGCATATGAAGAACAAAACCCGACTTAATTATTTATTTGCCGCAAGTGTTGCCTTCCACGTCCTTTATTCCTCTGTGAATCTCTCGTTTAATATAAACAATCATGAACAGTTCTAGCTAGCTTTTGTGCAAACCACTCTCTTAATTATTTCTTTTGTCCATTCAAAACACTTCAATGAGTGAATTGACGAGCATATATATAATTAATGGAGCCAGAGGGAACAGATGCATGGGTGATCATGACTAACAAGAAAATTAAGGACGAAAGTTTTGGTAAGGCAGCTGGAAGAAAAAGAAACAAACAAAAGCAACGAAAACATTTTATACACTCCCGCCGTCCGAATTGAAAATTGTTGTACAAATTTTTAAGAAAATGAGCTGATTTAGTTCATTTTATATTTAACAATATCAATTTTTTTAAAAAAATTTTAATTAATTTAGAAAATAAAACATTCATTTTCATTTTAGACAACTCAAAGTGGTACGTAAAGTATACATTCAATTTCGGACATTGGAATATAACTTTCAGAAATCAGAACAGTCATATCTTTAATCTGCTACATTCTTGGTTCCCTTTTCTGCTCAATCGTACCTCTTCCGGCTTTAAAAACATGAATCATCAACCCAAAGTAGCTATCTAGCTAGTTTTCTTTTTCATTTAGTTGCTTTTTCCGGGGGGTGTTTTTTCTTTTCTCTTACTGGACCTATAAAAGAGAGATCTTTCATTTGCCCTTTTTCCTGGTTTTCTTCTAGTAATTGTCCCAAGTTCTTGAGACAACAAGACACCTGAAATCTAAGTACTATATATACTTTTATTTGGGAGCTTCAAAGAAGTTTCATTAGTCTTGAAAGAAAGATCAGCAAAAATATGGGCTCCGGCCGTCGTTTACTTCCTCTGTTGGAACCCATCGGGTCACCAATGAGCGATAGCAATTCCTCCTCTGATGATCATAGTACCAACAATAATATTAATGGTCTTCAATCTACCAATATATTGGTAATAATAATCCTTGTTGCTCTCCTCCTCTCACTCATGTGCACCCTTGGATTGAACTCAATCGTACGGCGCTGGAGGAATCGGACCACGTTTGCCGGGGAAGCATTAACATCTGATCAGTACTCAGCTGCTAATACACGCATCAAGAAAAAAGCTTTGGGTCGGATTCCAGTTGTGGTGTATGATGGATCATCAGCTGCACAGAAAATCCGGGCCGGAAATACTGAATGCGCTATTTGTTTAGTAGACTTTTCAGATGGAGAAAAGATCCGGGCTTTGCCTAAATGCAACCACGGGTTCCACGTTGGATGTATAGATGCATGGCTCAAGTCACATTCTTCCTGCCCAAGTTGTAGGGGTTCCTTATTATTAACCGCTTCTTCTTCTTCACATGCAACGGATGCATCAGTTCCTGCTCCGGCCACCGGAGACTAAGCCATTGGAATGCCGGATTCCTCACCCATATGTAATTATTGTGTTACAATTTCTAAAGGATTACTTAATGTATTTTCTCGGTTTCTTTTTCAGTGGTTCCTTCCCTTTTCTCTTTTCAATCATCATATTAAAAATATTCATTAAATTTTGATGATATAAAACGGATAGAAAAAAAACATGGAAGTGAAATGGGCTGATCATGAAACAGCCCATTTGTGTAGGCCCAGAGAAAGTATGTTTTTTTAATTCGATACGGAGGCAGAATGGAGCAAGCAACGGCTAGCAGGGGAGAGCCGTTTCCGCGTGCTCTGGGATGCAGGCAGAGCAGCAGTGGAAAATCAGAGTCCAGGCCAAAGCCAACCATTTCGATTTCAGGCTCAGGGCGGCCATCAAAGACTTGCCTTTAGCTCACAACATTTCTCGATTTTCAATAAGATTGAAGATTTCCCGTGTTCTTATCAAATTCAGAGGCAAGACAAAGGACCCAAGTCGAAAAAAATTGAATTCGTTCAAATCCAAATTCTTCAAGATCTTTGAGAGGTTACGGGTTCCACATGGTACCAGAAAAGCCATCCCAGCAATGGCTAATGAGGTATTGATTTTTGGCTTGAGAGCCCTTTGTTAATTTAGTTAAGCTGGAAAATTGTGGCTTTTTCCTGGGTACGATTCTGCGACTTTCTCAAATTCACCTTGTGCATGCATTGTAGGGATCTGCTTGCAAGAATTCCTCTATGGTTGCTTATCTTGTTCATTTCTGGAAATGGGTTTCTGGGAATGATGGAAGGAGAATTCTTGTTTTGATAAAAAGAGTGGCAGCACTTCCATATCTTGCGTCGATATTCAAGAATCTGATCTGTGGAAAAATGACAATCTTATTACTGGTTTTGATAGTTTTGGCATGTAATTGCCCAATTTTGCTGCGTTTGTTTCCGGCAACATTATCATAATTCAAGAACATTTTGATTAGCCATTTTTTGGTTCTTTGTTGCTGACTTTGTGGGCTAAAGTTGCTCTTCCGCACGTGAAAGAGCTTGGGCATCTTTCAAAGAAAAAAGTGATGAATCAATCAATCAACGACAGACAAGCACTGTTAGTGTGTTCTATGTGTTGAACCATTCACGCTCTTCCTGTTGGATTTGCAAAGGAGGAAAAGAAAACACCATAAGGAGGGAGTTTGATTGGAAAGCTATTACCGAGAGACTATACAGACTAAAGTCCATTTCGGTTCCTAATTCCATCCAGAGGTGACTGGAAACAAGGGAAAATGAAACACGTCCCAAATCTACTGAAATATTTAAAGTACTACTTAGATGCTCCCGAATTTGACACGAGTTAAGCCAAATGTTAGTTTTCTATCTTTTTCCATGAAAGAATATAATTCAATGGTTTCCAATATTCAAATTCATCTTCTACTCGTCAATTTAAATAAAGTATCTTTTAGATCTAATATATCTTTTTAGGTTTTTATTAATAAAATATAAATAGAAAAGCATATGTGCATGGATCAAAGAAGAAGAATTAGAAGATCCAAAGCCAAATTCAATAGAATAAAATGAATAACAAGTAGTATTCAATGATTTATTCATACTAGCAACTATGGTTTTAGGACCTTAACCAAATCCAATGGTTCCAGATATTTTAATGCATTTTCTTCTGTGTGACCTATAATATTCAAATAAAAATCTTACAAGTATATTTAAATTATTTTTGTACATATATTTCATATACGAAATCTCAAAAGATAAACTAAATTATATGGATGCTTGATCTTTTATAACATATGTAAGTGTAAGTTTTTTGTTGATACTCTTGAGAGTTCCAAAAGTGTATTAGAAGATTTAAATGCAAATCTAATTCATGATCAACATTATACATATCTCATCTATATGGATCAAGTTTATTCTTCTTTAAAAATTACATGGGTTGATACAAAAGAATAAGGTTCTAGTTATAAAAAAACTCCAATATGAAATTAGATCTTTCAAAAGATTTAAATAAAAATATTAGCAACAAATGAAAGTCTTCTATCAATTTAGTATTGGTTTAGGTAGAGAGACTCGAAGAGAATGAGAGTAGATTTGATGGCTTGAAGGTTGGTACTCCCCCCAAGGGCCACGTTATGGGCCATCCAAATGGCAGGCTCCGGATCTGGCCCAAACCAAAACAAAACCATAGACTTGGACGTTACTTGTATTATTGTACTAAAGGCGCGTGAGCGCACACCGCACCCCCAAAAAAGCAAAGAGAATTGCTGATGTCCAGTCGGTCCCATAGCTGTTTGAAAATGTTGGCCCAACAACCGTCGATTTATAGTAGGGTGGCTAATCGGACGTCAGGGAATGAGAGTCAAAGACCCATTTTGATGAGTCTCTTTGACCAAACAGAAACCCCCACTCCCCTCCTCCTCCTCCAACCACATGCGCTTTTTAAAGAATTTCATAAAATAATTTTCCAACTTTGACTGGGCTGTCACTTCAATCGAGGCCCCTTTTCGTTGAACATCGAGCCAGTGGTTTGATGACCATTTTAGCATTTGACCATTCTACCCTCAAAATTCCTCTATTCCAAAATTCCAATGAAACCCCTACTCCTCTATTAGTATACTATAACAAAAGAAAATTATTTCTAAAATAAATATAATTAACAAAAAAATAATAAACACATTAAATTTTTTTTTTATGTAACTAAAAATTAACATAAATTATTTTAAAAAAATAAAAATACAGAAGCCTTCCCTGACTTTTCTCGCCACGGAAAAGGGATTTTGATGGAGGGTGTCAATTAAGAAAAAAGAATATTTTCAATTTTGTATGTATGAAAAGGAGGGGGAGGACAAAAATGTCAAAGGCGTTATGTGGAATTGAGATGAAATAATGATATCTTTGTTGATAGAGAATTATAGACTATAGTATGTATGAGCTCTCCCTCATGGGGGTTTGGTTGGTTTGACCACTGCTGCTTTGTGCTCAATTCCAATGACATCTTTCTTCATTTCTCTAAATTCCCTTTCTCTCTCACACTTGCCAACCTTTTTCTCTCTAAAAAATCTCCAATTGCCTTCCCTCATCTGTATTTATTTGACTTGTTTTTTTATTTTAATTCTTTTTTTCTGACTAGCCAAATCAAGTCTTTGAAGTATCCCCGATTGCGATTTCGAAGGATTGAGAGGTATTTAGAGCACTCTGCAAATCGATAAAGATCTAATCAATTCCAGTTTAGTTGAATTTGGAACGGCCATTGTCATCAGGTTTGTTGTTTTTTCCTCCTTTTTCTTATGGTGCTTTACTATAATTCAGATTCTTGACTAATTTTTTGGGAATTTGGATTTGAGACTGATTTTAGGAAAACTGAAAAGGGTCCGAAAAGTATAAAAAAGATAAGAATTTTGTTGCTTGTTAGTATCGTTGGATAACTCATTTGGCTGAATATCTTGTCTTTAAGCTAATTGGACTGCTCATTTGACAATTTCATAAAATTTTATTTTTTTGTTCTGCTAATATGATATTTATGGGCTATTTTAATTTGTATCGGGTTGTATTGGACTTCTGAAATTCTTATGGGATTTGTCGCCTTTTGGATTTGGGTTGATCACTATTCCCCTGATTTTGTGATTTGTCTGTGGTTTTCATGAAACTAGAAACAAAGCAAGATACAGGAATTATCTAGAGATGAATATCATGTATCTTTTTTGCCATTCCCAAACAAAAAAAAAAAGAAAAAGAGAGGAACTTTTTTACTGTAGTAGAGAAATTTGTATTTTTGTTGCACGGCTAGCTTCAAGAAAAGTATCGGGGCCCTGTTAGTTGCAGATTTACTTTTGTTTTGGTGTGCCGCCACTACTGTTAGAACATTGTTTTCAGAGATGTGAATAATAGATCAACGAAGTACATGGGCTGTTACTATTGAATCATCTAATCCTTACTGGAGCTATACTGTGTCATTATAGAGAATATGGTTTTTCATTTCCAGCACCGTTGCCCAATATTGATACACATGTACGGTGATAATTGAATTTTGAAAAGTAGTTGTGGCAATTTCTAGATGAGAAAGAATTGTTTCTAAAAGCAAATTCTTTGTATTAAAATGTAATCTTGCAGGTTCTATGCTTCTACATTGAACTTATTCATGCTTCCTATCCTGATGCAAATTCAATTAGCTCCTTTTTCTTTAAAGTTCTTTGTTTAGAGCTCTTTTTTTATACCACATCATTCTTCCAAAGTAAACAAGTTAACAAGGATATTTCATTGGGAGAGCCAGTTCCTTAGTTGAAATTGTATTCATACTTTGCTTTTGCATTTGTCAGCAGCAGAGAAAACTGGATACAGTATCGTAATTTCTTTTGCTGCACGATGGGTTGTTTCACCGTTTTGAAGGGCAGGAAGAAAAAGACTGAGCAGATTATTTATTCTGGAAAATGGATCAGTTCTCAGGAACATTCACCTACTACATTACCTGAACCGCGAAATAGTACCCGGTCCCTGCAATCAGCTCCTCCAAGTTTTAGAACCAGAGTAAAACCTATACATTCTAATAACAAAGTAATCACCAGTAGGACACGGGCATTATCTGCCCCGTCTAGTCTTGTTGCTGCAGAAGAAGACACTCTTACTTCAAATGATTATGAAGAGCAGGAGGAGTCCAAGAGTCGTGGTAGTAGTTCTAAAAAGGAATACCAGTCACCTAGTCCTCAACCCCTTCCTCTTCCATCGCCTCAAAGTGCTGCTGCTTTGAAAACTATGGGAAGTTTCAAAGTGGGAAACGCTAGTGGTCCCCTAAATGCTTCTGGACCACTTCCATTGCCCCCCATAGCCCCTGCAACTGGAGCTCTTCGCAACTTTTCTTTTGAAGAACTTGCTGCTGCCTGCCTCAATTTCTCTCCTGAGCGATGTATGTCAGAAGGTCTTTCTTCAGTGATGTACAGGGCTTCATTTGGAGATGATAATGCTTCATCCAGAAAGCTTGAGGCCACGGTCACCCGTCTTCACCCCTCGAATCAGGTATTCCCTCTCTTTTGGGGATTAGTATTTTTCTTTCAATATTATCCTCAATCTGGTGAACTATTTTTTTCCATTCTGAAGTCTTAAGTACATTCTTTTGATAGGGTGGTGCTTGTCAGCTTTCTGTGAATTCTTAGCTTTTTTTTTATGTATTGGAGCTCTTCTAACATATTTGGGTTGCTATTTAGGGCCTGAAAGAATTCGTGAGTGAGGTGAACACGCTAGCTTCTTTGCAACATCCTTACCTGTGTAAGTTGATTGGGTATCATGCACGTGAGGGATCAGAGTCCAGGATGTTAGTCTATGAGAGACTCTTCCATGGAAGCTTAGACCATATTTTGTATGGGAGATCAGATGGTCCTCCAATTGATTGGAATGGCAGAATGAAAGTTGCCTTATGTGCTGCACAGGGCCTCACATTCCTGCATGAAGAAGGACCATTCCAGGTAATCAGAACTAATTTCTCTAAAACTCTTATAAAACTTAATGGAAGGCAGATATGAAGTGAACTACTAGAAAATCGTATAATTAATTTTGAATGCAATATTGTTGATTTCCATATTAGTTCAAAGATATTAAACTGCATTTTGTTGGAATTTACTTTACTTCAATTGCTTGATCTTTTTTTCTGCATTTTTATCTCTCTTGCAGGCTATGTTCCATGAATTCTCTACCGCTAATATACAGATTGACAAGGACTTCAGTGCAAAGCTTTCAGGATATGGGTGCATCAATCACATACCTGAGACAGACATCTCTAGTAGTTCTCCAGCTGTAAGTGCTTTTATCTGGTGAAATCACTGCATTCAACTCCTAATTTTTTTTCTATTTGGAGACATCTCTAGTAGTTCTTCAGCTGTAAGTGTTTTATCTGGTGAGGTCATTGCATTCAGCTTATGAATGTACCTTTTTGACGTTTCAAGTTCTCTTGGTGTTATTGTTACTAATGTCTTATAGTTATGGAAAAAGTCAACATACATTTGATAGGTTTATCATGATTACCCTATGCTCCCTAAAAGAGGAGCTATTGTTTTTCTGCCTAGTAAATTTTGAATCAAATATTTTGCGGAGAGTAGATGAACTTTTACGTTTTACATTTTGATATGTAGTGTAATTTTAGAAACTCTGATGACAAGTTTGAAGTTCTGGAATAAGTTGTCTTCTTCTCCAAAGGAATGTCTTGATTTATCTTAGCACAAATATTTACAAGAATGTATAACATATAATAATTGAGGGCAATATTGAAAAATTGGACGGGTAAGGTTGTCTAATTCTTTATATTAGATGTTATTTTGGGACCGAATGAATCCTATGTTAGACAGATTAGTGTGCTATCAGGATTTATTTTATTTCAGAGGATGTCTCAGCCAAATATTGGGAGGGATTTTGCACACTGCATCTTCTTTTTTGGCTTATTAAGCATTTTTTTTTCACTTTCATTTCTGTTAATTCCAGTAATTAATGATCACATTGTTCCTATCTCCAGGCACTGGGAAATCTTTCGGCAGAGACAGTTGAGAAAGGTCTGCTAACACCTAAGACCAACGTTTGGAGTTTCGGTATAGTGCTACTTGAATTGCTTACAGGAAGAAAAAATCTTGATAGTCGTTATCCCAAGGAGGAGAGGAACTTGGTTAAATGGAGTAGGCCTTTCCTAGCAGATGATTGCAGACTCTCACTGATCATGGATCCTCAGCTTAAGGGTCGGTTCCCAGTCAAAGCAGCTTGGACAGTGGCTGATATTGCCCAGAAATGTCTGCAAAAGGATCCATCAGAAAGGCCAACCATGAGAACCATTGTTGATCGTCTGAAAACTATCCAAGACATGAAGCATCCCTCTAGGTTTCCGCTACAAGAGCCAGGGACAGTTAGTGGGAAGCACATGTCAAGATCGCCAAGCCTAAATGGGATCATCACTCCAGCTCCCAGATTAAGTTTTTCTCCATCTCCACCAGCAACCAGACCTTCTATTTCTCCGACGAGGGCAATTGCATTGCCCTCATCCCTTCCACCCAGAACGTGTTCCTCCAACCTATCTTTTGAGGATTTTGAACGGCTAGAGAGTCGGAAATCTTCCTCTTCAACGGTTAGAAGGTCTAGTGTTGAAGGATTTTGAGTGTTAATAGACAGCATTTTTTCTTTTTCCATCTGTTTTTTCTTTTGGTATTTGAAGAGCTCAGTAGTGGTATTACAAGAGATATATATATATATATATATATATATAGAGAGAGAGAGAGAGAGAGAAAGAGAGAGATGAAGATATGGTTGTTGTACCTTCCCGTTCCTCAGGAAGAGGAGGATGATGTTTTGTAGATAAAAGTCTCTTCGTCCCTATTGCTTCCACATTCTCTTCATTCCTATTCCAAGTCTACCAAGAAAAGAATCCCATGAAGACCCTTTTCTTCCTCTTTTGGCTTGTAAGACTGCTTATTTGACAATGTGCATACTTGACCAGTACAGTAATAAGAATACTCTTTACTGCATAAGTTTTAAAGTGGTGAACCAAAGTTTACATATACAAACCGTGTACTCTATTCAACCTACAGCTTGCACATTCGTGCATAGCAGGACTAGTTCAAGTTTAGAAGGCTAATATAGGACAAGCCACAGCATACTGTTATCGCTTGAAGCATTCATTCCTTCTCCCTGATTCCTTCTAACAAATTAAAGATTCTAACAAATGGTGACAAGATCTGCAGAACGTTAACTAGAGGAGGAGGAAATTTTATGAAGGATCTTTGCTAGAATGATCGGTTTCTGAAAGTTCCTCGGTACCATCCTCTAGCTCCTGAATCCCATGGGAAAGGTTGTCATTTTCTCTGATGGCCTGTTGGAAGACATGTGAACCTGAACTTGCTTGTTGGTCAGAAACCAAGCTTGTAAGGCCATTCTGCTTCAAGTAGGTTTCCAGAGGCAGGCTTGCCTCTTGAAGTAGAGTCACCATGCTGATGCGGGATGAATTCATACGCAAATTTTCATGATCTGGTTGGCTGTTCAAGTCTAATTTTCCATTGCCAATTTCAACAGGTTTTTGATTCTGCTGACTGCTTTGAGATCTGATCTGTGTCTCACTGCCCCCTAGTCTCCCTTGATTTTCCAGGGAATCATGGGATGATGCCAACTGCATCCTGATACTCTCCACTTCTCCTTCCTCCCTGCGATCCCAAACAAATTGATTCCTTTGGGCAATTTCTGCTTCACGCTCTGATTGCCGCTTCTTCTTGCGCATCATTAGGGTCTTAAAACGCCGTTTCACAGTCATGCAAACATTGCATGTGCACGTGGGCTTGTGTTTGCCCTTGCCACTAGGAGGCTGAATGCACACAATGCAAGAGCAGCCAGGACGATGCCTTGGGTGTTTGGTAGTCGTTGCAATGGATGTACCACCTGCTTCATTCGTATCCCCTCCAATTGCAGTAGAATGTCCTAAAGCATCGGGATTAGAAGATTCATATACATTTCCTGACCTAAGGCCGGCTCCAAGTCTCTTTTTTTTCAGTTCTGCAAAATAAAAGAAGAGCAGAATAACCAAGCAGCTTCAATGCATAACAAAACATCATCAGAAATTAAGAAAAGTTTCTCTACTTGAAAAGCATTGGGTACAAGAATTATTATACCCTTGCTCATTTGGAGAAGATTTTCAAGCTCCTGAGGACTCAGCTCATCTGGTACAGAACATGAGGCCCTGACCACATGAGCAAGTGTTCATTAATAAGAAGTGGAAATTCTATCCTCTTGTACAAAAAATCAAAGTGGAAATCTGAGAGACACCTGTTTAGATTCCAAGTATTGTCCTGACAAGTCCATTTAG
Source organism: Parsonsia alboflavescens (assembly GCA_028571225.1). Classification (NCBI taxonomy): domain Eukaryota; kingdom Viridiplantae; phylum Streptophyta; class Magnoliopsida; order Gentianales; family Apocynaceae; genus Parsonsia; species Parsonsia alboflavescens. The sequence continues at coordinate 10,975,246 of JAOXNR010000029.1, read as the reverse complement.
AAGGGAGAAGAATATCAGCTGGAAGCCTTTGCCATTTTAAGCAACCATCACACTGAACCCATTGCTCCTGTTCCCTAAATTAAGACCACCAAATGAAGCATAAGCTTTTCCCAGGACTATTTTCATGCAGTTTCATGTAGATTGGTAAGGATGACACTAACACAGTAACCCTGAACTTCAGGATAAGGAATGGAACAAGAAAGATAGAGCAATTGTGCAAGACTTATAGAAAACTAAGACAAGACTTGGCAAGCAAGTATGCAAAACACAAACAACTACTATGATTCAGTATTAGGCAGCTAAGGTACAGATTTTACTTGTACCCATGCATTCCATCAGTGAACTTAATGGCTGTTTTAGATACGAAAATTTACTAAAGAGCTGAAACAGGAAACTCAATCACTTTCCTTCTTTTCTGCCTGACAGTTGATATAAAACTTTCAGATATTCAGCAACTAGCATAAGAGAAAATTTAGCCAAAGAGGGTGAGGAAGGACAGAATAGAAAGGATCAATAACTGATACATTCATAAACAAACCTTAGAATGTACATGGGAGGAGACTCTAAATATACTATACTCCAATCAATAGATTATTCTTACCCTGATGGCCTAACAGTGAAGATGCTCTTCTTCCCCAAAACCGGTGCTTGCTATATCACAAACGACAAAAATATCAGAACTAAAGGAAAAAGAAAAGAATTTCTCAGTGGAATAATGAGTTTGCTGAGTAGATACCAGGAATTAGAGTCTAATGATACTGACAAAGTGCACGATAACACAAGATTACACTACAATAAACTGCATGTCAATTGATAACAATAGAGAAGTTCATTACTTCATATTCTTCAAATTCATAATCTTCAATCATGACAGTGCTTGGCTCGATGCCAGATGGAGGGCGTAGCATATCTTGCAGCTCTTCCCATGAAAGCTTAAGTTCCAAAGCATCTTGGCTGTCAATGAGCAGCCTCTTGTTTTTTGACCCAATATTTCGAGTTCTTTTCCGCTCAGGAACTAGCATGGATGAGGGCATTGGACCATCCAAAGTCTTACCACCATTTGACTCTGCAATGTGCCAGCCAAAGTCTCCAGCATTGAAATGTTTTGACAATGCACCCAGAGGAAATTCTCTTCCTTTAAGTGATTGCATAAGTCCAGCATGACTGGTAACTGCATGTAGATTCTCATTAACAGGTAGAAAGAATGGTTCACTTGAAAGGGCACCATTTGTCACTGAATGCAGATTCTTATCCTGTTTCGATGTTGCAAATATGAGTAACATATGATAGGATAATACAAAGCTAAGTAAATTTATTCTGAATACTGATATGATTTATCCAGTCAAAGAGTTCAATACCTGCCTAATAGGGGCATTTGATGCTTTTCGGAACCCCATCAAAAGTTTTCCTTCTGGGTCCATGCGACTGAAAGTCACTGCAACAAAATTTCCCAGAATTTGGCAAAATCGTCTAAAGCAAAGGAAAATATCTTCAAGAACATGATTTACAGTGAAAGTTAACATCCATGATTTGAGTAACATGATCAAATTTAACTTCATCCATTTTCAAATTGGTAATGCTAATTCATTTGCCATCATATATTATTTTCCCTTTTATCCCAGGAAAAAAAAAAAAAAAAAAGGCTTGGTAGAATCAATCCATTCATCATCACTAGTATTCAATATTCTTTATCCTTTCAAATGAATAAATGAATATATTACAGAGAAAATCTTCAAAAATGGGTCAGTATCGCTGTGGTTTCTTCCTCATTCTTCAGAGTTCATGTACATTGGATTTGGAGCAGCAAAGACCACAGTAGATTTATGAGGAGTAACACTAACACCACCACTTTACAAATATAAACGCATAAAAACAATTTGATGCACTTAAAATCCCATTCAAATAGCAAAGTTATCCAATATGAGAGACTTCTCCATGCATCATGTTATATATTATGTCTAATTTATGACGAAGTTTATCCTTTTTTTACTTAGAAATGAGCTCTTCATAAATAAATCATATAGTGTATAGCATAACAAAAATGACCTTTTAACTTAATTGCTTAATTTAAATATTTTAATTTCACACATGATATCAAAAATATATACATAAATCAGATGTACAAGGAAAATGGATGGTAAAAAATACCAGTGTCTCCTGCTTGTAATTGCATGGACTGTATGCAAGGCGTTACACCCTCTAAAACATACATCCTGCTGTTATTGTTTGGCCAAAATCTGAACTGAAAAACCCATTCTTTCCCCTTAACATCCTGGATTCTCAGAGGAAGACCTTCTGGTTGAGAAATGGGGGGAAAATATGCCTGAATAAATAATGCTGTGTTTTATGAGTGACTCAAATCAAATTAGGAGGAAAACAAAATCTAGCTAATCTTCAAAAGGGATATAAACACATTTCTATTCTTGACAAGTTTGCAAAAAGGACAAGCATGAGAAAACTTACTTCAGCACATGCTTTCGGAAGAACCAATCGGCCAATTCGTCCTGCATCACTGGCACTCAACACCTTTTCAAACAATGGCACAACAATGGAATTTGAGCTAAAGTACAACCTGTTAAGGAATTAATGCAAAGGTGGACAGCTGTGGATATAAATCTTAACCACTGTTTTCTCAAAATTTAAATCTTTCGATTACCAATTCACATTTCAAGAAAAAGTGTTTAGATAATGGATACTCTCCAGATATTTGCTGTAACTCTTGGTCTGTTATCCTAGGCCAGTATCGAGGAAGCAACTGATTCTTCACCCTCCCTTCAACAGGAGGCCTGGCAACCCTTATTTGTGAGATTGTGCTACCACTAGTCTCAAAACTTGCAGGAATAATGGACTTTGGTGGTTTGGGCAAGAGATGACGAGACTTGGATCCCTGCGGAAAAGAAGAAATTTTCTTTCCATGTTCCCTTTCTTCAACTGCTGTGACTGGGAAAGGATCTGGATTTCCATACGTAGCTGAAAGTGATATGGTTAGGTTTGTTGTAACTGGAGATCCATGCACATTTACCATATCGTTTGGTTTAACCTTTTGGTTAACAGATGATTGACCTAAAAATGACAAAAATGAGCTTCCAAACTCTCCTGCAGGAGCAGGACGAAAAGTTTCTTCTGCTTTCATTTGATTGGTAGTCTCAATTGCATCATCAGTCTGAGGTGGAAGCAACTGGACATGGTCATTACTCTCAGTATCATCACCAACTTCAGCAAGCTTCAACTTGTTCACGACACGGATACTTGATTGATTGCCCACGCTAGTGATTTGTTTTTCATCAGCACCATTTGCTGCAGAAACACCAGAATCTTTACACTTTTCAGGAGTAGAAGTCTGCATAGATTAAAAGAGATATATTAAATTTGAGAAAAAGCATTAAGTCTACAGATCCTCTTATATTTATGAATTTTGATCAAATGCAAATACATTAATCCTTTTTGATGTACAAGCAATTTCAAATAATGAATCAGAGGTAAAGCACTAATTGAAATACTCACATTTCTACATCATTGAATTAATTTTGTCAAAAGCACCTCCAAACAGAAGCAGATGAAAGATGAAAATATTAATGGTCTTTCTTTGAAGACCCCTTTTACACCATTTTTTTTCCAGTTGAAATCCCCTAATCCCCCAGGTTCTTAGGCTAAATGATGAATCCTTGGCCTTATCGTAGAGATGTAACAGACACAAATTGATTTCCTAATTTACAAAATAATTCAACTGAAATGTTTGAGGAGTGTAAAATTACTTGCAAATTATGTGATTGAATAATTATTGATTCAAATAAATTCAATCACATGAACTGCAGCTACAATCCAACGACCCAAGTCCTAAAAATCCTGAAAAAGAGTCAGTGCTCTCAACAGTTCAGACAAAGTAGATGGAAGCAGTCCAAAAGATATATGTATTTGCAGAGGGATGACTACTGTGAATTGCACCATCACATGAACAAGGGAAGATAATGGTCGATAGGATGGACCGATATTCAAACGGAATAGTCAGGCGCTTTGTGTCGGCTAAACTCGATTCTCCCTTCCATAAATATTTTCAGTTTATTTATGAACATATCAGGAGGCATACATAGCTCAAACTCTCCATGCACTATACGTTTAAAATTCAAGAGTTCACATGAAATGCACAATATCTTACAGGGCATAGTACATGACTTTCCGAGCAGCTAATACATTTTACACCACCACTGTCAAGTAGCTCGAGCAAAGAACTAGCAGCAATGCATCCACAATGAAGACGCTGCCATCATCAAAATCAGTTACTTCTTTGTACAAAAATTGGCAAAGTTGACACAGGATAGAACTATCAACTTGGTCAGTCAACAATGGCGATAGAAATCGCTCGAGTCACTCACCTTTCCACATGATGTGCATTCCCTCCAACCAGTGTCCTTTGAGTGAAATGTGTCACAGAAGACTAATTGCTCATATGCATTGCTGCAATCAATCCAAGTGCAAAGATGATATAGTTTCTGAAAAAGATGATGGCTTCTCATAAAAGAAGGCTGTAACATCTTAACCAAATTTTCACTTATAATATTTTGCAGAAATTTCTAGTCTTTAGATGTTTGAGGTCCTGAGGAGTACTTATCAACCAAGTATAAGTTATATCAGATTGAAATCAAAAGAGATTAACAAACAAAACGAGGATCTACTTGACAATTGTGGCAATATAGACAAACAAGAACATTGATTGTTTGTTGTCAAAACTGTTGTGAAGCCCACTTATTCAGCAAACCAAACCCAAGCCGTACGGAAAGTTTAACAAAACTAGACGTTAGAGGATAAATCAATTTGTTCCTAACATTTGCAATCTTATCCTCAATTTTGTTGTGAAGCCAAACGGCTAGTTACTGTGCCTATATAAACGCTCCTTGGGCTACAACATTCATATAATAATTCAAACGACAATTGTAGAAATTAGACTAGCAATCCATTTTTATTCTTTGTTCCTTCTTGAATCTATAATTTAAACTTCTTATTTTGCTTTCAATTCTTCTTCTCAAAGTTATTTCCTTTCCCTTATTTATTATTTGTGACCTTTGCATTCAACAATTGATTTAAGTAAATTCATGCACCATTACGGCAACAAACAAATCAGTTCCACCTAACACACATCAAGCTTCATCCTTCAAACTTCTAAAAGACATAGCACATCAAATAAATATTTGATTTACAGAGAAAGACTGAAAATGAATTACCCGCAGCCGTCACAGAGAGATGCTAGTTCACCAGATCGCAAACGCCAACCCTTTTTGCATTCTACCGAAGAGGGGAATGACACCCCGCACTGCTCATTCATGCACACCTTCGACTCCATAATTTTCCGTTTCTATCTGTATAAAACGAAACAGCCACAATTTTATATCTGATAACCCCTAAATATGAACAAGCATCACCATCAAAACCGTAAAAGAAAAGGAAAAAAAAAAACCTAATAATATAAATTATGTAGTAAATCAAAGTCAACAGAAGCAGCAGAAATTAAAAATAGTACTAATGAAATAGAAGGGGGAAAAAAAAAACAACTTTACCACTCTGAAAAGGATAAAATAATGGTATGTTGGTGCATGAGAGATGGGGCAGCCTCACTGAGAAGGTGCAGTTAGTTAGCAGCAGGAGACGACCTGGTGAGATAGAAGTAGTGGGCAGGTGGTTTGGGAGGCTTTTATGCAGATTGTGGTGGCCGGAGAAAGGATAATTAATAAGTACAGAGGAGGAGAAAGATTTGAGATTAAGAAATTTAGGGGAAAAGGGAGCGCATGCAGTTGCAGTAGGAGACTTCAAGACTCCGCCAAGGCGGAGGTTGCACACAGCTCTCTCGCCTACCTTTCTTTTTCACTGCTTCACCCACTTTCTTTGGTTGGTTAATCATGAGTTTTTAATTTTTATTTTTCAATTAGAAAAAATCAAATATTTATTAAATTTGAAAATATATTTATCAAATTTCATAAAGAGAATTACAATTTGAAACAATTTTTTTTTAGACAAAATAATTATCTTGAAGGTTAAATTAAGGGAGCTTGGTATTTTTAGTCCCTTATCTTTTCATTTTTTTAAGTTTAGTCCAAAACCTTTTTTTTAGTTTCTTTGATCCTCCACCTTTTTTTTTTTATGTTTTTAGTCCATATCGATTTATTTTAGTTTTTTTAGGTCCTCCAACCCATTTTTTTTACATAATTGGTCCAAATGATTAGAAAACATGTGTTTGAAAGTTTTTTAATTCATCAAATAAAGATATTTTAGGAATTTCATGAAATAAATTATCATTTTTTGTCCTCCACTTTTTTTTAATCTTTTTTTATCCTCTATCTTTTTATTTTTTTCTTCATTGATCCTTAATATAAATTTTTAAAAATAAAATTTTTTTCTTACAATAGGTAAAAGATTTTAATCAACTCAACCATCAATAGATTTTGTTTTATTTTCACATCCAATAGTATATATTGTTTTCAATAAAAATTCCTCTCAAATATTAAATATGATCTCATAATAAATCAATCACATATCAATTTTCAATATTCTTATTTAAAAAACAACTTATATATATTCAAAATTATATTTGATATATCTATAATTTTTAAAGAATTTTGTGTATATGAACTTTATATCCTAATTATTTTATTTAATTAAATTAAAATTTACAATTATAATAGTGTAGAAGCTTGATATCCTTAGTCCTCCATCTATTATTTTATTCTGGTGTTATAATTATTTTTCGTTATTTTACTTTTTTAGTCCATATTGTATTTTATTTTATTTTATTTCTAACCTTAACTCCTCTACTTATTTTTTATATTATTATAACCAAAACTTTTAGTTAAATAAAATAAAATAATTATGATATAAAGTTCACGTATATACAAATTTTAGACATATCAATATAATTATGTATACATATATAATATGAATATATATATATATTTATATATATATATATATAGAAGTTGTTTTTAAAATAATAATATTAAAAAATTAATGTGAATAATTTATTATGAGATTATATTTAATATTTGACTAAAAATAATATTAAAAAATAATATATATTATTAGCAATGAAAAAAAAAAATTGATTGTTGAGTTAGTTAAAATATTTTGCTATAAATGTGAGTGCCAAGGTTAAAATTTTGTTATAAGAAAAAAATTTTTATTTTTAAAAATTTACATTAAGGATCAATAACGTAAAAAATAAAAAGGTAAAGGAACGTAAGTGATAACTTATTTTATAAAATCCTAAAGTACTCTTCTTTATCATGTAGAAAAAGTATCAAAAACATGATTTCTAATCATTTTTATCAATTGTGTAAAAAAAAAAGGAGGTGAAGGATAAAAAAAACTAAAATAAATGAATATAGAACAAAGTAAAAAAAAAACACACGGTGAAGAACCAAAAAAACTAAAAAATATATATTTTAAATCAGACTTATAAAAACTAAAAAGTTGAAGGACTAAAAGCAAGAATCTTCACTTAAATTAATTTGCCAAAGCATAAAATTTATCGGTAAAAATAGAGAATGACGCGCAGTAGCAGTTGCAATGCATTCCACTGAACCAACCCAGTCATCTTCACTATCTTGGGAGCTGGTGCAGTCCTTGAATCTTTTCGGGGGGAGCGAAACTCCCACTCTTAAACCCATTACCATGGCGGGACTCACCAATTTCAAGCTCTCTCTATGTCTTTGTCTCCCCCCGTCTATTTCTTCTCCGCTTTCCTCAAAGCCATTCCTTCTCTTGCGACCCTCTTTTCCGGGTTCTTCCTACAGACCCAGATATCCAAGTAATGCCCTTTATTTTTATTTATTTATTTATTTATCGTCTTGGCCCAAGTGATCATCCAAAAAGGTGTCCCTTTTTGAAATGGCTTAAAGTTATTGGTTATTTTTCTTTTGGGGTTTTTTTCTTGGTTGTTTTCAGCAATTTTTGCCTTCAGCAGCAATGACATCAAAGTAGGTGCCAACATTGAAGTGGATGGCGCCCCTTGGAGGGTTATAGGTGAGTTAGGTTATCTTACTGTTAGTACAGAAGCTGAGTTGGATTTTGCAAGAATTGCATGCTTTTAAATGCTAGAATGCGAGTTCTTTGTCAGGGGATTGTGGAAGTCGTATCAAGAACCTCTTTTAGTACATTGTATTTCATGTTTAATTAGGAAATTAGGCATGAGAGGAGAAAAAATTTATGTGTCTACGAAGTTGTGTACATGTGGCTGATTAACAATTCTGGAATCCCATACTAATGTTGCCTGTTTGTTGGTGAATTGGCAATGTGTTTCAATTTTGCATGTATCGGAAAACAATGTGTAGTACTTTCTTTTGATCAACTGTATGTAATTAGGCTTAAATCTCTGCAGAAGGAATAGTTAATTATTTGGCTCCAGGTTTCTGATTCTCCCTTTTTTGCCCCTTCTTCAGAGTTTCTTCATGTGAAGCCTGGCAAAGGAGCTGCATATGTAAGGACCACATTGAAAAACTATGTGACGGGAAATACTATGGAGAAAACATTTCGAGCTGGAAGCAAAGTAAAATCTTGTTAACTTTATAGATATATCTAATTCTCTCTATCCATATAATGGCACTACATCATGTAGCAAAGTAGAGAGCTTTGAATGTTAAAGTTGTACTATGTAATTTTTTTTCTTGCTTGGGTCAAGTTAACCATAAGTGTTGTTGATACATAAATTTCAAGTGTTTTGTTCTAATAGAACTTGATTGCCTTTATTTGTACTTTCATTCAATGTGCAACTATTTCTTCAGATTGAAGAGGCAGATATATTCAAGGAAACAAAACAGTACACCTACAAGGATGGCGCTCAATATGTTTTCATGGACCTGGTACTATTCAGATTTTTCTTCCATAATGCTACGAAGAGCTCTATTGCCGTTTAACTTTTTTTCATAGAAAATATCTGTCTCTTTTTGTATTGGCTAAATAGTGCCTTTAAATTTACATAATAATAAGTTGGACTTATCTTCACTGCAAAACAAGGCTATGGTAGGTAGCTTGATGTTTGAAACTTGTAAATCTAATATAGAATCAAGAACATAGGAGTTGTTTTGGAACTATATAGAGATAGTATTTCCATGCATCATTACAGTTTCTTAGATTTTCTCTAGAGTGCATGGTGGAGGAGGTGAGTTATAAACAAACTGTATTCTGTCAAAAGGATTTTAGATTGAGTTTCAAAGTCTTGGAGGGGATAGCTGTCTCCACTGGTTCTCACCTGTTTAAATCATTTCAACATTTCTTTCTTATCAAACAGTTCACCCACTTAGGATATGGCCTTCCTTGAGTATATAGGCTGATCATTCTCCCCATTAATAAGTATGCGATTCCGCTTCACCCAGCATAGTGAACATACTGATATATTTCTTCCTCGTTAACAAGTGACAAATAAGTTTCAAATTCTAGTTTTTATTTTAACTATCTTAAATTTCTTGTAGAATTCATTTGAAGAATATCGTCTAAATGAGGCTGACGTGGGAGATAAGTCAAAATGGTTGAAAGAAGGCATGGATTGTAATTTGCTATTTTGGAAGGGAAAAGTATTTTCAACTCTGGAGCTCTTCTTACTTTTGGAATTTGTTTTCTCTTCTAAGAATGTTTGAGTTTTGTATTTAATGTTGGATATCTGATTCTTAATTTTTCAAATCATTCTTTCAGTCTGTAAAGAGATATTAGGCATTATTGCTAATTGCCAGTAGACTAACCCTTGATGTTTGTTTAGGTCATTGATTTTGAACTTCCCATTACAGTGAAGTTGACTGTGGTTGAGGTTGATCCTGGAGTCAGAGGTGACACTGCACAAGGTATTTTAGTTCTTTCTCCTCTGACCTGTTGTTTTCCTGGAAGAGTTAGAAAACCCAGTGGTGCAAAAGAGAGAGGCATATTTGCCACCTAGAGGGTTCTAACAAACTGATCTGCATTGGTAGTCAAAAGATGATAAGTGGAAGGAATAGGTTCCCCAGTCACAGACAAGTAAAGCCATGAATTGTGTGATCTTTGCCAATACCTTTTCTTTTTCCTGGTAACTGGTGATGTGTGTGTTCATCAAATGTGTTCTCCCGGAGGTCTGAAAAGGTGCTTCCACCTTGGAAATTCTAATTTCTAATAGACATATCTGAGTGTGGTAAGTTGCATGTGAAATATCTTTCTGTCATTTGGGAAAGGTAGAAATCTTTCCAACTTGTGAAATTATCTTCCCATCAAGGAGGTTTCAACACTTCTTTTGTTCTTCCATCATTTACCTCCCCTTTCCCATCATATCAAACACTGATGATACAACCTATCAGATTCATTTATAGCTGCTCAATAACTTGACCAGTCAAACAGGTGACCGTGTATGTGGGACTATTTGTTATAAAGAAACAACTAATGAACCAATGTTGATGGATCTAGTTTGTTTGGTGTATAGGTTAAGACACTATGACATAGATGAATGGCCTCCAGTTTGAAATTTGCTGTTCCCCTCGGACAAGAAGATCTGTAAACTGCTCCCCTTCATTAGAACAGAACACAAACGACCTCTGCTGAAGGGGATAAGAATGAACAAAAATTGAATTATGTCTATGTTCTGAAGAGATTAACATTTTTAATTTTATGCTGAATTTCAAGAAGTTAACATATTACCAATCGACCCTTTTGTTAATTGTGTTGCAGGAGGATCCAAACCAGCTACACTTGACACAGGTGCAGTGGTTAATGTTCCATTATTCATTGACAGAGGTGAAGAAATTTTGGTGGATACTAGAACAGGGCAGTACATGAGTCGTGCATAGTTTCTTGAGGATCATATTTGTCATGACAGTCCATCTTTCCTTATTAATATTCTCAAATTGGATCTTTTTAAAGGATGAAAACAGTGATCATATGTTCTTATTGTAATCCAGTAACGAACATGCACTGCTCTGTGCCTTGTAGTTGATGGAGCAAACTTGTTTTCTTTTTGGATAGCTTCAAGGAAACTAGCTCTTAATACTAGAAGAGGAATTTTGTTGAGTGAGGAAACGTTTTGTAACATTATCTATATAATTTTGTATCAATTCTCTGAATAATGCATTAGAGACTGAATTGGCACTGATGATTTATTTCAAACTTCTATTCCTGATATTCTTTGTATTTGGCTATGCATGTAATGATATAAAAAGGCGAGTAGAATACCTGCAGCATCTTTTCATTGTGTATGAATTTCCTATAAATTAACATCATCTTCTTTAGGTATTCTAAAGGATGATTTATACACACAACATTCCCAAGAAAAAATTGAAAGAAACATGAACCATACAATGCATTAATAAACCTATGCTTCAATGGGATCATAAGAAATTCTGCTTGTAATTTGTTTGCTTCCTCTTCTTACTACAAAAGGCTTGAATTACTAGATCATAGGTACAGGGGTAAATAGAACAACCCCTATTCCTCATTCTCTTGTAGAGTTGATAAGCATCCTTCAAAAGCTCTTTCTCCTTTCTTGATCTTCTGCACAAGGCTCTCAATAGTCCATTCATGATTCTCTCATCCAACTCAAAACCATTCTCCATCATCTCCTTATATATCTGCAGAGCAACACTTGTTTCTCCCCATTTTAGCAGCCCATGCATTAACGTGCCATAGCTTACATGATCAGGGGCACAATGTCCTTCCTTCATCCGCTGCAACAAGCCAATGCCATCCAAAGGCCTACCCTCCTTGAAGTACCCATTGAACAGAGTATTGTAGGTGACTACGTTTGGGGTCAATCCAATTTCGATAGCTTCATCAAGCAGTTCCATTGCCTCATCAGACCTACCCACTTTACAGAAACCATTCATGACAGCAGTATAGGTATAAATGTCCAGTTTCTTGGAAGATGCCTTGATGTTTGTCAACAATTCATGAGCTTCCTCTACTTTCCCCACGTAGCACAATCCCTTCAGCAAGCAATTGTAAGTGTTGATCGTGGGTTCACATCCTATTCTACCCATGATATCTAACACCTCATAGGCCTTCTGTAACCTTCCACTTTTGCAAAATGAATTGATCAAAGTAGTGAAAGTTGCAACGTTGGGCTGAAAACCTCTATGCAACATATGGTCTAGAACACATTTGGCCTCAATGGGGTCATTTTTCTTGCAATGACAAGATACCAAAACCGTGTACGTGGTCTTATCTGGGTTTAATCCGTAAAGTGATAAATTCGAGCTCAATTTCAAAGCCAGTTCAAACTCATCTGCTCTGACCAAAGCCAAAAGCAAATTGTTGAAAATGTATATGGACTGGAACCCACCATTCTTCTCAATGTTGTCAATAATCCCAAGTCTTTGTGAAGCGCTTAATGATCTCACCGTCTCAACTAAATCTTGCACTTGCAATCCGGATTTAGACTTACCAAAAAGATGCAATCTTTTATTACTCCGGATGGTCGGATCATTAATTTGCCCAGCGAAATCAACTTGATTTGGAGAAGTTTCATGAACACAGCTACCCAAAGAGATGCCATTTTGAGGGCTCGTAGCCGACTTTGGGGAAACTGCGAAGGAAAGGAAACCACTTTCTTGGACTTGATGGTTAGTGGAGATTCTTGTTGTGTTGGAACAGAGAGATTTATTTGGTAAAGGATATGGAACCGCAGGGTAAAGAATAGGCGGTGTGGGTTGCCGCCATGGAGATGACACCGAACCGGGCATGAGAATAAGATAAAACTTGACAGTCCGGATTGGATAAGGAAAGGAGGAAAACAGGGAGAGCTCATGCAAGAAGACTAGAAATGACTATTTTTGCGGCTTAAAAGATTCGATTAATTAGATTTAGAATTACATTTCAATATTTTGCTAAAACTTACTCCTAGTAAATTACCGAAAAACAATGGCGAAATAAAAATTATTACTGTAAATACATGCTGCTACGGAAAAGACAAAATAGTAAGGAAAATATTAGAGGAGCCATGGACGCCAACTTTTCACTCGGAGGTGTTACAAGGAGTTGAAGATGAGGCGGCCTTTTGTATATGGTCTTCCCAAATAATTGTCTTGTCCAAAATAAGAAATCTTTTAACATGAAAATGACATTCATTATATGAAGGAGACACAAAAGAAATCTTTTCCATTTGGCATTTCAGTGGCGGAAAGATTTGCTAAATGTTTTCCAAAGCTTAATGTCCTTTTGATGGTCCCTAACATCTTTTTTGGCTGCTCTTCCAAGAATTGGTTTAAGCAACTTCTGGAGAACCTTCTGAAATCCTAATTTCCTGCCTCTTCTTCCTCCTCCGCCGCCGCTTACTTGATGTTTAGCCTTTGCTTGAAGTGGCGGAACCATAGAGATTGCTGCTCGTCTCCTGTTTGACAGAGTGCTTGGCTCGGATAGACTCCTTCCTAGTATGGCTTGGTTCAGTTGAACCTCAAAGGAGAGCCTTTCATACTGGTCCAATAATGTGCTTTCTCCATCTCCAAATCTCTGAAGAATCGGTCCCATTTCACCCGCTGAACCCATGCTCTGCCAATCAGTACTCTTCACGCTCTCCAATTTTGTTCTTGATGTGTATGTGCACATTCACTGCCCTTCTGTGGATACTCTGATATCTTTGGAAAATGAAGCTGATATAGAGTCGGTTCAGAATCAAAAGAGGAGTTGTTGGGAAGCAACTGGGGGCTTTGGTAATAGAGAACAGTTGAATCTTGATTTGTAATTCTTGAATATCAACCATTAACTCTACTAGATGAAGGTGCTGCAGTCACCAATCAGAATTCAGAGAGAAGCATGGAATAAGGCTGCAAAGCCAAAAAATGTGTAGAATCCAAAGTGATCAAACATGATCTGCAAGTTCATTTTATTGGGAATAATCTTTTTTGAAATACATGACCATACTTGATTTACAACTTCGTAGCATAAATACTAGTCCTAGGTATATTCAAATTCAAGTTACAATGTAGATGTAGTTTCAAATTTGAAACAATTCCAATGCAACTGTCTTTCAAAATGGGAAAAATATTGAATGCAAAAGCAGAACATTTATGGCAAAATATTTCTCGTCCTTTTCATGCAGTTGAATACCGCTAAATCCCACCAACAGTAGTATATCTTCATGGTAAAAACTTAACCTACAGAGGCAAAGCTTATCTCCAGCACATTGTGGTTCTTTTCTTAGAGAGGGGCACTTTATGCTTTCTTGCCTCATTGGAACTACGTATTGTTCCTTCTTTCTTAGTCAGTGTTTATGCTTTCCTTCTTTTCTTAGGCTTAGTTAACAACTTAACACAAAAGTTAATAAAGTTTTGATTTTGTGAGTAAAAAATTATGATACCTGGTAATGAAAAAAGGTTTTTCTTTTCTCCTGTTTTCTGCTGGAATGAACCTTTTTATTTTCCCTTTTTAAATAAAAAAAATGAAATCAGAAATGGTTTTTCTCAATAAAAAATAGTTGTTGAGAATAAAAGAATGTTTGTGTATTTTCAACCATATACATATTTCTTTAAAATAATAAAAATTTATATAGGGGGTTATTTATGATGAGAATTGCTATAAAACGCAACTGTTGGAGAGTAACTGGAGCGCAACTGCCAAAATGACGTCGTTTATAAAATTTTTCTTCTCCTTTCTTCTCTTTTCACCTTTTTCCCGCCTCTCGCTCTTCTAACTCTCCTTCCTCTATTCTCACAGCAAAGTTTTCCTTTATATATAGATTTCCTTCTATCTCGAAATTCGAATATCGAATCTCGGATCCCGAATCTTCCTTGGTCTGTCTCAAAATCCCTCTCTCAAATCTCGAATCTTCCTTGATTTGTCTCGAAATCACTTGAATCTCGAATCTTTCTTGGTCTATCTCAAAATCCCTCTTGAGTCTCGAAATCCCTCTCAATCCCTCTTGAGTCTCGAAATCCCTCTCGAGTCTCGAATCTTCCTTGGTCTGTCTCGAAATCACTCTCGAGTCTCGAAATCCCTCTCTCGAATCTCGGATCTCGAATCTCGAATGCAGTATATTTGGCTTCACCCGCTAACATCCTTCAGACCCACTTATTTCGTTGCCAAAACGGCATCATTTTGACAGTTGCGCTCCAGTTGCACTCCAATAGATACATTTTATGGCAATTCTCTATTTATGATATTCCTTCACTTTAAATCTAGTGGTACTACTATTTTCATTTAGATAAAATAGCGTTATTCTGACAGGAAACCAAACGACAAAGCAGAGAGAGAGAGAGATGGCCAGCAGCAGAATCTATTCCTTGTCAAGAAATTCGAAGAAACTCATAAGTAATTTTCTTTGTTTCCTTGATTAATAAATGATGGATTATCTGATTGTACTTAATTTTTTATATTTACCTGTTGAGTTGAAAGTTTGAAAAAGGCGTCCTCAATTATCAAGTAGTTGCGTGAGAATTTTATCCTACAATCTGGTTGTAAATGATTCTATTGGTGAATAGAATGTTATATCCTTGAAGCGGCTTGGATGTTTTTGGGTTCCATCCATGTTGGGATTGGGTAGTAAACGCTTGTGAGTGTATCTGTGTTGTTGTTTGTTTTTCTTCATTTTTTTTTTCTTTGTTAATGTTACTGATTAGCGAATGGTTTTTTTTTTTTTTTGAAAAATATATATTTTTGGTTGATTGATGTTCAAGTTTAATTCAATTAGTGGTTGCTAGAAGAATTAGTAGAAATCTGTGATGAGAAGTTGTCATATTCTTGTTTTAACTAAAGAGAAAAAGAAATCAGAGTGAATGGCTACCATATATTGTTTTAGAGTGGAGTTCAAAGGCATCGTGAAAGGTAACACACTGAGCAACCACACATTATAGCAGGTATTCTAAAATTAATGGATGGAGGACATCAATATGCCAGGGGAAAAGGAGTATCCATTTTACATTTGGAAACAGAGAGGTTTATAAAGCTTGCTTGAATGAAGTTTTATGAAGTAATAAAGACTGGATTTTTGCTGTTATTCCAAGTCAAACATAATGATAGTCTTCTGCAAAGCATCCTAAGAATGCTAGGGAAAATATAAGTAAATGAACAAAATAGTTGAGTATCTCACGTAAATTTTTTTTGTAAAGGTTTCATAAGTGAAATTTTCCCTCAGCTATCGAGTTATTTATCCCCACTTTTTCTTTATATTTATTGAAGATGTTTTCCTGTACCCTGAGCACTCATCTGTACTACTATTCCTTATGACTCAGATGTTCTCCATCATCATGAAATATATATTGAGCCAAGAGGACTTGATTGAAAGAAAAAATACTGGTGTGAATTCTATTTTTGGTGCATCTCTTTGACATGACTTAGACATACTGAGAGATGTGAAGGATTTTCTTCTTCCCTTTTTCTTGAAAACATTTGACGATCATTTGGTGGCTGCTCTTAAATTGTAGGATTACTTTTGTGAAACACGCAGGAAGGGTTCAAGAATCTTTGACATATGTAGAAATCATCTGAATGAGGAGGATTTAACTAAGGATTTCATCTTTTAATTGGTTTCATTCCATAGAAGTATTTTGCTGTGCATCTTGCATGGTCATTTTCCTGCACCACAGTTTAACATTCTTCAATATGTAGACATAAAAGAGGAGTTTTTTAAGTTGGTGTTCATCTGCTATTTGAGGGTAGATTGGAATTTTTTCACCAACTTGCATTTCTGAAATTTACTAAATTTTTGCTGATCTTTGGTTGTGTAAAATTCAACTTTGGAAGACAATTGGGGAATAGGATGAATATGTTGAGTGCAGCTCTGCTGCCAAGTGCATGATGATAAAGCCCAAAAAATATTACAGATAAAAGGGTGGTATTCTGTTGCTCGGGTGAATGGGAAATTGAAGATTGTTAAGGCCAATTAAAGGACCACCACCTGAGGTAAGCCAACGAAAATATATGCAAAATAAATTTCTCATTGTTATTTCGGAAAAAATAATTTCTAAACAAGCTATTGTTTTGAGATATTTTTGTATTCTGCAATTGGTAGGATATGCTGTCATTATTGATGATGATTCAAGCAAGGATTCGAGATACATAAATATGAACTTGATGTATGTATTTTTTCTCAATTATATTTCTGGTACAAATTTTAGATGCTTGGAAACTTAGGTTAATTTGTGACATGAACCTCCACAAGATAGTTTAAGATTGGGTTTATTTGATACTTTTAACGGCTTTGATTTGGATCTCCAATTCATATTTTTATACTCCCTTTGTTTCACAATACTCCATGAGTTGTTTCAAAATATAAGTCATTTTACTAAAATTGGTAAGTGTTTATTGTTTTTTTCTTTCTTATCTCAATTTCCTTGGTGATTTGCCTAAAAGCCTTTTGGAGTTGACTGAAAAAAATCCGTTGTTTTTTAATCCTCAATTCGTTATAACAATCTGAAATGGCCTATATTGTGAAAAAGGAGCAATTTACTATAATTGTTGTGACTTGGGAGGATACTTTTAACCCAATGCTTTTATTTTGAAGGTCCATTCATATTATATAATTTTAATTGTCATGACCAAATTATCACCATTTGTAATAACATAACTTCGTTGATCAAATTGTGCAGCTCAAACCAAACATTTACTCACTAAGAATTTGTAGTTGAAGGAAAGGGCCAAAATATATTTGACAGATTGTGAAGAAGATTATGTTTGTGTAACATTTTTCAGCAACAGGCTGGAGAGAATACCCAAAAAAAAAAGAAAAAGAATGTGAATATATCATCCAGGAGCTTTGAATTCAGTTACTTATTCTCTTTGTTACAATATATTTTATTTATTTACTTAATTTGGTTAATAATGCCTTCATACTTTACAATTACATATATACAATAACTCTGCACTGTATTTAGTCTGCAGCAGCAGAGGTGACAGCTCTGCTAGGAATCTTCTCAAGACAACAACTAAATCGTGTCTACCAATCTTTTATTGACAGATTTTTTGAGCTGGAAACAGTTTCTATAAGCAATTCCAAAATTGAGGGTGTTAACATTGACATTATTGTTTTTGCTTGGGGTTTGTTTTTAGATATTGGAAGATTTCTCCTCTGATGTTCAATAACATCTTGAGGAATTCCTCTACAACTGAAGATATTCAGATCAAGAACATTTTTTCCTGCAGAAGCTACCGTGGCCCAGATGGAATGATTTGACAAACAGCTTCTCTTGGTGTCGATGAGTATTTGAATATTGTTGAAGTCTATGTCATAACATATCATGGGATGTGCATAGAAAAGTAAATCTTTCCTTCTCCTGTTTGAAAGGCTGATATACTTGAGGGGAAGCCACAGGTAAGGAAATACATTCTACACCTTTGGTATTCGTTTTCCCAAAATTACTTCTCTTGTTTGGTATGCTTAACTTGATTTAATTTATGTTAGTTTTATTTGTTAGTTTTCTAGAATTTCATCTTCTGATCGCAGATTGATGTTTAATTTCTTGATAACTAGCTCCACAAAATTCTCGGAAACATGACTTCATCTCTGATGTAAGTTTTGTTTTGAGCAATTGCAGCTGTTATTGGAATGCCTAATAGCTACCACCAGTGTTTTTTTTCCCCCTTTTTTTGTTATTTTTCTCTTTTCAAGCATTTTGAAATTGTCAGTCCTGTCAGAGTTAGGCATGATTTGTCCTATTATTTTTTGAGGTCATGAGAAGTAGAGATTAGTCTGAGAAAATTATTTTTGGTGCTGGGAAAGATTCAACCAACTTTTTTTGGGCAACTAATTTTGGGCTGTCGTATTTGAAATGTTTTACTTTCTCTGTCAACAAAGAAAACCTCATATAACTTCTTCGCTTCATCTACGACCTGCATTTTCAGCCTATATAATTTGTCATTTTGATGTTTTTGAATGGTTCATCTGTACCTTATTTGTTGAGCTTTCTGCTGTCCCATTATTAATGATCTTTTAGGAATTTTTTTAGGCAATTACACTCCTAATGCAATCAGCTCAGTACAAGCTTCGGTATCTTGCTTGAGAACACCATCTGCACATCAAATCGTCACCGGATTTGGAATCTGGAGACCCATCCGATGGAGAGAGTTCTATATACAATTTTGACGTTTGCTGGTCACCAAGCCCCATGCTCCGGTGGTTCTTTACTTTCACAAAGTTCAGAAATTATTGATGGGAAATTATGCTATTTTTATAGAAGGAAACAAGCTACTTTAAAGTGGCAAATGGTTTTTAGCTCCCAACCTCTTTTTACTGATGACATGAGGTGAAAGAAGATTTCTTTAATTGTCACAGGATGTTAGGAAACAAGCTCTGTGTGAAAAAGGCTTTAGATGATGAATTATTTTATTTATGAAGTGACCCCTCTAGCTGCTGTTCAACCGTTCCCTGCTGTTATTCATGGAAGTCAGTATTGTACCTAAGTATTAAAAGTTTGCTTCACAAGGCATTCAATGGCAAGAAGAAAGTGACCAAATGTAGTGCAGTGCAAAATCACTTGTTATATCTCTTGTTCGATGTGTGTATCAAGTCAAAAATAAAGTGCCAAGTATAGTGATTCCAAAGCATATGATGAAAGTATCTTGTAGCTGATTTAATCGATTTTTCAGCTTCTGGTGTTGTGTCTAGTCGATGATTTATGAATGACTCAAATTCGAATTCTTATTCTAAGAAATGACAAATTCAGATGCATAAACTTGGGGTCAGTTCACTTGTTATTTCCAACTGTGGCTGCTTTGACTTCTGAAGAACCTGAGGTTCATTTTATCTTTAAATGTAGCACGACATTTTCTCGGTTGTTTCCAAAAATGGTTTTTCAGTATTGGTATTGCAAATGATTTTGTTTCAACCTATTAAACATCATACTTTGCTGTCTTTTCCCCTTCAATAGTTGATCTAGTTTGGGGTTTACCTGGAAAGCTTACGTGTCATTTTGGCTTCTTTCTCAATATGGTTATCTCTGTTTTAGGGTGCAAGCTTCTGAGTGAAGGTTGAGGACTTGGTTTTAGGCACTTGCCCATGCATTTATGGTATAAAATTGCCTGTCTCTTGTAAGTGCGCATTATGGTGGTAATGCCGATATTTGCATTCATACATACATACACTTTGTAATTGCTAGTAGGCTAACTTTAAACAGGATTATGAACCTCAGGCTTTGTCAAATTGACATAAACGGAAAATAATTTTCTTTGCATTCTTGATGGTTCATGATTTCTCTTTCTTGAACTAAAGCTTATTTTGTTGTGGATTTAGTGGAATGTACAGAATGTGTGTTAACAAGCCTTTTCAATGAAAGGATGGCTCATGTGTTGGCCAACATTTCAAAACCTTTAAAATTCTCTCTTTAGCAATCTTTTGCGAGTAGTGTTTTGGATGATCTCATCTTCTTCTTTATTTTCAGTCTTGAATTAATTTATGATTTTATTAGTTATTGAGAAGAAGCTAAGAATGCATGAAATTATTGTCTTGAGAAGTAATGCCTTATTTTCCATTTTACCTTCTCTTTTAGATGTGAAACTGTCTCTATTGCTGGCTAAAATTGGTGAAGATTGATACTGTGCTGAATAATTGTCAGAACTCATAAGGCCATCGGAATTCTCGGCTATACTTTGAGTCATATCAAGCATTTATTGTTTCAATGATATGCTCACGACTGAATTTGTCACATATGTTTATAATGCAATCTAGTGACAGTAACAATTGGACTGTTGAAAGTCTTGTAGCTAAGGATTTCTTTGTTCATGTCATTTAGTGAAGTCTTTGACCCCAGTTGAAATCTTTAACTAAAATGTCCTGCAAAGAATCTGGCAGTGCCGTCTCAGTGACAGAGATCAGGGATCAGGATGGAAAGTGGCCTCACTCTATAAGGCCATGAAATCTCCCTGGGAATAAAGTGAAGTGGACTTGTGACCTCACTTCAGTTGAATGATCTTTTTACTAGTGACTTCTGTTCTGTTATCCTCATGACTTCATATGGAAGAAATAGGTTTCTGAGTTGCTCTCAAATGGTTCAAGACTTTGTCATAGTGGGAGGTAAATAAAGGAGATACCTCTTTGTTCTAATCCCACTCCATGTAGCATGTCTTTACTTTATTCTATATAGAATAATTCAATCTACTGGGGGCCTACTCATTTGCCCCCACATTCTGCTTCTGTACTCTGAGGAATGCTTATGCTTATCCCACTAAATTCTTAATAGAAGCTTTTTCCATGTTGTCTATCATTCTGTCCCAATAAAGCAGATTGTGAGACCCAAATTTCTCAACAGTTGTTCTTCTGTGTCATGTGTGCTGTAGATCTATCCAACAAAGGCCCAAAATCCAAGATCACACATTGAATATTTTAGTTTCATTTTGAAACTTTTCTTGATGGAGTTGGATGATTGATGATTACTTTAATGATAAAGGTTTAAAGCACTAGGGTTGCTGTTTGTACATGCTAATTCTTGAATGAGTCATGAACCCATATGGCCTTAGCTCCCCTATGGGTTGGCAAGGCATCCTCTGAATAGAAATGTGGAATGCTGTTCAAAAGTAATGACATGATAATGAAGAACGTATTGGTTAGCAGTAGTTTTGCCGTTGCCTGAGGTAGCTGCCATAATGGTAATTGATGGCCTTCAATTCATTATGCCATTTGAGAATTGATTTCTGCCTCTGCACAGACTGTTTATAATAATTTTGAGATGCTGCATTAAGTTATTTGAAGTTTGGATCTTAAGAAATACTGTGATGATGATGATCTCTTCTTGCATATTTGCATTTTCAGACATAACCCAGAACTAAAAAGAAAATGATGCCTAAGTTGCTGACCTGCTGAGGAAAGGTCCCCCATGTGAAGTGCTTCCACTGATTGCAAAAGGCCCCTTTTTAATTAGGCTTCCTCTTCGAGGTCTAACACCATTCAATTACTCCTTTACTTCATATATATAACAGACTTGCCATGAAAGCATTCATTATCACACCAACCTCAGGGAATGAGCAATGTAAATACAAAATTCACTCATGTGTTCCACTCTTATCTCATTTGATGTTTCTCATTCAGTCCCATCTGTATATTAAAAAGAGAATAAATAAAAGAAAATATCACGTTTTAGTCAAGGAAGAAACAAGAAATGAAGTTCATTCCAAATAGAATGGGCAGGTGACCAGAAGCACCATCTAGTACTTTTCCAAGACAAATTGTCAGCTTAGACGACCTCTGATAGCTCCTTTAATTTTGTATGAGGTATCAGTATTAGGGACATAGCTTAGTAGCAAGTGAGGCATGAATGTTGTAACAGTTACACCATGAGTAGTAGCGGTAGCGTACAAGTTTGATTCAGCCAATGACATAGAATCGACTCGTTGCAAACACAGGTCAAAGGCAAACCATGCCCTCTTCTATTGAAGCATAACACTTGAATGTTGATGCACATCCTCTACATGATCTAGAAGCGAAAGTATAAGAGTCCTTTGGGTTGGGGTTTAACCTTTTAATATAAGGTACCAGCCGAAATTCCATTTGAGTCTTGAAGCTACAGCACTACTGAGTTATTTATCCAGTTCTGGCATGCCATAACTTGTTTCTAGTTTCAGGAATATATGGGGATTATTATCACCAAACATTGTGCCAAGGCCAGTTAGCATGTATATTATCTCCTAATCAAAATCGAGTATGGTTCAAATATCAAACTGATGCCCGTAAAGAGCAAGGTGATAGAATAAAATTAACAATAATAAGAAAGATTACAATAAAAAGAAGTGAAAAAAAACAGAATGTTGACATAAACATGTTAAAAAAAAAAAAGAAAAACAAAAATTTTCACCATTGTGGTTCATCTTGTGCTGTACATACTGGAATTCTCTATGCTAATAAGGGACTCTCTTCTTTGTTTCTGTTATATGAAATTCCTTAGCCAGTTATTCGAGCTCTTCCTGGCTTTCAGAAGGACATTTAATCAACTCCAAGATTCTGATCACCTCTTCCATGTCTGGCCGGTTCGATGGCACTTGGGATGAACATATCAAACCAAGCTTTACTAATGGAATTGCCTCCTCCACTGGAAAGTTTCCTAGCAGCTTCTGGTCGATGCATTCCTCCAACTTGCCTTCGTCCAATGCTCCCCTAACCATGTCACACAGCACAACCACATCATCTTCCATGTATTCCACTGGTTTCTTTCCTGTCACGACCTCAAGAATCAAGACCCCAAATCCATATACATCACATTTCTCAGTTATCTTTACTGTTTGACATGTAAACTCTGGAGCCATGTAACCAAGTGCACTCTGAATTTTGCTGCTGAGGATATAACGATCCAACATTGGCAATAGCCTAGCAAGGCCAAAATCTCCTATCCTAGGCTCGCCAGAACTCTCAATCAGGATGTTGGTTGACTTCATATTGTAGTGAATAATGTTTCCTTGGTGCAATTGAGCTAAACCTTTAGCAGTACCAAGAACTATGTTGAATCGATGTTGCCATGAAAGGCAACTCTTTGACTGCCCCTCATGGAGATACTTGTACAAACTTCCAGCATCGATGTACTCATTGATAAGGAGCTGCAGAGATGGAGTCCAGTAATAGCCAAGAAGTGCCACCAAATTTGGGTGCCTGATCTCACCGAGCTTTTTGACTTCTCTCTCAAAATCTTCTTGGGACTTGATTAAACTAGAAATATTAAGCTTCTTGATTGCAACATAAGTTCCATCTCCAAGTTTTGTTTTATAGACAGCTCCAAAGCCTCCACGCCCAAGTTCACAGTCCTTATTGAGCAATGCCTGAGTACCAGAAGAAAAATCAGCTTCGCCAGAGAACATTACAAGCTTACCATAATTGGCTTCAGTACTATGAGACTGGCTGAAGTCCTCCAGTCCTGCCATTTTGGGGCTTGCAGCAGTATGTGTCATAGATGAGCGGACACGTAGATTGAGAATGCTGACAGTTGCTACACCAAGAGCAATGAAAACAGCAGCACCAATGGCAATAATAGACGATATACTGAGCATAATTCTCCTCTGGTGTCGATTTGAGGAAAGAGCACCGTGACTGGAATCCGAAGAATTGGGGTTAAGGACAATGGGCTTGGGGTGCACTGCAGGACAAGAGTGTTTGACAACAGAGCCACATAGGGCTGGGTTACCTGCAACAGATGAGGCAGGGATGGTGTTGAAGAAGCCACCAACTGGGAGTTCACCCTGGAGATGATTATAAGAAACATTGAAGGTAATAAGGCGAGAAAGGTTTGTCAGTTCTTTGGGTAAACTCCCATTGAATTGGTTGAAGGAAAAATCTATGAACTCAAGGTTGGTCAGGTTTGCAATTGCTCGGGGGATAGGACCAGTAAAGTTGTTCTTGGACAGGTCCCTACACATCAGAATCATGCAAATGCAGAAACAAAAAGAATTTCAGAATGATTCATGGCCAAGATTTTCCAGCTTACACTAAAAATAACTTTAGTCTGTCAAACTGCAAGCAACAGTTATATCAAGTAAAGATGGATGTATGAATATAACCAATCAGGCTGCACCAGAATGAGAACTTACAGTGAGGTTAGAGAAGAACAATTCATCATTCCTATTGGAATAACTCCAGTTAAGGAGTTCTTCTCCAGTCTGAGAACCTGCAATGAAACTGCTCCTCCTATCTCAGGAGGAATGCTTCCATTTAGTTGATTGTAACTTAAATCAAGAACCATTGTTGCATTTAAGTGACCAAGACTTGCAGGAATAGACCCTGCCAAGTAGTTTCTGGACATGTTTAAGATTTGCAGACTACCGAAATTCCTTATTGTGGAAGATAGTTCACCAGATAATGTGTTAGAAGATATGTCCAAGACTTGAAGAGTCCAGTAAGAGGCTGCCATTGGTATCAAAGGAGGGAACTCGAAACTTCCAAAAAATTTGTTTCCGGAAAAATTGACAATCGACAATCCCAACTTGAAGGTCCATGATGGAAGATTACCGATTAATGAATTCTGACTAACATCCAGGACCATAAGATTAGCACAACTGATAAAAGACTCTGGCAAGCTTCCTGTAAACTGATTCTTTGACAGATTAAGTTCCTTCAAGGATTGAAGTTTACCTAAGGAGTTAGGAATCAAACCAGAAAAATTATTAGCTGAAAGGTCCATAACCTCTATGCTTTTCATCTCTGAAATCCAGTCTGGAATTTCTCCAGTAAGCCAATTGCCTCTTAAACTAAGGGAAGTACACAAACCAAGTTTCCGTATAGACTCGGGAAGGCCACCAGAAAAGGAGTTCTCTGCAAAGTCCACTGACCTCAACAGCAGACAATTTCCAATATTCAGAGGCAGCAATCCGGTAAACTTGTTCTTCCTTAAACTGATTGCCCTTAGGTCGTACAGAATTTCAACACCATTCGGAATCTCACCCTCTAACAGATTTTCAGACAAATCTACTGAACGAAGAGAACTCATAGACCATAATCCAGTTGGAAATTGACCAGTAAGCTGGTTAGAAGAAAAATTAAGCCCCTCTAGGGATGAACAGGAAGTCAGGGAATCAGGGATTGAGCCACTAAGGTTGTTGTTGGCAAGGGAGATTGCCCGCAGATACCTGCATTTTTGAAAAAGTTCTTGAGGAATAGGTCCTGATAATTGATTTTCGCTGAAGTCGAGAAATCTCAAGCTCTGAATTTGAGCAAGAACGGGATTAAGAGACCCATTGAAGTTGTTCTTGGACAATGAAAGTACTCTTAGGAACCGTAACCTCAAGAGGCTTCTACCAATGTGCCCAGAAAGGGAGAAATTATCTAGGACGAGCTCTGACACCCGATTGGACCTGGCATCACATTTTACTCCCACCCAGTTGCAAGGACTGTAATCATCTTCACTCCAAGATGTGAGCTTTGCTTCTGGGTCTATAAGACCAGACTTAAAGACAATTAATCCCAAAACATCGTCATTGAAAGCTGGGTCTAGAGAGATCACAAGAACCGGAACGAGAAATAGAACAGTGAAAACATTTAGAAGCTTCTCCATTCTCCACTGTAGTTTCCCTTAGCCTCCAAGTGAGACACATTAATAGCAGAGAAGAAACACTTAAATGGCCATGAAAGGTGAAAAGAAGCTTCTCTGAGGATTAACCGCTATTTAGACTAGAAGCACAAGTTCTGAAAGCCTACAGAAAGCAAGAAATGCAAAAAGGGCACGAGAAGACAGAATGTATATGGTTTGAACAGAGGTATAGAAAATCAAGAAAAGGGAAGGAGAGAAACGAGATGGTGAGGACACAAGCTCAACTTGAAAACAAGAAAACTACTAACAAACCAGAGGCAAAAGTTTTAAAAAAAGTGGAATGACAAACTAGCAAAATAGAAAAGGTCAAGACAAAAAAGAAAAATGCTCTCACTGGTACGCAGAAAGCCGAGTAGTGGTGGGGTTAGTTGTTTTGTACTCTGAAGCAGCATGCAAATAGATGATCCTCCAGTAGCCGTGCCCAAATGCAAAAGGTAGCCCAAAAATCAAAGCTTTTGAATTTTTGAAGAGAAAGGAAAGCAACTGACCTAGAAGTAGAGAAGTACACCGGAAAAGGGTACCACAGAAAGAGCAAGAACACGGAGAAGAGTTCAGCGGGGGGTGGGGTGGCGCGTCGCAAGTCTTTGATGCAAAAACCAGCACTTATGGAGCATTAAAGTGTCTGTCAGCGTGTTGAGATAGAAATCAAGATTTCTGCTACTGTTATTAACTTATTAGTAATTATTACCACCAGAAGAGAGAGAATGCTAAAAAGGGATTTCGAGTATTTCTTGTTTGTTGAGCAGATTACTTAAATTCTACTTATTCTACCTTACTAATGGAAATGGAAATACTGAGTACAACAAACACTACTCCTCTCTCTCACACACACACAGTTACAGACCACTCTCTCTCACAGTTACACACCACTATGAGAGAGAGAGAGAGAGAGAGAGAGTCTGTAACGGCGAAAAAGTAGCAATTGTCTGTGTGTTGAGGTGGTGTCTTTTTCCGCTGTGGATTTGTTTTGCTTTCACTTGCTACGTAAGGGGGAGAAGAGTGGCAGCCAAACCAAACAGAGGATGTTCACTTGGTCGGTCAAAAGGAATCCGAGGTTTAAATCCTCTTTCATGTCTACTGCCCCATAAATAATAAATTAAGGAAAGAAAATTCAAGAATTTACTGGTCATATGGTGGAGGGGAAGAAGCTTCTACTCCGTGTCATCCTATTCCTCTTCCTCCTCCTCCATCTAACCCACAGAATTCTTCAGGACCAAATTGAGGGCCAAAATCTTGCCAATTTTAGTAAATTTCAAATATCTTTAGGAATAGTATAAACATTTAATGGTGATAATTCACAAAATATGTTAGGCAAATTGAAGTACTTTATTCTTCTTTTGAATTTTCTTCCCAAATCAAAAGTAAAACAATAAATTAATAAGAGTTTCCACAACCGACCCACCAAGAAATGAGGTCAAGATTACCTTAAATTCTCCCCAAAATTGCTCCTCATCCCATCAAAAAGAAAAAGAAAAAAAACAAAAAGCACTCAAAGGCCAGAGGAAAAAAAAAAAATTATGGGTAAGTGGGGGGTGATGAGCTGAGACATACATGGAGTAGATCCAAAGCCTGGCTTGTTAAAAATGGTAGAAGCCCGAGAAAATAAGCCACGACCAGTAAGTGATAAAGAGTTAAAAATTGGTTATCCCTTAGAAATAGAGACAAAGCTTCCTCTTCTTTTCACAGTGCACATACGCTTTTCCCAAGTGCTATTATATACTTTTTTTTTTTACCAAAGAAGAGAAAAGTAAAGAAAAGCCGAACCCTCCAAGAAGATGCAATATTCATCCATAGTTTTAAATTTAACATTTTAAAATGTTGTTGGAGATCTGATTTGTTGTTCATCTCCATATATAGGAGACAGTACTCGGCAATAGAGATTTGAAGTTTGAAGACAAATACAGATTTGGGTAGGAACTTGGATTGGATTCTTTCTGACTTTTCATTTCAAGAAAGACTAAGTAAGAAAGAAACTGCCCAGTAGTAAGTAAGTATCCACCACACAATATGATGTGACAAAATACAAAGGTAACAAGAAAACAAACTTAAAGGGGTTTGGTGGAGAAGACAAGTCTCTCCTTTACACTCTCTCAATTTACTACTATTACCAATTTTCAATGCTTCTTCTTGTTCCCATCTGACCAGTAATAAACTATGTCTGTTGACTTCGAAGACAAACAGTGGAACACTTAAGAAAGCCATTCAAATAAATAATCACTCTTTTCTTTGGGAGTATAGTATATGTAAATATAAAATTGGTGTGGTCAGTTATTTTGTCTTTAAGTTCATAAATTAGTCTGTTGGGTTTAGTGCAGTGAAGTGAGCAACGTCAAAGCAATGCTTACTTCTCCTTATCTCACTGCTTCAACTGCCACCCATATAAAATAATACTCCCTCCATCGAGATTTGACTTTCGTCTACGTTAAGTATCGTATTATTCAATTTTTTTTATAAAGTTTTACTAATTTTAAAAATGTAACATTTAATTTTAAACATTCTATAATAAAATATAAGATATTTAAATTCAAACGAATGAAATAACATTGTTGTTGTTCCACATTAACGGGATATTATTATAAATCGATATATTTTAGTTAATGGTTTAACTTCAATTTTAAAAATTATCTATCCTTCTCGTGCTTAAGGTTTAACCAAAAAAATAAATTATGAAATGCGTTTCAAATGTCAACAAAATCGATATTACTTCATATTTGTCCTTGTAGCCACTAAACTATACCTAGGGATGGATGAGTGTATCTTGGATGATCTTTTAAGTACCGAAGAAAATGTAAGTAAATCTATTTGAAGGATTAAAACACATCCATTCGTGATTAAAAAGTTTACTTTTGATTTAATATAAAAATCAAGGCATACATTCTTCAAAACGCTTGCAAATTCTATCGCCCCACGAGTTACCCATAAAATTCATGCTTACTTAAAAATAAAAAACTCATAGAACTCTTTGAAGCCAATAAACTCAATGCTTTTTTACTTATATTTCTATAAATTTAGGTTTAGGAGAAAGGAAAAGATGATAAAAAAAAGGAGAAGAAAGGAGTTTCTTGCTTTATATTTTGTTTGTTATAAATATAATGAGTGTTAGTTTGTGAGATTTAAATCATTTTCTTTAATTTTATCTATTAAAATATATATATATATATATATATATATATATAAGATAATTAATTTTGAAATGGTTAGGGTAGAGAGTATTACATTAGTAATTCTCTCAATTATACAAATATGGGTTGGGCCGTTTGTGGGTTTGATGTGATGGGCTGGACTCATAACTATGAAACCCAAATTGAATCCCCTCCCTTCCCTACCACAGTACCACTTTACTGTTCTAGCCCTCAAATATTGAATGCTGGACTTCGTTCCTTTTTATTGAACAAAAATACTCTAGCCCGCAAATGTGTGTATATTTTGACTTAATAAACACAGCAAATTTTATCAAGAAAATTATTTTTTTCAGAAAAATAATACTTTCATATTCTATTTTGAATTGTTTGAAATCAATTTTATTAAAAAAATTAATGAATTAGATCAAACTTTTTTATTAAAATAAGTGAGCATGTAATATATAATAATAATTCAAAATCAGTTTTTTCCCATCAAATTGTGTACTTGTAGTAGGGAAGAAAAGATACCTTTCTTGCTTTACAGTTGCATCTATTCTTTGCTTGGCCTCGTTTTGACCTTTTGCAGCAACAAACGACAAGCTACTAATAAATGGAAGAAAAAGAAGAGGAAATAAAAAAGAGATCTAGTGGGGTCCGCGATTCAGTACGTGTCACGAAAGAGATACTGGTCCCACTGCGTAGGTACTCAGTGTTCTGAGGAAGATTAGCCCCTCTCTCACTTCATCTTCTTGCTCGTCTTCTTCTATTAACCCTTTCTTAAACCCTGTCTGCATTCCTCCTCAGGAATATCTCCCGCCGGCGTCCGCTTCCCTGCGATAGCCCTTTTCATTCCTATAGCTTTTGCTACTCAATATGAACTTAACCATGGATTCATTTGTGATTCCCAACCCTAACCCTAGCTGCTGCCGTAACGCCTGTTGTTATTCGGCTTCCTCACTGCGGTTTGAATTTATTCAGAGAAGAAATGGACACAAGCTCACCGTTTCCCCTACGAGGCTCGGCCTTGGATTGCTACCATTGCGTCCCCTATGTTTCAGGAGTCGGCCGCTGCCTGTTTTCTCATACGCTGCTTCTCGTGAAGATTCGGTGAGCGTACTTTGTTTTCTACATTGCCCATTGCCCCTGCCTCGTATATCAACTGCCAAAATTCATTCATTTGTATGGTGGGACTTGGGCATTTGATTTCATTTTTGATTCTTGAAATTAATCATGTACGGGTTTGTGTTTCACATGTTTTGATGCTCTGGTTTTTTTTATTTTTTTATTTTTATAATATATATTTATATATTTATTTTTTTTCACTCCGCGATTAGGTTCTTCATAAATGGGCATGTCATTTCTGATGCAAAGCTATCACTTTGTGCAAAAATCTGTCATCTTCTGTTGAAATTCTTTTCTTTAAATGAGCTGTGCATGTAGAAGATTATTCATAATCAGAGAAGTACATTCTTTTCAGATGGATAGGTGCTAAATCTATTTACTTTTTCTTATTTTAATTTTTTTTTTATTAACTATTGCTTATTTTACATGCAAAATATTGCTGTTTATGTCGTATTTTATTCTGTATCTGTTTGAGATGAGTTGGGATTATTCAATTTTCTTTGCAGAAGCCTGAAGACCTTGAAGTGGAGAAGGAAAAGAGTGATCTTAAGGCCGGAGTTGAAGAGTCTCAGGAAGAATGGAAACAGACCCTAGCTGCTTTCAAAGAACAAGCCTTGAAGATGCAGAGTGTGTCACAGGAAGCATATGAAGTGTATTCTAAGAAAGCTATGATTGTCTTAAAAGATTCCTCGGAAAAATTAAAAATTCAAGCAGAGAAGGCAAGACAGGAGCTGAGTGTGATTGCTAAGGAAGTAAGCGAAGAGAGTAAAGAGTACTTATCTAATGCTACCGAGAATTCCCCAGAACTAGTGAAGGATATGGTGGAAACATTTGCTTCCTCAGCTGATGAATTAAATGACATATCTAAAGTCCGTGACTTCTACCTCGGAATTCCATATGGTATAAGCCCATCTTTAGTTTTTATCTGTTGCACTGATTTACTTATTTTGCAACTTGGGTTTTATACTTGTAGTGTATATATGATACCGAGTAGAATGATCAGTCTTTATTAAATTTGCTGTTTGCTTCTTGCAGGTACTCTTCTTTCTGTGGGTGGCTTTCTTTCCTTCATGTTAACAGGAAGCGTATCTGCTATTAGATTTGGTGTCATACTGGGTGGTACTCTTTTGGCTTTGAGTATATCAAGTTTAAGATCATTTAGGAAAGGAGAGTCATCTTCCCTACCTTTGAAGGGGCAGGCAGGTTAGTGTTGTGTTCTTGAACTCAAGTAACGCATTATTAAGCTGAAATGGTAGTATTTGACTTGTGATATCTGCCATGTAAAACTGGCAGATTTTACATTACAATTGTTTGCATTCTGTAGAATGTAATTTTATTTAGTTTCTCAATTTAACTATATAATTGTCTGTCTTACTATTCTAAGCTGGCCCATAAACTACATGACCAACATAACTATTCATCTTTCTTATTCTCTTCACTTGCAAACGTAATGATCATAGATGTGGTATCTAGACGAATTTGGTCACTGGAAATATGTTTGTTGATGGTAGATTGCTAGCTTGTAAACATCACTTTCCTGGAGCTACATTTTTTAAATTAATTAGTTAGTTTATAATATTATTGTTTATATTTAATTTTCTTCTCTCTCTCTCTTTTTTTCCCCGGAGTGGGGGTGTCCTACCATGGGCAAGGCAAGGAGTCTTGTATGAAGACTTAATCATTTTTAAGGCCTAAAGAATGTTGGGAAAATAGCCCTCTGAAGACCTTAGATCTTGAGTATAACTAAATTGAAGTTAACTTCCATCTATTACTGTAGACTTAATCCCTGTGGATTACACACAAATTTGGTTCAGTTATTTCTTATGTTTGTTTTTGAATTTTGACAAAGATAGTTGAAAATTTCCAGTTGGATCTCTGGCCAACCCACTATAGTTACTTGGATATATTTTCCTTTTGCTTACTCTTTGCAAATTGACATGTGTTGTTTGTATGCCTTGGTTTCGCAGCAATATCTGCCATATTATTTTTGAGGGAAGTACGTGTGCTGTTGATGGTAAGAACTAATTGGTAAATTTTTCCATTATGCTTAGTTTTGGGCAGTTATCCTCGGTATTTTCTGAAATCCTGTTCCTTGTATTTTGCAGAGACCATTTATCATCAATTTTATTTCTGCCCTTGTCAGGTATCCTGTTCATTTCCTTGAGTCATCATTTGGGAACTTGCACTATGAATCATAAAGGTTTTCTGGATTTTTTTTATTTTTATTTTGTGTACTTCTGGTAATTGAGTAGATTAGTTTTGGCATCAGGGAAGATGTTGGGTTTCTTCACTACCAACTAGGATAATGTATTAAGTGGATCTGTTCATTGAAGTTGGAGGAAGCATCCTTTGGTAATAATTTGCATTTAGATAATTTAGCTGACTAGGCTTGAAGCTGGACATTGCCAAGATATCTCAATTGGAGCTTATAAAAGCTTTTATTGGAGTTGTTGCTTGATGTACCAATTAGCTGAGAGAAAGGTCATATCATTGAAGGTTACCCTATAGCAAGGTTTCTTTTAACATGTTTTTATATGCTAAGGCCAAGTAGGGAGGCCAAAAGTACTCAGATTCAGCAAGGAGACCCAATTTATTAGAGCTTAGAGGAAAAGCTCTGAGCGTCCATGCATAGGGTATCAATTTTTATTTCTCTGTTTTAATTACTAAGAGTTAGTGTGTTAGGCATTCTTTGCCAACTCTTGTTGTCAGATAGTCATCATAATCTGTGCTTTTGTCTTGTGTTTGCCTGTGTGCACATTTGTGTCATATCCATCTACTTCTACATGTTCAATACATGAATAACAATATATATATGTATGTAGATTTTATCTTAGCGGTTGTTTTAGATATGGCATGAAATAAAACTACAATGTATCTTATGTAGACTTTATTTGGTTCAATGAATACCCTGATTTGTTGAGGCTGATATTTGCAGAAAAGTGTTATATATTTTTACCTTTCAATAATATGTTTCTAATAACGCAGTCTATCTTGCTCTTGTTTAAATTTCATATAAATTTCTTCTTTAGATTAAATTTTCCTGCTTATTGCCTTGAAAAATTCATGGCCTCTCTTTTATCTCTTAGTGTGGAAGGAATTGGTATATCTGATGGATGACAATTGCCTTGCTATGTGCAGTGGTGCAATGGTGGTATTCTATGCCTACAGGATTGTAAGAGATCGCGATCAAGCAAACGGGTTAAACCTGGAGGAGGGGGTAGAAAGTTGAATAGTCCAATAAAGTATGATTATTACTCTTGCTGCCTATTTCTGAATGGCTATTCTCTTCGTGTTCCCCTTTGATTAGTATGAAAACATTTTTGGAAGTGTTTGTGGAGCATTGATTTCTCCAAAGAAAAATAAATATGAGGTTTAGCTCTTTTTTGCGACTCTAGCTGATTATGGCTGCTTCCACTAGCATGGAAAATTTTTTTATAGTTGTACCACAGTGTTTTAAACTTTTGTCCTTTGCAATAAGTATATCAAAACATGCCTTATGTTTGGCTTTTGTTTGTGAAATCAGGTATTGCTTGGCTATCAGTATATCAAGTTAGCGGTCGCTGTCTCCTGCTGAGAAATTTAAACTTTATCGACAGGGCAGAATTGCGTTATCCTGCTGAAACTTTATCCTCCGGGATCTTCCATTTGTATTTCCTGTTGACAGAAAAATGTGTTAAAGTAGCAAGTCTTCCCCTCTCAAGCAGTGAATACTTGGTTGAAAATTTGTTTCTTCGTATTGAATTAGAACCCAAAAGTCGCAGCCCTAATGCATGGGTGAACATGAGAGTGTAGAAGTACTCGATTGCAACCTACTCTGGGGTGATATGATAAGGCATGAACATGTCTGAATAAGTGGCTTGATTTATATGTGCAATGAAAATATATGGTTGTCAATAAAATTTGACAGGTTTGATACTCTACACTCGAAACAATTCATATCTAGCTTGCACATTCTGGAACGATTTGTGTTGTTTCCAATCGGTAACTACAAAATGGCGTGCTTCCTCATAGTGCATCTTTAGCCACTGACAGGCTCCATCCATGTTTCCAATTGCTGATCTCTCTCTCGGTTGCAATTTAGAAAGCACAGAAAAGGCTAACCTTCATCACATGGGATGCTCTTCAATAACAAAATTGAAGAATGACTCAATGCACATAACTTCTATTTCGATTCTATATGTTTTTTTTTTCGAACAGTGAAGGCTCGAATGAACATATCTACTCTAATTGACAACTATGTAACGATTCATCCCGGAAAGAAAGAAAGCGAAAATTGCTTGATGAACACAATGCTTTGTCCTGTAACTGAGGGTACAATAATGAATGTAAAACCCAAGGAAAATTTCTAAATCAACTGGGACATTATGTTCGTTGGTCAGAATTTACATTTACATAAATATCACCATTTCTTCTCCCTTTTTTTCCCCCTTTTTTCTTTCTCTTTTTGTAAGAAACAGGAAACAAGGCTCACACAGCCAGTGGGAAACCATCAACTGCGACCCAGGTATGTTGACAGCAACCTCATGTTAGGCCAAATTTTTCCAATGCTTTACTACTGGAGGACATTTACCCTAATCAAACATGATGAGGGACTTCTGGTTGGTTATCCAAGGGCATATACTGTGCCATGATAGCCCTGATCTCAGAATCCATGTATCTCTGCAACAAAAAATCCAAATCAGAGTCGTGCAATGGAAGAAGGCAAAAGTAGAAAGAGATAATCCCAACCCAAAAATATCATTCTGTTACTTAAGAAAGAATGGATGTTAAGAATGAGAATTCCATGATCTTCAAAGTTGTTACATCTAAACCCACTACACCTCTGTGTTTCCTAATGTTTCACAACCTAAGCAGGAAAGCAAAAGGAATTGTCTTCTGAAAAGATACGAAGGTGCCTTTAACTTTTTTCCCGAGTAAAATTCATTACTTCATGGAAATTGATGTAGCCAAGTCCACTCAAAAGGTTTTTTTTGCAAAAATTGTAAGTTTTTTGGAGTGGAAAATTTAAGCATACCCGGATCCTGTACTTGTACAATGCATATGCTGCAGATCCAGATACAGCCAAACCGAGGATAATGAACCAAATAAATCCCCAGCTGAAATTTGCTTTTGCATCCTTACCTGCAGTAAACAGATAAGATGATGTGGTTATTGAAGCATGCATCAAATGCACCATTTTCACAGGACAAATTACGATATGAAGCCTAACCCCCATACAACATCATAATAGGCCAATTAGAAATGAAAAAATCCAAAAGGAGTCAAAGGATCTGCAATATGTCGATAGAGAGGGATCATTCCTCAACAAAACTCATTTAGGGACGATATTTTCAAGAATGCCTACAAAATGGAAAAAGTATGATGATCTTATACGAATAGAATGTACTCACTTATGCAAGTGTCATGTTCATGAATGTATAATAAGTTGCCACTGCAACTGCATTCATAACTACCCCAGGTATTTTTGCATTTGCACTCTGGACACTGGCAGGCTACTTTTTCCATGCATTCGTCGATATCTGAAATGCAGGCAAAGATCAATTTGAAAGAATAACTGAGAAAATATAAAACTTGCATCTTCATACATCAAATTATGTGCTTAATCAGCAAAAACTTTTTAAAAGTAAGAACCCTCTGCAAACTACTCCAGTAACACTAAATTGCATACCAGGCCATACTGATGAAACACATGATCACATAATATTTCTCTGCCTCAGAACTGTTCATGTGTAAAAGGATATGAGGGAGGTAGTGAGATAGGGTGTTAGAGTGACAGATACGTATCAGGAAGGAGACAGGAGTCAAATACTTCCATAAAATTTAAAAGCAGAGAACATTCATTGCACCAGATTCTACTCAGTTAAAAAGATCCAATATTATTTTGCCAAAATCACTCCCCCTCATGCAGGAATAAAGGAACTCCTCACCTTCGCAACTTTTAACTCCATCACCCTTGAATCCTGGTGGACACGTGCAACCTTTTGAGTGTCCATCCTGAATAAATGAGAGGAAACTGAGTTAATTCATGGCTTGCGTCAGCTAGAAATCCTTGTTTTGTTCAAAAATGCTTTTCAATTGCTCCAGAGAAGGGAGAAATACTTCTTTGCAGAGAAATTAATAGAAATTTATATAAAGGGAACTATATATAAGAAGGTTAAAGTTCAAGTAATGTAGGTCCGCATACGATGCAAGCAGAATATGTTTTTCCATCCTTTGTATCCCTCCAACAGCCACCATTATTCAGTTCACAACGTAATGCTCCGGAAACTGTGGAATCAATGAACAAAAATTACGACCCATAAACCATCCAACAAGAAATATAATATCATTCTAATAGTAAAAGTGTACTCATAAACAGGAGAACTATCAGTATCAGTAGTAGCCATATTTACCCTCACAGTGAGTATAACCATCACCAACAAACTTTACTCCTTGCACAATTGGACATTGGCATACTCTCCCACGGAAAGTATCCTATATTAACAGCATGAAGACTTGAAAGTTAAGAGAGGGCCATGCAAGTTTTGGTAATGAGAAATTCCTCAAGCAATTCGCCATGAATAATACATACCATGCATGCAGTTATGTTAGCAGACTTATCCTGCCAGCAGCCTCCATTATTCTCTAAGCATTCATTTGTCTCTATTTCTGAAGATACAAGAATTGTATATCAGGGACGAAATTGGTGGTGATGATTGGCATATATGTTGTTTCCAAGGACAATTTGTTCAAAGGGCCATCCTGTGGCATATTAGCCCTCTAATAATGACTAAGACAACTGTTTTGAAAACAAAATTATTTGTTTGCCTCATTAAGGGAAGACTTCATTAGTATAAAAAAGCATAACAGAGAAAGCACATAAGAAAAATTACTGTAAAATTCTAATTTCCTAGTGCTAAGTTAAACATGAAAAATTGGTGAAGAGATATCATGAAGATAGACAAAACCAGTACCAGCAGTTGATGATTAGAAAAGAAACCACGTAGTTGTTCAAACTAACGAAGTCAAATTTCAAGTTGAATCAACACCTTGGAATTAGGCTCACCAGAAATTAATACTTGTATAGCTAGAGACAACATACTTATGACTAAATTCTTTAGAGGATTCTGCTTTATATGACCAAACTTCGACCAAACATGGCAAAAAACAATATTTTGACTATCAGAAGCTCCGATAATGAAATGAAAGACACATGTAAAAAACAGAAGAACATCTACAGGTCAAAGTAAGAAATCATTTAACCATGCAGATATGGCAAACCATCTAAGTTGCAGTTCACTTCATGTTGGGCAGGGAAGATGGAACAAGGGATAGCATTACATCATGAAAATGATGGAACTATTACTATTTGATATCAAAAGATAAAGGCAATAAGCAATCACCATCAGTCAAACAGATTGCTGGCTCCGTGGTCTCCTGGAATCCTGAACATATGGCTTTAAGAACAGCTCCTTTGTCCAGCTTACCTGCAAGATAATTGTTAAGGAAATTTCTTTATCCCATCACTGACAGATCGCAGATCTGAGAGTCAGTTGCTACTAAGAGTTCAAAGTGTTGTACCTCTATACTGTCTGTTATTAATAACAAGAGTAGGCAAGATGGTCACATCTCCACGGGTGCCTTTGCCTATCTGTAAAAAAGCAGGAACCCAAGAAATAAAACATGAATACCAGAGCAGTCTGCCGAAATGGTCAAGTCAAGATGCTGAAAAGAAGCTTAAAGTACCTGTGCATCCTGTTCAGTCTTAAGAATAGGGTTGTCTGCATTTGCATCGGAGTCTCCGACACACTTCTCTACCTTCTTAACATCAATGCCTGCAGAGAATACAATACACGAGAAGAATTAGTCATCACTCTGAATAAGAAACAAAACATAATATAAAAGAAGCACAGATCATATTGTGACGATGGGACCTCATAAATGTATAGTTTTAATTTGAAATATGTACCATACAAGAAAATCAATCTGGATTCTCCATCTCTCCAAAAGTTTTTGTACAATAATGTTCTAAATCAATTGCAACTTCCTCAAGGATGTTTGACCAAATCCATAGATGATTCAACGGGAACTTGGATAAAATATCATGTTTTCAAGGAACAAGAACTAGTTAATATAAGTTAACACACAGATTAAAAATCAGTTGAACATATATAAAACATGAAAGCTTCCATTCAAAAACAAGCAGCAGCTATTTGACTAGATCCTAGATCCAGTGTCCATCCAGAATTCCATGCACTAGAATTAAAAAAAAGAAAAAAAACAAAATAAGGGCTTCTGGAGAAAAAGAAGAACATGGGAAAAATGATGTAGCTGGAAAGTAAGCTTGGAAATTTTGCCATATGTCGAGCTAAAAATACCGAGAACTACAGACCAATGAGAAAAAAGATACAATCACAGCTGCACACCAGTTCATGTGGACCATTGTCCTAATATGAAGTAACACAATGTTTGATGAACCTTTAGCACATACAAATTTCCAGCTTAAAAATCTAAACCAAAAAATAATTCGTGTATGTGAAATTCACTCAGTAACAGCATATAGAGAGCTTAATAATGTTCACAGTTAAAAATGTAACCTACCAAGTGACTCAATAACTTGATCTGCACATTCTTTTGTGTACTTCTTCTCTTTCATTGGACAGCGGATGGAAAAGTCTGTGACATAATCCCACCAAAGCCATGGCTTTCCAGTTTCATTTGCCACCTTAAAAAAGCAAACTTGACGTAAATTTTGCAAAACCACATCCTTCCCATCATATCCCCTGCTAAAGTCCTGCTCAGGATCTGGAGCACAGTACCTACCATGGTTGATGCATTGAGACTTACACTGTTTGCTCAAAATAAATGCTTCAGGACAGTACCAAGTTATGTAATGTGGAGAAAATTGAGTGTATCCTTTCTGCTCAAGTATCTGAGCAGCTCCTTTGAAATTTTTAACAAAGTTTATCTGGCTATCACACTTGGCCCCACACTCATCATTACTGTTAGTCCAGAACTCATATTCAACCCTCTCATCAGGATGTGGAAGAGACTCCCTCCAATCAAGATTTATGTTAACCATCTCCCCCCTGGACAACTCACTCTTGATTTTTTCCCCAAGAGATTTGCTAATTAGTGCAGAGGGAATGGTTATGTTCTGGAGATAATCTCCTAGCTTATCATCTTCTTCTGGTGTGTCCATGGTAATAAGAGGTTCAATTCTATCATCTGCAACAAGAATAGCTGCTGCTCCAGCTTTCTGAGCATTCCATGCCTTCAGAGTAAAGAAACAATCTGCCAGATCAAAGAAAAAAAAAATTTTTTTGTTTTGGGAGGGGGGGGGGGGGGCGGGGGGGGAATGGAGAAGAGTGAATTAGCATCTGTTGTAAGGACAAAAAAATCAAGAAACCACATAATTTCCTGAAACCTCAATTTATTGCTCTGTACTAAAAGCACATCTTAACGATTGCATGATAAGAACAAACTAGTATCCATGTCATAAAATATGTGAACTCTGCATCTAGGACTTCAGATACAAAAACAAAAAAGTGTTAAAAAAATAATACCAATAAATTGCCATTAGCATCTTGTTTTCTGATCAATGCTGGCACCAAAAGATGCAAGATCATGCAAATTACAGTTCTAAGCTGCAGTTAGAAAAGTGCTGTTGAAGATGGAAAAATGATAAAATTAACTAGCCAGAAGCATAACATATACAGAAAACGCTACGTGTGCATAATCAAAAGAAATCAGCTTATGTGGAATCAACTGTTGAATTTCTCTTCTATTAGAAAAGAACCAAGTAATTGTCCCATTAAAAGTTACAATTGGTTCCCCTATTTGCTAGGTAGATGAGCAAAATAACGGAAGCTTAATTGCTTGAGCATAGATTCCATGAATAAAGAGAATCATAGGCATTTATTAATTAGACATCAATGCAGCTTAACAACTTAAACGATGGAATCCAATTAATTAAGAATAATAAATATGCTACAGAGAGAAGTTCCTATCAAATAATCAGACAAAAGAGGAAATATATAATCATTGAGGGGAAGAAAGTATTTTTACCCCCGCGATCAGCAAGAAGAAATATGGGCATTCCTCCAGGTTTAGGTTTGAAGGAGATATCAAAATCCTGAGAACTCTGACATGCCCCTTGATTGCTCTTGGGATAGACAACGGAACCAACCAAGGTTCCTCCATACTGAGGGACGCCGAAATTCCCAATTGCGCATTCATAAACATCTCTAAGTGATGCAGGTGAAGTCACCTTCAAACTGTTCTTCTCCACAACAAATCTAGCCGAACAAGACCCATATAATAGAAAACAAAACCACAGAAAGAAACCCGGATTTTCCTTCATCTCCACTCCGCTTTCCTTGAATTTCACGTCAAAGGAAAGAAATAGAGATCAGCTAACTGCAAAAACAAAAAACAAGTCCAACCCGAAGGATAAACAAGATTAAAGATTGAATCTGGGATAGATTCTATTGGCGATCAATGATAAAGATAAGTCCTTTATGACTGCTGAGCTGATGTCTCAAGGAAATGCGGGTTGAATGGAGAGTAAACCAAAAAACGAAATTATAATTTTTTTTAAAAAAAAAAAAATGGTGGGTTGAATGAAGAGTAAACTATGCAGAAAGGCAAAAAGCAACCAAAAAGGAGAGATTATTATAAAATAGAAAACGAAGAAAAAGGGGATTGAATTAAAAAGGGAAGGTAGTTGCGCAGAGAAGAGATGGCTGAATCTGTAGTTGAAATGATCAAATATCAAAGGCCAGATAAATCACCTGAATTTTATATGGATGATAATTTTATATGCATGGAGACTGAAACTCGGGACCCTTCTGAAGGAAGTATGAGTTGAGACGTTCCCTCATATGGTGCCTGTGCGTATACTATATATATATCAAACGAAAACCCAGTCTTTGCTAAGAATTAGAATTTCTTGATGTCATTTAAGGAAGAAATTGTGTCCTGATGCCGTTGGGTTTACGGTTTGGGATTTGTTCCTTTGCTGCTCTTTGTTGGGTCAGTGACACTCAACTATAAGAAATTCTTATATAAAACAAAAGAACTTAATCGTAAATTTAATAAATATCCCTCCCACCATAACATAGATTTTTGTCTATAAATTATCTTTACTTCTTTATTACTTGGCTTTGGTATTTATGAGAAAATAAAAAAATTCTATAAATTAACTTCACTTTTTTATTAGTTTGTTAGAAAGAAAAGAGAAAGAAAAAAGACAAACGTGATAACGTGAGGAATCTAAATCACGTTATCCTAGTACTTCACTTCCCCACGGGTCGCATACAACTCCCTCCATCACTCTTTACAAAATATATATATACTTGGACTAATTTTTCT
The DNA here is from genome assembly GCA_028571225.1 of Parsonsia alboflavescens. Taxonomy (NCBI): domain Eukaryota; kingdom Viridiplantae; phylum Streptophyta; class Magnoliopsida; order Gentianales; family Apocynaceae; genus Parsonsia; species Parsonsia alboflavescens. Next base: position 10,933,725 of record JAOXNR010000029.1, on the reverse strand, counting down.
TAATGGTTTTTTACTATATTATTCATATTTTTCCTCTTATTACTTATAAAATTGATTCGAATCTTAAATAATTTTTAAAAAAATTTCTTAATAATTTTTTACCATATTATTCATATTTTCCCTCTAATTACTTATAAATTTGATTCAAATCTTAAATAAATTTTTTTTTTAAAAAAAAAATTCTTTAATTTTTATATAATAAAATAATGACTGATGATTTATAAATAATGACGGAAAGAGAAGTAATTGATTTTTTGGAATCATGATTTTTTATAAGCAATTTTGTACATGACAAATAAAAAAATTCAATAATATTAGTTACTTTACTTAGTTAAGAAGAATTAGTTGTCATTTGCTAATAATAAACGATTGTAATTTGCTCCGCATGAGTGCCACGTGTTGAACTTGAAGGTATGCAGGCTGCAGCGGCTCTTCTCTCGCGTCCATTTCAGTTTCGAGTCCCCGCGAAACTTTCGTCGGGCAAAGACTGAAATTGTTTTTCCCCGTTTTTTTTTTTTCCAATTTTTGTTTGGAAGTTTAAGAAATTAATGATAAATTATTAAATTATAATAGAATTAGCTCCTTTAATTAGAAAAAAAACACCAAAAAAAAGAGAAAGAAACTCACTCTCAATTGCCCCTCTGTTTTCGATGTATATAATGATAAAAAATGGGCTCTTGATTACTCCCAAAAATCTTTTTTTTTTTTTTTTTTGATAAAAGGAAAATAGTAGTAGTACCTAGTACGGAATTTGGCAGTGAAAAACGTGTCACCTTTGAGGGCCACGTGGAAAGGGTCAGTTTACCGACAGATACTCTGAGCCTACTCTTATTTCAGTGCAGGCCCTAATCCAAAACCCACAACAATTTTAGTGACGAAACACGTTTGCAGCCAAAAACGTAAACAATACAATACAATATAACACAACACAACACAACAAAATGGGGGCAATTAGCAACAAAAATATCCTCTTTCAGGCCCTTTTCTTCTCCCCATGAAAGTAAGATTTTAGAGCAACCACATCTATGTACCCATCCAACTATACGTGCTCTGTCAAAGACACTGCTAATGTTAAACTCTTTAAGTTCATCACAGGAGTAGTTTGGCTGCAACATTCCCATGGCACTCATATTTTGTGCTACTAATGCTTACCTTTTACATGTCCTTTTCACTCAAATCTTTTTACATACAACAGGGTTTTGTTAGAGAAGTAGTTCCTCGTCCTCAAAAAAAAATTCACCCGGCTTTTCCATGTAGCCTTCTCAGATCAGATCATCAGTCTACTCTCTCTTGTCCTCCTCATCAATCTCTTCCCTTACCTGATCAGCAGAACCAGATCCCTTCTTTTCCTTCCTTTCAAGCTTGGTTCCCATTTCACAAACCATCTTAACTCCACTAGTAAGTGAGACAGCCTCTTCATCATAGTCATCTCCAGAATCACCGGCATAAGCATATCTACAAGACACGTGTCAATCTCATTGTTGTTCAAGATGGATGAGGAATAAAACAAATGACTGTGGAATGAACAGATGCATAAAGCTTTCTAATTGCAGCGAGACTAATTCAAACATCCCTTTGTGATTATTATCAGCTTAATCTTAAACAACCCCACTTTCCCCCAACAGACCACAAATAGTTCACAGGACAGCCAAAGACAAGAAAAGGAGGTGGAGGGGTTTAACAGAAATAACTACATAAAAAGAAAAGTCAGTGTAAAGCAAATACCTTGTTGGATTGCTTGAAGGAGCCCAGAGGACACAAATGACCACCAGGAGTAAAAATGCAAGGAGAGTCCAGAAAGCTGGAATTATCCATGCAATTTGCCAAAGCTCACTTAACGGATCGCTTGCTCTGAAATATAGCTGTGCCAAGACGAAGTAACAACTTTTGACCAGGAATTGCAAAAACAAAGATATTGACTATAAAGTAGTGATAATGAATTATTTCATCAGAACAAAAGGGCGTGAATGAATAATTTCTTCTAATCCTAAAATCAGCCATTTAATGTTTTAAAATTTAATAGAAAACCATAGTACTGAAAAATGTCAAATTGCATACCTCAAGGCCAACCCAAGGAATGGAAAGCAGCACAAATAATGCTAGGGAATTTGTAAATTTTCGATAAAGCTCCAGTTTCAACATATTTTTTCGCATCTGTAATGAATTAAAAAGGCAGAAACTAGAATCAATGAGTGTCCAAATAAGTAAGATTCATGATAAGACATGCATCCAATCTCTTGCTCAACTAGACATTGAATATCATTGTGTGAGAGTAAGAATCAGAATCCACCACTAAAGTTGACCTTCTAGACTAAACTCCCAGAAAAAATGCAAGAATTTGAGACATCTTCTCACTGGGTATTCAAGAACTTAAAAGTTCATTTCAAGAAGGAAGAAACTGGCTACAACTTTAAGAACATAAGTACGGCTAAACGGTATGAATCATTATCTGCAGATCCACTACATTGATTATCCGTTCAATGTAAAACTAACTTCAAACTAGAACACAAGATAAATTTTTGGGACCTTCACTTCGTATTTTCATATGCATCGTTGGAGCCATTACTGTTTCTCCAAGTCATCAGCAGTTCATGTCTTTATGTACCAAAACAACAAATCACCCATACAACCCTTGAAGCACACTAGTTTACTCAGCACAATACATCATAAAGGAACAGAGACATTGACAAAAGAAAAGGATACCTGCAGCTTTTCTAGTGTCCTAGATAATGATGAGAATATCCACAAAATAAACCATGCATCTAGGAAGGCAACCGGAAGGACCAAATATAACTTGGTTTTTCCTGAAAAGTCATTGACGTTATCCAAGTGCTCAACAAGTTCAAAGGCTTCTATAGCAATAAAATACAGCACACTTAACAGAATTAGCTTTGTTTTTCCACCACCAAGGGTAGGCTTCAGCACACCATACCCCATTGAAACCACTAAAAGAAGAGATCTGGATATAGTCTTCTTGACAGAACTGGTGGTTACTGCCCACAAAGTAATCTCCTTTGGCCTTTTCCCAGTCACATTAAGGTTTGCATATTCAAAATACCAAAGAGCCATTTCACACATCCCAAGAGCGATAACAGCAGAAATGTGATAATGCAACTGTATAATATCCTTCCAGAACTGAAGAAACCGCAAGAACCAGAGTAGACCAAGCGCTAGATAAGCTAAAGATGCAATTCCAAAAAAGGTCATTAAGGGAACCATCTTCCCTGGTAAGTAACCGTCTGGATTCCTCCATACAGTTTTGCCTCTGATCATTGTGCCTTTGAGTTGTGGATCACAAAACATAAAGTAGAGATAGTACATTCCAGTGCTATTGATCTCTACTGGTTGCGCATCCATCTTAGCTTCTTGATTTTTTGCTTCAAAGAAGGTCTGGATCCGTACCGGCCAAACAGGATTATCATTGTTTTTCTGAATAATAACTTCTCCCACTGTACAGAATTTGTCTTGAGAAAGATTTGGGGTGCAACAGATTGCACCAGATTTTGAATACATATCACCAATTCTATCTCTATCCTTCACCTCAAGAACAATAGCTTCAATTAATCCAGTCCTACTCTGCATTTCATGTTGCTCATCAGCAGACTCTTTGGTCCTCAAAAAGGTTACACTTTCAAACCTGCAAATTCAAACAAAGTTACAATATATATATTTTATACATTTAGAAGCAGTATCTATAAAAAATTGAAATAATTCATGCAGAACTATTGAACAAGTACCATCAACGAGGCAAGAACACTTGACCTTTGTCAGTTGAGATTATCATGTTTCTCATATAATCCAAACTTATGCTTGTAAAGGGTCAGCTGCCTTTGCTTGAAAAAATATATTTTATGTATCTAGAAAATGAATGTGGTCAAGAAGGATATATTGTTTCTTTATCACACAACTGCCAGATTCTCTTCAGGTTTCCATTTACTGCAGACATTAAGAACATATTCCCCAAAATGAAATCTGACATGAGTATGTCAAACTGTGCAACTTTATTACAAATCTTCCTACAGGGTGCGGGTCCTAGGAAAATGAAGGGCATCAATGGACATGATGCCTGTGAAAGCATTGGTTACCAAAGTGAATATGAGTCCCCTTTCCCTCTCTTCATGAAGAGTCCTTCTAAGCAACCAAAATCATGTCTTTCTAACAACCTCTTGCCTTGTAATACCTATTTGGGCATAGCTTTGATGACTATCAAAACACATCTGTGAAAGTTGATCTGCTCGAATGGTTCATGTCAATTAACGAACAATGTCTGACTGAAGTTACATTAGTCTCACAATTACCATCATCGTAGATGGGTGCCAGAGTGGCAAGAAGCAACGATTCCTTTGCAGTGTGGCTTAATGAAAAAAGTCCTCTTTTTACTGATTATTAAAGACTGGTGATAAGATTTCAGATGGGAGCAAGTAGTTAGACAAATTAAGCAACTATGAGACCAATCTTAGAAGCTGCAAACCAAGTATGATCAGATGGTTGCAAGAGTTTAAAATTGCAAGAGTTTAAAATGTTGGTTAAGAAAATGAAAATGAATTTATAAGACGGTCAAAATAGTGTACCTGATGAAGGATTTTCCCTTGCCAGGTCTATCCATAGAGGCATCGGAAGCAGAAACCGGTTCCGAAGATTGGTGCTTGGTGGCATAGAGACCTTCACTACCGCCGTGGAAAAAGAAGGCGTTCGACTGAGGTTCGAATTGTTCGTTATCGTATACGTGAATGGAAGCAAGGGCGTCTCTGCAATGGAGTAACAGTACCACAAACCCTAGCCAGAAGATACCCCGAAGATCAAGCCTAAAACTAAACCATCTCCCACTCATCGCTAAAGATCAAAGATGAAATTCCGTTCTTTCACCGTATCTCGACGATCCGAAATTATCTTCAACTTTTTTTTTTTTTTTTTTTTTTTCCTGCAAAAAGATTGAGCTGGCCTGCTCTCTCAGTCTCAACTGAACCAGTTATGATGACGTGGAACCTACGGAAGGAGGTCGACGCGATGTCGTTTTGGTTCTACGTGTTTGGACTTCGTTTGAATTCAATTTGCCCTCGAAATCTTTAAATTGCATCATTAGCAAGCCCTAGCCGTATTGTCAAAGTAGCCCAAAAGATTTTCCTATTTTCTTTTCTCTTTTATATACCTTCTCTATTCCACATTAGCCTTCATTTCACGTAAAATAAAATGTTATTTTCTATTAAAATATCCCTTTTCTTTCTCTTAAATAATTACATTTTTCTTTTTTTTACAATAAATGAATGAATATATAGATAAAAGATAAAAATGAAAAAAATTTTATATTTTTAATTACATGATGCATCGTGAGATAAATAAAATATTCATAAATGACTTAATTAGAATTAGGAACGAATAGGATAAACAAAGCTCAAAGTCCTTCATTTTCATCTCATTGATTATTCAATGGGTTATCCTTTTGGTGAAGCCATATTTTTAATTTTAGTGCTTGACGAAAGGGAAAACACCCTCACTTTAAAGACCATTCTGGGGTACAAATCAGAATCCATTAAGTCCCAAATTTCCCCATCGCCCAACCCCAACTTAGGACCACAACCATATAATTTATAATAGAGCAAAGTACTACATATTTTATGTGACTCGACTCCAACTTCATAATAAAGTTATAACTCCATTATAAATATTATATATTCTTGTGAAAGAAAAAAATAATAAAAAAAGGCTATCGTGGTTTAAGTTATCTTAATTTTTAATCTAAAATTTTCATTTGATTTTGTGTTATATTCTTTCTATTTAGAATTGAATATTTAATTTTAGAATTTACTTCTTATTAGTCTCACGTGATTAAAGACATTCCTATACTATTTGTTTGGAAAGAAATGGATGTCTTAACATTTAACTATTTATGAATATTAATGATGTTTCATGCTTAATGGAGTATTCTCTATATTTAAAAAAGAATGTCTTTTTTGAATTTTTTTATCAGAATTAACATAATCATAATATTATTAATTTGAAATAATTTTAACCTGTTTAATTTACCTTGAATTACACTCTAAATCCTTTTTTCTCCTTTATTTTCTTCTTCCTTCTCTCTTCTTTATTTGATTAGTTAGTTTAAGAATTAGGATGTGCAGCGTGGTTAATTGTATTAGAAAATGTTGAAAGGAAATTTGATGAAGAAAGTATAAAATAGATAATTTAATAATACATTTTGTCTTGAATTGTGTAAACAAATAGTTATTTTGAAATAATACCTTTTTCCTTAAATGACATGTTTTAAAAAATTGTGGGAGTATATACGAGTTGGCTAATCGATTATTACCATTAATAAGGGTTCATTAATGATTGTTTATGAAAGTTCATATTTTTATGGATATAAATGAAGGTACCCTTATAATACACACCTTCAATAAGCTTTGAAAAGAGTTTACCAAGTGATAGGAAAAAAGAAAACTTTTATCTCTAATCTTGTCTATATCTTCCTACTTTACTTTCTTTTCTTCTATTTCAACATCAATATGTTCATTTTACCTATATAAACAAAAGTTGACCTTCAATTTCCCATGTAAATAGAAAAAATACTTACTCTATCTTTAATTATAAGTCATATATAATATTTTTATCAATATTAAGATAAAGTGTTTTTTTTTTTTTTTCCTTTTTTGAAGATGTCCCAACTCAAGCAGAACGTTAAGAATAAAAGAAAGAAAATTGTATGTTATATGTAATATTTTTGTCAATATTAAGGTAATTTTTTTTGTTAAAAGTATTTCCATATTAAAGGAGAAGATTGAGAACAAAGGAGAGATAATTGTTAACGTACTATTGAATAAAAACCTTTGTTTGATGGCAAGCTTACGTTACATTATGACAAAGGTGGTTAGCCTCATACTATTCTCATGATCCTTTTATTAGTTCTTTGTTGTTTTTCATGGATGTTGCTGAAGTGATGACATATGGATAACCAAAATGCATGATTCCATATATATGAGTGGGAAAGGAATCAGCAACTACAAAGACACTCAACAAGTATTGGGTATATATTGGCTTAGCCATACCTGAATTCTGCAGGTAGCGCAGAAGAATCATGGACCTAATACTATTCTTGGATACTATACTAGTCCCCTCCAGTCTCTTCATCACCATCGCCTACCATGCTTATCTCTGGCACAACTTTAGGCATAAACCTTCTCATACAACAATAGGCTTCAACATGATGAAAAGAAGATCTTGGCTTCAACAGCTCAATCAGGCAAGCTACTATCGTTTGATCCAAAGTTTAATTTTAAAAAAGTGTCGAAAAGGGTTTTTTTTATAATTCTTTTCTAATTCTTTAATTTTACAGGGAGATGACAAGAAGGGGATGTTGGCTGTGCAGAGCTTGAGGAACACGTTAATGGCTACAATACTCACGGCTTCTCTCACAATCTTGATAACCCTTTCCATGGCGGCTCTTACCAACAACGCCTACAAAGCAAATCATATTTTCAAGGGTACGGTTTTCGGGTCGGAGTCTGGGAAGATCATGGCTCTGAAATTTGGGTCTGCTTCCATTTTCTTGTTGTCTAGTTTCTTGTGTAGTTCAATGGCCGTTGCCAATTTGGTGGACGCCAATTTCTTGATAAACGCGCTGGGTGAGTTCTCAGCATCACCGGAACATACCCAGACCGTGCTGGAACGAGGGTTCACTCTGGCCGTGGTGGGTAACCGAGTTCTTTGCATTAGCTTTCCCCTGTTGCTATGGTTGCTTGGCTCTGTGCCAGTGGCGCTTTCCTCTGTGGCTCTGGTTTGGGGGTTGTATGGCCTCGATTATCAGGGAAATTTCTTGAGTCAAATCAATTAGAATTTCCCATGTTTCTTTTATGCTGCTGCCCTCGACATTAGTATCAAATTTATGGTATAGTGACGAGTTTAGAAGAACATTAACAGATCAAAATCTTGAGATTAATTAGAATAGTCTTATTTACTCTTGATATAATCGTTATTTATGCACTATATTTTGTTTTGATTGGAAGGGCATCTTTAATAATATTATTACTCGTTAAATCTTTAAAGAATAAAAGGACAAACAAACTATTATTAAACTACTTCGAATTGTAGTTTCAATAATAATTCATTTTACAGTCTTACTCTTTAATTTAATTTAACTAAAAATTGATCCTTTGGAATTTGTTACCAAAAGGGAGGAATTTGTCCTCCTCAATTATCGCAATATTTAACTAAAGAGCATTCAAATAAATGTAAAACAAGGATTTCCCCCTTAGGTCAATAGTTCAATTACACATGCAAACAAAGCTAAATTGAGGAACAATAGTCCCCCCGGGCCTGCCATCTCCTCTCATCCTCCAAATGCTGTTTTTCTTCATATATGTGTAATGTCTATCGATCCCTGAAAAGGCCAGTTCCGACATTTTCATATCAAGTGTTATTACTTTTACACAATTTCCATCACCTTATCATCAAATGATTCATTGCATGTGGAGCATTCTCGGTTCTGTCATCCCCTCAGCCATCGCCATCAGCCATCAGCCATCAGCCATCATGACTCATTAGCCCTTTATTTCTCTTTCAGTACAGTAACCATAGTCCAACTACGACTACTCTCTCGAAGTTACAAAATGTGGGTGTTGGGCTATTGCTTCTTGGGATTTTTGCCTTTAATCTCCGAGTCTCTTTTGCTTTCTTTTTCACAATCCGGAGTAAAGGTTAGGACGGGGCAGATGACAGCTTCCACAGATAATTAAGTTCTTTTTAAGTGAAAAAATTTGATCTTTTCCCTTTTTCATATGCTACAAATTCTCTCCCTTTCATTAAACAGTTCATTCTATTCATGTATTATGATGGACGAAGCTGTAAGTAAATGTTAAGAGTTTATATATGGGTTATAGAATTCCAGCCAAAGCTTTTCTTGAAAAGACATGTTAGTTTTTCATTAACACAGCAAAAAGATTATGGAGATACAACAACCCTTTTAGCAGCAGAAGTACTCATTTTCGTCTCCCTCTTTCTCTTTGTTTGTTCCTTTCCCTTCCATTAAGCGGAAAACCAAAAAAAGGGTAGGGATCTGGTATGTTTCATCCGTTTTCTTTCCCCCAACCACAAAAAAATCCCAAATGGATAAGAAGAGGATCCTTCTGTTCAGACTTTTCTTTCCACAAAGGAAACACAAAGAGCCCTAAATGTCAAGTCATTTCCTGGCTTCTTTCCTACCACAATATGAACCACATTTCACATATGCCAAATATGAGGCAATGACTAAAATGACCAAATTGCTGGGGGATTTTCTATGGTCAAAAGAAACACTTACATGGAAAAAGTCCCAACACAATTCTGTACAATGTTTTATGATCTTTTTTCTTCATCCGAAACGTACCCATCTAAATCTGATTCTGCTACAACAATCCCAGGTAATTGGTTCTAACATATACCAATATTAACAGAGAGAGAAGAAAAACAAGAAAACAAACTGAAAATTTTTAACCTTATTCAGAAGTCGAACTGCAAAACATCATCAAAATCATCTCCCACAACCAAATCCATCCCCAAACTATCACGAGTGCTGGCAGTGCAAGAAATAACATCACAATGATCAGACCCTCCGGACAATGCACTACTCATAGGGCCGCTTGCGGCCAGATCCGCTGACAGGAAGTGGTAATCGCATGTGGCTGAGGAGTACTTAAACAAACTCTGGACCTCTTCTCTGCAGATTTCTTGCTTCTTTAAGGGAAATACATTATTACTAACATCGAAGTGCTTGTTCTCAATATTATTGTTGTTCGGTTTGATTGATTGATCAAAGCTAAGGAAGACTGAAGAATCCCTTCCTGTAGTATCGAGAATCATTTGGGGTGCTTTCAGTAAATTTTTGCAGGTATGATGACCGTGGTATGTGATGCGGTAAAGGGCTGGACTTTCTTGAATCATTTGTACTTGTTTAGTTGCTTGGCATCCCTGATCGAACTTGTGGGTGCACCTGAAGTAATTCCTGCACCAAAATCATATATGATTGATTATGTTAAGTAATTAAAGTCAACCGGTTTAAGCTTTTGAAGTAATGGGAAATTTAACATGATATTAGAACTGAGATCTTGAGTTTGATGAACATTATCAATTACCTTGGATGTGCAGAATTGAGGATGACTTTTTGGCCATACTTCCTCCATGCATGGCCGTCATCAATCAAATTCGGGGTCTCCTTACTCCATGTCTCTGTGGTTTTCCTGCAGAATTTAAATTTGAAAAGAGAAAAAAATTGTCAGAGATTTGCTTAGCCGTAGGTTTAAGAAGACATCAAGACAAAAAGACATGATGACCAAACGAAACTCCCTATATGTTTGGACATTAATTTGAATAGTTTCCTAAAAGTTTTCCATATTTTCATAGCAAACTATTGTCTTAATGATGTATAATCGATCAAAGTTCTAACTTTATTCTTAATGTTTTCCTCAATTGATTCACTTAGTAACAACACAAGAAAAGCTGCCAATAAGAGAGCATCACATCTTCGTACTGGTAATCCTACCCCAAGTAGGCCACAACAAAAAAGAATATGTCTTCAACCCTATATATCAATCAATGACAGAGATAGCCACTATCTAATTCTCTTCGATTTTTAGAAAAGGATCAAAGGGGACAAAATAAATCTTAACCAAATAGTAAATACTCAAACTCGATCTATAATTTAAATAACACAAGGACCAAAAAAAAAAAAATTTTTGATTTGGTAAAATTTCAATTTCTTCTAACAACCTTTCAAATTAATTATGAAGAAAATAATAAATAAATAAATATATATATATATTTATAAATATATGTATTAATTAATTACCTTCTCTTATAGGATCCTCGTCGATCCTTGGAGGTGGGGGAAGGCTTGCAACTTCCACTGGAATCTTCAGATTTCCGGGCATCCCAAGAATGTGAAGAATTGGGAGGATTTATTAAATGTTGAGAAAGTTCGTCGGTTTCAAGAATTGAGAGGGTATCACTGAAGGAGCCAACAATTTTGGAAACAAGATCCTCATGAAAATCATGAACTGGAAGAGGGTGAGAAGCAGTGGAAAGAAGAGATTTCTTGAGAGCATTTTGAAGTGAGATGGCCAATTCACGGCCACGAACCAGTTCATCGATCACCCGTTTCCGGGAACCGGGCAGGTGAGGATAAGCTTGTTGCTGCTGTTTTGGCCATGGAGAGTCCATAGCGTATCGGGAGGACTCTTCTCAGTCTTTTCCTAATTATATGAACCAGAGTGGAGAAAGTTGAGTGGTTGATTTATATGCTGAAAGGAAATTAAGATTTTAGTTGTGAATAATTTTCGAAGGTAAATTGCATGGAAACCCAACACACTCTTGCTTGGAAAATTCCTTCCCTTTGCTACTCCCACGCGCACTTTTCTTGAGCGTGCTTTTCTACTACATATGGAACCAGACCGCCCCGGTTCAGCCTCACCATCCATCAAAGCAAATTCCAATTTTGTTACATTTCACACCATTTTAAAATTTACTTTTTTTAAATAAGTGGAAAGCAAGAATTGCTCTGCCTTAACAGAGGATAATACAAGATATAATTTTGTTAAAAAAATCATTCGAATCAATAAAACTTATAAATCTACATATAATTATTTTCTTTTTCTATTTCTCTTATAACTTCCCTATAGTTAGATTAAAAAATAGCTCAAATGTACAAATCTTTCCCGTTGAAATCTTATGCCTAAATACTTCTTTCCTTTCTTTTTTAAGTCATTTAATTTTTTGAAACACAAATCAAGACAATGATTGTTTCATTAATTAACATTTTTCATGGATTAAAATATCCCTTATAATGAATAATGGTCATATGAATTCAATCATAATATTTAATGTGATTAGAATGGTATGACTATAAATTTTTCATTAATTGTTTGTCGAGAAATAAAAATGTTCCTAAAAAAGTATAAATTGATTTATATTTTAAAATAAAATTAATTAGTTAAAACAACCCAATAAAAAGAAACGAAGGAAGTAGATACAGATATAAGTTGTATAATATTGATCAATGATTAAGAAATGCACATTTCTCACAATATCTATGTGTTACAGCGTATGTTGTTCTAGCACACACATATTCCAGAAGAATCAAGAGCTTGGCTCATAAACTTCTTGCTAATTTATGCAACAATCGAGGTTCTTGATAATTAGTTAACATATTATTTATAAGTCTTTAATTCCAATTTCATTCTTTTCATTTTACACTTATTTTGATGCTTAATATTTTTGAGACTTATTTTCTAACTTGATGTAAATATCATTTAGTTTTTTATTTATTTTTACTCAATATAAATATAAAGTTTTGTTTTGTTGTTAGGGAATTAGGATCTATTCTATGTACTCGAAATTCCATCACGTTAAAAGCTCTCTTTCTTTTTTGGCGTGAGCAATACGTTTAACGAATATGATAAGGGAGATTGTGCATCACGGAGCAAGACTGGGAGCGTCGAAGTGTTCTCCACGGAAATTGCTGACGTGACCATTAAGACGTCAGGACAGCGCGTCAGCCCATGGTCCATAGGCCGGGGTCGTTCGGACCGGACCTTATAATTTCTTTTTTATTATTATTATTTTTTTTTCCTAGAAAGGAATATTCAATTCCCCTCTTTTCTTGTTGCCTTTCTCACTTTCGCCTTATTCTCCCATATGGATGATTAAAGTCATTCATAACCTTTGGATTCCCACCGCTCTCATCCTCTTCCAACACTCTACTTGTGAAATTTAATCATTTCTTGAGGTTGTTTTAGTTATAATAAAGGTCAATTGATAGTATCCACTAAGCAATAAACAATTTCTGATAACCTTGTTTTATATTTATTTCTATTTAAATATAGAGAGAAATAAATTATAATTATTTATCATCTAAAGTTAAAAGGTATCATATTATTTTTTTATATATGAGGTGAGGTCGGTAAACCATCCACGGATTTCAACGTTAATTATGTGTTTGATATTTGCGGTCCTCGAGAGTGAATCAAGGGCTAAATTTTGATTCCATAATTAAAACTCAAAAGAGTAATCCCACCCAAGTTGGATGTGAACGAGACATGGTCATATAGAGTACAAAATGCAACAATAATAATTCCAAAAAATGCAAGGATGGCATTTTCCACATAAAAAGAGATAGGAATTGTTTCGTTTTCTACTTTCTCCATCAATTTTGGTTTGTATTTTTCTTTGCCATTTCTAACTTATAAGAAGAAGGAAGATGGTGTGAGTGAGGTCGGCTAATAATATAGAATAATTCCACAAAAATTCTAGAGAAATTCTTTGATGGATTGAAATCTATTAAGAATTACACCGCCCATCCCTATCCCGAAAATCAACTCATCTTTTACTAAAATCATAACCTCCATCTATCACAAGAAATATATATCAAAAAGTCACCCATAATCATTTTATAAAAATTAAAATAATTTTTTTTCTATCTGAAACTCATCCTTTCAAAAATAGAGGGGTGATATAGAAGAAACATCTTTAAACACTTGAGTAATTAATAACAATGACATGTAATTAGTGATAAGAAAAATTAGTAATAATGACGGAGGGAGTACCTTCTATATTTTGAGATTAGTGACCTTGAAGAAAGAGAAAATATTTCGAATTTTATTTTAAAAAATTCTATTTTCATTTATAATTGAATATCTCGTTGACTTAGTTAATTTTAGCACCTCAATGTCACTTCTTCCTAATAAAACTTTAACTAATTTCACATTCAATTTTAGATAATTCAAAATGAAAAATAAGATATTTAATTTTACAATAAAGAAGTATAAGTTATCCGATAGGAAATATACCTTTAGATTTTCTTCGTGTGAAAGGGAAAGAGAGGGTAAAGGGAATGAACTTATTTATTTTCAACGGTTAGATTACTTCGATTTTGTTTAATATGAATAAAAGAGAAAAAAAAAATGTACGATCCATTCAATTATGGAGGAAAGAATATACCCTCCTCGTTTATTTCGACTTTCCGTATTTTTTTCAATCAAATAGAGACAAGGTTACTCCATAATTTGCTTCCTCTCCTCTTATATTTCCACTGTTCAATCCTAACTAACAACCTAATCCATCCCATTTGTATTTTATAAAATGACATTATCTCAAGAAATAGGAATGCCGAGATTTGATGTTTTTCTTTGATTGGATTGATGAGGGCGTTCACACTTCGAGAGATTCGGAAAGTCACGCACACATGTTGGAAAAATAAGGAAAGGCACGGGCTGAGGTTTCACACCTCCTCCGCGTTCACACCTCTCACTGACTCTGGCGGAAACAAAGCATCATGAGATTCAGTATTTTTTTTTTTTTTTTTAATAGAAAAAATTAATTTAATACTGTTTGAAATTTAAAAGAGTCAACTACGAATTAAATATTGGAAATATATACGCGAATTTTTCAAACCAGGATGTTTCCATTTCCACACCCTCTTCGCTGGCATAATTATGAGTGCATAATGGGTCGATTTTTGATGATTAAATTAGATGATTAGAAAAATTATTCAATTTAATAGATTATTTGGATGATAATCGGATCATTTCAATCCTAATTGGATCAGTTTGGATCTGATAGATTAGATTAAATCTTAAAAAAAGTTAATAAAATGATAAATAATTTGTTTTCATTAAATACAAAAACTAATTAAACTCAAAACAAAATATTCTCTCCGTTCGGATTTGAATGTCTCAATTTAATTTGCAAGTATTTTAATAAAAATATTTGACTTAATTTATTAACCCATTGAATTGTTAATTTTTTTAATATATTTTTTATTAGTTTAAGAAATGAGACATCCAATTCCAAACCATCCAAAATATAATATAAGATATTCATCTATGGACAAAGGGAATATATCTTACAAATTTAAAAACCACATAATATTTATCTCATAAATAATTCATATTTATCCAAATATAAAACACTCTGATCCTCTAATTAAAAGTTAAAACAAATAATATTATTTTGCATCTCTAAAAATAAATTAAAAAACCCTAACTAACTTAATTATTAAAACTAGGAGAACTTATATATTGGATTGGATTTGAATCTCTTGTTACACAAATTTTCTTCTGGTTCCGATTATACTAATAAAAATTTTATTCGTAACATTTAATTTTGATCTTTTAATATATTTTAATATCAAAACAATAAATTAAACATTAGGTAAAAATCAATTTAGAATTATAGAAAAAATAAATACTATTATAACTAAGAGTGATACACAATTGCATAACAGAGTAATCCTAAATCATTCGATTGTGGTTTTATTTTTTTTCCTTATTATGATAAAATTATTGATTATATATAATTAATTTATATTAAGTACATTTCATATATTGTTTATATAATATACGTTCTCAGTTATTCAATAATTGTTTTTTTTCTCTACTAAACCATGCAATCTAATTAAATCAATTTTCTGGAAACTTTATCCGATCAATCTATTCAAATAATTGGATCTTAATTAATTAACATCGAATTGGTTTAGATCAATTTTGTTAAATTGGATTTGCACATCCCTATGCATAACAATTAAAGTGTATATTTTCTTAAAACTGAATATTATTTATTTTTACTAGTAAAATTAAATATTTCTATGATTTTGCACTCATTTGGGATCCTCACTTTTTTGTTTTTCTTTTAGGCGAAGAGATGAAAAGAATCCACGAACATTCCAAGTGGCAAGGTAGACAAGAATGGACCAGCCCGGTTGAACCATCTGAAGTACCAAGTAACATATTAAATCACCAAAAAAGAAAAGAAAAAACAAGCTATACATAAACAGAGGATTCTCAAAATATACATGAAACGTGATTTTACTCAAAACTAAACCCAACCCCCCCTCAGAATCTTTCTCAACCCCCCAACCACTGAATCAATCCCTTCAGTTCAACAATGTACTCAACACAAGAAACAAAAGAATGGGTACAAGGCCATCCAGCCTTGAACAGTGGCAGCCTGCACCGCAAAATTAAATACACACAATCAAGACATGGAAGGTAAATCAACAAACAAAAAGAATTTGTCGTAAAAAATCATGATTATTTGAATGTGTTGTTTTGCAATGGTCCATGTGCAGCGTGGGTTCTAAGAACCACTAATGAGGAATCTGCGAGTTTGATTTATTTTGTTTTAGCAGAAATACGAACCTTGATTATGCAGAGTCTCTGATGTTGGCAATGCTGGTAATGACATCTCTGCAAATTGAAGTAATTGTTAGAGATATTCAAGTTTCATTTAAAGTTCATAGTTTCAACAATTCAGCAAAGAAATGTTGTTTTCCAAGAGGACTTACCAGGAGCACAAAGAGATAAGGATGACAATGAGGTTGATGAAGGCCACGGGGCAGCAATGTTGTCACTTAGATCACAAGTAAAGCTGAATCCAGTTGAATTATCATATATTACATCGGCAGGGTTGCTTCGTAATAGACAGCCTACTTTAATGCCAAAAAACGCATCAATAGAGCTTTCTTAGCCTCCCATGGTGAAGCAACCAAGAGAAATTCAATTCGCTTAAGCATCTTGCAGCACAGAAGCTATCAGAAACATTATATCAACCAAAATATCATATGCAATTGCACATAAACATGCCCACCCTTCTTAAAAATATATATTTTTTTTAAATGAAAATTATAACTCAATTCGAGCTTTAAGTGGAAGAAGAAACTTATTTTGCATCATCAGAAAGAGATCTATTCAACTCCAATTTTATGTGCTTTCAACTAAGGAAAGCAATATATGGCTCAAGATACTTGAAAAACTGCTTCTACCAAGCTAAATCTAGTGTATTTTCAATCACTTGACGAGACAACTCGATCATTTTCCATTGTGTGATATAGTGGGGAAAAAATTTCAGGATTAGAGAAACAACCGCCCATGGTTTCCTTATAATTGCATGGGTATTTGCAGGAAAACCTTTGTGCCGTGCATATTACCTTAGCTTATAAAGATTCAAATGGCAATCTCTGAGTGTTAAAAATTACAGGCAAAGGCAAAGCAAATGCATATCCTGGGAAAGTCATCTTAAGGTGAAAATAATAAGTACAATTATCAGCAGACTGACACATATAAGCCAATATATGACATGTGAGCGAGAAATTTTGACTGTGTTAGGACGCATTGTACCTTGTTGTCCATATGCTGCTCCAGTGAAAGCACATTATGCAGAAGAGAAACAGAATATCAGACTATGAAAACAATAAATCAGGATACCAATCTTGAGGATGAAACTATAAAATTAAAACTCACCTTGAAGGCTAAAATCCTTCAAGTCAACATCACAAAGCTTATAAACGTTTGACATGACCCCAGCTTTTTGTAGCATGGATCCAAACACTGTTGAACAAATTATTGCTTGACGATTTGTTATCAGCATTTGCTTCTGAAGTCCCGCAATATAAGTACTTAATGAGCTACAACATGAAGGACTGGGAGCAGCTACATTTCGGCATGCTTTAATCACCTCCGATGGTTGTGAAAAGTTCAAAGGACAAACTGCAATTGAAATTAGAAATGTTTTATTAATGAATTAAATTAAATAAAATTACACATTATAAGCATACATACTGTTCATTCTTCTAGTATTAGATTTGACAAGCACATTTCCCATCTAATTTTCCAGTCATTATATTTCATTGTCTATTATGATTAGGTTCTCTGCAAGAGGTGTGGACTAAAGATTTAGCAGAGGAAGCAGAACGTATGTACTATCTAAAGGCACAACTTCATTGAGCTTAATCTTAGTTACTAATATTGACAGTTAGTGTAATACATTAATATCCAAGTTGCAGTAAAGCTTAGGGTGCATGGTAAGATCACTTTAGTGTACAATGGAAATAGCTGCTTCAATAAAATGGAAGTTCTTTGATACTAGGACCTAAAGAGATACTACAAATTGTGAAGTAGATAACTTTTAAAAATTATTTTGCAGGTACAATGCCTACATCATTAAGTAAAAACCACAGTGTAATTCAAGGAGCACAACAATGTTTCACACAATTTTTGAATAAGATATGTCCTTCATCCACAATAGTGGTGGCAATTAAAGTGCAAGCTCATTAATCCAATGGAAAATTAGGAAAGATCACCTACAACCCAAACCAAAAGAGAGAAAAAAGAAAATAACTCAATGCACTGTTTGTATTTGGATTGAACTTTTTTCTGTAATTTTCGCTTTGTTCTGATAATAAAAATTTGGTCTGAATGTATAGTTCTGAATTTGAATGACTGATGTAAGTTATAAATTACGCCCCACATTAGTTATAATATTATAAAATGTGTAAAATATTGTTAATAAATTATTTGAGTGTAATTTTTCTTGACAAGTATAGTTTTGAATAGGTGGGACTGGGACCCATGTGTGGGGTTGGGATTGCAAAAGAACTTGAAATTTGGAATAGGAATTTTGAAGGCATGAGTGTTTTGAAATTTTTTTTTTTTTTTTTGGAGGGGGGGGGGGGGGGGGTTTGGAATGTAAAAGGGTTTTTTGAAAACCAATCCAAGTAGAGTCTAGGTCCCCTTCCTATATTCCCCTCTCTCTCAACAATCTAGTTAAGCCACAGATGATAAAAACAGGTAAGCAAGATGAGAAACATGCTAGAATTCTGCCACTATGGTTCTGTAATTTAAATTAGCCTAATCATCCCTTTTCAGGATTAAAATGGAAAGTTACAACTATAGCTAATTGTGCATATTCCTTAAGTTGGAGGGAAAAAAATCAATTTGTTTGCCTTGATTTAAACAGTTCTACTTGATTTTTCAATGTTTGTTGCTTTTATCCAGTTCAAACAACACTTTGTAGGTAAACAACAACGTGGGACTCTGAAGCATCCAAGACACAAGCCATACTGCAAAAAATATATCTCCTTTTGAGGAAATTAGTATGTGACTTTCAAATATCTACCTTAACGAAGCCAAATGTGACGGAATAAAAAGATGCCTGATGTATGCTAAAAAATGGTAACAATTAGGAAAAATGTTTTGATATGAGAAGGCATGCTAGTGTATCTTATCCAAAGATTACATGGTGCTGGTGCTTAACAATATAGAATCAGAAGAAAGAATTAAGAAAATACCTTTGTTCACTTTGCAGGCAGATAATATCCGAAATGCAGTATTAGCCGTGTCAAATGGGAGATTTCTTGAAATCCATGAGTAGACCACACCCTTACAATCATTAACAGTGTTTACACTAGATGGTGCGCCAGCTAAATCCTTGTTAGCAGTCATCGCAGATTGCAGCCCTGAGATCAGAACAGCAGCTTCCATGATTGCAGGTTGGCAAATTGGTCGGCAGCATTCTTTAAAAGGATCAACAGTGCTGCAAGCCTCTAGTAATTTGCTAGTGTTAACAAGTTTCTCAAAGATAGTTATGTCCTTCACAGGGCAAGATCCACCAGTCAGATTTGATGAATTCACAGAGCATATGAAAGGTATCGAGCCATTGGCCCCTCTACCAGCTAATATACTGACAACATCTCCAAAACAGTCATCAGCAATGGCATCATGTAAAACTAAATTATTAGAATTTTTGCTGTAGAATCCTTGGAATATATGTAGCAGGCTAGAAAGTTGTGGGCAGCAGATAACGTTTCCTACCAGTGAAGCTAAAGGTAGAGAACAATCAGATGCTGTCTTCTCTGTGATACTTGAAATGGCAGAAAAATTTACAGGACATCGTCCACTCAAGACTGGCTCGTATGTTTTTGGGAAGGAAGGATACATCGGTGGCAATGCTTCTCCTGGAATAGGAAAATGAGGAATAACAGCAGGTGATATTTCTATGGGTTCAAAGAGTCCAGTACTAGGTGCGCTAGCCAACTCTGTTTTGGAAGAAATATGTCTGGGTTCAGGTGATGACTCAAGAGCCAGTGCATCTTGGAAGCTAGTCCACCAAATAGCAAAAAGTAGGAACTGATGACACAAAGAACCTGCACTAATACAGAGAAATAGCCTTCAGCATTTATACATGGATTTTATGCTGTTTAGCTTCTACACGGTAAAGAGTCTTTATCAATATGAAACACCCGAAAAACAGATCAATAATGCATATGTCAGTTAATGCATAACACTGGGCATGCTATACATCAATTCAAATATAAAAAAAATAACAATATAACGGAGAGGAAGAGACCCCACTACTTAAATTTCAATCCAGCTATTTGTTTCAAAAGTAATCTAAATATGGCTTTGAAGCATTAGGCAAACCAGATGCAAGGAAATGGTAATAAAAGTAAAAACTAAATGAGAACAATAAAAAATCAAAATCTCTGACTCAGATAACTTACCCTTAAGACGCGTAACAGTTTTTACACAGTCCATAGCTCCACTAACCGTCTGGCAACATGGAGATTCACACCAGAACTCCTACCAGATCAGGTAATTTTCATCCAGTACCTACACCAATTCTGGAACATGCAAGTATTGTAAATTAGGCCACCAGGAAAGAAAGCCAAAAAAAAAAAAAGAAGGGAAAGAAAATTCGCTGTTTATAGCCTGATAGTTTCTCTTTACATCTTAGTTCTTAACGTCCGACTCCCAAGCAAACAACAGACCAAAAAGCAGGCATAGTAATGAACTGAACAAAGAGAAAACTCAACTGTGCCAAAGCAACATAAAGTTAAAAACAAAGCAACAAATAACATTATGTATTGCCAAAAGTAGATTTGATTTGACCAGAAATGGTGACACGATACTTTCCCAACTTAGGAAAATTTATTCCCATAATCCACAGTGGGGCCTTTCTGAACGACAATACAGAAAATAGAAAAAGAAATTTTACAAGTAAGAAAATTTGCAACATTAGTAGAGAACATAGCTTGTATGCCAGTAGTCTATTAATGGTCGGTTGGGGGAGGGAATACAGGAATTTTTCCTTAAAGAGAGATCACAAACTCTGAATCTGATCACTTGACTGCTTACAACTTCTAATCCCGACTTCTATTCAAATTTTAGTGTTTCTGCTCAACAAGAAAATGAACACCCAGAGCAGATGAGGCAATTTTCTTTTTTCTTTTAAGGAAGGAGATAATACTATATATCGACAGAATTTCTAAACATACATGTATCCTCAATTCTGGGAAAAGATCAAAACAAAAACTTTACCATTTTCCCTTCGGAATCTTGGGGGAAATCTCGACCTCTCCGCACTCTGTAAAAAACGAAGAAAAAGTTAAAATGAATTGGGAGATAATTTTTTTTAAAAAAATTTAAAATAAAATAAAAAGGAAGAAAGGAAACCTCACGGAACCAAAGTCGTATACTTATATAAAGAACAAGAATTAACCATAAAGTAATCCAACAACAAAATCCAAAAAATAACTTAAACAGAAAAAAAGGAGCTTTTTGAGCTGGATACTCTTCAAATCTGATTACAACTTACTACCTTCCAATATATTCTGAGATTTTGAGTAGAGAAATGGCTTGCTTTTGCAACTAAGGAAGCTCAAAGTCTTTTCTTTTGTGTGTTTGCGTTGGGGGAGAGAGAGATATCGTAGTAATAACTGACTTACATTGCAGAATGTTGGTGTTGAAGACTCAGAGACTGGGAACCGGGAGGCTTCTTCTCGGACAGATCTTCTTCCTCGGATGCTCAGTTGTTGTTGGAGGTCGGATATGGGTAGAGGGATCTTTTTTCCTCTCAAGGTGATCCGCAGCCGCTATTTCCTCGTCCCGCTACGACATGGTGCTCCTCATTATGCATTTCTCAACGGTGAAGATGGTGTTTCAGTTAACGGCTGCGATTCGACTATCTACCAAGGAGTCGTAGTTTTCTAATTTTGGATTTTTATTACTCCTACTGCTGTAAAGTAATCAATCCATAGAGATGGTCTGTTACAGGAAAAGGACTCTTTGAGATGATTGGACTGAGACTCCACTTTTGCACTCGTAAGTTTTGCTTTAAGACAAATAATAACACTTGTTTCTTTTTTGAGGATTGTAATTTACAGGTTTTACTTTACTGTCTATTACTAGAATTTGCTTCTTCACTCACTTGGGTTTTTCGAGTTCGTGTAGGAATGTTCTCATCTCTGGTTTTCAGATACCATATTTTAAGGGTATCAACAGAAATTAAGATAGTCTATTTTCAGTTCCACTGCCACTGATCAACAGAAATTAAGATAGTCTATTTTCAGTTCCACTGCCACTGGTCTTAATAATAATGCATTTACCTAAAAGTAATGATCTCTTTCTTTGAAATGAATATGAGAGGATGAGTGATTAAAGATTATGATTATCCCACAACTAAGCTGCTGCAAGATCTTGGGGACATGTTTTTGAAGTTCAGGCTGGCATGAAAGCCTCCTGGCCAATATATATTTTTGGAAGCTGCATCTCAAATAATATTTCCTCATTTGTTACATAAGGTATGAAAAGTGATAAAACTTCCATCTTTACAGTAAACTACTGTACACTTCACGGGTTTCTGTCTCTCTCTTTTTGCCTTCTCTGAAGTCTTCAGACGTGAGAACCAACCACCACCCATATCTCTGAAGATTTCAAGCAATCTTTTATCATACTCTCTGGCCGGCATGCCTGATCAGCGTCTCATCTTGATTGTCTTCTCTCCCTCTCGCTCACTGTGGCGACACCAACAATCTCCAGGAACCTTGTTTCAAAGGCTTTTTAGGCAAACCTTCTCTTTCCTTGTATTAGTGGATGCCAAGATGCAACAATCTTCAAAGAGGTAGGAAAGTGGGAATCAGTTTGCAGAACTCATCAGGAAAGTTCACAAGGAAGATCTAACAATCATGTAATGTATTAATGACTGTTAACCAAATAGTTTCAACATCATAAAATGTTCAAATAAATCCAACAAACAGTCCAGAAACAACAGCCAGTTTCATAGTGAAGAGAGCGAGGAGGGGGGGGGGGGGGGGTTTTATAGAGACAATGAGCTTCAGAAAGTAAGTCCATATAACAGCCGTGCTCATGAAGTAGACCAAGGAAAAACGGAAAACACAATCAATCAAAGAATAAATGGTATATAAGCAGTTTCAATCATTACAGCATCTGTATAAAAGAGTAACACATTAACCAAGGATGCATCTAAATTTGCTAAGAAATTCACATTAACTGGAATAAGTCAATATGAAAACAAATTATTGAAATTCATTTACCTAGTAAGTTTTCCGCTGCTTGCTCTAGAGCAGCCTCATGTATCAAATGGATGGAAAGCTATAAGTAGGGGCTACTTAACAAAACAGACAGCAATCAGCATGAGCTTGTATTTAGCCTTGACCTAAAATAACTAGGTCTTTTACTCAGAATCTCCGCTTCTCTAGCAATTTGTATATCTGAAGGCCAGAAAGTTTGGAGCAAAACTTTGAAAAGAAAGCGGGGAAGCAATCCTAAACTTGTTATAAGCAAAATGGAGAGCCAATATGTTGGTGACCTGGCCAGATGGTATATAGTGCTGCAAATAGTAACACAATGGCATCAGTTTTATCAAAAAAATGCAAAGTTTTGAAATTTACAATCTAGTAATATTAAATTGTGAATGATTGTCAAACCCGTAATTGGGGAACATGGGTATGGAATCCAGTACTATCACACAGCCATATGTTACAACTATTGATCCCCATACTGACAAGTGAGTGTATATGATCCAACGCTGAATGTCCATTGCCAAGTGAATATTCACAATGATTACAACTGCAACTGTCCACAAGCTACCCATACTCCAGATGTCGATAGTGCTCTCCCTATAGGTGAACAAAGGAATATAAAAGAGGACAAGACTCTGCCATAGTGTATCAATCATTGTAATCCAAAATAGTCGCACATTATAACTCTCCTGTCTATGGCCTGCAGCATAGAGCTTTGGATACTGCAGTAATGTCTTATGACTTAAATCTTTGTCAAGAATACCAACGACAATAGTAGGTACGGAAGTATATACAACAGAGTATAACACGCAACTCCACTCTGTCAGGGCAGAAGTAGTAGAAAATGCTGTTGACAATATATACCTGAAAATAGTAAAATGATCATTCACAAGATGTTCTACTTGGCATGGGGATCATATTAAAAGATGTGACCAGGCCAGTTGCAATATTTCTGAACAAATATGCTCTTTCCATCCCAAGTTGGATATCCACATTTCTAATCTTAGTTTTCCCAACATGGATATCCACTTTCCTAAACTAAACACATTTTTCCATACGAAAAATACCTTTGGTAACCTCCTTAATTTAAGAAGGGATATGGTTCCACAAACACATGGGTCCCCACCAATACCCTCTTTGATCAATAAGTCTTAAGTCTAAGGTGGAAATTGGGATATGCACATTTCTTTATCTAGATTCTTGTTTCAAGTCAAATATTGACGTTCAGTTTGGATGTATAGTAAAACAATCAAAATAGTTAGGTAATTTCCAACAGAAACTTTCTACCACTTAGTTTTCCACACAAACAAATAAATACATAGAAACAAAGGAAGAAAGAGAATCCTAGGCCTACCAGAAAAGCATCAGTACAAAAACAGCATTTCGATAGAAGTTGTAGAGAACCAAATAACCCATTCTCTGATAATTCCAATGTCCATGCACCAGAAGCAGCTGCTTCAAAAATCTGAATTGTCCCATAGCAAAATCTGAAGCCATCACTGCTTGGCGACCTTCTTGCCCACATATTCCGACACCAACATCCGCCATTTGAATCATGGAAACATCATTGGCCCCTATATAAATAGTAACAATTAGATACAAGCCAATGCACTTAATGTTTCGATTACTCTGCTGTCCAAGAAACCCCAACACCAGTAAAAACCAAGAATAAAGAAATTTATCCATTAAAAACACACGTTTTTTATTTAAGAAATTCCCAAATATACCCAAATTGAAATGGGAATTCCAATTTTACCTAATTTCTGAAAATATTTCATTTCTACCCATTTGGATCGCCCCAATTTCACTCTATATCCAAATAGACTTTTTAACATTTTTGGGTAATAAAAATTACCCAAAAATGTAATCCGATCATTACAAACCTAAACATATAATATCTCCTAAGCCTAAAAGCAAATTCCCTTGTTAATAAAATTGACTTACCATCACCAATTGCAAGAGTCATATCATCAGTGCGACTCTTTATTAGATCAACTACTCCAGCCTTCTGCAAGGGTGCAACGCGACAGCAGAGTACAACCTTACATGAAGTTGCAATGTCGAATAGCTGAAAAGGTAGCATCAACAATACCAAGTAAGATAACTGTGATCGGAATGGAACAAACTCCTGAGAGAATTGCTCAAATAGAAATCAAACAAAATTCATACATCAGACTCTAGATCCTTCTCCAATATGTACACCAGGCTACTCCCATCAATTATGAGGGCTAGGGGAGCAACTATGGATCCTTCTTCCAGTCCTGCAGGCTTCCCAGAAAAGTTAGAAACTCTTGACTCAACAGGAATTTCATCATACTCATTTATACATTTAAAGTTCTGATTACAAGATTTCAGATCATATTTGGCCTTTGCATCTGACAGGAGTTTTCTGCATTCATTTTCTGAATGTCCATTTATGATAATCTGATTCATATCTCCGGTTAACAGCTTGCATGAAAGACCAATTGAAATTGCGGTCTCTTGCTTATCCCCAGTAAGGACCCAAACCTTAATTCCAGCTTGCCGCAGGGACTCGATGGTTTCCGGAACGCCGTCTTGTAGCTTGTCCTCTATTCCAGTAGCTCCAAGAAGGGTTAGATTGCATTCAATTAGAGTGGCCGTTTGTCGTAATTTGAGAGCCCTATCAGTCAAAGAAGTGCTTGCATCTTCATACATGGATTGCCACTCCTCAAGTTCCTTCCCTGTGAGACTTCGAGAAGCAACTACAAGGGTTCTTAAACCTTCAGATGAATATTCATTCAAATGACTCAGAGTTGCCTGCCTTATGTGCTCATCTCTTGCATTGTCTTTCTTTAAAATGCTGAATAATGAAGTATCAGCACCTTTGACAAGAACTTTTACAACATTATTTGGGAATTTAATAACAACAGACATCCTTTTACGAACACTATCAAACTCATGCAGGCCCAAGACATCCAACCTACATCCCACAAAAAAAAAAAAAGATTAAGATATAACTTCACAATTTTTTCTTTTACATTAAAATAATAATAATAAAAAAACTACAAGTAAAGAAACCAAAATTCATAATGTCATTTGTTGCCCTAAAATATTCCTTGCTGTCTCCTTAGGAGAGATTTGATTTTAATATCAGTTCAATGCCCATAACATTGACTAACAATAAAATGGATATATTTTCTTTTAGGTACATGAAACTAAATCTCAACATGAATTTGACAAACAAATGTAACGATTTCTCAAGAAGAGACCCTGATTCTGATCTTAACTAACACTTCCCTGGTTCCACAATGAGGCATCGAATGAAAATATCTTATTGGATTTTCTTTAGGAACTTAGACAAAAAGAGATATAGGTAACAGGTGGAATGCAACAGATGTTCCGTCTAGTTGGGGCAGTGCATTGAGCTATTCTCATGGAAATCAGCAAAAAACTAAGAATCTAATCATCAGACATAACATGGAGATTCAAAAATTGGATTTTGAAGCAAGAAAAAACATCAGTACAATGATCTTACTCTGGGCAATCAAATGCATAGAGTTTCCAAGGTTTGAACACAGACATAAAATGAGTCACTTGAAGATCTATTGTTTAACAACAAAATATATATGCTTCAACTTTCTATGTGAAAATTTGGACAATATTTATTTGCCGCATTGTCAGATAAATGTCGTTCCAATAGAGGGGTTGGAAAATCATGAACAAAATTGATGGAAGAAATTAACAAGAAACCAATTGAGTAAAGCTTCTACCTTAATTTCTCACCATTCACATCGATTGCGATATGGCCAGATGTCCTCTCAAAAAGGGTATAACCATATGCTGAAGCAGCAGTGACCAGAGCTTGTTCATCAGGAGATTCACCCTGATAGTCAAGGGCTATAGAACCTTCATGTAAATGACTCCCCTCACCATTTGAAGATGGATCATTAGAGACAATAGGAATTACAGTATTACACGCTGCCAATGTCAAGAAGAACTCATGCACACAAATTCTTTCTTCCCCAGACAAGTCTTTGTGCAACATTTCCATAAGTTCAACATCAGCAGTGATCTCTGATTTAAGCTTCCATCTCCTTGGACCCAGGTCTTTCTCTGATTCTGCTGCATAATCATACAAAATGAGGCATATATAACCATGTCAACCACATATTCATCATATAAAATTGGGTTTTAATAGATATAAGCAATAAGTGACAACAACTTAACTTTTTAGTTACAACCTCGCTGTGAAAATTATCAAACTAAACCTGTTTAAGCAAGTTATTACAGGCATTGAACTCGAGCAATACGGAAACTAACAAGAAAACCATAAATAAGAATTAAAGAAGTATTAAAAACATAATAGAGGATAAAAAAAGCACACCTTTTGGAAAATAAGGCGAGTACTAAAAGTTCTGTATTAGACAGTAAAAGCGAAAGACCAGATTTTGAAATCTCAAAATACACAAAAAACAAATGTAGTACGAGCAAAAATAGCACCATTGAAAAGATTGTAACAAGTTAAGCTGCTGTCCATTTTCTGTTCCAACTCAGCCGAACTCCCTTAATAGTAGGAACAAGTATCAGAAGGGCCCCTTCTGCTTTTTCAATGGCAACTAAACACCAGATGACTTTAAGAGTCCCTAATGTGTTTATTAGAAGCTTCATAAATAGAGCAACCAATCATTCATCTGCTGCCATTTGAAGTTCCTGAAAAAGACTCAAAAGTGTCTCATGAAAGAAGCACCTTCCACTATAGTTCTAGAAAAAGTATACAGTAACTCCAACCAACAATGTCAAAGAAGTTATGCTGGGTGTTTACTCCATTACCCTCTTAGTTATTGATTAAGCACGCGGATGAACCACCCTTTAACCTGAACAATCTATGTTGAATTACAATGTATACCAACAGCCAAAAAAAAAAAAAAAGGAATTACAACAAAATGGCTGTAACATTTGATCATATGAAAAAAATTTTTTGCAGATGCCTAACAAGCAAATAAAAATTACCAGAACTACCACAATAAACTGGAGAGTATCTTTCACAAGAAGAGGAAAATATATTATTGATACCTCTGATACTTTCATCCTCCAATGTTGCAGAAGTGGAGAGAGACTTGCCATAATTTTTCCCCGACACACTTGCTCTTTGAAATTCCATCTTGTTTTCAGTAAGCGTCCCTGTCTTATCAGAAAACACATATCGTATCTGTCCCAAATCCTCATTAATATTCAGGGATCTGCACTGGAATCTCGAATTAGTGCTACTATCATACATGTGCCTGTCTCCAATCATGAAATATGACTGTCCCAATCGAACCAACTCCATGGTGATATAGAGAGAAATTGGAATCATAATCTGGAACACTATGATAGAACTCAGAAAAGAGAAGAAGGCCTCCATGATAATACCATAATATTTATAGTTTTTCCCAGCATTTTTTGAACCTGCAGAATAAGTTTTCCTAAAATAGGGCAATGCATCAAGCTGATTCTTGTGGCGATTAAGCCACAGACCCATTCCAATTGCTACAACGAGGCACATGGTTGCCAAGAAAACAGACAACCACAGGGTCTCACGGTTCATATATGTCTCCAACCTACTTCTTTTTGATGGAGATGCAGCACTGTTCATCATGGCTTTGGTCTCCTGTCCTGCATAAACCACGACACCAATTGCCCAATCTGTATTTTTCAACTGGCAGCCACGTAATACAATGTTTGATTGGCTCAGGGGAAATCTCTGTCCATTTATCTCCATGTTAGCTGTGAACTCATAGATATTCCTGTTAGGCTGTTCACATCTAATAATCCCCGAGACTGCCCTCCCTTCAACCACTAACTTGTTTATTTCTTGCCTAGCATACCTTGTCTTTAAGTTCGACTCACCATCCAAATTCATGGTCTGTATGTAAGCAATTCCACTGGGATCACTTGTTCCAAGCAAAACCATGTCACAGGGAATGGTCTCATCCACAAGGATCTTCACAACTTCACCCGCCTGTATCCTTTTCCATATTTTAGGTTCAAATTGGCAAAATTGTTGCACCAAAGCCTCACGGTTATTTTCATTCCTGTCTGATCTGTGCCTTCGCCAGTCCTCATAACCATCCTTCAGTGCTGTCACAGAAAGCACAAAAAGAAGTGGAAAAAGAGATGCTGTTCTTCCAAAGACTGCAAGAGGGGGAAGTTGGTTTAATGCAGCTATTGCTAGGAAATATAAATAAGCAACCCGGTGGAACTGAATGAAGAGATTCTTGGGCAAAAAATTAAAAAATGTATACTTGCTAGTACGGATCTCATTTCCAGAGAACTCGAACCTATCATTAGTCTTCTTTGGATCATTGATATAAATCAACCTAGCATTATCTTCATGCAACAAGCTATGTTCTAATCGCATGCTTTTGTGACGAATCCTTCGAGATTTGTTCAACTTATCCTGAACCCCAGCCGAATTAGCAGATAATTCTTCAACGTGGCTCCAAGACCTGGCTGTGCAGCTTGACACAGCCCCAGATAACGGCACCTGGAATGATCCTCCAGAAACTTCAAAGGAAGCAATTTCATGTTGAGGATCCATGGTTCCCCCCCAAGACACCAGTCGTTTCCTCTCTGGCTGAGGACATTCCAATTGAAATTCTTGCTGAAACCGCAGCTCAGCCGAATGGAAATCCTTTGCCCTAGAAACAATTCTGTTTTCTCTAAGCGGGGCAACTTTATCCTCGAACTCCTTCAAATGGTCCAAAGTATCAGCAACATAGAGTGAACTTGAAGATGAATGATGATGGCAAGCAGGATGACTGGGTTCTGCGGCAGATAAATGCTCAGGAAAAGACAGCGATGGCTTGCCGGAATTCATAAATAATTCTCACCCGACATTAGATAACACTATTATAACAAAACCCTAACAAGAAATTCCAGGCCAAAAAAACCAAAGACTTGACATGCCAAAGTATTACTTTTAAACCCACATCTGGGTTAAAATTAGGACAATGGCATATCCTGGAAGTTCAATTCATCTGCCCGCTCCAAACGGCAACAATACACACAAATGTGGCGGCCGAAATAATCGTGTTCAATGAACCATTTTTGCTTTTTTTCCAAAGTGTAGAACTCTGCCACAGTTCATCAACCAACTAGGCCTTCGAAAAAAGAAATCTAAATGGATATTTCTCTTACTTTTCAGAGAGACATCTCCAGAAGAGGCGATGATCGAGCGCCATGACCAAGGACGTATCAAGTACGGGAGTATTGGGCTCTGTAAATTAATTGTCTCTCTTGTTTCGCAGCAGCAAGAGAAAACAGAGGTAAAAACAAAAAGGTCGGAATTTTAAGAAAAATAGAAGAGAACGAATTCACAATCACATGAAAGTTGCTGAAAACAACCCCTCCACAGCCTCCAAGATACAAATGCCAAAACTGCAGAACAAGAATCAGAGAGATGAGAAAAGCAGGGGAAAAAAATAAAAAAGCACCAGAAGACAACGCATCAGAAAATCAGGAAACCAATCTGATTGAGATTCATCAGCACATGCAAATTAAAAGCAATGCAAAACCATACCCACAAAAGGGTAAAAACACAGTTGTATAAATGAAGATTGGGGTGGGGGCAAACTTGTAAAAATCTCAAAGAAGGAAATTAAACAGTTCTGGCAAAACAAGAACAACACGGCGCAATGCTGGAGACAGCACTTATCGTCTCGGAGTTGATGAGTAATGAACAGAAAGAGAGAGAAATTGAATTGTTGTGGCGTCCTTCGAATTGAGAAATTAATGCACTGAAAACGAAATGATAAGCAAGACTACAACTTTGATAGATACGTCGCATAGGTGCAAACAAATGTCAGATCTGGAAACAGCCGATCTCTGGGAGTCAGACTACTATCAATCATACCTAGCGATCAGCTTTAATTCGTCCTCCTTTCCCCTTTTTGAAAATTTTGTTGATCAACACGCAAAACCAAATGCCAGAAAAACAAAAATCAAGAAAATGTAATGCAACAATTACAGTAAATTGAGATCGAAGAAGAGGGCAAAAAGGCCAGAAAGAGAGAGAGAGAAACACTGTGCGTGTCCGTGTTTGTTTGTGTGTTTACGTGTGTGTGAGAGAGAGAGAAAGAGAAAGGGAGAAAGAGGACGAGTGGAGGAGCACCACTGTTGGGCATCCCAGGGAGGGCCGTAGGGGTCTGCTGTACTTAGTAAAGAGTCTTCTTTTTTCCTCTCGCTTTAAGAGTACCTTCCTCGCTCCACACCAGTCTCAATCGTATTTATATTTGTACTGTATTTTACTCTTTTTTTTTTTTTTAATGGTTATTATTATTATTTATTTATGTTTAAATTTCTATATTTATTTCATAAATTTATTGCATATTTATTAATTTTATCATTTAATGTAAAGAAAATAACATACGCAATATGTATCATTCGTAAATTATTGTTACGTATGGAGATGGTAATTAAAAATTTAATGAACAATCTGAACCAAAAATAAGTATATATAATGTGAAAAAAGTATTTAAATTCTTTCCTTAAATATAATATATGAATTAAAGGATTAATGACATTTCTAGTCTTGAGAGACAGAAAATACACCCAAAATAACTCCCCCATGTAGGATGTGTTGTTTCTTTTCTTTTGCTTTGAGAGAAAGGAAAGGAAAGAATCTTCACTTTCTTTCTTTTTTCTTTTTTCTTTTTTCTTTTTTCTTTTTTCAATTAGAAAGAAAAATAAAATCAAGAAAAGAGCTGGGATGCCAATGAATATCCAGAAGGATATATCATTCTTGCTTGCTTAGGCAATTTTTCATTAACAGACAAGAGAGCGCATTATTATCTAGTCATTTCAAGCTTTTTTTTACTCTTAAGGAATTATTTAAGAAAAGGAAATGAAATACTTATCAGAAAAAGAACTAATTCAATACCAGAAAGAAAGGAAGGGAGAATAGGAGAGCATTTGAATTGGGAAATGATGATCTATGAACAGTACCTCAATTTAGCACTAAGATAAGCTATGAACTATCTGGAGAAAGAACTAAAAGAATGTACAGATCTTCTTCACCTTGACATTCAAAACCTGACTTTTTCCATCAATGCGAAGAAATTGGAAAGATTAACAAGAAATGAGAAAAGTGGCAATAATGATTTAAAATTTAAAAAAAAAAAAAAAAAATTCTATACAATGAGATATTATACTAATAGCATTTCTTTTGATTTCCACATTCATCTCTAACAACTTGATTTTAATTGGCTGCTGCTGCCATTTGAAAGGAAAAAAAGTTCTTCCTTCACATCTCAGTTCCTGATTCAATCTCAGATAGCTTCAATTCTTGATTGTTCAATGCCAACTGAACTAGACTCCTGAAAATCATCAAATGAGGAAGAAAGATGCCATGAAAATCAATCCCATTACAAGGAGATAGTACTCTATAATCAAGAACAAGAAAAGAACAGAACTTGCCTGTGACTGCTCTTCTTCCATCTTCTTTGGTTTGGAGACCCTTTCTCTCAGTGACCGAATAGGAGATATCCTCTATTTCCATACAAAGAGATGAACTTTATTACTATAAGAGTAAGAACTAGTAATTCATAAGCAATAATGTAGTATATATATAGAGATTATAAAATATCAAACTCTTGGAATTTAGAGTTCACACCATGCAAGATAATTTTAGCTCTTTCAGCCGATACAGCCTATCAACCTCCATTTCGAGCTGCGTCTGCTCTTCCCCCCTGATTAGCAGCTCCTTCATCTGCATATCCAGCATCTTTTCCCTCTCACTGAGAATCTTCTCTGTCTTCTCCTTATCTTGCCTCAACCTCTGCAGCTTTTCCCGAATAGCACTCAGCTCCTCAGCTAGCGAAGCATCGATGGGCTCGACCTTGCAAGAGTTAGTCTTTGCCGGAGTTGCATAAAGGGGGGGGATGTTTTCTTTGTTTGAATCGTCGTCAGCCACGATGATCTCAATCCTTGGACGAGTATCTTGCTTGGGTTTGGGTTTAAGATTAGCATTGATTGGAGTGGCTGGAGAATTCTTGCACTGCAATGGCTTCCGGGCCAGCTTTGGCCGGTGGATCTGGTTGCCGGAGATTGGAGATTGAGCTGCCATCATTTTCGTATTAGATTTGTTATGTTTGACTGACAGTGGATGGGGGGATGATGCTGAAGGGCTGTATGGTTGAGATGAAAAGAAAAAGGTATAGTTTTAGAAACTCGAGAAGGGGTTTGAATTTGAATAGGGAAGGAGGGACTAACGACTACTATTTTTTAATAATAGCGTCATAGGTTGTCTGAACTTAAATAAAAACAAAAAGGATAAGAAAATTAGATAAAATGATGTTCGGGAGAAATGGAAATTATTCAGGCTTCTTAATGGAATTGGCTAAAAAAGATTTTGATAAATTGAATATATATTTCCATAATAGCAAGTATTTTGGTAGTGTTTATGGGATCAAACCACATATTTATTTAATTGTTAAGGACATAAAAAAGAAAGAGAACCGCCAAAAACATAATTACATAGAAATGTAACAAATTCATTGCAGGTAAAAAAAAGGTTCGAAAAGATGATTCCCTTTTTCCTCTCCAAAGAATCAAACAATCTAATGCATAAAACAACTGTACTAATTTTGGATTGAGAGAGTTAAAGAATATATATATATATATATATATATATATATATATATATACGGTTTTGCGAGCGCGCATTAACATTACCGTAACTGAATTCTTGCTGCAGTACTCATGCAACCAACTAAAAGGAGCAAGAATTCCGTTACGGTAATGGTTGGAACGCGCGTTAAGGCGCGCTACTTAAGAAAGTGGAAAATGATCTATTTCTGGCTTCCTCTCTGCAGTATTGAAATATGCTCAGAAATTCTTTTTCTGTGACCTAAAGAAGCTCAGAATGAGTGAACATCACTTGCTGTGTGATCTCAGTGCTCAGATTACCTTCACCAATCCTTCCTCTTCACTCTGCTATTGTCCATTTCTTTCCCTCATTTCTGTAGAATACCATAAAAGCGTGAGGAGCAGCTTAACCACAGAGAGATGGTTCTCAGCAGTGACTCCTCTGTGGTTCTAATTTGTGTGTTCAAAGTGGCAAGCATGAGATCAAGTTCATAAATAGTCCATTGGAAGCTCCCATTCATCAGGGGATTCTACTGGTTTCTCGTGGAACTTCCTGCCCTTTCTTCTTCGCCTATAACCTGAATGAGCATCTTTCTGTCCACTTTGACCAGAATATTCTTCAGACTCACCCACAGAGTCACTCACGTTTTGGGTACCCCAGAAACCCTGGTGATGATGGATATCAAGATGTCAATGATAATGTCCGGTTATATAATATAATTCAGCTAAAGTCAGATAATAGGCATAATGATCTGAATGTTTGTGTGTTCTTAAGAGCAAAAGTATGTTTTGGGAATCTTCTGAGTTGAAAGTGCTGGATGACAAACCTTAAACATGTCAAAACAAGGCAAATAAAAAAATCTTACAGCAAAGTTCATACTCAGAACCCAAATGTTCTTAACATGTACTAACTTCAACTGCAACAAAATCAAGAATTTGAGAAATAGTTTAAGACAAATAGAAACACCTTGGTAAGCCTCTGTATGCGTGATGCTGCAGCTTCATGTACTACAACAGTGTCAGCCAGAACTTCCAGCACATCCTCAACAAATAAAGCATAGGTGCTCACCTGAAATAACAAGATGGAAAAAAAAAATGTCTAAAGCCCATAACAGAACTTACATGAGTACAAAAGGATATTGAATCTTACATCAGTAAAAGAGAAGAAAACAGGTTAATGAATAATGACCCCATATCAGCTCAATGCAATCCCAGTTATGTAATCAAACCAAAGAGTCAAACATACCAAACTTGATGGAATGATGGATATTCCAAATGAATCAAGCTCAAGTGACTCAACTGCCCCAGAATTAACGTTGAAAGTATATCCACGCACCTGAAAATGAAAGGTTACAAATTTTTACCAGAAAGAATTTAATAAAAGTCTCAATCTATGTAAAGCTGTTGAAAGATGAAAGCACTTATTCACCTTTCCAATATTTTGCCAACCTGGAGTCACAACAGTATATCCTACCTAACAGAGAGAACCAGTTAGCTGAGGATAAAAATTGACCAAAACACATTCTTTTTATTGAAGAGTCACTTATGTTTCAGTTGTTAAGATGCATGGAGACATTCCTACATACATTCATCATATTTACAGAATAAATGTTCGGGAGAAAGACCAAATCAAGTGCTGGAACTCATACTTTAAGCAAATAAATTTTGGTTGATATCTGTTTTTTAGCACAAAAGCAACAGCATGTACATAATCAGTAAATCACTAAATTTTACATGCTAGTACTAGTACATGATCACCAGGCATAGCTTGATGATGCCGATATATCATGCAGGATGCCAAAGAGCAAGTTACATTACTGAAGTAAAGCATAGTGTGCAGAACAACACCCTGCAACCTAGAACCATTGTGAATCAAATGGACAAGAGATAGCCCAGGCTAATAGTTCATATTCAAGACATTGATAATGAATCAACCAGAGGAAGCACTAGTTTTTAAAGATATAACAATTCCCTTCCCCTCATTTACCCAAAATTGCCTTGCCATGCATTGGAGTAAGCAGACATACCAATGTCTGCAGTCCAACTAATTTGAAGTCATTTTCCATCACATGCTCATCTTCAACAAGTATAACATCCCCAATCTGTTATAGGTAAGATGTGAACTGTCAGTGGGAGGTCAACATATTTGCATGAGGGTATGAAAACAACTCCTAGGCAATTTAGAAAATCAATCAGCTAAACCGTAACCTGTATATTAAATTTGGCATAGATTTTGATATCCTTTAAGGAATTTCAGTTCAATATAGTAAAATGATGACTCAAATTGTTTCCATTGGCCCTAATACTTCAATTAGCACAAACTGAGGTTCAGGTTGAAAACGTCAGTTATGTCCTGTAAGAAGCTACACCAGAATAGGAAGTAGGAAGGGTGCACAAAATTCACAGACAGATTTACCTTTCTAATGTCTTCCAGGAGACACCTTTCTAGTTCACCGGAAAGTAAGTTTTGTCTCACTTCTACCACCAATACAAGCCACTATAAAGCAAAAGAGAACAACATCTTAGAAAACACAGTTAGCATGCTCAAGGAAGAAAGTCCTTGTGTTATACAGAAAGGAAATGTCATATATGGTGCAGCTATGAATTCTGTTAAGTGGAGCAGCATAAAGAAATCATTTTGAAATAAACTTATGTTTGGATAAGAAAACATCCACTGCCTCTACAGAAATCTGCTATCAGCCCTCTATGGTAGACACTTGGACATCAGCATTTACACTCATTCCCCAAATTTAGAAGACTATATATAATCTCAACCCTGCTGCTTCATGAAATTGCACTCGAAGGGCACCTTTTTGCTTTCACTCCAAAGTTTCAGCCAACAGAAGAGAAGAGGGAAAGAAATAAATAAACCATAAACTAGAATTTCCAACTCACAGAACAAGTGTCGACCCATAACTGGGAAACAAAGCCGAGGCTAAGAGCAGACTGAATGCTGATCACTTGCTTTGCAATTATATTAGACCTTTTCATCATTTGCCTCCCACTTCTCCTCCCCGCAACCGGAACCTCATTGCCCCCTCCCTCCTCCATTCTCATCAAGTTCTCCTCTTTTGGCTTCCCGGTGCTTTCCTTCCCACTGATACCTAGTCCCTCAAAGAAATCTAAGCTGGAACTATCCTTGGCAGAATTGTTCTCTGATTCTTGCTGTTTTGGAATTCTTCCAAACTGTCGATTTTCACTATTTTTCTTCTTATTCAACCCCAATTCACGATAAATATCAAATTCATCTGCCTCGCGAGCACAAATTTTCGAGCTTGGAATTCTGGGGCTCAAATTTCTCCGGCAGGATAACAACTTGAAACTAACGCCGGAAAAACATGAATATCTTGAGAAGTCGCCTCCGAGGAGAGTTACAGGCTCCTGCAAACGAAGACCTTGAAGGGACTGATATAATGGGATGTTGATGCGGAGGGGCCTGGTGGTCTTGAAACCACTTACTGAATTTGAAAGGCAGCAAATACTCGAAACAAGATCAGGGGTGTTCATGCTCATGATAAAGAAGAAGATTAAACAACCACCACCTGCTAGTGCCCTGAATAGTAGAATTTTAAGGCCTTGAATCCAGTGGGAAGTTGCTGCTTCGGTTATCTGCCGCCGACGTATCACGGAGGCTGGCGGTCAACAGCTGTTCGCTCACACTTGTAAGATAAAAAGAGAGGATCGCATTGCTCCAAAGACTCATCTTTGCCCTGCCAAACGTGTCTTTAAAAAGTGGTTATATTACATTGTTAATAAACAAAATGGACCTTAAGAAAAGGGGAAAAAAAAAGAAAAAAGTAGTTGCAAAATGAAGTGGCAGATTGAAATTGAAATTTGAATACAACTACAGGAAGATTTACGCAGCCTTGGATTGGTCAAAATGGAGTTGGAGACCTTTAAAAGAAAGAAACTAAAATAAAATAGTGACGCGGCATGAATTAATGGGGAGCATCAGTTTTCGGAAATTAGTTGGCGCCTGATCTACGAAGCGCCACGAACTACTCCCCGCGACCAAATGCCGCAGACACAGAGAGCCCTCCTTGATTTCTTCTCCTTCAGAAAGATTTCCCTTTAAAGCTTTTCCCTTTCCTCCTTCAGTTTCTCTGCAGCTCCTCCCGAGGTACACTCACTACGTGATTCTTCTTAGTATCTTTATTTTAGTTTCTGATTCATGCTATTTCCGTTTTTTTTTTGGTTCCTTTAGTTGGTTGTCGAAATCTTTGGGTAACCCATGTTTTTTTACCCCCTTTTCACAAAATAAAGAGCAAAAATTTGATGTTGATATTATTTCGTGTTGTTATGTTATATGCCTGACTTTTTAGGTGTATGATCAGAGTAGGACTTGGATGTGACACTGAGCTTTAGCCTCTCGGTCTTGTATGTTTGTTATTCTTTGCCTTGTTAATTAACTAAGAAAAAATATTTCATCTTTGGACATCTAACGAACAATTCAATTCTAAATTTTCTCTGTTCAACTACCATACAGTAAGTAACTTATTATTTACAGATAAGTTTCAAGTTTTGAACTTGAAACGACTTTGATATATAAAGGATTTCTTTATTGGGCATTGACTGCATCCAATTAGGGAAATAGTGATACTGGAGTTAAAAGAAAAAAAACAAAGACTAACATTAGTAATACTGTGATGCCCTTGACAGTTGAAGGAATTTCAACAGGTCTTAACTTTGAGATATTAGATAATCTTGCAGCAATAAATTTTCTTTGGATCCTTCTTAGACTGTGGGATCTGGAAATGCTAATGATAACTTTTTCCTTATGTTATATATCATTACAGCTGTGCAATTCCTTTAGGAGTACAAAGAAAAATGAATCCTGCTCGTTTCTAAATCTGGAGGATTAAACACAGAACGTGGATGAAATGGTTGTCTATTGAAATTTACTTGCTGATGTTGAGAGACACAACTCAATAAATCTATTAAATGACATTGATATATATATATATATATATATATATATATACGGTTTTGCTAAGGCGCTCCAACCGTTACCGTAACGGAATTTTTGCTCCGCTTGGTTGGCTGCATGAGCGCTGTAGCAATAATTCCGTTACGGTAACGATTGGAGTGTGCCTTAGCAAACCCGTATATATATATATATATATATATATATATATATATGTGTGTGTGTGTGTGTGTGTGTGTGTGTGTGTGTGTCAGTGTAATAATATATCTCCATTTACAATAAAATGTATGTAATTCTGGGGTGTCTTCCTAGTTTCTACCTCTCTGAGATTATGTGTCAGAATTTTGAAATTCAGTTACTTTGCTGCAAGTGAACAATCTTAGTTTTATCTTCACGTGAAGCACAGGTTTGACATCTGGATCTTCATGACTCCAAGTAACACTGTGGCATCTGTAGTTTCCTGTGAATCAGGAAACAAGGACAGTTTTTTTTTCTGGATTCTCGTCTGCTTGCTATCAAAGTTCTTTAAGACCCCAACTGACATAGACCGTTCTTCAGTTGAGGCCACTGACAGCTTTGCCTTATCTGTGTATCCCTTCAAATTTACTCTAGTGGCCGTCCAGTCATAGCTACTGTACACATTTGGCCCTCTACATCCATCAACAAGCAGTTGCCATTATGGTTTTGTCAAACTTGCCAGCTTCAAGTCCAAAGATGTGCACTGCAAAATCCTCGCAATGCCAATTACTCTTTCCCACGAGTCCTCCTAATGTTGTTCTTACAGAGCAGTTTGAACTGGATTTCGCTGATGTATTTGGCCCCCTTCCAGTTCAGTCCTCACATGACCTTGATAATGATCAATGTGAAATTATGAAGCATTCACCAGGTATGACCGAGCTCAGCTACGATGAACCAGATGTTATCTATAACCGCTCGCATTCTTTAGTTGGTCCTCCTTTTTGTGCAAGTCACTCCCTGAAACCTAGTCGGCTCACCATACGAGAGACAGAAGATTCACTGGAACTTGTAGAGCATGTTATTAGTGGGACAATTATAGAAGATCAAGAACTCTCTCCGGATGTCCATGGAATTGATTGTACTTCTGTGGAGTTCCCAAGCATAAGCCTCGAAGATTTTGAGGTAATGAAAGTTGTTGGGCAGGGTGCTTTTGGAAAGGTATTTCAAGTAAGAAAGAGAGGCACAACAGAAATATATGCCATGAAGGTCATGAGGAAGGACAAAATCATGGAGAAGAATCATGCTGAATACATGAAAACAGAAAGAGATATACTGACCAAGATAGATCATCCTTTCATCGTTCAACTCAGATACTCATTCCAAGTAATGCATTCCCATTGTGAATTATATTTTGTTCTTTTAGTTTGTCTAACTAAAACAGAAATTTGAATCCTGCTGCAGACAAAATACAGGCTTTATCTTGTATTAGATTTTGTGAATGGTGGACATCTTTTCTTTCAGCTTTATCACCAGGGCCTTTTTAGGTACTCTAATTTTCTACCTGAATTAATGTTTTTATCAAATAAAGTCACAAATTTCTTACTACTTGCTATGGTGCAGAGAGGATCTAGCTCGGGTATACACGGCAGAGATTGTTTCCGCAGTCTGTCACCTTCATGCAAATGGCATAATGCATAGGGATCTCAAACCTGAAAATATTCTACTGGATGCAGATGGCCATGTATGCATTTCCCACTGTCTTCTGCTTTACCCCCTAGCCATGGTGTATTATGATGTTCTCTAATTGTTCATGTCTTTTCTTTTCGTAGGTCTTATTGACGGACTTTGGACTTGCAAAGCAATTTGATGAGAATTCAAGATCAAATTCCTTCTGTGGCACAGTGGAATATATGTCACCTGAAATTATTCTTGGAAAAGGTCACGATAAGACTGCCGACTGGTGGAGCGTTGGAGTCCTGTTGTTTGAGATGCTTACTGGGAAGGTTTGGATTCTTACTGTTTTCATTTTATTCTCAAATGAAATTCCAAAAACTGAAGCCCGGATTTAAATATATTTATTTTTTGAAGAAGTAGAATTTGAGTATTTAATAGACTAATAAAGCTGAATAACTTGC
The DNA here is from genome assembly GCA_028571225.1 of Parsonsia alboflavescens. Taxonomy (NCBI): domain Eukaryota; kingdom Viridiplantae; phylum Streptophyta; class Magnoliopsida; order Gentianales; family Apocynaceae; genus Parsonsia; species Parsonsia alboflavescens. The sequence continues at coordinate 10,893,002 of JAOXNR010000029.1, read as the reverse complement.
TTGTTGCTCTCTTGGAGCTATGATCGTATTCATCCTGAAACTTGAGATGCAGAGAATACACAAAGTTGCATCATTTTATTAAAACATTGTACTTTTCAAGTCATCTGATGTCTAGTAATTTGGTGATGTTGCTTATGATGTTGTTATGAAACTCAGCATCAACAAGAGAATGAGGGGGAATAATCCGAACTTTAATTTGACTGCATTTGAACCCCCCCCCCTCCCTTTTGGACTTTTGAAGCAAAGACGTGCTTCTGATCATTCTCTCCTTTTCCTGGGTTCTACTCCTTTTCTCCGGTTGATACCCTCTTTTCCTGCAGCCTCCTTTTGTTGGTGGAAAACGGGAGAAAATTCAGCAGAAGATACTGAAGGATAAACTAAAGCTGCCATCATTTTTATCTAGTGAAGCGCATTCTCTGTTGACAGGGGTAACTGTTTAATATGCTTATAACTTTTAGTCTTTTCCTGACTGCATGTTGGAATATTTTAAATTAAAACTATGGCTCCCTTCTTACTCCAATGGGTCCATGGTTCTGCTTTCATAATTCCCAACTTTTTGCTTTCTTTTTCTTCTACTGTTTCAGTTCCTCCAAAAAGACCCAAGTAAGAGGCTGGGTAGAGGACCCGAGGGAAGTGATGAAATAAAGGGTCACAGATGGTTCAAGTCAATTAATTGGAAGAAATTAGAAGCAAGGGAAATTCAGCCAAGCTTTCGTCCTGAAGTTGCTGGAAAGGAGTGCATTGCCAATTTTGACAAGTGTTTTATTGAAATGCCAGTATCTGATTCTCCAGTTATAAGTCCAAATCCAGATGGAAATATCTTCCAAGGATTTACATATGTTAGGCCTGCTGCCATTTTTTTTCAGTGAAATGGTCCCTTATTCTAGATATTCAAATTAGCTCAGCTCAAGGATGATAATGGATCATAATACCCTTGCTGTTATCTTAAGTTAGTAAATAACTGTGTCATGTTTGGAGCACTATGATGTAGACTTCTTTTCTGACTTCAAAATCTCTCTTGGATGAAATTTATTTCTTATCATACAAGACTTATCTGGCACTGTTGTCAATTGAATTTCTCTTTCCTGTGCTGGTTGGGGGAAGAAAATTCTATTTTGGATGAAGGGTTTTCCTTTTTTGTCTTTGGGATTGGGAAGAGGGACTGTTTGATTTTTAATAGTTAACAGAAGGAAAGGAAGGGAAAATTACAATAATCCCAGGTAGGGGCATTGTTGTTTTCTCGCCCTCCACACAAGCACGGCAAAGAAGATAAACCGAGGATTGCCACGTGGTGGAGATCCGGCCTCTGCTGACGCTTCTTAACTTCATCTATGGAAAACGGGGCAGGCTCGCTCCATAAGCTTGCTCTCTGATTCTTGTTTGCTATCCCATCTTTGTTCATTCATTTTAATGGCGTCCCTGCTGTCTCCTACAGCCACAGCTCTTTTCCAAGATCCTAAATTTATTTGCTTTTCTCCTTCAAGCACCTTGTCGCAGAGCTCTCTTTGGCCCTTGACCAACAATTTCAAGAGAACCTCCATAATATGCAATGCTATTTTGGATGGCATTTCTGATAATCTTTTGAAGAATCCTCTTCCCATAGAGCAATCATTGTCCCAATTCCCCGGTCTTCAGTCTGGATATGAGCAACTCCAGAGCACCACGGGAGATTGGCCGGAAGTGCAGAAATGGGGTATATTAGTTTTTCTTGGGTTTACATGGATATACTTGACGGCTAGGCCGGGTGTTCTTATTGGCGCCATTGATGCATATATTCTGGCTCCTCTCCAAGTGGGTTTGGATACCTTGACTGGAAGACGAAGCTTGAAGAGGACAGATTTCTTGATAGGGGAGAGGCTGGGAGAAGGGTCATTTGGTGTTGTTTACTCCGGAGTGATCGTTCCTAAGAAAGTCAAATTGGACGAAATTGTCTCAAAAAGAGGACGAAGAAATGCACTGGAGACTGATGAGAGGCTCAAAGAAAAGGTTATCCTGAAAAAGGTACATATACAATGTGTCTTGTAATACAGTTCTTACTTTTGGTAAAAGAACAGACTTGGGACGGTGAACTGCATCAGACCTGATAATGTATGTGATTGGATAAGCTTTTAAAGTATTTGTAATCAAATCATTGGAAAGTCCACGTGACTCCACCTGCTAGCTAGACGTCTTTCATTGGGGCAGTTTATTGGGCTTCAATATGAGGATGTTCTTTCTTGTAACAGTGTGGAGAATCTGGGTAATGTTTTAGTGATTAGGTACTTAAGACACTTCTTTAATCGTTTTTTTTTTCCATTGTGATGCAGGTAAAGGTTGGGGTTCAAGGTGCTATTGAATGTGGTGACTTTGAAGAGTGGTTCAATTACCGGTTGTCAAGAGCAGCTCCTGAGACATGTGCAGAGTTTCTCGGAAGTTTTATTGCTGATAAAACTAATTCACAATTTATGAAGGGTGAGAAATGGCTCGTCTGGAAATTTGAGGTACCCGAGTTTCCTGCACAGGTTATCTTAGGAGATCTGGAATAAAAGAAAAAGAAAAATGTTTCTAAGTTTGTTTTTGGTTGTCCTGATCATGCAGTTACAAAATCAATCTACAGATTCTTCTGATCTAGTAATTGGTCATTAGGGATAGATTCCTTTGATGTGAAGCAATTGCTTCAGTCTTTGTGTTTTAACAAAATTTTTACTTTTTGTATATAAGATTGGTGAATCAACATTGATTGTGTCTCACTTGAATCTGCCAGGGAGATCGTGACCTCGATGATTACATGAAAGATCGTGGCTTTCCTTTGAACTTGGAGTCAAAAATGTTTGGTCGTGTCTTGCAAGGATTGGAGTCTATTGAACGTAATGCATTGATCATTAAACAGATAATGCGCCAAATTATTACTTCCCTCAAGAAAATTCACGACACAGGTATAGTTCATAGGGATGTTAAGCCATCTAATTTGGTAGTCACCAAGAAGGGGAAGATCAAACTCATTGATTTTGGAGCGGCAACCGACCTTCGAATTGGCAAAAACTATTTTCCCAACAAGGGCCTGCTTGATCCTGACTACTGTCCACCTGAGCTATATGTAATGCCAGAGGAAACTCCAAATCCACCTCCAGAACCAATTGCTGCCCTTTTTTCTCCAATTTTATGGCAGGTGTCCAACCCTTTCTACATTTTTCTTTCTGGATTTATTGACTTAACTTTTGACACTCTTATGTGACATGTTTAGTAAACGAATGTGGAAAGAACTAAATCTATTCTGAGTTAACTTAGATCGGTAGAATCTATTTAGGCACCTATGTTTTGACTCAGTGATTATCATACATTGGATTAGAGTGGTTTGCATCATCAATTGTAACTGGATCCGCATTCGTGGCAAGTAATGGTGAAGAACGAAGTTCCTTTTGTGTGAATCACACTCAATGCTAAAACTGGATTCTTTTTCCATGTTGCAGCTGAACAGTCCTGATCTTTTTGACATGTATTCTGCTGGAATTGTTCTCTTGCAAATGGCAATACCAACCTTAAGGTCATCCTCAGGCTTAAAAAATTTTAATCTAGAACTGAAGACAGTTGGATATGACTTGGCCACATGGAGGGAAAAAACCAGGATGAGGCCTGACTTCAGTATTCTTGATCTTGACTCCGGTAGAGGGTGGGATTTGGCCACAAAACTTATTTCAGAGAGAGGTTCCCTACGAAAGGGTCGTTTATCTGCTGCAGCGTCTCTGAGGCATCCATATTTCTTCTTAGGCGGTGACCAGGCTGCCGCTGTTCTTTCTAAATTTGCATTAACTAAGTAGGGAGTTGGCTTGATCAGGTGAGCACTGCATTCCGTCGAGCATGTGACTGTAATCTTTTCTCTCTTTTGGCTGTGTAGGATTATGCCATGTTTCTGAGAGATTAGTTTATATTTCTACTTTATTCTTATTGTTTTATAGTCTTTTCTTTTCTATAATGATGATTCATATTTCATAATTTTTTAATTCTAGAATTTCTGTTCTACTGAACTTGGAATGCCGGTTCATGTTTCGTGGTTCTCATCGTGCAGTGGAAGAAAGAAACAATCAGGAGTTTGCTTTCAAGTTTCTTCCTCAACAGAATGTTAGGATACCAGGTCATCATGGGATGGTTGGAAAGAGTTATCAAAATCTTCCTTCTATCTTCTGCAAAAGTATAATATGAAAAAGCAGCCATTTCCCCTTTTGTTTGAACTTTTGATATGCTTCATTATTGAAGTTTCTGATCAGACAGAGTTAGTTGCAACTTATCCAAAGATTACAAGCTTTTCATTTCACATCATTTTTGCGGGTTTTGATTGAGAACGTTATGGACATGAATTTCGCGAATAACATGCCATTTTTAACTTCAGTTTTCACAGATCAACTTTTAAACAAATACTACCAATTATTGTATTCTTACAATTTTCCTTGTAAAACTTTCAAGATGTTGTAATGAAGGATCTCTACATTCTTTACGTGACCATCAGGTGTATCACTTGATTCTTGCATCCTTCTGTTTTTATCTGTTGGTTGAGATGGTTTCCTTCCCATGTTTCTGGAGGACTTGAAAGTGAATTATACTGTTAACAGGCAGAAAAATGTTCCCTTTGCCATCTGATTTTTCTAGCAATTGGACATTCTTCTAGTAGAAACTACTGAGACAAAGATACCTGATTCTGCAAACTACATTTTCAGATTACACTGAGATTCATGGTAATGCGGACAAAGACGGTTATTTAAGATATAAACACGTACAAATATAAACCTGAAATTTACAGCTCATCATGATAGAGGAAGGCATCCATGGGATGATGCTTCTTGCAACCCCAGTGGCATTTCATAGTACACAGAGAGTTGAACATCTTAAGCCTTGTCGACTGAAGAGATATAACATTTGATGTGGAAGGATTCTTTGAAAGAACAATAGCATACCCATCGTCCATGTATTCAGTTCCATCGGGAAACAGCTGCCACAATAGGCTACCACCTCCACTGCCTCCCTTTTTCGTTGAGTTCAAGAGGGTCTTGTAGACAGCATTGATGAGGGTGTCCCGGAATGTTGTACTGTAGCCTGGATCTTTTGCAGATACACCATATTCCGCGAATATGACAGGCATCCTTAAGTAATTCTCAGCATCCTCAATGTGAGATTGCATCCATGTTTTGGTGAATGCAATGTGCTCGTCAGAAATTGATTGTGAAATCCTTCAGCAATTATTGAAGTAGTTGTTAGAAGAAGAGACTATGATTCATTGAAGAGCAGAAATAGTTAATAGAAGTTCTATAAAATGCACATCTGCTGCTAGGAATCAAATGGATCTCGAGAATTTTACTATTTGGATTCTGTTTCCTGCAATTTCGTGTGCAATTGTCCTTACCAAGAATCTGGATACATGTGAACAGAAGCAAAATCAACCCCAAGAACTTGATGATTCCTAATAAAATCTGTTCCAACTTGTTGTGCATAGGTGTTAGGGTTGAACTGAACCCTGTTGGGTGTTGAGGGACCGTAGAAACCTTCTAGTCCAATCTCCACCAAATGCTTTGGATCAATGCCCTTCACATGGACAGCCATTTCTTCTATCCAGGCCTACAGAAAGTGACCACTACATTTTAGAGGACAGAAAAAGAATGTACTCCGCACACATATTCTGTCAAAGTGTAGCTGCATTTAGATGATGTGCAAAGGTCCCGGCATTAAAAGTAATCTTGGTCTTACATGCCACACACCAATGTTGTACAGACCTGCAGTTTATCCCCAGATGGATCTGATTCACAACGTGGCTCGTTCATTAGTTCCCAAGCAAATATAGTTGGATCCTCTTTGTAGGTTATGTTGGTGAGGGTGTTCACTCTGTTAAGAACTGCCTATAGGGACAAAATTAGAGACAAGAGAAAGGGGAAAGTTAGTAACAAGATGATCCAATGCACATCTGTAATGTAACTGCAAAAAGAACATTAAGCCAGAATACAAATTTACTTCCAAGGTTAAAGAGTTTAGTGAGTATAAACCTTAACATGGGCCTTGTAGTAACCTTTGACAGTTGGATGAGAAAAGAAGTCATCATTGGATGTCAAGTTTATTCCAGCATCTTTACCCCATTTGACATACTGTGGTTTGCCACCATAAGCATCCCAGTTGTTAACCAATGACAAGATAAGCCTAATGTTATACTTCTTTGCTTCACTTACAACAAAATCCAGAGCCTGAAACCAAATAAACAAGTATTACATACAGTGGATGATTTCTTTTTCTCTGATTTTGGTTTACGGAATTACTTCATTTACCAATCAGAACAATTGCATTGGTAAGAGGTAATGAGACTACCAAGAGATTAACATTTAAATACATGAAATTTCAGATGAAGAAAGGGTACCTTAAATACTTCTTCATCATAGACAGATGGTGATTTCTGAAGAGCTCGCCACTGGCCATCATTGAAAGCCCAAGTCCGGCATACTGTGAGACCCACAGCGGATGCCTGTTGAAACAGCTCAGTGACCTTTCCTCTTGTAGAGTGATCGGCAGCAAAGACCATCAACCAATAAGTGTTGAATCCATTTACATAAAATGGATGGCCATCAACCAAAAATTGGTTCCCATCTTTCTGCACCATTGTCCACACTTGTTCTTCCATGTCTGTGCTACCACGAATCCTGCAGTACGAAAGAATTCAAGTTCAGATCAGATGCATAGGAGAGTAAAAGAGAGTTTTCTTTGGTGAAAAGTGATGAACTTGAAAATAATGCAAGTGCTTCATTTTAATGCACCCATCTTTTACAGAAGGGTGTATTAAATGATTCTTCACATCATCATCTACTAACCCATAATTTTCTTCTCCTCCCTCCACTGCTAAAATGCAATTAAAATTTCCAATGAGCATTATAAGAAAAACAGGCAAAGGGAGCATTTTGATTCTAATTCTAAGGTCTTCCACCTCCATATTGTCAAGTTAATGGGGAGAGTCATAATCTTTCACACATCTATATATACCCACATGCAGACAGTAACGGACAGATATTCATGTCTAACAGAAGGAACTGCTTTCTAGGCCACAACCTTGTAAAACACAAGAGAAGTGTTTATGAGGAAATCATCTGGCAACCTTCAAAGCAAAGATACAGAATCTTGTATAGAAATCGATAGACAAATAAAAATGGTGGGTCTAGGTTTCTCGATTCTACATCCAACCAATCTTCTACTTCTTGCAATCCTCGTCCTTAAAGAAAGGGACTTGTCACTTGACCTTCTTGTGATATTGTAGATGAAATATGCTCAAGGAAATACTGAACCCCACCAATTAAACCCAAAATCAATAGTCAAGTTTTAGAAATTTAAAAAAGCCTCAAGATTGCCTCAGCTTGTACAAGACCCAAGTAGCCTTCAGTGGTGGAATGCTTCTATTTTTCTGAAAATAGTTGAGAAAGTTGAGAATTGGGAGATCGACAGTGAAACTATTACTAGGTTGTCTTGTTAAGGTATGCTAAACGTCAAGTGGACTGATCCTTAGCTTTAAAGCATATGATACTTACCAAGGGCAGAAAGAAAAATCTGTTAAAAGAAACAAAGACAAAATCAAATTTGGGTAGATAATAGCAAATAAAAATCAAGATATGTAATATCTGAATTAAATAGAAACCAAAAGCAGCATCAAAATTTCATTCACCCAATCCATGATCCAGTAGAAGAACAAAAACCCACCAAAGGAACAGCTTTTCGAATTGTAACAACCAGGTCTGTGGGGGAAAAGCTTGTTCTAAGAAAGAAAGAAGCTTAATCTGTACCTCTGTACGATCCGCCAAGAAAGACAATGCAACAGTTTGATCCACAGGGAAAGGAATTGACCAGGGCAAAGTTTCGATAAGTATTTCTTGTACACACTGGAAGCAGAAGGTAGAGATGTCCATAACAATATTTGGGTGCTCGTGTAACCGTAGGAAGCAAAATGCACCGATTGCAGAAAAATTTTGCATCACGCGTGACAATGAAATGCAAAGAAGAGGATGAAATCCCTTGAAGTTTGAAGAGAGCCTTTTGATGTCGCTGCATTACAACCGTGTGGAACAGTGAAATTAGACAAATTACAGCTTGAGTCATCCTGTCAGCCATGGTAGACGGTGATCCCCGTCTGTTTCTTCTTACCATAATGGCAGTAGAAATTGCATCCAAGGGGCCATTCTTGCGGGTATGGCAAATACATGAGAAATCAAGAATCTTGAACTTTTGAATTTTGAATTCATGGCAAATTCTAAATTTTGGGCCCTATTTTGGATCAGCGGTGTTCATCCCATAAAAGGGCCATACATCATAACGAAAAAAAGGAAGAGGTCCATAAATAAACTACATAAAGCAAAATGAGTGGAGAGATTTTGTTAATTTTGCTATTATGTTCACTTGTAATTTCTTTTTTCTAATTTTCTTTAGCAATACATGTAATTCGATATTTCATTAATAATTGTAACTTATCAAAATTAAAATATGTGCAAAGATGGAATCGAATTTATTACCTACATTATTTGAACCATTCGATCACATTTAAAATGTTCACTTGTAATTTCTCATTCATTCGTGTATATAAAATTTGCTTAATTTTTCTTCACTTATGAAAAATAAAATGAAATTATTAATTACATTTATGACAAGTCAAATAAGTAATCTTTGCTAACTTTGAAAAGAAAAAAAAAAACAAGGCTTTTTCTATAAGAAGTGGATGGCATGTGCCGGTTGCAATATTCTTATGAATTGGTAGTAGCAGGCTGCTACTAGTATAGTTTAATAGCATGGTCGGCGCACCACCGGAAATTCTCTTTCTTTGTTGGGTCCCACTAACGTGATTATTGGGCCCCCCTGCAGTCCAACCAGATTACAACTAACAGTCAGTGCCGAATTACAGCATCCCATCCCAACCCAACCGCGTTCATGTCCAAATAAAAAAAAAAAAATTCAAAAAACTTATTTTCAATTCTAAATACAAATAATAACTTTTAGAAATTTAAAATTTCATATTCATATATTTTTTATATTTAATTTCCACTTACTTAAAAATATAAATTTTTTTATTTTGAAATTTCATTATTAAACTTTCTCTAATATTTTTTTAAAAATCTATTTTGAAGCTTTTATTAACGAAAAAAACATGACAACAAAATAAATAAATAAAATGGAAGAAAGGAGACAAAATAATCGAGTGTACAGCCTAACAAAAGAATGGAAACGCGTGGGACCAGAATTCTCCAATGCAATCTGACGCGTTCATCAATCATCATTCGTCACCCCCAATTATTCACCTCAGGTAAGAACACATAATTTTATTTATTTTATTTGTTTATTATGTCATTAATAATTAACCAAACACAGTTTATTCGTTTTTTTTCAAAAAAATAAATAAATAAATTACACGATTGCAGTGACAATACAAAGATATCATCACACCTAACAAAATAGATAAGAAAATAAACTAAATTCTCACAATAATATTGTATCTCAATTTTAGTTTATTCAAATTCATTTATAGTGAATTGGGTTTATTAATTTATTTAGTTCAAGATTTTCTAAATTTTCTTCTTCCTCTTAAACTTGATATATACAAATAAATATATATATATATTTTTATAGAAATGTCGTAGTATGTACGACTGTGTGCACTTAAAGGAAAAATAGATGTAAACTTTTACG
>JAOXNR010000029.1:10865397-10883230 GCA_028571225.1 Parsonsia alboflavescens | reverse complement strand
AGATTTTCAAGAGCAATAACTTTTTTTTTTTTAGAGATAGATGAGCGAACTCAACAAATGGAACTTAACTCTATTTTTTGTCTTAGGCTTAATTCCAACAAACGCAAATTATCACAAAAAGATACTTAGGATAGTTGTAAAGGAACAAAACAACAAAACACCTATAAGACCATAGGATTTTCAAATAAAAGTATGATCTTAGCACTTAAAACAAAGAAAGCTAGTAAGATAGTCAAACCTTTGATGATAACCTAGGCTCTGATACCAAAAGATGATGTGATTCCTTAAAGGTTAAAGATTTTTCTCACACAAGCAATAAACCAATCAAAGTATAGTGAAAGGACTCATCAAAGATTAGTGTGGGGGATTAGGTTGACCATTGTAGAATAATCCACAACAACCAACCTCTTGATTTGTAGAGACCATTCAATACCTCACCCAAAAGTAACTGAAAGCCCAGGTTGTAGTGGACTAAGAACCCTAAGACGAATTCTAAGAACACTCATAAAAAGACCAAGTTTGATCTTTTATTTGGATTAATTCTAAAGGAGAAGTTATTTGTCAAGAGTTAATTGCGAAAGACAAAATGAAGAGAGTATTTACAGTCCTTCATCCGTAAAATATCCTATCTATCGAAAAGCTTCAAATTACACAAAAAGAATGGGAGAAAACGGAAGAAAATTCCTCGTTTTGGCTAAACCCGTAATTCGACCGGCGCTAGTGAGAACACCGGTTGAAGGACCGATAATTCTCTATTCCAATCTTCAAGTTCACAGGCATATATTGCTCCACCCGTGCCTATGCCGGTACTTCTCTGGAAAACTCTCAAAACTCTTCAGTTTCGACTGGCTTCGGTTTCTATGCCTGTGGTAATGCCGGTACTTCTCTGCCAGCCATGCTTTCTATGGTTTCCCTTGGTCCTTCTTCCCTCCTTCCTTCCAAAGCCATTTGTGAATGTTCTCCCTTGATCCCAAAGCCATAATCCTCCCTGGAATGCATCGTTTTATCCTTTTGTTTGCCTTGAATTGAATATGCATTCCATAGCTCAAATCTTCGAATTCATCTTCAAGTTTATTCCTCTTGAGCACGGCTTCAAAATTGAATCTTTCTTCCTGGTTTTGAACAAATATCATCAAGCTTTCTTCATCCTTGAAGCCCTCATCTTTGTGATTGGTCCCGATGGCATTGATGGAGCTTGGTCTCTATTAGAGATTTTTGAAGAAGAGAAAAGAAATGTTTTTTTAAGATCTATGAAGGAGGAAGATAATGGCAATCACGTCAGTTGGAAATTAAGGCTTTGGAGGGAAGTTGTGTTAGATAGGTTTTCTTTATGTTCTAGAAAACAAAGAACAAAAAAGAAAAGAAAGAGAGAGACTTGAACCAAAAAACCACCAACAGTTTTGAGATTTGAACAAATAGGTTTTGGCCCAATTCCCAGCCTTTATTTTTTGAAAAATGGATTTCTTACCATACTCAAATGCACCAGTTAAATGTTTTTTTCTTCCCCTCGAAATTTCCTCTTATAGATGCCCTAGGCCTTCGTGGTCTCTAGCCTTCGGGCTTTTGTATCCCTGTGAGCCTTTAAGCTTATGGGTTTGGGTTTCCATCTAGATGGTCAAGTCTTGACTCATAACCTCCAATATCTGTTTCTAAATTTGCAACAAAGTTAATAAAACTATCAAAGAAACTCGGCTACTAATCAAGGCCAAGCCATAATAAGCTCTGAAAAACCTAAGGGAGAGGGCGGGGGGAGACAAGTAATTAACACAAGAATTAATAGTGATCCAACTCAACCTATGAATCTACATTCACTACCAGAGGTTTCCACCTAAGCTTACACCCAAATACCACCTAGTAAATTACAATATAAGGTAGGATCACTCCTTTTATGGGTTTTTTTTATGCAATCCCAATTGGGTCAAAGCCCAATGATCATTTCTAAAACCCAAGTGATTCGGAAGATTGAAGAATTCAAAAAAGATTGATGTTTTTATAAGATATTACTTGATTTTTTTTTAGTATGATTTTTCTGTTAGAATCCTAATTATATTAAGAAACTAGCATTTGCTAATTATATTTTGAGTAGTAATAATTTTAGTTATATTGTGAGACTTAGGAGATTATTTTAGTAGAGTCCTTGTCATAATTTAATTCTTTTTCTTAAAGCGTCTAGGTTTCATCTTATTGTAATTCCTAGATTATTGAATTGATATTTTATAACACATTTCTTTTTGTGAGAATTCTTTCTTGGGTGTCTTTGCAAACCAATATATCTTTCATAGCAAAGGATTGCTCATCTTTTAAGTATTATCACCTTGGGTCTTGTAGTGCTTTACCTATAGGATTCATGGTTTTGTTAAGAGTCTCTAGTTCCTTTGGTCTAGGGGTTTGAAGTTGATTAAATCAACTTTTAACTCTAGACAACAAGTTTCACATACTTCGACGTGTGAAGATCATGTCATTTTGGTATAAGAGCTAGGTTTCCACAAAGCAAGGTTTTCATGAAATAGTATTCCGCAAATCCAAGATTCTCTCCACCAGGCTACCCCAAATTAAGGTATCAAACATGTCCAAAGAAAGAAACTCCAAAAAACAAGAAGAAATGAATCTTCCAAAAGAGGAATTCGAGAATAAGGACTTCCTTGGAACAAATTCTGGATCAACTTATTCTTTTAGTTGACAGAGTAGATCAACTTGAAGATGCAATGGGTATAGGTAAACCAAAGGGAGAATATAAGATAGATGACACCATTGCCTATATCAAAACACAAATATCTTTGTCATATCAATGATCCTGAACCATATTTGGAAAAGAAAGAAGAGAGATATAAAATATTATCCAAAGAAATTCCCAAAATTGAGGAGGATGTATCAAAAGATATAAATGAAGAATTCACTAGCAACAAATTTCTAACATAAGGAAAAGGAAGATACAGAAGAGAAATGCATTAAATTTCTAACATAACTAAGAGATCTTATGACATTCGATCTACAAATTAAGGAAGCAGACGATGATTACAAGAATATACATGCTTTTGTGCAAGATGTTATCGTTGAGCCCCTTACAACAGAACAAATGTGTCAAATTCAGCTTGTGCCAAAGGATAGAAAATAAAGAGCAGTTTAAACATAGAAAGAAGTGGAAAAGCAAAACGAAAAAGAAAGATTAAAAAAGAATGTTCATGCAAAAGCTACAAAAATCATTTGGATTATTAAGGAACACAAGTCTTTGATTTTCAACTTGTCACTTTTTGTTACTGAACTTGTTGAATGTTTCCTTTTTGGATCTTTGTTCGACATAGAAGATGTAGACTAGAGGATGAATCATTTTCAAGAATGGGGGAATGATACAATCCCAATTAGATCAAAGTCTAATGATCAATTTTTAAAACCTAAGTGGCCCGAAAGATTGAAGAATTCAAAAAAGATTAAAGATTACAATATTATTTTATTTTTGAGTTCTATTCTTTGGTCAAAATCCTAATTATGTTAGGAAACTAACGTAGTTACTTCCAAATTATATTTTGAGTTGTAATAGTTGTATTATACTGTGAGTCTTAGAAAATTATCTTAGTAGAGTTCTAGACATAATTTAATTCATATTTCTTAAGGAGCCTATTCCTATATACACAATGTTTCATATTATTGAAATTCATAGATTATTGGTTTTATAAAAGTCTCTTTGTAGAATTTTTTCTTGGGTGTCTTTGTGAACCAAGGTTTCTTTCATAGCAAAGGATTGATCATCCTTTAAATATTATCTCCTAGGGTCTTTTAATGCTTTGCCTACAATGTTTGTGGTTTTGTTGAAGGTCTCTAGTTCCTTTGATCTCGGGGTTGAAGTTGATTAAATCAACTTTTGACTCGGTAAAAAGAGTTTTGCATAAGGACAATAATTCGGATACCAGCTCATCAAAAGGAAAGACAAATAGACAAATCAGAGAAGAATTGGCCAAGCTATACACAGACTTAGAAGATGCCGAAGAAGAAGATGAGGATCAACTTGTCATTTCATCCTTTAGAGTGGGATATTGATGACCCCAAAGGAATAGCAACAGCATATCTCCTGTACTCACCATGAGATTGCCAAGAAAAAGACAAAATAGAAGACCGGTCCCATTATAGAATATTGTTCATTTACTGGTAAAATTAACACATTAGGTTTTCCTTCTATTATTTGAATCTTATTTGGAACAACATTTGAACAGTTACAGCACCAGGGGGTTCATAGAAAAATCAAAAAGGCAGCTGGCAGCATGTGACAAAAGAATTGAACTAATACTAGAAGAAGAAAAAAGGCTCCGTAACAACAGTACCTGTCACATCGAAGCAATAAGTGGGAAAGCAGCTTTTTTAAAAGACATTTGTCCATTTGCAATCAGAAGGAATCTGCTTTTAATAAAGGCCAACACCAATGGTAGCTTTATTAAAAGTCGATTGTTTTATTTGCATTATTAGACTTTGCTTTTAGAAAAGCAACAAGAATTATTTGAATGTACTACTCAGACTTGAGAAAAATATTTTAAAATCCGTCTGAAATTTGTATAAATAACCAATATTTGTAAGGTTGGAAGCACGATGAATTTTCACCAAAGCTTTTAAACCCTTTCTAACTCACAATATCCCTTGTACTCCCAAAATTTGAATGAAATTCATTTGAAGTTGAAGTTATTCAAGAGACAGTCTCCTATGGGATGCTTATGACTCATCTAAGTCTGAACTCGTCAGAAATAGCTTAGGACATTTATCAGCTTTATGCCCTTTTCCACAAGAATAACATTTTATTTTTTCATTAGTTTGATTATTCATAGATTATTGGTTTTATAAAAGTCTCTTTGTAGAATTTTTTCACAGGGTGTCTTTGTGAACCAAGGTATCTTTCATGGAAAAGGATTGATCATCCTTTGAATATTATCACCTAGGGTCTTGTAATGCTTTGCCTGCAGGGTTTGTGGTTTTGTTAAGAGTCTCTAGTTCCTTGGATCTCGGGATTGAAGTTGATTAAATCAACTTTTGACTCGGTCAGAAGAGTTTTGCATATTTCAATGTGTGAAGATTGCATCATTTTATTTTTCAAAAACAAAGATTTAAATAAAGTAATATAGAGATAGGTGTAAAGTTCATCTCCTTTTTGGAGTGAAGTGATTACAATGAAGCATTATCAAATATACTTTTGATGTTTTTGTATGAAATAGTTTAAATGTGCTTGAATCTGTTTTGCAAAACTTTTCTTGCAATCTCTTTTGATCTATAAGCTATTTAGTGCCAAAAGGATGCATTTCATAAAAAAAAAAAAAAAGTAGTACATAGTGAGAAATAGTGTAACAAATAAAATTTTGACCGTTGAATTGAAAATCCAGTTGAGAATGAACAAATTAAGGTCTAAAAGTTGTCAAGTAGCTCACTAGACAAGTATTGAATCCAAGATTTTGTGAATTGGATGGTTCACTTTTTAGGGTGCAAAACCATATTTTATCCTAAAATTCTTATATTTTGTAGATCTCATGATATATTTAACCAAACCCTTTTAAAAATACTTTATGCACTTGATTATTAGAAAAATTATTTGACTAAATCACACTTTATGCTTTGAACGATTTGAATTTTATTTTAAAAGAAAAACACTTAGTTAATAATAAGGCTCGAGATATTAGTAAAAAAGTTATAACTTAATTATTTAACCAAACTTGTTAATCTAATTCTACAACTTTGAAACTTTCAAACTCATAAAATTTGAATTTTTGAAAGATTTGTTAGTTATAAGAGCAATTTTCATGAAATAAATAAATTTGAAACCACATTAACTAAATTTGTTAAAAAGACAAAAATTCCTATTTCATTTCTAATCTTTTTTACTTGGCTCATTTAGGTCCTAAATTATTTTTTAAAAACTTTTAAGGTCCCTATCCTTTTTTGCTTGGTCCAAATAGCCCCCAAATATTTATATTGAACTTTTAGAATCCCTTATTATTTTGAACTCATGCTGGTCCCTTATTATTTTTTTCGTTTGACAAGAAAGGTCCTTTTGCCCTGAAAACCTCCGACTCAGGCAAAGTCAACGATGAAAAAATAATATTGGTCAAAGTTTGTAAGGGTATTTTCATCCCTTCACTATTATGGATTATTTCTCCAATTAAAAGAGTCATTGGTCATTTTCTTCACAACTCACTTTTTCATTCTCCAACCACGGAGAAACAAATTTAAGCCTAGAGTTAGGAGAGGCAACAAGAGAAAGCAAAAGTGTTAGTTTAGAGTGAAGGAATCAAGGAAAGAAGGTCGGTTAGGTAATATGAGTCAATGCAATTGAGCTATAAACTATCTTATGGCTTTTCCCTTTTTGGAGTTGCTCCACATCTTTCAGTCAAATAGACTGTAGTAGAGTGCCCGAGTCGAGGGTCTACCCTAAAGATCAACTATTTTGTGTAAGGCACATGGCCTTGAAAACCCAAGCCCATTTCTTCAAGTAAAGGCTGGAAGGCCAAATCAAACTCTTGTTCCAAGAACAGTCTTACGAAAGCTCATTCTTGAAGTCTTTGGCTGGTAGCCTCATAACATCAAAGGAAAGAGAAGGTTGGGCTTTATTTCTTAGGGGTCGAGGGATGAAGAAGTGGACTGTAAAGAAAATGACTAACGATTCTTTTTAATTGGAGAAAATATCCAAAACAATGAAGGAGCGAAAATATTCTTATGGATTTTGACCATTTTTATTTTTTCACTTTGACTTTAGCTAAGTCAAAAGTTTTTAGAACAAAAGGACCTTTCTTGTTGAACAAAGGGACCAACATATATCCAAAATAAATTATAAGAGACTTTAAAAGTTCAATATAAAAATTTGAAATTTACTTTGACCCAATTAAAAAGGATAAAGACCTCAAAAATTAAAAAAGAAAAAAAAATTTACGGCCCCAGTGGATCAAGTAAAAAAAATTAAGAAAGAAACAGAGAATTTTCTCAAAATGTACCAGGACTTCCAAACTCGTTCCTTATGAATTATTAATTTTTTTTATATGATGTGAGATGTGGGATGCGCTATTTAAAAATGATTTAAGATGATCGAATATAAATGTGATATTTTATTATATTATATACTATGATTCAAACAAATATAAAAATAATCCAAGATAATATAAATATTTATTGATGTAAAAATGTGCAATTACAAATTTAAAAATAATTTCAAAATACAACATTGGTGCAATATTAAATTAAGAAAGCTATTCAATGAAAATAAATAATATTTAATAATTATAAATAATTCTTAAATCAAAATTGAAACCATAACTTTTTCCATTTAAAGTTCAGATATATTATTTAAAAGTGATATTTAATGAAAAATATTATTTTAATTGTATTGTTCGAAGATATTATGATCTTTATATAAATTTACTTTGAACTATCCTTTATCAAGATTTGATTGTAACAAATTTTATTAAAAGAATTTAATTTAGTTTATAATCGCTTACCTTATTGTATCGTAAACTCGAGCAAGACTTGATTAGCAAGATAATTCCTTTGTAAATTTTTTATTAGTTTAAAATATATAAGACGTTCAATTTCAAACTTTTCAAAATAAAATTGAGAACATCCAATCATGGGTAAAGAATGTAATTTATTGGCAATTTTAAATTTATATATTTATTTTTAAAATAAACATGTGATATGAAGGTTACATTTATTATTACTCTCCCTATTTCTTTTTAAAAAAGGTTTTAACTAATCAATTTTATTTCAGAATAAGAGTCACTTTACATTTTTCAAAGAGATTTTTTATTTCCCAACAAGCATTTTATGAAAAATTCCAATCATACCCTTCTAATCATATTAAATATTATGATTGAATTCATATGAGCCTTATTTATTATGAGGAGTATTTTAATCTAAGAAAAAAATATTAATTACTAAAATATTCATTGCCTCGATCTATGTTCTAAAATCTTAAATCACTTTTAAATAGAATCAGAGGGAGTATATAATAACATTAACTATGTATATAATACTAAATAGATAATTATTGAAATTGAAAATATCTGTTAAAAATAATTTTAAAAAAATAAAATTTTATTTGTCATCGTATAATTTTGACTTGCCTGTGTTGTCAATTTCTTGTCTTGTATTTTTATTTATTTACTTCATTGATTTTGGTAATTATCAATTTCTGGTCTTAACTCTTTCATTAAGCATGAGAAATGCAGTCAAGATTTAACCGGCCGAGCATTCTGTGAAAATGCAAAATACGGAAAGGTAGTCTGAAAGAGGATGGAACGACGCCGAGGCTTCAAGCCAGGAAAGATGGAGGAGCTCGATCTGGACTCCTTTATTGAATCTCACCGAGCCATCAATTTCGACGACGACGGCGACGGCGGTGGCGGTGGCGATCCACAACTCTTATCGGTTGGTCATCGCACTGTTGATGAAATTCTCCTCCTCAACGACTCTTCTTCTTCTTCGGCCGGTTCTCCATCTCCCCCCACTTCTCCCTCTGCATCTTCTGCTGCCACTTCTGGGCATCGATCATCCTTCTCTAACTCCTTTCCCCAACTTCAACAACTCCATCATCACAATGACAATGACAATGGCAATAACAATAACGGTCTTGCTTCTCCAAATGATGCTACTCGAACCAAAAGCCCCCGTTCATTGTCTTCTGACTCTAAATTAAATAAGTCTTCAATCACTACTAGCGGTAGTAAGGAAAACAAGTTACCTGAATTTTCCCGTTCTCGTGCCCTATCATCCACTGTTCTTCTTCCAACACTTTTTTCTGCCGTAAGGTCCAATGCCAAGCCCGGCGCTGCCCTCGCTGCAGCCGCCGCCGCTTCCCGCTCCATTCCCACTCCCCACGCTGCCGCCATTAAGTCTTCTAGAAGTTCTGCAGCTGCTTCTCTATCCAGAAGTTCTACCGTGTCTGCCGTTGCTGATGTTTCTGGCCTCGCTTTTGATACTGTCGATTTGGTTTCGGATGACGCGGACAGAGGAGTAGGAGAAGATGGTGGTCGAGGAGGTGATTGGGTTCAGGAGGAAAGCGTCGGTGATTCTGCCGGTAATTTGTGCTCTAAAGAAACTCCACATACTAATGCAACGTCTTCCTCCTTTCCGGCAGCGGATGAACAAAGAAGTGAGAGTCCACCCGAAGTTTCATCAGCTAACCACACCGAAATCCACTTTGATTCTCTTGCTGAAATTGAAAATGATATAGATTTTCTTACTAATTCTGATATTGTGGTGGAGAATGAAGGAGAGCAGTTCCCATCTTCATCCTTTGATGAAGAAGTTTATGAAGTGGATTCTCAACGTGTCCATGTCTACATGACTGATAAGAAGGAAATGATTGCTGATTTGGATGATGGAAAAATTGTTTATGAGGATGAGATTATTAAGATGGACGGAATTACTGATGAGGATAATGGACTCTCTCAGCCCAGAGATGATTCGTGTGACTCTAGCTCGCAGGAAGAAGTTGCCCAAATAGTCCAAGATGTAGCTTTAGATTGGGAGAGTAAGAAGAATGGCAGAAAAACTTGGAAAAAATCCCAGCCTCTTCTGAAACCCCTTGAACTAGCTGAACAAAGTGAGAAGAGACAAGCATTTACAGGAATACACTTAGAAGAGGGTGCTGCTGCCCAACCAATGAAGCTCGAGGGCGTCCGCAGGGGTTCTACGCCTCTTGGTTACTTTGACGTGAATGCCAACAATGCCATAACCAGGACCATCTCATCTCAAGTCTTCTGGCGGGAGCAAGGATTTCCACAGGCCCTTGCAGTTCATGTCAATTACATAGCTGTAGGAATGTCTAAGGGGGCGATTATTGTCACACCAAGCAAATACCACCCCTACCATCCTGATAACATGGATGCAAAGGTTTGACTTCCTAACAGCTTTTCCCTTCAGTTATTCCTTCATCCGCATAATTTTGAATTTACTTATATGGTTTATATTTGCAGCTTACTTAGGCTTAGTCCAGGAAAATGCAACTCCATTGGCATCCACTGTTTTCCTTTGATCATTCCTGTGTAACATTCTTAAAGTAACTGGTGTTCTTCAGGAAAAAGGTTAAACTAGCTCATATAAGGTTTTTGAGATACCCCAACCTTTTCAAGAAAACAAAACAGTTTTAGCTTTGGAAACATCTTTCTATGTTTGCTTATGTGGAAGCTATTCAATTAGAATATCTGAATACTTCAGACTTAATTTGCCTACTAAAGAGCACCAATGGTGTGTATTTCAGATGTTGATGCTTGGATTACAAGGCGATAGGTCTTTTGCTTCTGTAACTTCCATGTGCTTTAATCAGCAAGGGGACTTGCTCTTTGCAGGATATGCTTATGGTCATGTTTCTGTTTGGGATGTGCAAAAGGCATCAGTGGTTAAAGTTATGAATGACCTGCATAAAGCTCCGGTTGTTCACATGTTGTATATGGGGCAGGATACACCAGTTACTCGACAGTTCATAATCAGTGGGGATAGCAAGGGTGGAGTAATGCTAACTCGGTGTAGCACGTCTTGGCTTACTCGCTTTACCTTTTCTTCAACAGTGAGCCCATTCTTGGCATAATATGTTGATCACCATTTCAGTATTTTCATACTAAATATGCAAGCTCTGATGAATTGAAACATGCGATACATAATGCAGGAACTCCTTAATAATAAGACAGGCCCTGTGATTTGTGCTTCTCCGCTACTTACTGGTGATTGTCATGGAGGTATATTGGCATCATCGCAGAGTAGTGCTGTCTCCACAAGTGCACTTGGGAGCATGATGGGAGGTGTCATTGGAGGGGATGGTGGTTGGAAAAACTCATCTTTGGTTCATGAAGGCGTGGTTGTAATTTGCACTTACCAAGCTTCTCTGGTGGTATGAAGTATAAATCTTTTGTGTATTACAGCTCTTATATTTCAATTCGCCCTTAAAGCTTATCTTAAGGATTCCTTTTGCAGTATATTTACGTTAGGGCATCTCCTGCAGGCAAAAGTAATTCCCACTGTGGAACCATATGGTCAAATTCCTAGGCCTGAAGGTGTTGCTGAGGGTTCAATTCCATATGCTGCTTGGAAATTTATTTCTGAGTCACATCCTTCTTTAACTGGTATGATTGGCAAGGTTTTGGTCAGCCTTCTGCTTTGTGTTATGTTGAGAATCCCACATCGGGTTTGTGTAAGGGCTTATTGTAGTATATAAGATCTTGGGCAGTCCTCCCCCCTTGAGCTAGCTTTTGGGGTTGAGTTAGGCTCAGACCCATATTTTAACATGGTATCAGAGCCCGGTTTGTTGTGTTTGTGTATGTTTGTTTGCCGATGTTGGGCCCCCATGTTGAATTTCACGCTCCAGAGGCCTTGTTGTAGTATATAAGATCTTGGGCAATCCTCCCCCCTTGAGCTAGCTTTTGGGGTTGAGTTAGGCCCAAGCCCATATTTTAACATGTTATGTCACTGAATATTGTTTTTCTTGCAGAATCATCAGAAAAATTTGCATTGCTTGCAATTGCTTGGGATAGGAGAGTTCAGGTTGCTAAGTTGATGAAGTCTGAGCTAAAAGTATGTGGGAAATGGAATCTTGATAGTCCAGCAGTAGGAGTAGCTTGGTTAGATGACCAGGTAATGTTGTACTCTGTGGGATTGATCACAAGACTATCTCACTAAATAATTTGTTTTGTTTTCTTTCTGAAGGATTTTGTTCATACTGCTTACAATGGTCTATAGTTAATAAGTAGCACATGCTTGGCCAGATGTTGGTGGTTCTTACATCAGTTGGACAACTTTGTTTGTTTTCCAAAGATGGGATTATGATACATCAGACAAGCTTTGCGGTGGAGGGTCCCAGGAACGATGATCTCATTTCATATCATACCTACTTTAGTAATACATATGGGAATCCTGAAAAAGCTCATCATAACTGTGTAGCTGTAAGGGGAGCTAGTATATATATTCTTGGACCTTCTCATCTTGTTGTTTCACGTCTTCTTCCCTGGAAGGAACGGATTGAAGTTCTGAGAAGAGCAGGTGATTGGATGGGCGCCTTAAATATGGCAATGACACTTTATGATGGTCAAGCTCATGGAGTTATTGATCTTCCTAGAACTTTGGATGATGTACATGAGACCATTATGCCCTACCTTGTGGAGCTGCTTTTGTCTTATGTAGATGAAGTATTTTCTTATATACAAGTGGCCTCTAGCAATCAAGTGGGCAATTCAGACCAATCAGATGAGTCAAAGAGTAGTAGTTTCTCTGATCATCCTGATATAAAGGGACAATATATTCGTGTGGGTGGTGTTGCTGTTGAATTTTGTGTTCATATAAAGAGAACTGATATCCTATTTGAAGAAATCTTTACCAAATTTTGTACTGCTAAGCATAAAGGTATCTTTTCTGAACAATGATCAACCTACTCAAATGTCCTGAACGTAATATATACATGATTATACTAACATAAGATGGTATATAGTTTTACACGATGAAATTTTCTTTTAAACTGGAAAGAATTTTTTGCTGACGTGATGTTTATTTTTATTATTTCCCACTTTGAGTGGTTGAATGGAAAGTTATCTAAATTTGTACTATGCCATTTGATTTTAAACTACGTTCGTCTCTTTGCTGAGACCATGAAATAACTCCAGTCTTAATATGTAGAAATGAAATCTTCTTTTGGTCAGATTCTCAATAAAACATGAAACCTGGGGGGTGGGGTTGGGGAGGGGGGGGGGTAGGTTTGCAACTTTTGGTGATTCTAGTAAAACCAACATTGCAATGCTACTTATTTTAAAGTTTCTTTCTCCTTAGAGACATTTTTGGAGCTTCTGGAGCCATATATTTTGAAAGACATGCTGGGATCTCTACCACCTGAGGTAATTTTTTACGCTCGTGTATTCCACAGCTGTACTTCTTTTTGTATTTCTTTAATATTTATTTCAATATTTTATTTATCACTTCCATTCATTTGCTCCTTGAAAGATTATGCAAGCACTGGTAGAACATTATAGCATGAAAGGTTTGTTGCAACGAGTTGAACAATGTGTACTTCACATGGACATCTCCTCTCTGGATTTTAATCAGGTATGTGTTAAAAAGTTTGAAAATTTTCTCACTACTTACAAAGATGTTCTTCCTTTTGAGTGTATCTTGTATTCATTGTGATTTCACATTTCTTTTACACATTCTATAGCAGGTAATGTGTTCATGCTTCTCTTATTTAGTATCTCAATAATCTCTGTTTTCCACACCTTTTTCTAATTATTTGTGATTTTATATTGTAGGTTGTCCGCTTATGCAGGGAGCACAGTTTACATGGTGCACTGATATATTTGTTTAACAAAGGTCTGGATGATTTTAGGACGCCTCTAGAGGAACTCTTGCTTGTTCTACAAAATTGCCAAAAAGAAACAGCTGCAACACTTGGGTAAGTTGCTTCTGTAGCTATACTTTATGATTGCCATTTCAATGCTCACTACTAATATTTTGTCATATCTTGTTGGTGAGTTGAGAGCTTTTTTATTTATTTGTTCAAAATAGTCACATCGTATCCCATTAAAACAGGTATAGGATGCTTGTGTACTTAAAGTACTGTTTCCAGGGTCTTGCTTTTCCTCCAGGTATCAAATTTGCAGTTGCAAGCAATATTATGTCTAGATAGTCTTTTTCTTGATTAATTAGATCGCAGTCTATATTCCTAGTTTGCCTATTTATTTATGTGTGTCTCATCACTGTTTTTTTTTTTTTTGGAATAAAGCATGACTTGAGAAATTAAGAGTATATTCTTCTTTGTCCCAAAATCGAGCAGGAGCCTTCCAGAAAATTAACCTCTGCTTGGTTAGAGTTGTTGCTTACCCCCCCCTCCCCCCCCGCGGCCCCTGTCCCCATTTTTTTTTTTGGGAAGAAAAGTATCTATTTAATAAATATTTAGAACCTATGTTGCTTTACATTCAGGCAGGTTAAGATATCTGGGATTACAAAGGGAGGGGTTCACTTAGTTTTTTTTCTCCCCCGCTTTTTACTTTCCAATTCCCAGTAAGGAGATCTTAACCTCATACACTTGTCTGTCTCCAACCCAATCATCAGCCAACCGTGTCCGTTGATCACCAATCAGAAACACTTAAGAACAAAGTTAACAAAATCAATCAATCCACTTGCTACACAGCGTTTGTTCTTGTTTTGAAGCTGCAGGATGAGGAATGGCCAGAAAAGAGCGAACCTAACAGCAGCTAGCTTGGTTGAAGGGGGAAGGAGATTAGCCTGGGTGCTTCAATTGCTTGCTATAAGAGTTTTAGGGTGGATGAAAGGAAGAAAGAAAAGAGAAATAAACGGGGAGGTGGATACATGATAGAACAGAGGGGAAGAAGAATGTGAGATGCCACAATCACGGCAATGTAGGCATTGACAGGAGTGACCACTGGGGTGTTTGAGTAATTGGGAAAATAGAAAATTAGAGGGTGGGGTTGGGAGTATGTAGTCAAATTGATAGTGGTCTTGGCAAGAGGGGATGGTGAGAAAGATTAGTTATAGGGTCTAGAGGTAGTGACAACCTGGTGATGGTAGGTTTGAAGCCCAAAAAAGATTGTTTTCAATGATTTTTATTGCCCAAAAGAGATTTTTCAGACTTTTATTCTGACCAAGCATTGATATCTAGTTCTATGAGAACTGAGTTGCCTACAATGATCATTGGAATGTGAAAAGAAATCTCAAGATTATTGGGCAGAAAAATTTGATACTTAATTTAACTGAAAAAGTTATTGATGGAGGGATAGAAGTCTGATCTAGAATGGAAATCTAATTTTCTCCTGCATCTGGAAAGATGTTTCCTGTTATGTTTGATCCTGTCCATCTTGAAAATGTATCTTTGAGTAGTTTGTTAGCAGTAGTCACTTTAAAAGACTCATTATTTTTTCTGTTTTGCAGGGCATGGGTCAATTTCTCCTACTCGTGTGCCATCTGTAAGGAAAGAGCTTCTGCAATTTTTGTTGGAGAATTCTAGTGCATCACATTCATGGATGGCTGCAGATGTACCATCCAAGTCACCATACCCCAATCTACGTTATTTGTTAGAATTGGACACTGATGCCACTTTAGATGTTCTGGGTTGTGCATTTGTCGATAATGACATTTCAAAATCCAGCTACCTTTCTGAGGACCTGATTAATTCTGATGTGGACTCAGTTGAAGTGAAGGATTTAACAGGTGAAAATGAAAAACTTATCCAAGACGTAATAGATGTTCTTTCTGTTATTCTTGACATAAGCTACTTCCAGAGGGGTTGTTCCATTAGCTATGAAGATGATTGTTTAGATGAGGTTTGGCCTTCGTTAAAAGATGCAGGTCGCATATTTGAGTTTATTGCTTATTATGTTGCATGTCAGAAGGCTAAGGTCTCAAGAGATATTTTAAGTCAAATTTTGGAATACTTGACATCAGAGATTAGCATTTTTCCCATTCAGACTATTGAAACTTTAAAGAAACGGGAGACACAACTTCTAGCACTTTTAGAGGTGGTGCCCAAGAAAGATTGGGATGCTCCAAACCTCTTACATTTGTGTGAGAAATCTAAGTTTTACCAGGTACCTTTTCTTTTATGTCTGTGATACTTTGGTGAAACAGATTGTTCACTTTCTTTTGATTTCCCATATGTGTTTATGGTGAATTTATTCTCTGAAATATCTTGTTATCATCTTTTTCAGTCTTGTGGTTTCATCCATGCCATCAGACACCAGTATCTTGCCTCATTGGATAGTTATATGAAAGCTGTAGACGAACCCATTCATGCCTTTTCTTTTATCCATGATATGTTGCAGCGGCTGCATGACAAAGAATCTGATGCCTTTCGGATGGAAGTCATCTCCCGAATCCCTGATCTCGTTTTGATAAGCAGGTGATTGATTTAGAAACCTTTAGTTTCTTGTCAATCCCAAGCATTTCCCGTTGGAACTTGAAACTGGTTCTGCTTCTTTCGACTTGACTAACATAATGCAAAATATTTCTGTGCATAGCTTATCCTTTGTCTCATGAATTTTTGTCCATCTTTTTTTGTTTTAGAGAAGGAACTTTCTTACTAGTTGCTGAACACTTTTATGGACAAAGTCACCAGATTTTGTTCTCCGAGTTGAAGTCCCACCCCAAAAGCCTTTTTCTTTACCTGAAGACAGTCATTGAGGTTCACTCAACTGGAGCCCTGGACTTTTCTTGCTTACAGCAAGGAACAAAGGCAAGACATGAGTTAGATAGAGTTAATGCATATCAGGAGGCATTGATTGAATTCCCAAAAATTCTGCGGAATAATCCAATTCACGTGACAGATGAAATGGCAGAACAATATCTTGAGGTGAAATTTTCAGATGTTGGAAGCAGAATTCCTTTAAGCATTTGATCTTGAGCTATTTCTGCTTCTTATATTCTACCCTTCCAATCTATTGTGTTTGGGCATATTTCATTTGATCCTGTTTTCTACTTCCAAGAGATTGCCTCATTATGCTCATTCGATCTTGCCTTCCTTATTTGTCAGCTTCCTTTTTTGACAAGTTGATTATACAACCCTTGTTATTCTATTATCTGCTTAATTAATTAATTAATCATTCAATGTCATCATTTAACGCACAATTTATATTTTCTTTTCTATGCCATGTCAGCTTTTGTGTCATTATGAACGGGAATCAGTTCTGAAATTCCTAGAGACCTTTGAAAGCTATAGAGTGGAAAATTGTTTGCGTCTCTGTCAGGAGAACGGCATTATTGATGGTGCTGCCTTTTTGTTGGAAAGGGTTGGTGATGTTGGAAGTGCTCTATTGCTCATTCTTTCTAGCCTTAATGAAAAATTTGTCATACTTGATGCTGCTGTAGTCAACGAACTTTCCAATTCCAGTCTTGAGCATTTCAATAGAGTCCTAAAGAAGAAGGAGGTCTCTGTTTTCCCTCTTTTATACTCGGTAAATTTAGTACAGTTCAATCTTTCATTGACCGATGGTTTCAATATTTTAAATTGTTACTTTGCAGGTGAAAGACATACTTGATGTTGTGAACTCTTGTGTTGGACTGTGCCAGCGGAACAGCCCTCGCTTGGACTCCTACGAGTCTGAGTACCTTTGGTTTCAGTTACTTGACTCGTAAGTGTCATTTAGACCAACATTTTGTTTATGACTTTTCTTATGAAAGGACTTCTGATTTTATGTTTTTTATACTTGAGATCATGGTGAACAGGAAGTTTTCAACACTTGATGGATTTGAGTTTGTTGCTTTATAACCACTTGAAGCATGCTAAAATCATAGTCCATAGAAAATTTTTAAGTTGTTGACTCTTAACTTTCAGCCAGCTCTATTCAAGATACAGATAGGGATATGATATAATATTTTATGAGCATGCTAATAATTTTATTTTCACAAAATAAGCACAAAAGGAAAGAAAATGTGCTATGCAAGACTTTAGTATATTTCACCTGCAGGTACTCCATGGTCACACCTTAGTGTAATTTGTACAAACTACATAGTCCAACATGTCTTGGGTTCTTGTTTCTTCTGGGAAAAAGAGATGTTAAAAATTTATAGGAACAATAAAATAGGAAAAAATGTTTGAAGTTCTTTGAGAAGGTCTTTCAAATCAAACTTACAGTTACATTAATTAGAGGATCAGAATTAATGTTTTAGAGTATGTGTAAATGGTTCAAAATATTTCTTATAAGTTTGTATCTGTCAGAAAGTTATCTTACAGCAAGTGCTAAGTACTTGTGATTTCTAAACAATGTACAAGTTCCTGTCCTTGTTTATAGTTGAAATGCTACGAATTATGTAATTTTCTCTAGCTTTTTTTTAGTTTATTTATTTATTTATTTTTGGGGTGGGGGGGGGGGGGGGGGGG
>JAOXNR010000029.1:10784318-10858641 GCA_028571225.1 Parsonsia alboflavescens | reverse complement strand
ATAAAAGAATGCCATGATTAACGGTCAACGTTTAATCTTCAATAAAAAATATATCATATTATAAAAAGATAAACTAAATTTCACGATTATTAGATCAAATTTATTAGTTTTTAAATTAAAAAAAAACTTTTAACTTTGATGAATAAATACTTAACAGCATATTATATATATAACATTTTCGTATATATATATATATATATATTAATTCTTCAAAATTATTTTAACTTGAATTTATATTCCCTCCACGTGTAACATCCAAGTGTCATATCTTCAATCTACAACTTTAAATCATTTAAATAAATAACATTCTAAAATTCAAACTTATTATGCAGAGCAAAATTATCACTCTAATCTCACATTACACATCATACTAATAAAAAATTAACATTAATAAATATCATATTTTTGATCTGACTTCACTTTCGAACTACTCGACTATACGCTTATTTGCAATCCAATTATACGTAACTTATAAATCTATGTCCAAAGACAAAAATAAATTTATTGCATAGACTTGCTTTTCTTATTATTATTATTACATTCGAAAGCAATAATTAACTTTGAAAGTTGGAAGTTTGTGAAAAAAAAAAAAAGAAATTTCAAAATGGAAGTGAATTCTAGGGGGGGAAATTAAAATAATTCTTATTTAGAAAAGAAAATATTTTGTCATATAAATTCAACAATTTTTTTTTTATAAACCTAAATTTTTAGAGCGGGTTATTATGAGGCCGAAGACTTATTATTATTAGCTTTTCCTTTTTCCCAAAATAAAATGAACAGTGAAAGGTGACAAGGGTAGTGTTTATACGTGAATAGAAGGGAAGCCAAGTTAAAGAGGGAAAAAAGTCAGCATTATTACAACTAACAATAATAACAGTCAAAACCATGTCCAAATTTAAAAATACTAGTAACTAATTTATTTATCCGAAATATAATAAGATGCCCCATCTACTTGCTTATTCATTACACCACTTCCGCCATTTCTCTTTCGCTGCTTCTCTTTCCTCCCTCTCTTTTTTCTCTACTGAATTTGCTCAAACCCTATTCTCTCTCTCTCTCACTTCTGCAAAATAGGCTCCATTTCTCTAAGCTGAGTTCTACAGTTGATCCTACATATTAACACTGTTAATAGGTTTGGTGAGCTTCCAAAGGAAATGTCTTGAGGATTTCTTCTTCTACCCATAGATTGTTGCTCAAGCATCAAGGTAAGCTTGCTTTGCTTCCTACTCGACTATGTCTGTTCATGCTTCTTTGTTTTTAAATTTATTTATTCTTTTTTGCTCTTTTCTTTTTTGGGTGGCTGAGAAGCTTGCTCCTATACTGGATCCTGAACTTTGCCTTTTTTCTAATATTAATTGCATCCATGTATTACTGCTTTTTTTTTTGTCCCTTCTAAGTCCATTTAATCATGCCTTCTCAGAATATAATTGTTAATAATAGTTGTTGATTTTATGTCTAATTTACACATAAGAGTCTTGGATCTTGTGATGATTTTTTTTTTTTTCCCGAATTCCTTCAAGTTCATTTTCTAGATCAGAAATCTTGTGCTATGTATGATGCATAACTTTGGGATTGATCTCTCTCTCATATTAAGAACTTAAAATTGATGTCTTTGGTAATTATGTATTTTTCTTGTTACAGGTATTCCGGTGGAAGATTCTGTTTTTATATGACAACTATGAGAAAGCCTGTTTATCCTCGGCTTTTTTTGATCTGCGGTTTTCTATTGCTTGTAATTGTGGTCCATCTAGTGGTGGCAGATAATTTTGTGCCAACTGATAAGATTCTATTGAGCTGTGGAAGTCGTTCTGATTCTACCGATACCGATGGTCGGCCATGGAAAACTGATATTGACTCCACGTTTCTCTTGGGTACTGCCAAGTCTTCAACTTCCTCTGCTCCCGTCCAAAAACCGTCCGTCCCTCAGGTTCCTTACATGACAGCTCGAGTTTTCCAGTCTGAATTTACATATAGTTTTCCTGTAGCTCCCGGTAGAAAGTTCATTCGGCTTCATTTCTACCCTGTATCTTATAATGGGCTTGATGCCGCCAAGGCCATGTTCTCTGTGACTTCCGGGCCTTACACCCTCCTGAAAAACTTCTGCGCTGCTCAGACAACAACCGTGCTAAACCTTGATTACATGATGAGGGAGTTTTCTGTCAACGTGGATTCAAAAACCTTGAATTTGACCTTCACACCGGTTTCAAGTCCTAGTGGTTCATATGCATTTGTGAATGGGATTGAGGTTGTCTCGCATCCAGATATTTACAATAATGAAGATTTAACCACAATGGTTGTTGGCCAGGGTATACCAATTACAATTGACAATGGCACTTCACTTGAGAATGTTTATCGGTTAAATGTGGGTGGAAATGACATTTCGCCCTCTGGCGATACTGGTCTCTATAGGTCCTGGAATTCTGATTCCAATTACATACTTGGTGCAGCTACAGGGGTTGCAGAGGTAGGGGATCCTGACGTCAATATCACTTATCCTGTTGGAACTCCAAGTTATATTGCTCCGCTTGATGTCTACAGAACTCTTAGAGCAATGGGTCCAACTGCAGCTGTTAATGTGCAGTTCAATCTGACCTGGCTTCTCTCTGTTGACTCAGGATTCTATTATCTGATCAGGCTTCATTTCTGTGAAGTATTTGACAATATCACAATGATTAATCAGAGGGTGTTTCAAATATATCTTAACAATCAGACTGCAGCAAAAGATGCTGATGTCATTGCTTGGGGGGGACAAAAGAATGGAGTAGCTGTGCACAAAGATTATATAGTTTTTGTTCCTGATGGTCCGCCACAACGGGATATGTGGCTTGCCCTCCATCCTAATGTTGCCTCAAAGTCTGCTTGGTATGATGCAATCTTGAATGGCCTTGAGATCTTCAAAGTGAATAATACCGATGGAAATCTAGGAGGGCTTACTCCAATTCCAGTGCCAGTACCACCTGCTCCATCTGCTTCCTCTAGATCTAGTCAATCAAAGAACCATAAAGCAATCATTGGTGGTGGTGTTGGAGGTGGAATTGCTGCAGTGCTCCTTATCGGATTCCTCATATGTGCTGCTTCTCGTCGTCGTGGACACAAAAAGGACTCTAGTGCAAGTGATGGCTGGCTTCCTCTTTCTTTATATGGAAATTCGCATTCCTCTGGATCTGCAAAGACAAACACTACAGGAAGCTATGCGTCGTCCCTTCCTTCAAACCTTTGTCGACATTTCTCATTTGTTGAGATCAAGGCTGCTACCAATAACTTTGAAGAGGCTCTCGTTCTTGGAGTAGGAGGTTTTGGCAAAGTTTACCGGGGTGAGATTGATGGGGGTACAAAAGTTGCCATTAAGCGTGGGAACCCACTCTCTGAACAAGGTGTACACGAATTCCAAACTGAAATTGAAATGCTCTCAAAGCTTCGCCACCGTCACCTTGTTTCACTGATTGGTTATTGTGAGGAGAACTGTGAAATGATCCTTGTATATGATTATATGGCTCATGGAACTTTACGTGAGCATTTATACAAGACCCAGAAGCCGCCTCTGCCATGGAAGCAGAGATTGGAGATCTGTATTGGTGCTGCTCGTGGTTTGCACTATCTTCACACTGGTGCTAAGCACACCATTATCCACAGGGATGTTAAGACAACTAATATCCTCCTGGATGAGAAGTGGGTTGCCAAAGTTTCTGATTTTGGGTTGTCAAAAACTGGTCCTTCACTGGATCATACCCATGTCAGCACTGTTGTTAAGGGAAGTTTTGGATATCTTGATCCAGAGTACTTTAGGCGACAACAACTGACAGATAAATCTGATGTCTACTCATTTGGAGTTGTTCTTTTTGAGATTTTGTGTGCGCGCCCTGCATTAAACCCAACACTTCCCAAGGAACAAGTGAGCTTAGCAGAGTGGGCCTTCCATTGCTTTAAAAAGGGTATCCTTGATCAAATTATGGATCCATATCTGAAGGGGAAGATTGCACCTGAATGCTTTAAAAAATTTGCGGAAACTGCAGTTAAGTGCGTGGCTGATGTGGGAATCGATAGGCCCTCTATGGGGGATGTGCTATGGAACCTTGAATTTGCATTGCAACTCCAGGAGAGCGCAGAGGAAAGTGGCAAGGGTCTTGGTGGTGGCATGGACCTTGAGGAAGGGACTTTCGACGTGACATGTAAAGGGAAGAAAGATCCCAATGCATCCCCAGGTTTTGATGATAATAGTGCAATGGATTCCAGGAGCAGTGGGATATCCATGAGCATTGGCGGTCGAAGCTTGGCTAGTGAAGACTCAGATGGATTGACGCCAAGTGCTGTATTTTCACAGATAATGAACCCTAAAGGGCGTTGAGAATTGCTAGCTCAGAAAACTGGAGAGGCAATGTAGGCACCTTAGCCTCCTATTAACCATGAAAAGTATCTTTTCTTTTTCTCCCCTCATGAGTCTTGTATCTTATTCTTTTCTCTCTATATATCATTTTTTATGTTGCAGTCAAATCTTTTTGTAAGTTGTATATTTGTACGATTGCTCAAAGGGTGTGTGAAAATAACTCTTCTTTCTCTGTGTTGATGATCAACAATTTCCTTGCATCCTCTTTGTGTCGAAATATTTCTCAAATTAAGTCCTGAATTACTAATTGGATGATAAAAACGGGCATTAGCTGCTCCGGTCACAACGTAAATTTGTTTGGTGGCTGATTGTTGCTGACCTTTTATTTTTAAGTAGAGAAACGCGGTTACAACCAAGGTGCTTGTCAATTTGCTAGTTTCTGAGAATGCAGGTTTTGGGTATTCGATTTTTTCCTTAACCACTACATTATTCTCCATTTTCTTTATTATCATATGATTGGATGGGAATGCGGGCTGGCATGGCACTAAGGCTGGGAATGTGAAAATGACTTTGTTGGCAACTTGTGCACGTTCATGTGTACTGTTGTTCGGTAGACGAAACATCTGGCAGGCAACATCACCGATACTTTAATTTAATAGCTAAGTCTATCACCACTTCTGGGGTCAAACATCCCATTGCCTGACTCTTTCTTGCACAAAAACTTTCTTCTTTTTTCTGAAAGGACAATAAAAGCTTGAAGGTCAATTTCAGCTCCCACTTTGGAATTTTACATATTTCTGGAGGACCGTAGGCTCTAAAAATGACCAAACCATTCATCTGTTTGTGCTTTAAAGGTTCCAAAATCAACAAAAGATTGACCTAAGTTTGCTAGATTTAATGACCATGTGAGTGGAATACCGGATATATGGTGCCTATTTTGTCATCTCCAAATCAATATCTCCCATGACTTTTAAGGGTGCCCTCTTTCCAACAATTCCAGCAACAAAAAATAACAAAAAAAAGAGTCGAAGTAAAATTGCCAAAAGGGATCACTTGGTTCAGGCAAGGGACAAATCTGACAAATTTCAGAAGGCAAAATTTCAAATTTTCACATGAAATCAAATAAAATTACATATTATCAGTTGTTCAACGATATTCATTTTGTCGCCTGCAACAAGCACTGGAATTAGTCAACTTTACAATTGAACTCCTATTGACAAAGGCTCACAAGTGAAAACTGTTCCTCCATGACAAGGCACCTACCTGCCCACAAGTTATTTCTGCGGGAGAATTTCTGCATCTTGGATCGCGATTATCTTTTTCTGCAGCTCTGGTTTGTTGGCACCCACAAGTTTGTCTATCTGCTGCCCATCTTTCAGGAAGAAAAAGGTTGGAGTTGCTTTTATATCCCAGGATGAACTAAATTCCTGAATTCAAAAATTCAACAAGTTAAATAGACTTATCTGAACAAAGATACATGAGAAGAAAACCTCAATCATTAAATAAACTTGGGAAGAGGAAAACCATAGAGAACCTTGCAATGGTTCTATGTTCTTTTTCTTCTCCTTTTTAAAAAATTTTTTCCCCTTCTACAAATATCTTCTTTTCAGGTAATAGCATGGGCAATCAACAATATGTTAGCTCCAACTAATGTGCATATCTACGAAATACTATTTTCTTTTTGCATTACATTTGACTTCCCAAGAAGTTGTATTGCTTACGGTTAGTTCATCGACGTCTATTGTTAGAAACATTAGTGAAGGATATTTCTCAGATAGCTCGCAGTAGAGTGGTGCAATCATTCTACAAGGCCCACACCATGATGCACTAAAATTTGCAATCACCTGCCAAATAATTTCACTTGGATTAGAAAATGACACTAAATCACAGAAACCTGCAAAAACAGATATCAGACTAGATCAAAGGTCCATTTAATCCATTTCAATGATGATTCCATTCAAGAAGATCAACAAGCATGAGAGAGCACACGTACACACACACACATATATATATGCACACCTCCATGCACACCAATGGATGCAATTTTCCGGCAGAAAATTATTGATTCTTTGAATATTAGGAACTGAAAATAACTAGTCCAACTTAATATATGTCCTTTTGCAATGCAACATACTATATATTGACCATGCATATACCTTGTGTATATGTCATTTGTTTTTTTCACCAGCAGACACACTGAGCCTTTCAGGAGGTATTTGTGTAAAATTGCTCAAGTCATGCTGTTTTTGAATCTCTGATTCAATTAGCTTGGAAAGAAAATGAATGCAATGTGGCAAATGCATAAAAGACCAATTACTGGAAATCACATAATTCTCACATAAGATTCACCAGAATATTGACACCAAACAAATCATTGCATATGTAACTAAAAGAACATCCAAGGTCGCCTTCTTGACATCATAGGCCTAAGTGACTAAAAGTCTCCTTCACTCCTAGTTCTATCTGGGAACAATTTCACTTCAAGCTTAAAAAACATATGTAGGGAAAGCTAGACACAAGAATACACACACCCACAAGGACCATAGAGGTATCTCCTTTAGGAAATAGAGAATTCACACACCCACAAGGACCATAGAGGTATCTCCTTTAGGAAATAGAGATTAAACCTATTGACTCGAATTTGTTCACTTGCTACAAATTCTGATGGACTATCCCAGATCATTTCCATTCAGTCAGACAATAATTTGATTCTTAAGTTCTACACAGATGCATTACCAATGAAGTATGTTTTGTATTATTTCAAATATGATAAGAAAATCAATTAGTCAGATAGCCGGGATAAACAGGTGGTGTCCCATAGAACCACATTTAAACTGATTTTAGAAAGTGAGCATTGATATAACAATGCAATTTAAGGGTTTCAACTACAAATTATTTAACACCAGTAATGGATAAACAATTAGACTCTTCTTTTCCAGTTCTCGATTACCAGAAAAAAAAGGAAAGGAGAGAATTTTATCTCTAGTAACATAGTAGGAAATTCATCTGAAGGATTTCACAATCTGCATCTCAATATATGCCACTTACATTTACTTCATGACATGTATGAAGGTGCAATAAATGCGTCCAACAATAGAAGCAGAGTAGCTGTAGTACTTACAAGCTTTCCATCCCTTTTAGCTTCCTCTAGTTTTTGGTCCCAACTCTCTTTCGTAGTAATGAGTTGCACATTTCCACCAGCAAACTCGACATTATGGTCAGAAGCATCCCCATCATTATTTGACTGGAAATGCCAAGATTATATAAAGAACTAATCATTTGAATAACACACATAAAGAAGCAAGTAAAAGAGCTTCAGTACCGGAAACATGATGGGATGACTGTACCCTGAGCTCCGTTCTAGTTGTTCTAAGAGAGAGATGATTGAAAAGTTTGAAGTAGAAATTTGAGACTGCTCAAGTACGATGAAATTATTAAGGATTTGGCACTTGGGATGAGAGCTTAAGGGACACTAGTTTCTACAGTCGTCATAAACATAAAAGCCTCATAACCATACTGGTCTAGTTCCTAATTAAAGCATGATATCCCGTTTTCAAATCCTGAATTCTTATAGTTCATTTCATGATATCAGTCAGGTGTTAAGAACTATAAGTAGGAGATTTGATTGGTCAAGTATTGAGGGCGGTTTTGGATAAGAAAGAAACTCAACAACATACCTTAGCCAAGCAAAGTCCCATCGGAAGCCCAGTATTGAAGAGCTGAAGCAAACAATTATCGCCGAAATCAAACGGAATTCCAAATGATGAAGAATATAAAAAGAAAGTAACAAGTAAGGGAAGGGCAAGACCAGGATCGGAAAAGAATGAAGCTTTCTGATAAATAATACAGATGGAAGCATAAAACCTAAATCGGGTAGCCCTGAAGAAGAGTGATTACCTTGTATTGGTAAAGAAGGGCGGTGCTTTTTGGCTGACGAGTTGATCCCAAATTGAAAAAGTAAGTAATCCGCAAAAGATTAGGTAGCTCGTAGCAGACAGGAGCTGAAAATTAAGGTTGAGAAGATGGAATTGGAAATTGCATTAGATTCCAAAAAATTGGATTTATAATAAGCGGACAGAGAACGTAAAGAAAGAAAGACGATAATTAGAAGAATTCCACAGGACAGGGAAAGGGGTCTGCGACAGGACGTTTGTTTAGCCGACCACACAGTAAATGGAGGTAAAAACTGACGGTTATTTCTCCCGCGTTTTATTTATTTTTAATAATATAACTAACTATATAAGCTCAGTTATGACTAATTTATTTATTTTAGTTCAGGAATTGGATATTAGAATAAACGAAAATAACATTATACGAATTGGAAAATAATTTCTCTTCAATTAAACAAGAAAATGACAAACATCTATTAGAAAATGAAAATAATTGCTACTTACGCTCACTTTATAAAGGATCTAAATCTCCTATTATATATTTATATATCACTCCTCATTACGTTAATAAAATGTTAATTGTTTATAATAATTTTATCAATATTAAAATATTCATTTTTTTTCTCAAAACATCTCTATTTTATAGGAAAAAAATATTTTAAAAAGAGAGTAAGAGCAGTATTAAAATAAAAAAGAGTAAAATTCAATAATTACCGATTATTATTTATAATAAATGACAAAAAAAAAAAAAATTTAGAAACGAAATGACAAATAACTAAGGACAAAAGAAAACTGATCTTCTAAATTTCGCATATTCACAACTTTTTCTTTAACATATGATTTCTCATGCTAACATTTGAACTACCAATGTGCGTTTAGTATAAATTTGTTTTGAGAACTATTAAATATGGATAGCGGAATGGGTATTGAATGAGTTGGAAAAAGGAGAAGGGTAACAGAAAGTAATTACACGCAGAAGTGGAGAACAAACCCTCCACGGCCTGACAATTGACATTAAACAGGTAGATAACAATCTGCTGGAAAGGATCCAGACACAGTACCAGGTTTTCCACAAGGAAAAAAAAAGAGAAAGATTCAAGTTTTCACACAACAAACATGATGATGTACCATAGGATGACATGAAAGCAAAACTCTTCCCAACTTTTGCCTCAAACATCCTAAGAGAACATTCCATGCTCATAAGAAGCAAAAACTTTACCCCAACTACAACATTCAAGTTTTATACAAAATCTAGACAATGCCCTCTCTATCAGATCAGTAAGGAACTCAGATTCTCAACCCATGGCATACTTCTGCGTCCAGCTGCGGGCTGTGGATTCATACTTGGACCTATCTGTCTTGTACATGTGGGCAATCTCAGGCACCAGGGGATCATCAGGGTTTGGATCAGTCAGCAAGGAGCAAATGGAAAGCAATACCTGTAAGACAGTTCAGAAAACATAACCATATCAGTTCAAGAACAATTTGTCATTTAATATTTTTCCCACTCAAATCTATAACCCCATATATATCCCTATCATACACCAAGGTATTGATTCGTGCGGAAGAGAGGTTATCCACTAAAAAGTAACATAACCCAGAATTTTAATCAAATTTACTGAAATTACTTTAGAGGTTACTTTAGTGAAGAACATCAAATTTCAGAAGTAACCAAGATTATCTCCACCTTTTAAATTTAAGTAAACAAAATATCTGAATTTTAATATTCCATGATAATGACTATTCAAAGGTATAAAATCCCTATGATTTCAATACCAATTATGGACCTCTTAGAAAGAGTAACTGATTTGGAAGTAAACCAGAAATAAGAAGTCAAGACAAAGAATCCAGCGACATCAGCTCGTGTATTTCCTCTCATACCTTCAATTAAAGAAACAAATTTCACACCTGGGTGATGCACATTATAGCAAAAACTAAATACAAGGCAGATGAGGCAGTGGGGAAGCTTCAGTCAAAAGTAAATTAACAGCATTCCAAAGCTCATGAATGATACAACAAATCAGAATTAAATGCTTTCAGCAGCACATCCTCTTTTAACTTCAATTTGCAGCGGTAGATATCATTACTTCCATCAAAGAAATAAGTAATTTCTTAAGGGACATCATGTGAACAGTCATCATCAGGAATCTTAAGCACTCAAATCTTACCATTAACTATCTAATGAATGAATAACACAATTTACATACACCAATAATTACCCTTACTTTAAAAAAGGCTATACCGCAGACGATGTTCAGGTAGGAAATGGGACACTGGCTGAAGTTAAAGAAAGAAAACACAAACCTTGGAAATAGTAAGAGCAGGGCTCCACTGTTCTTTAAGGATATCAAGACAAATGCTTCCATTACTGTTGATATTTGGGTGGAACACCTTTGTCTTAAATGCAACCTGAAACCAAAGTAGATTTGACCTTGAGAAAATGCAGAGAACAATACAAACCCATGTCAGAACTCTAGTCTCTTTAGACTGAAAAAAATACCAGAATCTTTGTTTGGAGATGATCAAACCACCTTCAATTAATAACAAGGTTAGTATTGACTCAGATTTTGATCAAATCTTTAGCTTGACCAAATAAAGAATTAGTTTCTTCATCTTCATGCAACCAGATAAGACGGGAATATTCAGATAATTAAGAAATGCAAATTCTGTAATACTTAACATTCAAGCCAATGTGTCGAAATGAATCAACTAGTTTGCTACACAAAAGGCATAGAAAAATTTCTTTAATATAGTATAAAACCTTTGAGAATGTTTTAGGAAGTTGGGGTCAGGAGACAATCAGGTAATGGCGCTCCATCTTCTTCAGTGCCAGAGTTATGCAGTAGCATCCACAAAGAGATATGAAGAGGATCATAATTGGAAAGCCCTGCTTGTCTTCCTTCTATTTATCTTTTGTAGAGCAAAACTCAAGTTTTCAGGGTGTTACAGAGGGCTCAGTACTGATTTTGAAAACATAAGTGTATTCCCTTGAAAATTACAAATAAAGAAGCAGAAAATAAGTAATAATGCAACTGACAAAGTTTAAAAGAAAGTAGAAACTTAATATAAGTCTCAAACTTAACCAGAGCCAAGTTCTAACAGTTAGTTTGGGAGTTTCAGTGGGGAGAGAAAAGAAAAGAAAGTTTAAGATTGGAGAGGAGAAAAATGTGGAAAGAAGAGAAATTGTATCTAAAGTTGTTCGATAGTTTTAGGATAGAAAAGAAGAGAAATGTACGATTTTGTTTGGGAGTTTGAAAGAAATAGAAGGACAAGTTATCTTTACAATAATACCTCTAAACAAGGGAAGTGGGGATTTATTTAGGTGTAGGATAAAATAGTAATTAAGAAGTGATTGAGTGGGATAATAGAAATCGTAAAAAACCAACTAGGCAGTGCCCCTGGATCATCTCTTTCTTTCCAGTTTTGGGCGGATGAAGAATCATCCTTACAGCTGATCCCTCTTCTTCCCATTCTCTAATTTTCTCTTCTTTTCTTTCCCTCTTTCCCAGAAAACTCCCAAAGGAGGCTGATTTCTTCACCTTCTTTCCAATTCAGTTCTTTTCTATCCAAATCTTCCCTCCCAAACTAGCTGTAAGTGAACTTCAATCAAGCTAAATTTTAATTTCAGAGTGAAAGAATCTCCAAAAGCCAAGAATATTCCCACCCCCAGCTAGGCATGCTCACTTCACGAAGAATGAAAACTGTATTTAATCCTCTCCTTTCCACATTTCTATTTCCTCATTGCTCCTTTGCCCTTCCTCTTAAACTATTTGAAATGATAAGCCCATATTGTAGCCATATAAATGACACGACTTTTTAACTCCAATTAACCTTCTGCAAAGATGAATACTGAAAGTAAGTTCAACCAGTAACTAACAGCAGTTGACAGTCATTACAGAAAAGATCAACAGACAGTCGAACTACGTGGACAAGTCAAGCAAATATCAATGCCATGAAACGGTTAGGTTTAATGACAATTAGGACATTTACTAAATTGATTCACCTTAGGGGGTTTGAAAGGATAGTCAGGAGGGAAGTGAATTGTAACTAGGAAGACTCCTCCAGAATAAGGGCTATCAGCCGGCCCCATAATAGTTGCCTGCCAGTGGAACATATCTTCTGCCACAGGACCTGATACACAGAGAAAACCATCATCCTATGCACTAAATGATGCATTCTAAGATAGCGAATTACTAATGAGACACAATAAACATTGCTTTGCAGTATAACTATGGTCAACCAATTATATTTCCGAGACCAAAGTCTGATCTGAAGTAAACATCAGCTAAATTTATGCAGCAAGTATAAACAATTTTATTTGTTCAAAATTCGTTTAACTCTAAGAACATAGGATGAATAACAACAACGACAAGAAAATGGAAACCAAGAGCAAGTAACCATACCAGCACTGCAAGAAGTAGGGGGATCTTTCTGTAGATCCTTCAATTCTTTGAGGATGCGCTTGGACGCCATGTCACTTCAAGAGATGAAAAGGGCTTATCTGAAAATCAAAATCATGCACAACCGCATAGAGTTCATGAATCGGGTTGAAGGAAATTGCGAGCAAAACCACTGCTAACTTCTCTAATAATAAAGCACTAAAGTAAAACTGAAATCCATATCAAGCGGAGTCCTTCAAAAATGAAAACAATTACGCAACCGAAACATGGATATAGGATCATGTTCGACGTTCTTAAATGTGAAAAAAGAAATTTCTTTAAGAACAAAATAGTATAAGTAGAAAAGGCAGTACCTTGACGAGCGAAGAAACGAGGACTTTTGAAAATCGAGGTCGACAAGAAAGGAGGGGTGAAAGGGAGATGAAAATCAAGTAGATCCACAAGCTAAGGATTGAGGATTAAGGCAAGTTAAGTGCAACCCTAACCCTCAAACCCAGAGGTGTCAAATTCTTTCTTCCGTTGAGCAGACGACCTCTTCACTGATCGCTTCTTCCAGTTTCAGAAGTTTACCAATGGCCTTCCTCGCCCTGTCTAATAGGAAAACCTAGGTTGTTTTCTCCTTTTTGCCCCCGCATTTTCTTCCTTCTTTTTCTTAATCCCATTTTATTTTATGGAATAATATTATTATTTTGGAGTGGGAAACAAATCAAACAAAGACACGCTGCCTGAAGGTACGAGAAAATCCTCGCCCAACAACCTAAATTACTAGAGTACCAGACCCAACACCACCGTTACAATCTTCGCCTCCTCCTCTATCCCACCTTGCCCCCGGGACTGAAAGCGGCAAATTCATAGCGAACTTCCTCAAACACTTTCAAAAAAAAAAAAAAAAAAACAGAGTCAGAAATCTTTCTGGAGTTTCTGCTTCGTGAACCTCTTGGTATGTCTTTGCATAAAAACTTCAGTTCTTGGTTTTTGTTGTTTTTTCTCCATGCAAATTTTGAAACTTTGCAGATTTACGGTCGATTTTTATTGGAATGTACTGTTTTGAATATTGCTTTCAAATTTATGCAATTTGGGTTATTTTAAGTTTGCCATTCGTGCATTGGGGATCCTCTTAATGTGTGAATTGGAAGATATATTTTCTTTGAAGATCTGATTGAACCTGAACTTCTCTGGTTTATTAGAGATTTCAATGCAATAAAAAAACGTAGCCTTTTTTTTTTTCTTTTCATATATATCACGGATGCTAGGTTTATAGTTTAAATCACGATGATTT
The DNA here is from genome assembly GCA_028571225.1 of Parsonsia alboflavescens. Lineage (NCBI taxonomy): Eukaryota > Viridiplantae > Streptophyta > Magnoliopsida > Gentianales > Apocynaceae > Parsonsia > Parsonsia alboflavescens. The sequence goes on along the minus strand of JAOXNR010000029.1, from coordinate 10,844,748 downwards.
CCGATGGGAGAACGGCAGGTTTTCCTATCATAACTATTCTTTATATAGCAAGCTGAAAAAAGAATTTCATTTTGAAATTTGGCAGATCGGAGCAACTGATATATTTGCATTTTTGAGTAACTGATCTCAAGGATGGAAGAAGATAAGAAGAGAAAGAAAAACAAGAAAAAAAAGAATAAACAGAACAAAGCAACAGAAAATTCTGTGGATGGTGCTGGAGAACATATTACTTCAGATCAGAACCATGCTCATGAGACTGGTCAGAAGAGTGCAAGTCAAGTTCATGAAATCACATTTTCTCAGAAGGATATTGTGCTGACGACAGATGCAGACCAGCTGAGAAATGATGCTAATGGCCCAGAAGTTGTAAGTCTTAATCTAATGGTAGTCAGCTCAAACATTTCACTACTAGAAGTTTGTACATCTGTTGTGTTTAATGTGTTTCGAGATTTTTCTTACATGTTGTAACATCTTAATGTTCCATTCAAATTTGCTACTAGAAGTATCAAGCCACACCTTTTGATTTTATCTTTTTTCTTTTTTTTTTTTTTTGGGGGGGGTGGGGGGGTCTTTTTGTTTTTGGCCAGATCTCAAATACGGCATCCTGTTTTTGCACTCTCCTGGATGCAATCTGTTTCTATGATGGTTATCTGTTTATCCAGCTCAACATTCTCATCAAACTGTGATGAATTCATGATTATTTCTTTCTTTTTATCCATTGTGTAGCATGAGTTTGCAATGTTGCCGTTCCATATAAAAGTTTCAATGTAACTTGTTTTGATGAATTCTTAAACATGCTGTTGCAGACAACTTTGGCTGAAGCTGAGAAAAAACAGCATTGGTTGGAAAAAGAGGTACAGGCATTGCCAAGTCTGTTTGCATGGATATTTTTCTTCAACAAACTGAAGTAACTAATTCTGGTTTTTATAGGCGAACCTTGAGCAGAAGATCAAACAGCTCCAAGAGGAGAGGGATGCACAGATACAGAAAGAGGTGATTATTACTAATGGGCTTTCAATGTATTCTGGATCTTTTGTATCTGGTTGAGTGCTGATTTACCAATTCTTTTTGTTTCTCTTGGATTTCAATCATACTGAAGAAAAATTGTTGTATTTGGCATTCTACAGGTCATCCTTGTAGAGAAAATTCAGCAGTTACTGAAAGAAAAGGATCTTAGCTTAGCAAAAGAGGTGAATACACTAAATATATTAAAACATCTAGATCATGGTTTTTCATTTACTAGTTTGTAATCTATTTTCCATTATCATTGAGATTAAACAATGCATTTATGGTCTTCACAGGGTAACCTAGTGGAGCAAATTAAACAGTTACAAGGTGATAAGGTTTGTGCAGTCTTTAATGCAAATTGAATTAGTCAAAGAATGGATATTGATCTACTCTTTATGTGTCGTTCTTCCTCTATTCATTTGGATGTTTCTTTTTATGTAGAAATTCATAACTATTATGCTTGTGCAGGCTAGTCTAGAACATCGAATTTCACAGTTAGAAAACGAAAAGGATGCATATGCACAGAAAGAGGTGATGCAAATTTATCATATTTAGGTGGTTAATGTTTTATTAATTGTTGCTATCTTCATCTGTGTGTGAGCTGTTTGTTCTAGTTCAATCATGGATCCTAGTTTTTTTCTTAAAAATTTGTCATATTCAGGTTCATTAACTAATCAAGTCTTTGCAGTGTAGCTTAGTAGAAGAGATAGCAAAACTGAAAGATGAGAAAGAAGCTCACATGCAGAAAGAGGTACTAATTAGATATGCATCGATGTAACTTTCTGGTGAATGACTGATATTATCTCTATAAACCTGTATTTTTCATGCAATGAAATGCAAATTTGCAAGAAAGCTAGACATTGAACGAGATTGCTGAGTTAATGGACTCTTACAAGATCAAAGCTTTAGTTTACAACTGTTGCTTGAAAATTCATGGTTGTATAGAGAAGTCATTCTTTTTATTGATCAAAATGTTCTTAAGTCTTTGGATGGTACATCTTGAGGGGGTCATTCTTGTCATCACCGTTAGAGACGTTTTTGAAGCATTTTTCATTAACTTATTCGAAGTTAAGTTCTGATGTTGCCTCCTTGCAGATTCAATTTGAAAAGAAAATTAGCCATCTAATGGATGAAGCTGCAAATTTGAGTTTAGAAAGGGTAACTTATTTTCTAGTTCAATTTATTTTCTTATTCAATGTGTTCTCTTGTCCTCTTTCCTTGCAACTGTCACAAATACTAATATTTGCAAACTGGTGGGTTTTTTCCCATGATATTGCATTTGCTTTTACCAGATTAATCTCTATAATTACAGGTGAGCTTAGAGGATAAGGCAAAACAAATGGAGAGAGACATAGATTCATGGGTGCAAAAAGAGGTAAAAGCTACTTTTTAGGCAAGAGAGTTAGGCCTTTTGAAAGAGCCTTGAGCTCTAAAACTCAACTGTTGAGCCAGCCTATATTCTCTAGTGTATAATGATTCATTTCAATTTTTTTTTCCTTATTTTCTTAATAGTTTTTATTTTATTATATTTATGAATTAGGGTTGCTCTATGGCCATCAACAATATTTTCTTCATTGCAGTCTTAAAATATTGTACTTCACTTTTTTGGGGTATTGAAATCCAATTTCTGACCTTTTCTTCTCCTTTGATGGTCAAAGCAGAAATGGAAAAGTAACCCACTCCTTTTCTTTTCTCCCTTTTATATGTAAAGTTGGATTTGACATGTCTCGGTGATTCTTTTTTCCTTGCAGTCATGTGCCTGTTTTCAAAAACCCTGTTCTTTCTGTTTAGATGTTTGTTTATTCAGGTTCGTGGATATTTCACTTCAGGATTCTATCTGATCTTGAATTTTATTTGACAGAATTCAAACAAGGAAATAATTGCTATTCTGAATGTTGACAATTCAAGAGTACATGCACAGGTAAAAACAGTTCTGATAATATAGATGAGCATCATATAAGATGATGTTAATTGGACTTTTTTGCTGAATTTTAAGGGAAGGTGTAATGAGTTTCTGAAGCTCTTTCTGTTCTTTTACGAATTGGGGGAGTGGAAGCAATGAAATCAAGTTTCTACTCGCTTGGCTTACTTTCTTTCCTTCCCAAATTCTAGAAGTAGGAGGAAACAATGAGAATGAAGAAATTAATTAATAGCATTTGGATTTCCAAGCTATCACATAACTGATAATCTGAGTTTAGATAAATTAGTTTGTTTAGTTTGAAGAATGAAAAGGATTTTCAATGCTCCAATTCCTTTCTTGATCTTCATAATGGATACCATGCAGTAGTTTTTTGGCTTGTTCATAAATTAATGGATGGTTAACAATAATTATTGTGTGGGGCTGGTTTTGGCTATTTGCTACCTAATGACTAAACAAAACATTTTTAAAGTGAAAATCAAATTAAGTTGCAAACAAAATACTCATTAACCTCCCTAAGTCAGTGGGAGTTGAAAGATAAAAACAGAGATTGTCATTTGTCATGTTCTCTCAGTGGCCGAATGTAAATTGTGGTAAGCTTAGAATTCATGTCAATATTATTTCCCTTTATATGGTTCTATATGTTTCATTCCGTATTGTATGGCTTATATTATAACCTTATACTTTAACTTTCAGAATTTAGAGTGCAGATTCTCAGTTTTGCTTTGGCCCATTTTGCTTTCCTGTTATAGCCCTGGGTGATATTCTTGTATCTGAATACAAGATCTAACAGGATCCTGTTGAGCAGAAACTGTTTGTGTTTAATCTGATATAGATATTAAAATCAAAGCATGACAGGCGCTGCAGTTGGAACACTCAAGGAGCAGTCTATTGAAAGAAAACCAGAAGCTGAGGGGAACCATATCAGGTCTGCAGTCACAAATTCTGAACTTTGAGGGAAATGCTGCTTCATCTTATTCATCTACTGAGGGCAGAATGGTTGGTTTCCTTTCTGATTGTAACATATCTGCATATATTAGATTAGATGGAATTGTGGATTGACAAAATAGGCATATATAAGGCTTGATGGAAGTTTTACTGTAATCATTACTGTTCTATGATCCGACAACGCAAGTTAAGTTAGTTGTTTTTGCTTGCTTTCCTCAATTATGAGGAGAAAAAGTTTCTTCTCCTTCCCTCCTATTCTGTCTTTGGTTTTTGTGTCAATATGGCATATATAAGGCTTGATGGAAGTTTTACTGTAATCATTACTGTTCTATGATCCGACAACGCAAGTGAAGTTAGTTGTTTTTGCTTGCTTTCCTCAACTATGAGGAGAAAAAGTTTCTTCTCCACTCCTATTCTGTCTTTGGTTTTTGTGTCAATATGGAATTTGTCAACTACATTAAGTGTTAGTTAGGAATTTGGCTTCCTCTGGTTTATCAAACAACTTGTATTTGTATCTTACAATCTATATTTGTTCTTAATGTAGCAAACCTATGAAAATGGGGATATGGCCTCTCAGATTGAAGGTGCACATATGCTTGTTGAGAAATTGATCACTGAAAATGCAGAGCTTGTTGAGAAGGTAAGAAAGTATAACCTTGCTGTGTCAAAACAAAGGAGAGGAATTGATGTTCACAATTTAAATTGGTGACATTTTCCAATTTGGGTTAAACGGACACCACAAGCATTCCATTTCATGATTTTCTCTATTTGTTGTCATGGAAACATTTTTAGTCTTTTTCTTTAAACATTCATCTGTTGTTAATGCTATGAATATGTTGTTTCAGGTCAATGAGTTGTATGTTGAACTTAATCGCAGAAGTTTGCAAAAGGAGATATCCTCTGACAGTGGTACACCTGGAACTGCAGAATCAGCTTTCGCTGAAAATTCAGCTGATTTGCTGGACCTGAAAGTTGAGTCTGTTGAGAGGCAAAAGTTTTCTCCTACTGCTGATTTGATGTATGAAACTGGTGCAAAGATGTTCGTTTCAGGTGAAATGGCAGAGACTGGGAAAGTTGCTGACAAAGACGAGAGAAATAATGACATGGGAGCTAAAAAAATTGCTGTCTTTTCGAACTCTTCAGATACTATTGATTCTGATGAAATTGTTCAAATTCCACTGGATGAAAATGAGCAGCCACTAACAGATCTGGAGGCCGATGACAATGCTGATGAAAGAACTGTAGTGCCAATCTCAGATGCTCCTTTGATTGGTGCACCATTCCGCATAATATCCTTTGTTGCTAGATATGTTAGTGGTGCAGATTTGATTGAGAACAACTCTGTGAGAGCAAGGTGATAACTTTCGGAGATGGAAGGAAGAATAAAATGCGCTACCACTTTGCTTTACCTTGTAACAGTGGAATATCGAATTTCATAGTAGAGATGTAGTTGGGCTCTGATACAGAACCCCTTTTTATAGACACTGAGGCATACAATGGCCATTAGAGAGGCCATGAAATACTACATCCATTCACCAGTTCTTTTGTAAAAACTTATAAAAGAATTAGATTCTTGCTTTGTTAGTTAAAGCTAGAACTCCGGCTTTTATTATTTAAAGTCTGGAGATTGGCTTAACTGAACTGGCCGCTTGATTTGTAAAGGGCTTTCTGAGAGACTAGTTTGAATGATAACATTGTTCTTCATGATCATTTGCTGTCCACAAATATAAATATATTTATACAGATTCACATTTCAATGGTTATGCTTTTAAGTAACATCATCTTTTTGCTATGGAATTGAAAGACAAATCATGAATTCTAAATTCTATTTGAATGCTATAGCATGGACCATTCACGTTTGGCACTTTGAAATTTCAGCAAGGAATGGAACTTGAGTTTGATCTAGAGCTTGATATCAATGTGCAGGAGTAGTACTACTTGGACTCCTCGACACATTGTCCTCTGATGATGGCTTGCTCCCAAGATCTGATCGGCGTAATTCCTCTATCATTTTAACCACTTCTGCCATACTTGGCCTCATGTCTGGTACTGTTCCTACACAGGCCATTGCAATCTGGAGCATCTGCACCAACTCTTCTTCAATGTTTTGGTATTTCATCAGCTCCACGTCGAAAACCTCAGCAGTCCATTCTTCTCTGACTACAGATTGAACCCATCTTGGCAGATCCACCACCTCATCTTGTCCTGGTAATTGAATTGGAGCCTTGCCGGTGAGGAGTTCCAGTAGGAGAACACCAAAGCTGTAGACATCGGACTTTTGAGTGGCTTTCCTCATCTCACTCAGTTCAGGTGCTCGGTATCCTGCAGCGTTTGAAGGGATAGAAGGGGAACCCAGAAGGGAAGTTAAACCAAAATCTGAAATGCAGCTCCTGAGGTCATGGGTGAGTAGGACATTTGAAGACTTGATATTTCCATGAGCCAACCTCCAACCTCCAACTGAATGTATGTGGGCAATCCCCTTTGCAGCTCCAAGGGCAATCTTCACTCTAGATTCCCAGTCAAGAGTCCTTCCAGACTCTTTGTTCCCTGCAACAGCACAAAAGTTAAAGATGAGAGTGATGATAAAAAGTATTCTTGTCATCAATCAAGATTCAAGAATCCAATCATTTGCTGCAGAGATTAGATTTTGTCTAGATAAGTGCTTTCATATTGGCAAAGCTGAATATCAATGATCTAAGATATGTTACCGTGCAAAAGTGTGGATAAGCTGCCAAACGGAACACAGTCAAAAACTAGGAGTTTCTCATCCTTGGAGAAGTAATAAGCCTTGAGAGAAACAACATTTGGATGCCGAATAACCTTCCCAATGTATTCCATCTGTTGTTCAAACTCTCTTTTTCCCACCACAACTTCTTTCAGTCGTTTCACGACTACTGTTGTTCCCTCCTCTAATATGGCCTTATAGGTTGTTCCACAAGTTCCCTTTCCCAGTACCTCAGCTGAGGCTCTCAGTAGATCTTCAAGGTCAAAACTAGTAGAGCTTTGGAAGAAAACCAATTTGTTCTTTTCAGCCTCTTGGACACCGCTCCCGAACTCCTCCTTAGGCTTGGCAATTCTTCCTCCATTGCAGGGCTTACCTTTCACCATACTTGCTGTTGCATGGGTATCTTGTTTCTTCTTGAGGAAAAGAACCACTATTAGAACCAGAAGAAGCATCACAGCTGAACTTCCAACTGCAATAGCTGCAATAGCTCCTGTGCTTATCTTTTTCTTGGACATTTGCTTCCGAGGAATACCTCCAGAGGGAGGCAAGGAAGATGGTGAAGGAGATTTTGGAGAAGATGCTGGAGATTGAGATTGTGCAGGAGAAGGAGGAGGAGCAACTTCAGGAGAAGGCGAGGGAGTGACAGATGGAGAAAGTGAAGGGGCAATCAAAGGACACTTATCCAAAGGTCTTCCACATAATTGAATGTTCCCTTCAAATGAGGAAGTAGGGAATCCCCGGAGGGAAGATGGAATTGAACCATTCAGGTGGTTATTGCTGAGATTCAATTGTTTAAGCTGTGCAGACCTCAAATCAGGAATAGACCCTGAGAGAGAGTTATTCTGAAGGTACAAACCAGTGAGACTAGTCAAATTCTGGATGGTAGTTGGAATATTTCCCGTGAAGGAATTAAAGGACAGATCAATGAAGCTCAGTTGTGAAGAAATGGAGGAAGGAATACTCCCTGAAAACTTGTTGTTTTGGAGGTAAATATAACTGATGTTAGGAAGAGAAAGAATATCTGATGGGAGACTTCCACTGAACCCATTGGACCTAAGACTGAGGGACGTTAGTGCATAGAGTCTCCCCAAAGTGTTGGCAGGAATAGGACCATAGAATCCAACACCAGGAAGCCGAAGTGAAATGACACGAGAGCCATCATCTGAACATGTGACACCAATCCAAGAACTGCAAACTGATGAATTAGCTTTCCAGTTAAGTTTCCTGCCATGAGGAACTGCAGCAGTGAAATCTAGAAGAGCCTGTCTGTCTGAGTTAAGGTCAGCAAAATCCTTCGGCAGGAGCATGAATAGGAAGAGAAGTAGAACAGTGAATGAGCAATGCTGCCTCATGTTTCCTTGATTTAGAGAGGAAAGCAACTAATCTGCCTTCCGTGAGTTTCCTGGTCAGGCTGTAGCTCTTCACCGTTGATCATTTCATCTTGCAATAATAAATACACCCTGCATACTTTCTTCTTTATCTGAGAAAGAGGGTGAGAAAAATTCATGACATTAATTACTGCTTGAGCAAAAAAAAAAACCTTCAGTTTCTGTGAGTGCATTTTTGAAGTCTTTAGAAAGCACTATTTCAAGCTTTCAATGACTACCATGGCTATGAAAAAAATGACAGCAACAATCTCTCTCGACTTTAGGCATGCCGGTTCAACAATGACCTTCTTTTACCAACTCATTATTAGGATGCTTACGCTATTCTCAAGAGAGATTTGTGTTTTCAGTTCTTTATCTTTTGCTTGAGACAACAAAAAGAAACAGCCATCACCCTCTTGGAGGAAACTTGCTGGAAGCATGAAACTTGATATGAATATGAACTAGAACCTAAGATTGATTAAAATCAGAATAGTTGTTGAGTTAAAAGGGAGAATTATATGGCTAATTAAGAAGGTGAAAATCCATCTAATCATCAATGTTATGCTCATATATAACTTGCGTGGCTCATCTGAGAAGGGAAATCGGAGTCTACCATTAGTGGGGGAAGAGAAAAAGAAAAAGGAAAAGTATTCTAGCAATTGAAAAAGTGACCGCCTAATCAAACTAGTAGCCATTAGTTGATGAAAAGCAGCCGGAAGCTGTTAAATAACCTATTCTGTTAGTTCTTTTATGGTCAAGATAAAAAATGCAGGTGGGACAAATATTCAAAATTCAAACATGGCATGGTGGGCTGTCCTGGGGATGATTCACATTATCATTCATGGAAATTTCTTCATCTCAATTCAAGAACTTGACCATTTTCTAAGTAAACAAATCAAATAAACTCTCTCTTCTTATTCCAGTAAATCCCACCAGGAAAAAAGATATTTTTGCTAAACTCGCAAATAAGAAATCTTTTTTATGAAAATCAAATATCAAAACCATAGATTCACTCTTCCCTGTACATGACTATATGCACAAGCACAAATAGGGTTGTGTGTGTACCTTGAGGTTTGCGTTTCTGGACTGCGGTGAGGGGAAGCAAACTGCAAATTAAGCTTCTTCCGTTGTGAGCGAATGCAGAATTGGAGTCACTCGCCAGTAAGAAAAAGGGCAGAACTAGAAAGTAGAAAGACTAGAGAAGAAAGCGGGGAAGAAAAATGGAGTCTTGTGCCATAATTTTCTTCTCTAACGTAACTTCCATCACTCCAACGTCATTATTCCGAACACAGCCCAAATAAAATCAAAAGAATGCAGAAAAAAGTTTTGGATTCGTCATTCAACTTTTTCTTCCAAAAAGAAAATTTGTCTTCAGCTTCATCGTAAAGCAACAGGAGACACAGACTGACATGGGGGAGAATGAAACGGCAACACGGATCTCGATGTTCTCTCTGGCAATTCAATTTTCTTGGGACAAATCAAAAAAATTTATACTTGTGCCGAAAAGGGTGGTTAAATTTTCCAGATTAGATTAGAGTTGATAAGAATAAGAGCTCTGGGAGTGATCTTGAAAAACGGCTGCTGCCATTGCAATTTGAGTTTGAATACGATTAGATTAGTATTAGCTTAAAATTCAACTACTTTGAGGACCAGTACCAGTACCAGTACCAGTACCAGTACCAGCCCCCTCAGGAATTTGTTTACTCCACGACATGCAAATAAAATAATACTGTTGTTCATGGAGACTTCTGGTGATTATATTATAATTATAATTATTATTACTGTGTATGCATATGTTTTCTTCGTGATGAAATTCACAACCAACGAGGACATTGGTATGGGGATGATGGATGACGACTACAAAAAGAATTAACAAAATAAATAAATTAAATGGGATTGGTTTAATCTGGTGGGATTCACACTGGACAACCATTGACTATTCTCTGGGTCGTTTGTTTATTTCTGGGATTTGGATTCCTAACCAACAAAAGAAAAAAAGAGTTCAGAAATGGCTGAGAGATTAGGCAAGAATTGATCCCTTGTTATCGTTGACTGTTGAGCTTATATGCAGGCAGCAGGCTAATTATTCCTGTATGTGAAGTTTTGCATGGACGATGAAAGTCAATAAGACAGGCTGTGGGAACATTCCCCGGACAAGATGTAAGTGAACTTTTGATTTACAGCTCTGTAAATGCAAGAAGGTTACCGTAATATTAGTAGTTCTTGGACCAAGAGAGATCAAATTACTTCTGGGTTTATTTACGTAGACTATTGCATGTTAAAAATTCATGTAAAAATAAAGAAGATTGTTGACAAATAGAGAGATTATGTTAACAGTTTTGCTAAGCCGCGCTCCAACCGTTACCGTAACGGAATTTTTACTACAGTGTTCATGCACCCAACCAAGCAGAGCAAAAATTCCGTTACGATAACGGTTGGAGGGCGCATTAAGACGGCGCTCCGAAGCACACTTTAGCAAATCCGATTATGTTAAATAGTGGCTATCGTTTTCAAGTCAAACAGAATCATTTTTAGCTATGAAATAGAAAACAAATATGCTGTTGAATCAGCTGGCTATGAAACGAGAGAAAATTTGTTACTTCAATTAGTATTACAGAATAATATGAGGAATCCCAGAAACAAAGCAAAACAAAACTCACAAACATGAGTAATTCCCAACTCCATTGTTTTTGGAAGGATCCAACATTGAAGTTATAATTCATCCTAAAATTTCCTAGGGGAAAAAAAAGGGAATAGTGCTGAAATCAAACGAGAGCAGGATGTGAGGCACTCTCAATCTATCCAAGCAACCGTTGGTAACACTTTTTCCTTTTCTGGAAGGAGGAACATTAAATTAAAGGCATTATGGTCCATGTTTTGCTTTGGCAGAACTGAGGAAACAAGAATTCTCCTAACTACTTTTAACTTTAAGTTTCGTTCTTCCTTCAGATTTAGGTATTATTTTGGGAACTTTTTGACTGTTTCAGTATGTATACCAAAAGAAAGAAAACGAGCTTTTCTTGCTCCCAAAAATAGAGAAACGGGTACTACTCCTAAAGCACTAAGCATAACCCTCCTCCCGCAGCTTAGATTAGAAGACTTTTTGGGGACCAGATGGCCATATGGGGAAGTTCGTATCGAACTAAAAAACTAATTGTAATCTGATGGGAAAGTGGAAGGTAGCATGCATCTTTGCGTCTTGAAAAATTTACCTTATATATACGTGTGTGTTACCACATTAATGAAATAAAGATTTGCTGGGGTTCGGTTCCCAACCACTACTACTTTTTTTTTTTTTTGGATATTCCTAAATTAGGTTTGACTATTGAGGCAATGTCTGGCACTCCAGCTTCTTCTTCTCCTCTAATACCCAGAAACAATGATAGGATGGGAATCCATACAATCATTCAGATTACTTACAGCTAAGGCACATGCTACATCATCAATGAAATTCATACTTTCGTACCATAAGCACATTCTGAAGCCTGCCCAAAAACCCTTTATACCCAGACAACCGATGTCTTTGGCAGTTTGCCAAGTACCAATTCAGTTCATGCACCCTTAAGGGTTAAGGTCACCTAATTTATCATGGCCTACAAGTGAGCATAAGCATAAGCCACATGTTATATTACTATTAGCCTCTTGTTTCCTTTCGAAGAAAGGTAATGATGGCCCAATGCAATCAATAGGAGAATTCAGTTTGGGTCCCATACAGACCAAGCTCCTTGGTGGAGGTGGACTCTCCAACATAGGTGGTGGTGATGGAATCCAAGTCCTTGCGGAGCACCCCAGCAAGACAGAGGCTGTTACCTACAGAAAACTGGATCCACAACAAGACAGCTATTACTCACTCTTTGAAGTGCAAGGATAGACGCTAGGATAGACTTTCATTCTTCAAGAGTCTAAGCAAGCCCAGAGATTGGAGACAAAAATCAAGAGTAACTTAGACTCTTTAACTTCTACATCCAGTCATTCCTGTCTTCAACCAGTCAAATGGTTCCATATTGTGCAAAGGCTAGAAGATCTTTCAAGAGTAAACAAAAATGTAGTGCATCTGGCTAGGTATTAGAATTCATCCTCAAACAACTTCCGTACCATTATAATCTGCTTCCTTGGATAAATGAAATAAACAATCAAATTTGTTTGGAAGAAAACAAGATATGGAAAGACACTCCAACAACTAAAAGAAGGTTTATCAACATATCTTGTTCATTTGAGATCTATATGTTACCAAATAATTTAGAATGTAAAATTATAGAAGAAGAATATCAATAGCTCTAAGAGAAAGCACTTCACAAGGATTATAATGGGTCGAAAGGTTCGGGTAGGGGTTCAAACCCGTTATCAAAGATAGCTCCTTGATCAGATTTATCATCAACACTGTGCAACCAATTTGTGTTCTTCAAATCCTCTTTTAGCAGAATTGTGTCATATCGTGAACTCTCATAGATGTCCACATCTGTAAGTTTTGCTGAAAATCGTAACTTATCTTCCTCATTACCATTTTCAGAGAACCTGTTAACATAATTTCCATATTCTGTAGCAGCGCCTTTATGGTATATAGGCAATTCTCCATTGACAGATGCATGCCCACTGAAAGTGGGACTCACTTGACCTTTTGCATTGGTAGATCGTATGCTTTGAGGAAAGAGGGTTGATCCTGAAAGTGGACGAACACCATTGCCATTTCTTATATCCTGAAAGGATATGAAAATATCTTAAGTACTGGTTCAATATTGGTCAGCTTTAATTCGATCAAACTCTACAAAAATTTTAAAATCTTATTTTGCTATAAATAACACCATGAATTTTAGAAAGAGCAATGCTCCCACCAAAGAAGCTATATCAAAAGTCAGATCTAAGATCAAAAGCAATTCAAAATTTGATTTGGCAGTAATAGAGAATAAACTACTTTTGAATCTCAGAAGATGATATATTCAGCATAAAATGTTGAGACACGCCGCTTACCATATGCCTGATAGCCATATCCAAGGATTTCTTTGAGATACTCCGCCCAAATCCTGTACTCTCTGCAGATGCCTTTACAGGTCTCCGACCAGGTAACTCAGACACAACTGGGGTCCTGTGGGACTCTGTTGATTGACTTGTGTGCCCATTGCTAAGCATTCTCCCCCTTGAAGAAGGTTCAGAGAGTCTTCCCTTGGTAACAACAGGAGAAGACTGTCTTCTTGGCAAACTTGTGAGCCCGGGGTTTTCTACATTCCCCTTCACAGTAACAGCAACACCTGGCCTGGACCTGCCAGCAGAGAGTGGCCTGTCTGGTAAAGTTGTTCGTAGATTTGGTGGTGTTTCAAGTGGGAAATCTGGCAGAACTATAGGCTGAGATGGGCGAACTCGCGGACTAGGGGAGCTTGGACGGGAAGTGGAAGCCGCACTGCGCCCATTAAGAAGAGCACGGCCAACTGAAGTTGAAACTCCAGGTGCAGGTGACAAGGAAGGGGCTGAATTTCTGCGAGTGGGTGTTGATGGCCGAGATGTAGAACGAGTAGCAGGAGAATTTAAGTTTGCAGATATTTGTGGCCTTGAACTCGGAGTAGAAGGTCTTGAATTTTGTGATGGTCTTGCTTTGTCTGCAGAGGAAGTACTGGGAGTTGAACGGGTTTTAGAAGGAGTTGAAGATCTTGACACTGATGAACGTGCAGACGGGGTAGAGGGCCTTGTTGTAGATGAAGTGCGGCTAGTAGGAGTTGATGGTCTAATGTAGGATGACACTGAAGCAGAGCTTGTATTCAAAATGTTACTTGATTTATTTGAGTATGTTGTATAGTGGGAATTAGATACAGATGAACGAGTCACCGAGCTGCTACGAGTTGGTCTTGGACGATTGTGGCTCTCTGATGATTGCGACACTGATAGCTGAAATGGAAATAATTTGTTATACCTTTTGGACTGATATCCATCAAATGAATATGAAAGCAAAAACTCTTGGCATTTAAAGGTGATTAACAGAAGAGTAGCATCAAACTAATTATATCACTGCCTAAATTTACAAATAAACTTGAGCACTAAACCAACTTTGAAAATCAAGTCTGAATCCTTGCAAACATAACTAAACAAATATTAGTTATTTGGGAGACCAAAGTAGTGCTGAAACAACTCCATTGACTATTAGCACACAACATTATTTGGATAAACAATTTTAACATCAATATGCTCACATGATAGTGCTTGGTATAAAATATGCACGGTTTGGCTGTCTTACATTTCTCTATTCTATTTAATGCCACATTGACAATCCCAGTACAACTAGAACAGTCAAATGACATATCATATCACAAGGGAGAGTATAATGAAAAAGCATTACTTCACACTGCCAATTCCTAACTCACTATCATCCGTGCAAAACAACCATTAAACTAATGGTCATGTAAGCAAAACAAGAAAGTGTACCCTTGATGTCTTGGTTGTGGAGGAAGATCTTGCCAATGAGCTGCTTCTTGGAGCCACTGACGCAGGTTGAGATTCATTTGCATCTGATGAAGAAAGGAGAGGAGTTCCAGGAGGAGTAAGAAGCCTACAAATACACAAGGAAGGAACCTGTTAAGGAATGTATTATAGTTTCACTTTGGAATTTGATTTTCTTGGTCTTAAACAATATGAATGCTTTCACTCAAAACACATAAAATTTTTGTGCGATAATCAAATTACTATACATACAAACAACTTAACATCTTCATGATATTCACATGTAGATGCATCAACTGAGCAGTTGGTTTAATTGCAACCATTTCAGTACAGTGGAGGACATTAGGCAATGCATCCTCCTCCACCCTTTAGATAAAAATAAAATTTAAAAAAAGAAAAAAACATAACTGCAACTTCTTGTCAAGGCAGAAAACAACAATGCCAGAGGGATAAATCATATATCTGCAGTTCATTCTCATGGCGAATATGGTTCTCTACAATTTTCATATTTGCATAGAAACATCAAGCACTTATTTCCCAATTAGTATGAAGTCCATGAACATGACAAACCACAAGATGCGTATCAACTAGAGTCTAAACCTTGTAATCATTAGACACCACTAACCAGACTTTAAATGGTATCACAAGAATAACAGTAACACAATACACACTAGGAAATAAGTGGCTAGTATTAGAGTTTTGAGGATTACCAATCGTAATCGTGCTTCCCTCCATCAGTTGATGACAAAAGATCGTCTAATCCATTCTTAACCTGTTTCGTGGATCCAACCGAGAGCCTCCCCAGTTTAACAGAAACTGCATTATGTTTCAGAATTGAAATAAAAATTTCGTATTGGAGTAAACATCATAATTTTTTAATTACAAAACAAAACAAAAAAAAAAAAAAAGTGCAAGTGAAATCCAATGAATCCAAAAGTGTGATCCGACATTTGATTTTGATAACAGAGTCACAAAGGACAAACTGAGAATGGTATGGTCACAGATAATGGAGAACTACAGTCCGAAAGCGCCAAAGATGATGCCAGAAAATCAATCCATTTGGCAACGTCGGTTTGGCTGTAACTAATTAATTCGTAAAAGCTAACTTGCACCTTAGATGCCCATATTTTATCAAAATCAGTCGTATCTCATATTCTACTAGAATAAAAGTGAGGACAGAAAGAGAAAAACAAGGACGAAGTAGAATGAAGCGAGTAGGAAAAAAGAGGAGTACCGTCGGACTCGTCGGAGGAGGCAACGGAGAGGCTCCGGCGACTTTTGGAAAAGAGATCGAGGTTGTTCTCATCGGAGGAGTCCTTGGACAGAGCTCCAGGTCCCCCATTAAGGCTGAGGCCACGCCGGTGGTGAGATGCGAAGGCCCCATTTCTAGAGCCAATCACGGAGTCTCTAAAGCTGCGATTCATTCTTCTATAAAAGGACTGAAGTAGCAAAGCAAAGGAGCTAGCAGCAGCAGTACATTAACATTAGTCCGATTACAGAACCATCCATCTCCGACGACATGACTCGAAGAATCGAAAGGAAGAAAAATGAAGAACAATGCATTGTAATTGCCAAAAAAAAAAAAGAGAGGAGAGAGGAAGGAATGCTTTTTGTGAAATTTACGTCACAGAGTTATCATGATCCATATGAGTGTGTGTTTGGGTGTGTGAGAGAGAGAGAGAGAGAGTGGTTGAGAGAGTGATTCTTTTGGTATCATACTAGCATATGATATGATGATGAGATTAGATCTGTATGAGGAGGAGGAATATAGAAGGAGATGCAGGGGAAGAGAGAGACAAGAAGAGAAGGGGACGGGAAGCGAGAGCATGTTAGGAATACTTTTAAATTTATTTATTTTTTAAAAGAAAACAAAACCACCTGCTACTGACAGGCACTGATCCTAAACTGAGTTATGGGCAGTGAAAGCCTCAAAATTGGTTTAAACTTATGATCCAACCTTTGAGTTATTATAGGTAAATTCTCAGCTGCAACTTTAAAATTCACAAAATTTATCATTGAGTTTGCCTTCTTTCCTTAAGTGAATTATTATACTTGCCTATTATCAACCACTACTTAATTTATTCTGTATTAACTCTTGAAATTTTAGAATTTTCCCCCCTAGCAAACAATCAGTTAAAGTTTCTATAATTCTCAAATTTTAATTTAGGATTTTATTCAAAATAATGAATATCTATTTTATGAAAAATTAACGGTCTAATAAATAATATTTTTTTTAAAGTAGGGGTAATAATAATTACCTTGATTTAAAGTGATTTTTCAATATTATTACACATCTCAATATCTGAATTACCTATTTTATTATTTCTTTACCAAACTTCCTTTTAACATTTTCGAATGCAATTAATTATACTACATATTTCAATTTTTAAACTAATCAATCAAATAAAAGAGAGATGAGAGAAAAGGAAAGAGAAAATATATGAGAAAAGGGGGTATA
Source organism: Parsonsia alboflavescens (assembly GCA_028571225.1). Classification (NCBI taxonomy): domain Eukaryota; kingdom Viridiplantae; phylum Streptophyta; class Magnoliopsida; order Gentianales; family Apocynaceae; genus Parsonsia; species Parsonsia alboflavescens. The sequence goes on along the minus strand of JAOXNR010000029.1, from coordinate 10,827,898 downwards.
TGGATACAATTCAAAGTAAATTAATTATGGTGAAAATCTTTAAATGACATTATTTTTTTAATCTTTAAATAGTATTTCCTCCGTTCAGAATTTAATGTCTCAACTTGATTTATTAACACATAACGTTATCGATTTCCTCAATCAAATTTTCCTAATTTATTAAATAAGACATTCAGTTCTGGACAATTTATAAATGGAATATAAGATATTTATTGTCCAACGGAAAGTATATTAATTAAGGAGTGTGTTGATAAATTTTAATTTATTTTTTAAAAAAAGAAAGAAAAACGAAGAAGAAGTTGATTCTACACTAAGTGATGAACATGAACATCCAAATCAGAGTAACCACGGATGGCGGTGGCTCCATGACGCCCGCCTTCTTCGTGTCGTGTTAAGAAATTAATTACTCCATTAGTCAATGTTTTAGTTAATTAATTAAACCCTTGATAATTACTAGTGGCGTAATCAGGTGGAATAAATCAAGAATAGATAACTACTACGACATCATCGCTTCTCACACACAGGAACGAGACGAGTTATTACAGCTTTAAGATTTTTCTTTTTCTTTTCTGGTTTAATTTCAAAGGTACGATTTCGAGGACACGTTTCAGTCTATGGATGGGAGGGAAGGAGTAGTAGAGTTTTCTTTGGCAACAGATGCGTAGTAGTTGTAGTAGTATCACTTAATTTAAGTAGACAAAAAGAGGATTCGTTGCAACTCTCACGGGGGCATGCATTGAATTGATGACCAAGTATAAATACTAAAGTGTGCCACTAATAAATAATCCATTTCATATAAGATAGATTGTTATTCTTATTTTTTGTTTTTATAAAGTAAATATATATACATTTATTTAAATTTACGGGGTTTGGATTATGTTCAATTATTATGTTCTTATATATATATATATAAAAAAAAAAAATTGTTAAAGAGTTTAATACCCTTCCATCACTATTTATAAATCATCGTGACTATTTTTTTGTCACTCATTATAAATTATTATTGTTAATTTATTAGATATTTTATTGAATTTTTTTTATCATATCATCCATATCTCTATTTCTTTTTCTTAGTCATTATAGTTGGATTTATTAGAATTATAAAAGGAGATATTTTAGAAGAAAGAAAATAATATTATTTTAGTTTTGATCAAATTACTGCTGGTTAGGGATGGAATGAGTATACCATATGAAATGGAAGAAATATGATGGAAAAATATTAAAAAGACGCACCTGGGCACCTAACGTAGCCATGCATTTTGGTAAATTAGCAGTTAAGAATAAGGTAAGATTAGCTCGAATTGCCTTGGAAGTTTAAAAAAGAAAGACCAACCAATAATTCATTATTCATAGCTCTTGTGGCTTTGTCTTACACGGCATGTCATTTGATTCAATATCGTGTGCCAAGCTTCTCTTTAATTTGCTTAATAATGAAAATGAATGATGGATGGATAACTTTGTATTCTTGGAAAATGTAGGTTTAATTAAGAGTTATGATTGTTAATTCATTTTTTAAAAAATATATGTATGTATGTACATTTTAGGAAAAGAAAAAATAAAAATAAAAATAAAAATTACAATTTCATTATGACATTTTTTTTTTTGTTTAATAAATCCGACTTGATGATGGGATTTGATGGATCTCCATCTGTTTATTGAAAATAACATTAAGCACATAATAAACTTTAAATCGGAAATAAGGTGGAAACAAATCCACTTATTACAAAATAATGCAAAACTCATATTTATATGAAATACAGACGCGAAGAAATTTTTATTAAAGAGACATCTAAAGAATCTAAACAATATAAAGCTCTAGTTCTAAACGGACGATAAAAAATGTAAGAGAGATATATTCATTAGATATGTACAATTTGTGACTTATATATTTTAAAATAAAGAACATATTATAAATACCATAAGAATTAATTATGGTAAGAAATTAAGTATAGAGAATTGAATGAAGAAAAGGAAAGGGGGAATAGAACAAGTACGTGATGTAGATGGAGACAGCATTAAGTCCAGGATGATTTGCTAATAAGGTAGCAAGAGTCCGAGAAAAAAAGCAGAGTATGGGACGGCATACTTTTGTGGCACAGCCACAACCACACCCACCCTCACGGGTCATGGCCATACCAATATAGGGAATATGACTCCTCAAAACTATAGCTGTCAAAATAGGTTGCGTTTTTAGGATCGATTTGATCCTATCCTATATTTTTGAAATGTTGAGTTTGAAAAACTTTATCCCAATCATAATAAGGGTTTTTTTGCTCTGTCTTTAAGAGTCGAGGGTCAATAAGGGTTTAAAGAGGACCGGACCTTAGGGTCAAAGATATTAAAAATAATTTTTATAACCTATTTTATTGGATTTGATTGTCTCTTCCTGGATTCTTTTTTTTACACACACTTACAATCTAAGTTTTTTTTTTAATGAGTATTAAATAATGAAATTGAGTTTTTCATTTTCATGTTTGGTTTGTATATCATTTTCTACATTTTTCTCTAATTTTCTATTCACATATTTTTACTATTTTTTACAATTTTTTTTAAGTGATATGAAAATTGAATTGTTTTATTTTAAATATTTTTAAAATTAAAAAATATATATATATTTATAAAGGACTGATCCAGTCAAATCCTTAATTCTTGTAAGATTGAACTGAATTATGATTTTGATGGATCTTAAAAACATGAGATTGATTCATCCCAATCCTTTAAATTTTTTAACTCTGAAGGTTTAGGTCGGGCTTTACTGGATCTGCACCAATTGAGAGCCCTACTTACTATTATTATAACTTTATGCATGTTGGCTTCGATGGCTGGCGGACGCCCTTTCCTCCTGCATGGCCCCCTTCTTATTCTTCAACCGTTCAACGAATTATGCTGTTATTTTTTTTGAGATGTACTATACAGATGAATAGGACTGCTCGATCCTAGGACCGGGCTCGGTTTTCCTGGATTGATGGACGCTTCCTTTATGCCAATAAAAGGTCATGGTTTGTCAAAATATAGATTTGAACCTCATTTAATCTCAAAAAATAATTTAAGAGAGGAGGATTGCTCAAATTCTTATATATTGATATATGTACTTACAAATACATAGGATTTGGATCTAACTTAATTTCAAAAGTTAACTGGGGAGAATTGCCTAAGTCCCTATATAATACAATATAATCTTATAAATGTCCAAAATGGAATTCTCAAGAGAACCGGTTGGCAAACCTTAGAAAAATGGGCGTTTTAATTGTACAAATTGACTTTATGTTTCGTTGACACAAATTTTTATTTTTATTTTTATTTCTGTTGATGTTTATAAATTTATTTATTTATGTACATTATTAAGTTAAGTACTACAGATGGATCGACGCAAATGAGCTTTATAATTAAAAGAAAAGGTTACATATTTTGCTAAATTGAAGGCACGAATATAAATCAAATGGACTAATAATGGGACATATTTTTGCCAGCAGTGCCCGGCGTCTTCTTCCTTCGTCATTATTGGGAATACAGCCTTCCCCACCACAGTAGGGTCTGGGCTTTCTATTTCATTTTCGGCCCAACATCCACATTTGTCATTTGTGTTAATCAATTAATCATATATTTCTTCAGTCTAAAATTGAATGATTTATATAAATTTTATGAGTTGATTTAATTCATTTTACAATTAACGATATAAATTTCTTTAAAAAATTTAATTATTTTTAGGAAATGAGACATTCATTTCCAGACAACTAAAAACGAAAATATGGACATTAAATTGTGAATGGAAGGAGTATTTTTCTTTTGTCCACTTTCACAATAATTGTTCCCGTAGCATCATTATTGGCTATACCTTTCTTTCTTTGAAAAATATACATTTAATTTATATTGAATTTCTAAAATTATCAAATTATTTGTTAATGAATTTTTTTTAAAAATTTTCAACTCAAGATTGTTAATTGAATAATGATGGTTGATTTTATGATAGGAAAGATGGAATTATCAATTGAACAAGACATACTCGTTAAAAAAAACAAAAAAAATTTAAGAAATACAATGATAATGTCTTGGATAATTTTTTAATTTAATTCTTGTAGAAAAATGTAATAATATCAATAAACATTATTATTATTTTTATTTTAAAATAAACTTTGCATAAAAAAGTATAAATGTGAGCAATTATCATGAAATGGGGACCATGCTAAACTCTATATTTTATAAAGAATAATCATTTTTTGGTCATATGTTATGGCTCCAAAACGTATTTTAGTTGGATTGCCTCCCTCCAAAAGATGAGAAAGACTTCCTTTTTTTAATCCTCAAATTTAAGTCAACTAAGTCATTGATCTTGTGAAAATAATGTATGCTTGATTGGATGCTGAGGAATGGCCATTGAATGTGAGGGTGACCATATAGTTTTATATAAATATAAATATATATATATAGAGGAATGATAGTGTGTGCTTGACTGTGCACACTAATGAGTACAATAGTTAGTCAACTAACGGTAAACTAAATCCTAAGAGGATAAACTAAACCCTAAAAGAATAAACTAAATCTTAAAAGGATAAAACTAAACCCTAAAAGGATAAACTAAACCTTAGGGGCACTTGATTAAATTTTAATAAATTGTTTAAAAAAAAAAAAAGGAAATCGTTAAATTTGACCGTTAGTTGACTAATTACTGCACTCATTAGTGTACACGGTCAAGCACATATTAACATTTCTATATATATATATAAAAGTAATGCTATGGAGGGTTGGAGCAAATTTAATGAACTACTCTGTTAAATCTTTAAGGGTGAACAATTAATCTTTAATATAAGTGCAATTGTATACTATAAAATAAAATAAAAATTAAAAAAAGAGAGAGAGAGAGAGAGAAAAGAGTTTATATAGGTTTTGACATCATTGATCACTCAGACTCCAACTCCAGCAGCCCACTGGGAGCTGTTGTCTCCACTTAAAAGTGAAGGGGTTGATGGCTACTCATGCAATCCCCACTTTAGTTCCAGAAAAAAATGCAAATTCTTTCTCCCCCCGCCACCCTCTCTCTGCTTCATTTGTGACTTTGCAAAGTTAGGCCTGATCCACCAAGATCAAAATTAAATATTTATTTTTATTTGAAATTAAAGAATATATATATATATATATATTTATTTTAATTTAACTTATTAAATCCTATGATATGTATGCTCATCGCTCTACCTATTGACAATCAAATGATATGTTATCATTAATGTAAGAATAGTAATGAGACCATGAATCAATGAAAAGTAAATATTTAAAATTGAAAAAAAAAAAAAAAGGGAAGAAGAAGTACGTATTAAATTACGAACATTGTTATCCGGAGAGAATTAACAAAAAAAAAAAAACAAAAGTCAATGGAAGGCATAGAAAATGTTTATTATTACACGTCATTTGGTTGGGAATAGTTGAAAAATGTAGTAGTAGTACTACCGACATATATGGTTTTTGAACGACCCAACACTAGACATATACGTGATTTGGGTCATATGCCGTCAAGGATTGCACCCAAACACCTTTTTTCTTTTTTGCCAACAAAATCTGAATTTGTTGGTGAATCCACTATCTTTATTTTCTTTTTTCTTTCTCTAATTCATTATTAGTAAAGTTTCTTGATCTCTCGTTTTACCTGTTTATGTAAATTATTTTTTGACTAAACTATTTCTCTTATTTTTTATAACTTTTTTTAAAAAATATTTTAGAAAGAATTTTAAAACAAAATTGTTTAATTTAAGTATAAGATAAAGATAAAAAAGACCATATATTTTTGAACAAAAAATTTAGAACTAAAAAAGGATGGAAATGAGTTATGGTTTTCTAGATAATTAGAAAATAATTCTCCCACCTGACATGGTAGGACACTCTCACAACCTTTTTCTACTATATTTAGTTGTATTCTCGAGTCATTGTCGCATATATCTACCTTAAAAAAACCCATCTCCCAACATATGTATACAGTAGATTCAATGTATCTTCCCTTTGACCTTCATTATATACTGCCTCCAAATACTATGCTGTTTGGGCACTTTTGACAAGACAAACCACACAAAGATGACACACTTTAATTAAGTACCATCCTTAGCTTTCTAAACTTCTAATTTTGTAGGTAGGACATTTTTTTTCCCCCATTTTTCTCTGGCCCAATTAAGAAATTTCAATATATAGATGTAAGATAGAGGAACACCTACTTAAAGTGTGATTTAGTGGTTGGAAGATGATGTTATGAAATAGTTAAGATGAATGCATAAAATGCACATTAAGAAAGATGGGTTAAATGGACATTACAATCCATAATGCATGCAAATATTGATCAGCATGTACCTTCTCTTTTTATCTTTAATTAATCAATTTGTTCTTGAATCTTGATCATCCACACATGTGCCCCCGCGCTGGATTCCAACAAATTACCTGCCGACGTGAGTCTATTTACCTCTATATAAGCTAAGCTCCTTTAGTTCCATGCCATCTTGAGCCAAAACACTAGTATGCTTTCCTGATTCCTCCCCGCTGCTCTCCCTCCCTTCATATATTGTGTCTTCCTGATCTATACATCTCAAGTGAGATTCTGAAAATCACCATCCTTTTCCAGTATTATCTGTTAATTTAATTTAATCAATGAATGGAGAAATCAAGTTTAATTACTAATGAATTGAATTTGGTGGATTTGCATGTATGGATTTGATCAGGATAATGCAGAGAGTAATTGCGGAGATAGTACGCGTAGTGGTGCTTTTCCTAGTCGTATGCACAAACGCTGCCGACGTGAGTTGGAATCTTGGACCAAGAGGATCATACTCGCCGGAGCAAGTCGCCAGAGCCAGCTCCTATTGCTTGAGTTGGAGAACCGCGGTGGAGGCTGGAAATATACGTGCATGGAGGACTGTCCCAAGTCAGTGCCTGCGCCACGTTGAAACTTATATGATTGGTGAACAATACAATCACGACCTGAGCTTAATAGTGGACAACATTTTCAGCTACCTTGATGAGATCGTCCTTTCCGATGATGGAATGGACTCCTGGATACTTGATGTTGATGATACCTGCATCTCCAATGTGTTCTATTACAGAGCAAAGCGTTTTGGGTACCCTTTACTTTTGCCTTTTTTCCCCCCCTCATTTCTGACTAGTACTAATTAGCTTGTATAATAATCAACATGCAGGTGTGAGCCATATGATCCCGTAGGTTTCAGGAATTGGGCATCCAGAGGAGGATGCCCAGCTATTCCAGAGGTTCTGCAATTGTTCAGCAGGTTGATGGCCAGTGGGTTTAAAGTGTTTCTTGTTACCGGTAGAGATGAGGAAACACTCGGTCAAGTCACTCATGATAATTTACAGAATCAGGGATTCTTTGGATATGAAAGGCTCATTTTAAGGTAACTTATTATAGCTAGCCATTTCTTGAAATGAAATACTAATAAGCAACAGAACTGACTGAGAAGTGACAACTCTCTGCTTGTCTCTCAGAACGTCTGCCTTCAGGGGACAGAGTGCAGTGGTTTACAAATCGGAGATTAGGAAACGGTTGGAGGAAGAAGGTTACAGAATATGGGGCAACGTGGGAGACCAATGGAGTGATCTCCAGGGAGTGTGTGCAGGCAACCGGACATTCAAACTTCCCAATCCCATGTATTTTGTACCCTGAATTTGATTGTCATGTTAGCTAGGCAGAGCTAGGAGGAATCATTTCTTCAATCTCTGTTGGTTTATGGGAACCATCGCCAACATTCTACTACTACTTTGTACTTTAAATTCCAAGGTTAGATGTATACAGAAAATCTGTAAAAGTTACAATAAAGAAAAGAACCATATGATCCCATAAAAGGTAAAAAACATATCCTGGCGGGGAGACAGATCCTTTGTATGAAAAAATTGTGTTAATTAAATTCTCAATAGTGGCATGAAATCAGTCAAATCAATGTAAATAATCGAGTTTATAGTCGTATTGATGGCAAGATTCTTCAAAATGAAAGAATGATGGGATGATTCAATTGCTAAATGATGCTCAGTGAGACCAGGCTTTTGTAATTATAGATTCAAGAACGTTAGAGAAACAAACTTGCATAGTTTGCAGTCTTTTAGTTCCAACTTCAACCACATTCATTAAGACACAGAACATCTCCTACTTCTACCACTTCTTTCTGAAGCTTTGGATTTCCTCCCACACTTCTGTTGTTTGCTACCCACAGGAACACCGAATAGCCCAATTTTTCCTATGCCTCTGGAAATTGAATTTAGGAAGGTCTTCCCTTGTGTTGATTTGTCCATCATCCCTTGTTTCATAAACACCTGTTCCTTCTCCAATTCACTGAGCCTAACTCTCATTCTTGATATCTCAAGTTTGAGTTCTCTATTCTCCCTCCTCAACGAAGCATATGTGTCTCGTGGGGACATGGCTGCACTTGGAACTCCACTGCTTATTTTTGTTGACAGGAAACCATCCCCAGAACTTGTGGACAATGCATTCTTCAAACGAAGCTGCTCAAAGTAGAGGACTCGGACTACCATCTGTACTGGAAGTCGATCATTCTGTGCAGCATGATTGCAGGCTTCTTGAGAGAGCTTTTGGCAGTCTATAAACTTGCACAGCTTTTTGCAATCATTCTCTGTCAGCATTGGATGTGCCTGGAAATATGACAGCAAAAAGAAAGGGCATGAGAGCATATAGATATAAAATGTCTGATGTGCTTACCAGAAATGGCTTTTGAGTCAGAAAACTTACTTTTAGATAAATATCAATAGCTCTGTAGAGTCCATCATCAATTACACGGGCATAATCAGGCAGTATCTCAATCATGGAAATAAACTTTTGAATGCTCAAATAAGGATCAGGAGCAATTTCAGACAGATAGGCATCAACAAGTCTTCCAACCTTCAACAGCGAGTCATGGCTGGAAGAAGCAATTACATCTGATTCATATCCACAATCTTCAGTTTCTTCCTCTTCAATCCGTTGAAGAAAATGCACCAGGATTCTCCTGATAGTATCTATATCAAATAGCGAGTCACCAGGCTGGACAGATGGTATGAGGAGATCATCAAGTAAAACCATCTCCAAACGACAAGCAATTCTTCTTTGAAGTTCAAGCCTGCAGGCTAGTGTTGCATCCACCATGATCCCTACCCTCAACATCCCAAATAGAAAATTCAGAGGAACAGATGAGTTTTTCTCTGCAGGCAGCAAATTTGCAAGAGTTTCCACAATTGCTCTTTGGCCATGCTCCACCATGCGAGGATTTGTTCTTGCTGGATTCCATATTTGGGGTTTCTCAATACCCTTCAGAGAAACTTGGGCATAGTGCATTAAAGAGGCAACAATGCTATCAGAACGCACACCAGTTTGTTCCATGGCAACTACAACCCTTTTATAAAAGTCAATCCTAAGTACTGAGAGGTCTTCAACCCACCACTCAAGACACCGATCCTTAATGTCTAAGGATTCACCATCACAATCTAGACGGGACAAACCTGACACCAATTGTTCTTTGCAGGCATTCCTAGCAATAGCATCAATACACTTCTCCGGAATTCCAACATCCTCAGCAAATGGTAGCAAGTTCTCGCATGAAGATAGTACTTCCACTGATTTTTCAAGACTTTGCACGACAATCTCATTAAGGTAGGTTTCTGTACGTGCGATGAGGTTTTCCTCTTGATAATCCTCAGTCATTTCTAGATACTCTGCAGCACAGCGTAGATGAGCCACATTGGCTGCTGTGATTTCAAAGTTCATCCCATAGCAGAATTTTGCTGCAAGTTTAAATGTTTCAGTCCCTCCTGGAAAATTATGGAGTTCCAATTCTGAGAGATTTGTGCCTTTGAGATCAGCTACCATCTTTCGGATCTTTCCACCTTGAGCCACGAGGGGGAACTTTTATAAAGAGAGATTATGTTATTTGATAAGTGTGCAAAATCAAGGAAAGAATGCACAATTAGACTTTCAATTATTTGGGGATTAAAATCAATCATGAAGTCAATTCCTTCTGTGCAAAGACAACTAGAATTTCTACAAGTGCCATGCAACTCTAAGGTGAACATAAACACATAATCAGTTCCTGGTTACATTCAACCACCATGCATGAAAATCAAATGCTGGGATTGAGGTATTGGTTACATTCTACCACTATGCACCAAAATAAATCCTGCATTAGGTGTTATAAAAAATTTTTCACTCTAGATTCATAAGACAGGATTTTCCTTTTCCATATTTCAGATTAGATAATCAACATCATAAAGTTTTATTCTTTACCTTACATCAGAACAAAATATGTAGTTACATATAAAAGTAGTTGAGATAAGTTCAAGGCAAACATTCCAATATAACCAAGAGATGCAAGCATGTTGTCACCAAGAGCTTCCAATACCACTGTTGTATATACTATATGGTAGAGATTTTCCAAGAAAGGAACTTCTCAAGAAGCCTAGAGATAATTATGCGAAGGTCAAAGTACCTTGTGCAGTAAAAAGGAGTCACCACCAACAGAGATTGTGATATCGCCAGCAACATCTGAGAAGATCCTGTTTGCAAGAAGCCTAGGTATTTAGCATGCAGCAGAAGAACAGGAATGCAAACCGGGAAAATTCACATTGGTACGTGATCTCTGCCACTTAAAACAAGCAATGCACAAAGAAGAAATATTTTGGAAAGAGGGTAAGCTACAAACAGAAAATCTATTGAGTAAAATAAACAAACACAAGGTCTAATCGGTGATATTTAGTCCATGATTCCTAAAAGAATCTTCAATTATGTTAAGATTAGGTTCCTCTACAAGTACTAAGAAATTATACTTTAGTAGATCAATATGGGATGCAGCAAAAGGAGAGACAAATCCATCAGAAAAGGCACACGTATAGAACACCAATATAAGCAGACAGGCTAAACAATTTCTTTCGTTTCTCGCTTCTTGCAGAATCTTGTGGAAATGTTGTCTAAACATGCAGTGCAAGGCAAAGAATAAGATTCCAGAAACTAACAAGGGAACTATGAAATCTAAAATGCATGTAAAACATAGGCTACATAGCATCAAAAGGTTCAGGAAAAGAAAGAGAAATTAGGGATGGCAGAGAAAAGTTTACCGATTAGCAAAGGAGTTACAGAACTTGGGAGAGGGAGAGTGTTGAGGAGGTTGCTCGCACACCATTCTATGCAAAGAGTACCACTCAAATTGCCAGTGTACTATCTAGTTGGCATTGGCCTATGGAACGACGGAAGCAGAAGTAGATCGTGAGCCGGCTTCTGCTCCAAAAGACTTATCTTTAACTGATTAAAGCCTTACTTAAGCTAGAAAGATGTATCTTGATGGAGCTACGAATTTACAGCGGTGGCCTCCTGGGCACACCGGAACAAGAGAACAGAAGAAAAACCTTCTTTTCCTCTTTCCGCAGATGCACCTTTTGCTTTTGATAATCCCTTTGTCTTGTAGTATGGAATGGTTTGGATTATGGGATTTGAATCATCGTTTTTGCTTGGTTCACATGAAATAATAATGACCAGTACCACTGCCCATATGTTACTTTTAATACTCCCAAGTTCGTGTCTTGGCCAACAAATATGACAACTGCTCAATCAGACAAACATGTCCAAAAGCAGCAGCCTGGTCAGTAACAAGTTCAATTATGAGAATAGTTACCAATTCCTGCAAGAAGTTCGAAATTTTTTTTACAAAAAGCTAGAGCCAAAGGTTAAAGAAAGGCCACGAGGCGCGTTTCAGGCAGGACTTGTTGAAAACTCACTGATATAATTGATTGACACTACGAGTAAATAAATGGTATGCTAAGCACTGACTGATGAGTACAGCACCAGTGGTATAAGCTTTATGGGAATGACCAACGAAAAAAGAAACTTTAGTCTGAAAGGAAGGGTGGCGTGGATCCATTGGAAACCGATCCGGGGTTAATTTTGTGAGTGGGATGGTGGAGAGCAAACATGTAAAGCAGAGCGAAGTAAAGAAAAAGCCATAAAGGGGCGGATTGGCTATGGGAGGGCAGGAAGGAAGCGTGGACTGATTATTTTGACTCGAACTCCAAGAAAGAAAGCAGCAAAGCATTAGACGAAGGAAGAGCAACTCTGCACTGCAGCCTTTTCTTTTTTTTTCTTGGTAAGAATGCTAAATATTAATAGCCCTTCTCCCTTCCCGGTTAGTGGCTGTCATTTCAGTTTCTTTGGGTTGTTTTGGAGACGACTGAGAATGATATGGGTAAAGCAGATTCAAAGGAGAGACGTGTTTTTTGATTGCAAAAATGAAAACATCATCGTCCTTCGGAATGGATCGGAACAAGCCAAATACTAGTGTCAATAATGGCTTTGGTTGATTGATTTAAGTGGGACTTTCGTTACAAATGAGAATGCAGAATTCAATGCCCAGGAGGGGAGAAGCAAAGTGGCAAATAACAAAGACACAAGGGTTTGTCGGTTGATCCGGGACAATTTCACATTCCTCCAATCTACTCACGTTCTGCTTCCCTAATTCTGATCCACTGCATGAGGCCTTCCATAATCCTCCCTACCCTTTTACGTAGTAGTACTATGCTTGTAAGTCAAATAAATTATTTAAGATTATTTGATAATAATCATATTTTACAAAAGTATTCTTTAAGTTTTTAATTTTTACAAATTATTTTAAAAAATTATCAGCAGCCAATTTAATCCATTGCCCCGGGGATTAATTAGAATAAGCGAGGTAACCATAGTTAAGCCAAAAACAAGGGGTGGTCAGTATAATTTAGAAAGAAATCACAGTAAGGCCCAAGGAGAGAAAGACCGTTCATCTTTGAGAATATCCTTTGGCAGTGTCTTTGACACTTTGTATTGGGTCCAAGGCCCCAAAAACCATAGTGCGTAGATAGTAGCCAGATTTCTTGAAAGGCGAGGATGAAAATCGGCCATATCCTCTCTCCTTCTGCTGTGTAAGTCATTTTGTAGGAGATTGATGAGCGCTTCGTTTGCTGCTTTGGGTTTCATTTAAGCAATTTTTTCATTTTCTTTTAGTTAGTTACTTAGTTTTTCTTCTGCAGTCATCCCAGTATTCCTATAAGTTGCACTTCTCAAGCACTGCCGTATAGGTGGCAGTGTCTCCGCAATCTCAACTCCGGTCTCTACCGAGGTGTGTACTTGCTTCAGATATACTTTGTTTATTTACGTTTACTTCAATCGGGTTGTAGTTTTAGGATTTAAGTTTGCTGCTTGTGTTGCGTTTACTCTGCTCCAGTGGAATCAGGCTCTGAACCTATGCCAATTGCCTATCTAGGGTAGTTTTGAGCGGCAATGATTCATTTCTACACAGGGAGATATCCCATTGATTTTCTTAAGCGTTGACATTGGGTTGATGTGGTTAATTTATGAATTTCAAAACTTTTCCATGGACTGGTAGATAATTGTGTATAGGGTTCAGGAAACTCGAGGGTCAAAGCTTGAGACTTTTCCTGGAAAGGAACACCAAAGTTGGCACCTTTATCAGCTAATCCTATCATGGCAGATTGTTTTTCATTTAACCATGAATTTTCAATAGAGAGGAAACAAAGGATAACACAAAATATCACTGGTATAGTTTTTCATTTCAACATGAACTATCAAAGGGAGGAAACATTGGATAACTCAAAATATCACTGGCTAATATCTCGTTTTACTTGATGCATTACTTTGCTTTCTCTGTTAAACTGTCACAATGTTATCATCTTTTATTTGCAGGTAGCAGGAATGCCAAGCTTTCTCATCTGACTGCTGGTTTTTGGGAATCAATCAGATCTGGGTAATTTTCCCCACCAAAAAAAAAAAAAAAGTCTGATCATTAATGTTGGTTAACCCTGAAATGTAATCCTTTTTGACTCCAATGGTTTCTTCAAGTAAATTCCAAGGAAGGGAGTTAGCAATCAACTATATGTCCTCATTTATGAGTGCATAATTTACACATGCATAATTGAGGCCTTTGGTGTTCTGTTACTTTGATGTGGTGTCTGGTAAACCTTGTCATCTTCTATGCCTCTGTGTTTTTTCCCCACTGAATATAGTTGTAATTTATAAGGAAGAAGAGGACTAGAGGTCACTATTGTTCAGAAAAGATGGCACTATATTAAGCACTTCAAAAAAATCTTAATTGACATATGCAGGCAAATGAAAAGCTATCTCCACACCACATAGAAGAAAGAGGAAAGAAAATAATAATGAAAAAAAGTTTATTAAATATTTGATAATTTCCTTTTCATATTGGCCATGTGTATTGCTGGAGCTTCCATATCTTGTGTTGAATTATTATCATAACATCAAAGGTTGATCAATTGTTTTAAGTGTCACGATGTCAATGCTATATACATCTCCTGTGAGACGATTTACTGAATGACTTTGTACCAAAATGAGGTTTAGTTAATATTGTTATTCATCCATAGGCGAGCATTTAATTTCTCTTAAATTGTGTTTATATTGTATGATTCTTGTGCTCTACTGTCAAAAAGAGTGGTGTTTGATTGAATTCTACCTCCTAAGTCCTAAACATGCTCATCTTTCAGGATTTTGAAGAATAATACGACACAAGTTATTGAACCACCGTCTACCATTCAAGATGAGGAAGAAGTATTGCCTGATGAGTTTGTTCTAGTTGAAAAGACTGAACCTGATGGAACACTTGAACAAATCATGTTTTCATCTGGTGGGGAGGTTGATGTGTATGATCTCCAAGCCTTATGTGATAAGGTATTTGACTTTACTCATCTCCTTCTTTCTCTTTTTGTTACTTCTCAATCTGCAAATCAATGCACAGCTGAGAAAGAGGTATTTATGGGACCATGCATTGATTATGCAGCTGCTTAAATTTATGTGCTTTAAAGTTACATATTGGATTTCTTACTTACAAACAACATTGCTTTGTCTGGGGAAATTATTTTTCAGATATCAGTTTGTGGTCTTTGCCACTCCTTAGTTGGTTTTTGTCCCTCACTTAATTTTGCTTCTCATGGATCTTTTACATGAATTTGCAATACTCTGGAATTGAAATTTTGCCTCCTGTAATGTTGTTTCATATATAATTTTTTAATTATTTGTTTTAAGATTGATAGGCATGCTTCAGATGAAAAATCTGTTCAGCTACTTTACATTGGTGGGTTGCGGTTGCCTTGACAGGTTGGATGGCCTAGAAGGCCATTGTCAAAGCTAGCAGCTGCTTTGAAAAACAGCTACATGGTTGCAACTTTGCATTCGGTTAGGAAGCCGGCTGGTGGAGGTATGTGGTAAATGGAGTTTGATTTTTCCTCAATAAGAAAAAATGGATTTACGGAAACAACTCTTTTCTTTGCTTGCTTATTTACTTCTGTTTCTAACTTTTGGCAACTTAACTAATCCTTTAAAATGAGTGACAAATATCTTAGTGTACTTTGGCAAGTTACTTGGCAGAAGGAGATGCCCAAAAGAGGCTTATAGGCATGGCACGTGCTACATCAGATCATGCTTTTAATGCAACAATTTGGGATGTTCTTGTTGACCCTGCCTATCAGGTATGTGATATTAGCTATGATGGAGAAATTTTGGGTGTTTGCAAAATGTTGTCAAAAGGAAAATATAATAGTATCTACTGTCTCTTAAATTATCTGCTCTGAGGTCATGACTAGGGGATTCATTGTTAAGCTTGATGCATGTTGACTTCATCTCTGTGGAATAGGATTTGATTACCAGATTAAAATAATGCCAGGTTTTGGGAAAAGATTAAGATCATTTTTTATCTACCCTGCACAGACCATTGTTTTAAGATTCTGCTGATCTATTTCCATGTAAGGTGGAGAAGTTAAAAGTTGGTTTGATTAATGAAGTGATAATGACCTACTTCCATTTGTCATTTAAATACATGGTTATTGATTTCTTCCTCACATGCACTGATTATTTATTATTCAAGTTATTGGTATGCATCATTTTTTAATTGATTTGATGTAATGTTCAACCACCATAGTGGCTCATCTCTATGTTATGTATGGCTCCTTTATATTGACATACAGGGTCAAGGTCTTGGAAAAGCCCTCATCGAGAAGATTATCATTGCCCTTCTTCAGAGGGACATAGGGAACATAACACTCTTTGCAGATAGTCAAGGTACTGCTAAAAGAATTGTCAAAGGACGCAAACTAGTTGGAGGCTTAAAACTTGTTATCAGAGGAGAATCATATTGAAATTTTCTCATCTATCCCTATGACATTTTTCTATTTTCTGAGCTTTCATTCCCTTGAAGATTCTTCTAGATTTACCTAGTTCTGCCCAATAAACTCTGATAACTAATTGAGGCTAACTATGTTATGCTGCAGTCGTGGAATTCTATAAAAATTTAGGTTTTGAACCTGACCCGGAGGGCATAAAAGGTATGTTTTGGTACCCAAAGTATTAGTTCTCCAAAGATCCGGGCAAAACTAGATGATGTCATTTCCTTGGAGACAACAATGGAGATCTGCATTTTTGACAACCAATCAAGAATTCATCTCCTATGTAGTCAACATCCTGCTGATGTTGATTCCAAGAGTGTTGTACTTAACAACCTTCAGCTGTTGTATGCAACTTGGCATATTAAAACATTTGGAGCATTTTGCACCCTTTAAAATTCAGATTATATATATGATAGTGGTTGATAGATTGTTGGTAGTTTTTTTTTAAAATTGTTGCTTCCTGCAGAGCTTATTTACTTCTAGAGTCTAGACTTGGTAAGCCTATTATACTTGGTCAATTTTGCTCAAGTGGTGATGTTAAGAAAATGATGTAAAAGTTAATTTATTGCCCTGGTTGGATTTTACTAAAACCTTAAAAGAAGACTCTACTATATTTCCGTGTGATTTTACTGCTTAGTTATCTTCTCCAAACGTTAAACACTTAAAATGTTATTTAGACTTTGATATTTACAGTGCTTGTTATTTCAATTCAAGTTATCATTATTTAACCTAACATGTCTAGTTGACTTTTGGTGAGGCTCTATGCCTGTTTGACTTAATTGGATTATGCCATTGGTTTGGTTGTTCTATTAATAACTCTCTGTTGCTTTCATGGTGGCAAAATTTCTAACTTTATTCCAAGAAATATCTGAACACGTTCAATTTACATGGTTTTTAAAATTGTTTGGGGGCAATTTACATGTTTTAGAATATTGTTGTGGTATTCAATTAATTTTCTACTATTACTACTTTTGAATATTTTTGTTTATCTTATCTCCTTTCATTCTCTATTTGTAAAGTATAAGAAATTGTTAAGTGGTAAAGGTGACTCGTTCATTATCCAAAGAGAAAATTATCATAGTCATATTTAAAATTTAGGTAAAATTAAATGATTAATTTTTGTCAATTGAGTATTCAAATAACTTTCGAATATCTAAATTAGTATTTTTAATTCCATTTTGATGTATTTCTGGTCAAGATAGGAAGAATCGTTGATTTGGTATCCAATGTTTTTCATTTTAATTGATTAAATATTCAAACAACTTTCAAATCATAAGTTAATTTGGCAGAAAAAAAAGGGATATAAATCTTAATCGAAAATACGTCGAAATAGGATCAAAAGTACTAATCTGTATGTTTAAAAGTTGATTGGATATTTAATTGGTAAAAATTAATTATTCATTACTAGATTTTATTTTAACCTTAACGTAAGATATAAGTATTACCATTTTTCCTAATTGAAAAGCCATGGCTTCAAAGTCACGAAAGTGAGAAATGTAAGGTGTATATCTTCTAAAAAAGATCTCACCACAGAAAGAGTAATTAATTTTGTATTTAAAGATAAAATTTAATTACTTAATGGTTCAATTATCAAAAAAAGAAAAATGAAAATCTTTGGCTGCCCATGTCAATGTGCATGCATGCGCCCTCGCTCTGAGGTACATAACTGCGAACCGGGCTAATATATCCGAATGAATCTTGTTGAGACAATCGATAAACCGCAAGGCCAAAAGGTGTGCTTCAGTTCGATAGGACAATGGCTTCACGACAGTACAATGAACTCCGCTTGGATTTTCAGTTTGATCGTCCTTGTCCTAGGTTCAGTATGGCGGCGAAATCTTTCCCCATTGCAGATGTTTTGAAGTTCGGATTTCATCAGAAAATGTTGTGTATTCAGACCTACCTAACGCCGTTTAACAGGTCCCCTCCTGTCTAACGTCACTGGGAATTATCCTATCTTACGACTTCCATGACTGAAAACTTTGTAAAGTTTCAACTTTTTTTAAAAAAAAATATATACAAATTAGTCTTTGGCCTCAATGAAAAACTGTGTATGCCACCAATTGTAGGAGGTGCTCTCATTGACAATACCACATTCTTCCAAAATCTTGGCCTGATTCAATTTTTTTCAAGTCCCCTTTATTAAAAATTATATATGATGCCTAGAAGCTAACTGTGGTTGTCTTTATGAGCACACACCTTCTTGTTTTGCTTATTACTGTTAGGTAGCAATAATACGAGGTATTCCTATAAGCAAACAGAAGAGATATATTGGCATACCTATCTAATGCAACTTTGCTTTTGAAAAGATCAAGAAAAGTGAATGAAAGCATTGTGCCTATTTCCTGGAAACATGTCATTTAAAATCCTACAGAAGCTTTGTTAGAACATATTTCCTCCTTTCAGTTTTGGAATCTTGTCCAGTTTTATTGGTTTACATGATATAGGTATCTTACCTATGTTGCCTTTGATGAATATTAAGAGGGCAGGGATAGAATCCTGTCTCATTGTAACACTTTTTGTGTTCTTCTCACGTTGGTTGGCTATTTGTGCTCAGGAGCCCAGTACTGATCCTCGGGAAGGTGCTATTCTGGATCCTAGACTCTTAATAGTCCTTGCTAAAATTTCTTTTCACAGGCACATTTTCTAGTTTGTACACAGGCACCTTTATGGTTGACATATGAATGTCAATTGTCTGGTTATCCTTGTGTTGGCAGTCTCAGCATTATTAGCAGTTCGCCGTCATCTGAAGGATCCCCTCAATAATCTTTGGAACTGGAAAAGGAAGACAGATCCATGCATTGCTAATTGGAATGGGGTGAGATGCTCAGTTAATCTGACTGATGGCTATCAGCATGTTCAAGAACTGTAAGTAGTTTAATTTCAGAATTTTATTGGATCACGTTTCCTTCCAAGCCTTACCCTTTCCCAATTCTAAGAAAGAACAAGTTAACTTTCTGGGAATAGTAAGTATAATAGATACCCTCTTGCAACTAATTAAAATTTGAAGTAAAAAGGAATCAATTTTGAAATGACCAGGCAACTTGGGAGCATCAAAATTTTCCTTGACCCGTTTGATAGTTCAATTTTTTTTCCTAGAACATTGGAGATCAGGTATGATCTTTAATTGGGGAGGTATACAAAGCATTGTGACATCTTAACATACCTATGTAATTTGATTGATACATTAAAACTGATCAGTTTGTGAGTTATCGACAAACTCAATTGCGAGTTACTGAACCTACAGGGTTTGAGTTAGCCTATGATTCACGATTTGGCTAACTGCAGGTACAAGTATTGAGTTGCCTGGATTATCTTGATCCTCTCCCTTTCTAAATATGTGCAGGCGTTTGTTGCGCTCTAATCTTTCAGGAACTTTGGCCCCTGAGCTTGGACAATTATCCCAAATGTCAATTCTGTGAGTTTCTGCAAATCTAAAATCTTTTCAGTGTATCTTCAAGGTAGTTAATTATCAATTGTACTTGATGACTTCTCACATCTGCTGGCAGGGATTTTATGTGGAACAACATCAGTGGCAGTATCCCCAAGGAGATTGGCAATATCACTTCATTAATATTCCTGTATGTTTTACTTCCTCCTCTTTGTGTACCGTCCAAAAACTGTTGAATATGTTCAAAAATTGAATATCTGGTATTGAGCTGAGATATACTTCTGTAAATAAATATCCTTCTTTGTTTTCCCATGGGCGTTATTTTGTTTACTTATTTTGGTTCTTTAACCTTGTCAACAGTTTCTTTTAGCAGCACAGAATAAACTAGTTCATTTTCATTTAACCAGTTCTGATACATGATTCCATTAATCTGAGCTAGGATTTTAGGATGCCTTAAAATTGAAGCGTGGATACCTTTTGCTTACTGTTGGAAGATATTGCTCCCCTTTGCATCCTTAAGATGTTGGCTTCTCCATTATTAGGGTACCCTAGGAAGATTCGATTTATCATAGGGCAAGGGAACCTTGAACTAAGGTAGAGTTCCTTGACTCTGTAAAATTATATTTGTATCAAAAATAGTGTATATTTTAAACTTATATGAACTTCCAAAATAAAATGCCAGGCTCTGTGTATCACAACATTTGGAGTGTTCCATTTGAAGATTGATTTAGATGTAGTTGGCTGCTCCATAGGTTCACGTCACCTCTACATCTTTTCTTGTGGAGCCATTATATGCAAATCATTATGTGACCTTCTGAATGGTCCTGCTTTTTCCTTTGGGATTATTTACTCTGCAGTGGATTTGTATGAAAGAAGCAGATGCTTGACATCTGTAATCTTTTAGATCCGGAATAGAGCCTTTTGATCCCTCTGCTATTCTTATGAACTGAACATTGTAGTTTTATATGAGTCAATTCTGTTCTTTGGACTGTCCTTCTATACCACTTTAAGATCTTTACTGACAATTTTTCATTTGCATGATCTTGGAAGATGAGACCGTAGTGTTCTGTATGTGCAGGCTCCTGAGTGGAAATCAAATATCAGGGCCTTTACCAGATGAGCTTGGCTATCTGCCTAAGCTGGTTAAATTTCAGTTGGATCTGAATTATATATCTGGTCCGATTCCTGAATCTTTCGCCGAATTGCCCCAAGTTAAACATTTGTGAGTTTGTCTTTTTAGCTAAATTCTTCTTGTTCTAAAATAATTCTGTTACTTCTTTATAAATTTTTAAGCATCTCTATTGTCTATGCTACATTGCAGCCATATGAATAACAATTCAATCAGTGGTCAAATTCCTCCTGTGCTTTATAAACTTCCTTTGCTTCAGCATTTGTAAGTTCCATAATAAGCTATACGTATTGTGGAGGAAACATGGTTGACCATAGTGCTAGAATTACTAGGAAGTTATACTCTGTTTAAAGTATTCCCACTCATTTAGTGATGCAATGCTTACAGCCTTTTGGACAACAACAACTTATCAGGGTATCTTCCACAGGAGCTTTCTCAGATGCAGGGATTGACAATTCTGTATGCTTAATCCTCACCATACTCTTCTGTCTATTTATATCTTGAAGTTCTCAATTACCAATCGTGAATTCATCCACTACTGAATATGCTCTCTTGCCCCTCCCAATTCCCACCCCACCATGCATCATGCAGACAACTTGACAACAATAACTTTGAAGGGAGTGTCATTCCAGGCTCTTACGGAAACATGACTAAACTCTTCAAGTTGTAAGTTTTGTTTAGTTATAAGTTCTTCATTATTTCCTTATGCCCCATTTGTTATTTCTCTTGTCAAACCTGCAACATTTTCACACTCAAAACCTACATCAAAATATGTCCTGAATTTTGGTGGAAATTCATAAGATACTACATTACACCTGTTTCCAATTATCCATCCAACTATCAAAGATCTGATCCTGTCATATGCTAAGATCAATCTTCTAAGCTGAGCTTCATCTGTGCTGCATACGTTAATGCATTAATTTTGTAGGAGTCTTAGAAACTGCAACTTGAGCGGAACAATTCCAGATCTAAGTCGGATTCAACGCCTTCTTTACCTGTAAGTTGAAATGCCTTACTTTCTGTAGTCTTTTGGAGAGAAGGAAAAGTCAGATTGTGAATTGTTGAAGATACCAGTATCCTGTCTGTGTTAATTTGTAGTTATCCTCATCATCTGATTGGGTATATGCTCAAAAGGTTTCTGAGGATAAAATAGAAGAGTCATAATTGACATCAAGAGTTATTCAATAGCTATTGCTTCTAACTTATTTGAGCTCATGTCCAGAGACCTCAGTGGGAACCAACTCACAGGAAATATACCATCAAGTAAATTGTCTGATAATGTCACGACGATGTAAGTGACTGACAGAGCCCTAACCTGTTGCTACTTGACTTTCTTTTAAAATATTTTTATCCCTCTTGTTTGTATTTTCATGAAACTGATGCATTCAAGCATCAATTTTCCAACTCTTTCTTTCTCATGCTCCTCCAATGTCTTTGAAGCAGTTTTGCTTCCTTTGCACAATAATATGGCGTACTTTATTGGCAAACAAAATTGAACATGTTGTCTGATTGATCTATTGCAGAGATCTATCAAACAATCAGCTGAATGGATCTATTCCTTTAAATTTTACTGGTTTTCTTCATCTCCAGAAACTGTGAGGAATTCTCCTTTTCTCATATTGTAATCATGTGGTTTCAACATTCTTATTCATGTTGTGTTGAATGCTTTGTTTTCTATTCTCTGCTTACTCTATGGTAGGTCGCTCAAGAACAATTCTCTCAGTGGCTCAATACCCCCTACCTTTTGGCAAAATAGGACTTTCAATCCAGATGAAAAGCTTATATTGTAAGAAAGCCTTTGATATGGTTTTGTAATACACTAATTTCTTGCCTCTTTGATGTAAATGTATAATGTTTGACACGGAAAATTTCCTTCTTCGATGCCTTGACAATTCTCAAAGCCTTACAGTTTCCCATTTTGGTACACACACCTTATTAATTTTGTGCACTTTAAAAATTTTAAATTAACTAAAAGAGTATTATAATTTTTATAATTAATGGATAGAGAGTTCAGCCTATGTCTTTCTGATTCCCTAGGCTTCTCTACTGACTTATCATTTTATGACACTTCACAATATAATATCTGACAAGACTTTAATCTCTACCCAGCAATTGTGGTTTATGAATGGTTTTATACTACGATTTTGCAGGGAACTTGAAAACAACAGACTCTCAGACATTGCAGGCGTTCTTGATTCCCCTCCAAATGTTACAATAAAGTAGGTTTTCATGACACATTCTTGTTGATGTGCTTAGTTTCTGAAATTACACGAGACGGATACCTTCCATATGCTCTTGAATCCAATTATTGAATAAGCTCGGTTGAAACTACCTGCACTGAGACTTCAATCTTTTAACCTGCTGTGTCAGCAATTGTCTAATCAAGATGTTAATTGTGAGACACATTTGGATATTCTTTAAAATCTGTTGAATGTTGAACTAGGGATAGCTATCAGACACATAGAGCTTACCACAAACAATAAATTGAGTAAAGAAATCTGACATTGGATGAAAATGATTCAATAGAAGCTGCAGAGTTGCAAACTGAACTTGGATAATCTGATAATTAATAAGGGGTGCATGAGATTAATTTATTCAGATTCTTCTTTCCTTGTGCCTTTCCCTTTGTATTTGAGTTTATTGATTTTCCTTTCTCTCTCTGAACTGCTCCATTTCTGTGCACACAAATTTGAATCTGTTTCTAAATTGCTTTCACTATATCATTTTTAGTTTTATGCTCACCATGCTCTCATGATTGTTTAAAATCTACAATATATACCTTTTCTTCTTTCAAGTATTACATTAGCATGCTGCAGATGTCTCTAGATGTTTATTTCTCACAATTATTGAATTTGGTGTGTGTGTGTCAATCTTTAGACTTGGTGGAAATCCAGTCTGTGCAATTGCAAATGAGCAGAACATATCCCTACTCTGTGGACCTGAAAGAAATGCAGCAGAGCAACCTGGAGAACACAACAAAACTGTTTCATCTTGCTTTCCTCAGTCCTGTCCTGCAACAGACTATTTTGAATATGTTCCATCATTACCAGATGATTGTTTTTGTGCGCTGCCCTTTGGAGTAGGGATGCGACTCAGAAGTCCTAGCATATCAGATTTTCCTCCGTATCGTCCTCGATTTGAGAACTACATTGCAACTAATGTTCACATTAATTTTTCTCAGCTTAATGTTGATTCAGTAGCTTGGGAAAAGCGGAGGTTAAGAATGTACTTAAAATTCTTTCCTTCATACGGTACTCATAAATTTAGTAATGATGAAGTTCAACGAATTGCTAACCTATTTGCTACCTTCAATTTAACTTCGGATGAAATCTTTGGCCCATATGACCTTCTCAATTTCACTCTTCACGGACCTTATGCTACTGGTACGTCTCCAAAACGAGATGAGTCTTTTCATGTGCCTAGCTTTGTGTTTTACCAGAGAAATTTTTACTGTATTGTCACTATGAAGTTCCTCTGATATGCATCCTCTCAAAACAAAATGGTTTTAATCTTGAAGTTTTTATAGGAGTGAGAATAGGACATTTCCTCATTATAATCCACATGGTTTAAACCTACTTATCTTTTAGTGAATCATAAAGCTTGCTGTTCAAATCAATACCTGCTCTTTTTTTCTTCTTTCTTTAGATTTTGAATAAGAATGCTCTCTCATCTTGTTGAATTTTTCTGGTCCTTATTCATAAACTTACCTTGAGAAACTCCTAATATTCATTAACTTGTATTAAGGATGGTTTCTCTATTGCAGTCCTCATTCTTCCCTCTAAAGGAGGTATAAGCAAAGGTGCCCTGACTGGAATTGTATTAGGATCCGTCTTCTCTGCAACTGCGATACTTACGGTCATACTACTTGTATTTCGTAGAAGACATCAGAGAAATCAAGATAGAGTTATGAAAGATCAATCATGTAAGCCTTATTTTCACTTAACCAACTTTCTTACAAACTTCATCTTGGGAAATGGATAAAGATCTTTTGGCATTACAAAATATTAGCCATCTATGAACGTGAATTGTTGGAAACAAATCCTACCCAATCATTTCTTAAATAAAAGAGATCATCAAGTTCCAGATGGCCTCGCCAAGATTTTGTGAATTTTACTGCAGATATGATTCAATAGATACCAACATATGCATCATAGCCTGGAAAGCAAATTTATGCCTTTGTCTAATATTGATGCTCGGCTAAAAGGAAAGGAAAAAATAATAGAGTGCTTGCACAGATATTTGTTAGCTTATTTTTGAAATTTAAGCACGTACATACTATGATTCAACAGATACGTGCAAGAATTTTTATTCAAAGTCGGGCCTGAAATTACATTTTTTTTTTTTCTGTTGTAGTTTCAAAAATACCCATCAAAGTAGAAGGAGTGAAAGCATTCAGTTTTAAAGAACTGGAAACCGCGACTAGCAGATTTGACATTACTAGTCAAGTGGGCCAAGGAGGATACGGGAAGGTCTATAAAGGCGTCTTAGCAGATGGGACAGTTGTAGCAATAAAACGGGCACAGCAAGGCTCATTACAGGGTGAAAATGAGTTCCACACTGAGATAGAGTTATTATCTCGGTTACATCATCGTAATTTGGTTTCTTTGGTTGGATATTGTGCTGAGAAGAGAGAACAGGTATCATCAGTCTATGCTATGCACTACTCTTAAGATGAGCTTCTATTCTTTATAACACATTCAGGGTAAAAGATAGAGACTTACAAGAGCTGGCCACCTTAATTTGGTAAAGTTTTTGGGTCAAAAGTGTGTAGTCTAGTTTTTGCAGCACTCAGATAAAATTTTTCCCCTCAGCTGTTTTCCTGGAGAAACATTAGATCTATAGACAAGTGATTTTTTCTTTTAACAGGGGTGCATACAACAGAATTACGGAGAAATTACTCATTCTGTTGTGACTGACATTTTAGTCAAAATTTAGAATTTCTTTTTGGTTGTTAAATCAATTTGATGTTTCTATCAGTTAGGATAAAGAAATATAGGAGCAAGTTTCTTCTTCTATATCTTCTACAAAGACTAATGCCTGAGAATATCTGAATTGGTAAACCATGCTGCATATTATTTTAAGAATTAAGAATGTCTTCTTCGATGAAAAGCATAAAATATTTCTGGACTTGTAGACCGAAGCATATAGAACATAAACGATGTGTCCTTAGGCTATTAACTGATAGATTAACAGTCAGTGTCCTTTCTGCAGCTTTGATCTGTAAAACTCTGTAACTGGCTGGCTACTGAACTGATTTCAGTGTGGATATTTTCAACAATCACCTTTTTTCTATCTCTTGTAGAAGAAAGCTAACAGAAGATTTTTTTGGGGGTCACCGGTTTCACATGTCAATTTCATGGCAATTACTTTAGTGTCTTTTAGTTTTGAAGAGATTTGCAAGACTGAATTTGGAACTTGCATGGCGTGAAATTTGCTCATCCAATTTCTGTTGTTTTTGGTGCATGTTCCTGCAGATGTTAGTTTATGAGTTCATGCCAAGAGGCTCAGTTCATGATCTCCTCTCTGGTAATGTTACAAAATCCTTTTATATCCATGCAAGAACTTCTTTCTTTCTTCCTTTCTTCATCTTAATGTCATTACAACTACAAGAAAGCATGTATTCTTCTTCCTATCCTCTAAAAATATTCATTTAAGCACCTCCAATTAGAATGTCGGCAGGACTGTAAGATATCTGTTTTGATAGTTGGAACTGAGCACAAGATTCTCCAATGAAAAAACCGATGAAGTCTTTTCTCTCATTTTACCTCTCGATGGGCATGGTTTTTGTGATCATAATGTGGTCTTCAATGAGAGTATTGAACCATTTTCTGGATCTCATTACATCTCTTTGGACAATGTTCTATAAATTATATATCCAAATTGTATTGGATTAAGGTTTTTCTGGCTCGGATACTTATCTGTGAACCATAGTTCGATCTCTCTCTCTTTCCTTTTTGTGCCATCATTGACAAGCTTTTATCTAATTTTACAGCTAGATGTAGAGATCTGAGTTTTGGGACAAGATTGCAAATTGCTCTAGGTGCTGCCAAGGGCATTCTATACCTTCATACAGAAGCTGATCCTCCTATAATCCACCGTGATATCAAGGCAACTAACATACTATTGGACATCAAGTATAATGCTAAAGTATCTGACTTTGGAATATCAAAGCTTGCGCCATTACCTGATGAAAAAGGAAATACGGTTTCACATGTATCAACCGTTGTGAAAGGAACACCAGTAAGTTTCAGATGTATCTTTCTCGGGCAGACTTGACTGTCTCAAAATCTTTTTACCAAATCAGATAATTTACCTATATGAGCGCTCAATGATTTCAAAGTCTCCACTTAAGCATGGAATCAATGCAGTTCATTACCTATTAAGTTGATAGTATGTGTGATAGCGTTTTCTGTTAGCAGTTCATCGTACTTCTTTCTTACTCCTCTCTCAGCTTGATAAAACTTCATGAATTTGAGCTCTGTTAGGGCTTCAATGCAGGGGTACCTTGATCCAGAATATTTTTTAACCCGCCAGTTGACTGAGAAAAGTGATGTTTATAGTATTGGAATTGTCTTCTTGGAACTCCTAACAGGGATGCAGCCTATATCTCATGGAAGAAACATTGTGCGAGAGGTATTTAAAGCCCTTATATTTCCACAAAATTTATATTCATACTCCTCGAAAAGCTTTTTGCTTTCTTGGTTGTTTCCGCACAGATTAACGAGGAAACACTTCTCCTTTTCTTCTCTCTTTTGCCGTATTAAAGGTAGAAAATTGTTGTTTCTGCAAGTAAGAAAACTTGGAGGCCTAATTTTGTGGTATTTGAATGAAATATCTTGACTGGAGAAAGATGAGATGGAACCAACAGACTAAAATACGGGTTTTTCATTCTTAATAAACTAACTGGGAGGCGCTTGACACATTCTACTAGAACGTATTATTCAAACACATGGGAAATCAGGGAATTCTGCTTAAGATCATCGACAGATATGATATGAATCCGTTGCCAGGGATAGGTCTATTGAAGGTCGGACTTATAGATAGATTTCACCATACCCGTCCAGGCTAATCCTACCAAGTACCAACCGAAAAATTAGTAAATAATTTGTTCATGAAACCGTGTTTTCACAATTCTTTCTAAATCTATTAATATCAATACCAGATGAATGACCGTGTTTTCACAATTGGCTGTTCATATCAATGCCAGGTGAATGCAGCATGTGAATCTGGGACAATGTTTTCCATCATAGACGGGAATATGGGTCCATGCTCTACAGATTCCATCAAGAAATTCATGGCATTGGCACTCAGATGTTCACAGGATGCGACTAAGGATAGACCTTCGATGTTGGAGGTAGTCAGAGAGTTAGAAAATATTGCTTTGGTGCTGCCGGAAGCAAACAGAAACAAAACAGAAACATCTGTCTCTACATCCAGAATGTCGACCTCATCTCAAACAACAAGCTCTCCTCGAAAGACCCCCTATGTGTCCATGGATTTTCCAGGAAGTGATCTTATTAGTGGAGTTATCCCCTCCATTAAGCCTCGTTGATTGTAAGATAATCTTCATAACTCTCTCAATTATCAAGTTGTGAACCCCTTAACAGTTCTTGAACGCCCCGATCTCTTTTAGTATGGAAACCAATATCCCACATTACCTGCACAAGAAATATGTTTACACATTCAGAAATACTCCTTTTCTTGGTTGTAGAAGCACTCTTGTGGGAATGAATCAGTTACCGGAATTAACTAGTGGGACCTTGAGAAATATATGCTGTGTTGTTTTTGGAAGACAAACCCAAAAAGATAAAAGTAAGAAGACTAATATTTGCTTGTAGTCACACCAAACCCGAGACCTTGAGAAGGAGAAGACATGTGTATGAAATCAGTAGTTGGTCTAACCGGGAACTTTAAATGAGGTGATGTACGACTGCGGTAGCAGCCATTTTTGTTTTCTGTCAAAACTAAATTATGCACTGTCCACAAGATTAAATATATTAAATATATATATGCGAATTTATTAAGGCTTTACGAAGTACGTCTTAATACGCTCTCCAATCGTTATCGTATTGCTCTGCTTGGTAACGAAATTGCTCTGATTGGTTTACTGCAAGAATTCTATTATGATAACGACTCCAGAAGATACTTTAGCAAAAACATATATATATTTCTTGAGTTTGAGTGGTCCCAAGTAAGGATTGTGCAGTAGTGTGCATCGTTTATTTTATTCTGAATTGATTGATTCCAAATAATTTACAGAACGAAGCGTCACGAATTCAAGATTTTGACTGACAGATTACTACCGTTGTTTCTTGTCCCTTTGTGGGAAAAGGTATTTGGCATCTGCCGCCGAGTAACCAATCGTTATTATGGTGAAAAAGCCAGTAAGGACTCTGAGCGCATGAAGAGATCCTTGGTATCAATGCATCTTCGTCCTCTTACGTAGAGCTTCCGAAACTGCCGCTTCTTTCGCTGTCTTCCCATAGATTTTTATTTTTGTCACGGATGACTAAATCGACTACCGTATGACTGTGGGAGTCTCAACGAATCTTTCTCAGCTTTCTTGTCTCTTCCGTGGGTATACAAGATAATGGATAAACTGAACCAAGCACAGCGTTGACGCCGACTTCTCTTTCGGAATGGAGAAAAGTCAATTATTCTCTGCTCTGTTTCCCTGAATCCACTATGCCACTATCTTCTTCTCTCTCATCCTACACCCACTATCCTCTGTTGTGCTGCCATTAAAGAAATACTAAAGCTGCAATCTTTGGCTTCAATTCGGGTTTCTTGCTACTTTTATTGGTAACAGTGTAAATAGTTGTATTGCTCTAACTTGCTTCTATTTCTGTTCATATCATTAACCATACATAATTTAGGAAGTTCCCATATTCTGATGCTTCTCACTCTAACACATTATATGATTTTCAGACCTGTGAAGTACTACCCTCCAAAGAAATTATTCCGTTCAAGGAATGAAAGATTTTGCTTAGGCTCTCTGCTCTGTTTTCGACCAGAGATAATAAAGGTAGTTTCTGTAGTGAACATATGCCAGTATTTTTGTCTCTATTTTTTAATTTCTTTTCTTAAAGCTTTCAGCTTTAAATGAATGTTGATGAACCATATGGTTGGTTACTTTCCATTAATAAATGCCTTTCAAGCGGGAATAACCTGCTTATTCATTTTGTGGAGATTTTTGTCCGGATCTTAAATTAAGATACTAACTGGAACTCGCACACAAAATGCATCTATAGTATTGTCTCTTTGTGATTATGCCAATATGGTATAAAGGTTAGTCCCTTGTGTCTTCCCAGTTGCACATCATAATTTTAAAAAGACAGATGCAGACTTATGCGGTATCTTTACAGAAGTTACCTACTGCCAAACCAAGTTGGTTAATTAACCACGTATGGAAACTAGATGGATTATTTTATGTTTGAAACTTGGCTTTAAAAAAATTGTTTTCTCTGGTTGTATTATAATGTAACTTTCTTGGTTGTCTTCAAGGGCTTAAAGTTGGTTGTTTGCTTATTTGTGACCGAAAATGTAATAGATCTTCTCACTTCCTTTTCCAATTTTAGATTTGAAGATGCTAGGGTGGAGATTCTGGTTATGCACATTTGCTTTGTCATTTTGTTGCTGCAAGCTGCTCATGGCTGACCCAGTAACTGATCCTTCTGAAGGTGAACTTTTGTCATCATGGTATCAGTGCATATTTTCCACATTTTACTGGGGAATATGATTTGTAAACTGTTATCATCATAAGTCAAAATCCAAAATGAAGTTATTGCTTCTTCAAAACATAAAATTGTCAAATATCCTTGCAGCCAATCTCTCAAACTGGTTTAAAGCTTTGATTGTAAGGTATCTAGTTATTTGACACAATGAATTGTAGTTAAGATTTCTGCGCTTTTGTTGCCTGGGTTCTTTTATTTTCCTATCCTTTGATTATCTTGGCATATTGATCCAACTAAATATACCCATTTCAACTTACTGCACTCAAGTATAAAATTTAAACGATTTGTCACTTAAATTCCCAGTAATTCTTCCAGCACCATCACAATAGCTATTAAGCCAACACTAAAATTTAGAAAACATTAAATTTCTTAAGCTCATTAGTTCTGTTGATACAGTTAGTATTGTCCTTATGTATGGGAATGCAATTACACTTTCCAAATTTATCCCTATACCAACTTAAACAGCAACAAATGTTGTATTGAGACTAGATTGCCATGGCTTCTAAAGGTACAAATATTATCTCTTTTTTTTTTTTGGAACTTATCTATTAATTTTTCTATTTTTCTGCTTCATTGTAGAGCTTATTTATTGATCTTGCTCACTCTGTCTTTGTCACTATAAGATGTCCAGACCATGGGATATAAACAGAAGATACAGAATCCTCGTCAATGCATCCTGTGTCATGATATAAAATCTTATCAATAGTTTGAACTTCTTTTGGTTTGGTTAAACTTGCTTGGTGTTGATCTAATCTTTACTTTTGAGTATGGGATTTAGTGTATTATTATATTTGCAATGTGCATTCTTAATATGTGAAAGAAGTTCATTTTCAACAGTGGTCTATACTTAACAGTGTCAGCACTGGAAGCTGTCAAGAGTAATCTAATTGATCCCAAGAAACATCTTAAAGACTGGAATAAAGGGGATCCGTGTCTAGGGAACTGGACAGGAGTTTTATGCTTCGATGCAATTGGAGCTGATGGATACATCCATGTCAAGGAGATGTATGTCAATTTTTATCAGCAATTTATCCTTGGTATTCTGTTCCTGAAATAATTCCTTTGCTTCTGTTTAATCATCTTAAATTAGATGAATACTGAGTGAAAAATCAACTTCTCTGATTTCTTATGCTATCTTTTTTCTTACTATATTTCTTCTGGTTGTTGCAAATCTGTTGGTTCCGCACTAATTACTTTCTTATTTCTTTTATCGATCGAGTGCTTGAAATGAAGAGGTTAAATATATCTTCCTGATGCAGCCTGCTGATGAACATGAATTTCTCTGGAAATTTGTCCCCACTGCTTGGTCAACTATCTCAACTCCAAATTTTGTGAGAGAGCAAGACTTGCGTCATTCAACATTTTCAGAATTTACTGTAGATCAACAAATTCTTACTTGTTTCTTTTCTATTAAATGCTGCTAAAGCTTTCTGTTCCTTTTTATGGAAGAAATTTCATGTGGAATGAACTGATGGGCAGCATACCCAAGGAGATTGGAAATATAGCACCATTAAGACTTCTGTGAGTCTTCTATTTCAGTTACTTGTGAGGTTCTGTTCATCTCCCAATCTTTGTTGTTTCAACCTCAACACTACAATGAATATGGATCAAATAATTAATCTGTTCTGCAATAGATGAAAGAATCAAAGTCAACTGGGCACTGAAGGTTCCTTATCATTGCAATCTAATTTGTTTTGAATCCTCTTTCTACTGTCCTTTAGTAGTGAAGTTGCATAGCATCTATAGAATGAAAACCACTTGCACATTGATTCAAGATCCAAATCTATCTTACTGCCAGGATTTTCATAATCTCTGTTACATAGAATGAAGTGGCATTTGTAATTGCATGGTTCTGCAGAATAAGACAATATAAGATCTATTGTCTTCAAAATTGACTGATTTCTGAATATTAATACAGGGCACTGTCAAATTCCACCTAAGAATGCACATTGACAAACCTGGGACTGTTGTGTTGTTTATGCAGGCTCTTGAATGGAAACAAACTATCAGGTTCTCTGCCTGATGAGCTGGGGTATCTTCCAAGTCTAAATAGATTCCAGATAGACGAAAACCAGATATCTGGATTGATACCTAAATCCTTTTCAAATTTGAACAATATTAAGCATATGTATGTGCTTCTAGCTAACTATAGCTGAATTCACAAGTTTGGTTTGTTATCTATTACTCATTTGCATGTATCTGATATCTGCAGCCATTTCAATAACAACTCACTCAGTGGTCAAATCCCTCCAGAGCTTTCTAACCTGACAACCATTGTTCACCTGTGAGTTAATATGCCTAATTTACACCATCATGGCTGCTTAAAGGCATCTGTTTACCTTGAAATTCTTTCTGACTAAGGTGCCCCACCCCCCACTCTCTCTTTCTCTCATGTTTCTTGTAATCTTTTTCAGGCTTCTAGATAATAATAACCTTTCAGGAAAGCTCCATCCAGAATTTTCCAGTCTTCCAGAACTGGAGATACTGTAAGTTTTAGGTGCTTAATTTTAATGGTTTTAGATGATTCATCGTGTGAACTCACATTGCAGGAAATGGAATTTTTGAGGTATAGGTCCATATGAAGAATGGATTTGCAACAGAGATCCAAAAGGCACAAAAACACCCAGATGACTTTAAGAAACATAGATGTTCCTTTTCCTTTTGAGTATAGTTGCATCAATATTGAAAACCTTAGATCTTTCCTTTGTGAAATTAAATGCCAAATGTGTTTTGTAATATATCCAAAGAAATAAACGGTTGAAGATCAAGACTAGAGAGTTTATGGAAAGAACAAACCTATGGATTCTAGTTTTAAAGTGAATCAAATAATAATGACTCTCTCATGGAGGAATAAGAACTTATGAAGGTATCTACCAAAAATCATCTGAATAAATGGTTAATACAGCTTGTTCAAGCAAGACATTCAACTATCAGCTAGCTTTTTGCTGCTTACTGCACCTAATAGACCTTCAGTTGTTTCAGAGAAATTGTATTGAATTACATCCAAACAGTTGGCACAACTTTAACAGTAAAATCAGGATGCCATAAAGGAGGTCCTAGAAACACATCATAAGGAATACACATTGTGGAAATAATACAGCTTGTTCAAGCAAGACATTCAACTATCAGCTAGCTTTTTGCTGCTTACTGCACCTAATAATTTTTGAAATAATAAGTATTTGGAATACACATTGTGGAGTTGGAATTATTTATGCACTCTGTTTTGAGAATTCTCATTCAAGGCTAGAAATGAAGCTCTTTGTTGGGTCTGGTCATTTGCAGAGCAGACTTGTAAAACAGCACCAAACAGGCAAAAAAACCAATTCTATTCAGCTGCTATGCGGGCATGAGTACTGTTTTTAAATGTGGAAAATTTTGCAATGCTTTGGAAATGATATTTGTTTACCTTTCTGCATTGCCCATGCAGTCAACTTGATAACAACAATTTCAGTGGTGCCGAAATCCCATTTTCGTATGGCAATATGACCAAATTGACAAAATTGTAAGTACTCCTATGGCAATATGACAAAATTGGTATTTTAAGTACATCTTGGCTTTTGCGCAAATCTCCTCCCAGCATGGCTAAACTTGTGGCTTGGATTCTCATGAGCTGAAAATTTGTAGTATGAAACTCCAGAACATTTTGCATGTTCTTTAATCCATGAATGTGAGTCTGACTGGTCTTCTCTTGCACATGAAAAGAGATTTCACAGTTCATCCAAAATTGTTATGGGCTGCTAAGACTGTCGATGAGACAAGAGCAGAATTTTATGTTCATGCATTTCTGATAGTTTTAACATAAGCTTTTTACAACTCTGTCAATTGTTGCACTGCTGTTCAGTTTAAGTATTGTGGCATTCTGTACTGAATCTACAGATGTCCAGTACTGTATCAATCACGTTTACTCTGAAGCATATGCATGTACGAGAAGGTTTTTCTGACATTTTTAGGTACGCATGACCAGTTCATCCAAAATTGTTACGGGCTGCTAAGACTGTCGATGAGACAAGAGCAGAATTTTATGTTCATGCATTTCTGATAGTTTTAACATAAGCTTTTTACAACTCTGTCAATTGTTGCACTGCTGTTCAGTTTAAGTATTGTGGCATTCTGTACTGAATCTACAGATGTCCAGTACTGTATCAATCACGTTTACTCTGAAGCATATGCATGTACAAGAAGGTTTTTCTGACATTTTTAGGTACGCATGACCAGTTTTAACCGATTACTCTGCTCACCAATATTTTTCTTTTCCACTGATGTGGCAGAAGTCTCAGGAATTGTAGCTTAAGAGGATCTATACCCGATTTCAGTAGGATGCAAAAGCTTAGCTATCTGTGAGTGCAGCTTGCACTTAGTGGGAGTGTTTGTCTCTTGCTACTTCCTGTTAACTGCAGAATACATTACAGTTTGGCAGAAATCTTTTAAGGAGTGTCTAATCATTTGCTGGCTTATGATGCTCCAGAGATCTCAGCTGGAATCAACTTTCATCCACCATGCCTTCAAACCTTTCGAGCAGTATGATTACTATGTATGCCTCCTAACCTGGAGTTTCCCTTTATGGACTCATATACATCATTTTTGTTGGTTTGTTTTCTCCTAATCTGTAAATTTGTACATTCTGTATCTGTATAAGTGAAGGTCCTTATCAAAGATAATTTAGGTGATAACAAGATCAATTATAAATGACTTGTGCAGTATTCTGGCAAATAATCAGCTAAATGGATCAATTCCTGAAAGTTTCTCAGATCTTCCTTATCTCCAAGAAATGTGAGCATCTCCATCCATGTCTTATCTGTTTCTTTTCCCCTTCTTTCTGTGTGATATGAGAGCTCTATGCAGTACCATTATATACCAAGATGATGGAATCTAAACGTTTTCATAATATCGATTAGATGAGTGATAATATGTTATGTGTAATTAGATCATCCTCTGGTTTCTCCTCGCAGGTCCCTTGAGAATAACTTTCTGACTGGTTCAGTTTCCACTGATATATGGCAAAATAGATCCTTCACTCCTGCTAACAGACTTATAATGTGAGACACTCAAGAAATTATTGTTGATTTGATATGATATAAAATAACTTACTTTAGTTCTAATTGATTCTAGTTTTATTCACAGAAAATCTCATACAATTATATGTAACCATTTCTTTTCGTGTACTTTGCGACCAGTGATCTTGAGAATAATTTACTTTCCAATACTTCTGGAGATCTCAATCCTCCAGTTAATGTTACGCTAAGGTATTCTTCTCTTTGTCCTATTATGATGAAGTAAATCTTTGTTTTGAGGATTCAAGCATCTATTTTGATGTAATCTCCAGAAAATTAAAGATGCTTCCTTTTTGGCTCTGATCAAAGACTAAAAAAAATTTCCAATTTTGGCTTGATAGCTGTTATGTTCAGTCTTCTCCATGTCATAAGAAAAAGGCTTTCCATTCTTTTTCTGTTTCGTTACTCTTATTAGACTTATTATGCAATAAAAAATGAGTTTCCTATTATTCCCTTTTCAATTAAATGTCCACTTCTGATTTGGTACAAAAATTGAGGAGAGTTACTCCATTATCCTTATTATTAATAGTTAACAGTGAGACCTAGATATTAGTGGGAATAAATTCCTTAAATGGAGGTTAATCGTTGTACGTATGCAAAAATATACCCATTCAGTTTAATACATTTCAAAAAGAAAATATGGACATCCAAACTTGCACACTGACGCAGGAAGTAATATATTTATCATACAAAGCCACCTTATGATGGCAGGATGTTAACACCAAGGCTGACTACTGTCAGTTTTAGACACTAAAAAGAATTATAACCAAAGAAGGTATATAGTGTCTTACCGCTTAAATATATAACTCCCTATGTTGATACTTTTTCCTGGTAATTGTGTATCTGTATTCCTCCAGCTTCACTTGAGATTTTTATGATCCCTATGAAAGAAAAGATCCTCCTACATAGAGACCTCATATCAGGGCCCTCCTAAAATGCTGCAATCGTAGGACACATTAATAATGAATAAATTCTTGAAGAAATTTGATCTGACCTTGGACAAAAAAAGATATCCCCATGAGTCATGATACACTCATAAAATTAGTTTAAAACAGAAACTCCATTGAACACTGTATGGTATGTATGACGGATGGATGACTCATGCAACTAATGTCCTCTAATGAGTACACACTCACAGGTTTTGTTACTTGATTTCCCTTATCTAGATGTTAGTTTTCAGATTTTGGAAATTGGAAGTAAATAGCAGTTCTGGGTAGTAATTAGCAAATTAATTTTGTTCTGATTTAAACATCTTTAGCATGAGGTTCTTCCCTTTTTCTTATCTGTTATCTTGTTGATAGATCACTCAAATAAGACATATTGGTAATATCAATTTTAATAATCTGATGAAGTCATGTGGAGGATAGCAAACCAGCATATATCTTATGAATCAGCCTCTCTGAGGTATTGATTTTGTGAAAAACACTAATGTGTTAGACTTCTAGATTTTTTCTTTCTTTTTTTTTTTGGTGTTTTTGGTGAATACTTTTCCTAGAATTATGTGGCTTGGGATCTTCATCTGTGAGTTTCAATTGACCTTTTCGCAGATTTATAAGATAATGTCTTCCATGAATTAATAGCAGTGATGCAAGGATGCCAATGATTTTACTTTACCTGTTGTACTGTCTCCACAGATAGGCCTTGGCCCTTGTGTACATTTTCTGGTTTGTTTGGCTTACATTTAGTTTCTTCTGTCCAGGCTGCGAGGTAATCCTGTCTGTTCAAATGAAAATGTAAGGAACATCAACCAGTTCTGTGGACCTGAAGCTGAAATAGATGATATCCCTAGTAATTCAACAAAAAAAACTGTGGTTTGTCCTACTGGTGCATGCCCCACTGGGAACTATTTTGAATATGTCCCATCATCACCCATCCCTTGCTTTTGTGCATCTCCTCTTAGAATCGGATATAGGCTCAAAAGTCCAAGCTTTTCTTACTTCCCTCCATATGAGCATCAGTTTGAGTTTTACCTAACCAGTTGTCTCAAATTGGACCTCTATCAAGTGTTTATTGACTCTTATTCCTGGGAAAAAGGACCTCGCCTCAGGATGTACTTGAAGCTTTTTCCGGTGGATAGTATTAATCATACTGGTACTTTCAACAGTAGTGAAATTCTCCGTATCAGAGACATCTTCACATCTTGGAAATTTCCTGGAAGTGAGTTTTTTGGACCTTATGAGCTTCTGAACTTCACTCTCCTTGGACCATATTCATATGGTAAGTATCTCATCTGAAATCTTTACTCAATTGTGTTATCACATTTATTGTTTGGCCCCTCTTATGGTCTTTCTATTGCTGCAGAGAATTCTGAGACTCCAGGTAAAAGCATGAGCAATAGTGTCTTGGTGGCCATTATACTTATGGCTGTTGTCATTGCTGTAATTGCATCTGCAGCTGTTACTCTTTTAATCACAAGAAAGTATGCTGCTAAATACCGGCATGCATCATCAAGGAAACGTTTATGTAAGTTCTCATACTGAGATATTTCATTTTATTTTGCCATTGAATGTATCTGTTTGATTGATTTTACTGAAACTGAATTGAGTTTGTTCACATTTCAGCTACAAGGATTTCTATGAAAATGCAAGGTATTAAAAGTTTTACCTTCCAAGAACTGGCATTGGCAACCAACAGTTTCAGTAGTTCAAGTCAAGTTGGCCATGGGGGTTACGGGACAGTTCATAAAGGTAATCTAGCTGACAAAACAATTGTCGCCATAAAGCGCGCAAAAGAAGGATCATTACAGGGTCAGAAAGAATTCTTGACAGAGATAGAATTGTTATCAAGGTGTCATCACCGGAACTTGGTTTCTCTGCTAGGATATTGTGATGAAGAAGGAGAGCAGGTATTAGTTCACGACAAGCACTAGAAATGTTCTTGATATAGTTCCTGGGATTTCATTCACTTATTAAATTTTCTTGTTGATGAGAAGCTTTTTTAGACTTAGCACAAGAAATGTTCTTAACATAGTTTTTTTTTTTCAGAAAAAAAAAGGGTCTTATTGGGTCCCACCCTTGCATTGCTTTTAAATAGAGAGTGCAAAAGAGGAGTCATTTAGAACTCCATAAGGAATGCATGTATGCTGCCCAGACTAATGTTCTTGATATAGTTCCTCTCATTATTAGCTGTTAAATTTGTGAAGATTATTTATCATAAATTCCTTATGATGGTTTTGAATCTTGTATGTGATGCATGAGCAGATGCTGGTTTATGAGTTTATGCCTAATGGGACACTTCGAGACTGGCTTTCTGGTATGCAAATAATTCCATGTTTCTAATACCTTCCTTGGCAAAATTCCAACTCCCTCAAGGCTCTGAATATGTCTAACAATACTAACTAACACATGTTTTTATCGGGTTCTTGTAACGCCACAAGAGAATTATTTGAAGTTAAGCCCTGTAAATCATCTTCTCCCTCCAACTTCTTTCAATTTGACAGGAAAATCCGGAGAAACGCTAAATTTTGGAGCAAGGTTACGTATTGCATTGGGTGCAGCTAAGGGTGTTCTCTACCTCCATACTGAAGCTAATCCACCAATATTCCACCGAGATATCAAGGCTAGCAACATCCTTCTAGATTCTAGGCTCACAGCTAAAGTTGCAGACTTTGGACTTTCTCGACTTGCACCGGTACTAGAAGATGAAGGCTCTGTACCTGAACATGTGTCCACAATTGTCAAGGGAACTCCGGTATGCCTTGACATTGCTCTATCTTTGTGTTTTTCCCTTATGTCATTTTGCATCTGTTTGCACTGGAATCTTTGTGATAGAACTGCAGGGTAATTGAACCATGAGTTGAAGATCTTAGACTCTTGGTGTACGATTTCGCCAAAGACAATCTTTACTTTAAATTGTACTGATCTTCAGTGTCTTAACAAAAGCCTGTAAAGAACATCTCTTTTACATAACAGTATGACTTGAAGGAAGGGTCTTTTTAGAGGATTCTATATTTCCAGCAAGCTCTACTATCATGCTCAATTTTCCACTTTGTGATGGCGGTGTGCAGGGCTATCTTGATCCTGAGTACTTCTTGACCCACAAGTTGACAGACAAAAGTGATGTGTATAGCCTTGGGGTTGTATTTCTGGAGATATTAACAGGAATGCAACCAATATTGCATGGCAAGAATATCGTCCGCGAGGTAATTTTCCAGCAGAAAGCTATTCGTTTCCTTGCATAATTATCAAGACAGATGCTGTGGTCTTTTCAAGTTTGCATTCAATTATTAGGGAGTCTGCTAGGTTCGACATCTCATATGTATAGATGTTTTTCTTTCATTTGCTTCAGCTGCATTAGAAACTGATTAGCACATTCATAACGTTTGAAATACTCTCTTCAGGTAAATTTGGCCCATCAATCAGGAGAAATGTTTTCGATTATTGACAGCAGAATGGGATGTTACCCGTCTGAATGCTTACAAAGGTTTATCCCATTGGCCCTCCAGTGTTGCCAGGACAAACCAGAAGCGAGGCCGTCGATGCTGGATGTCGTCAGAGAAATAGAAAATATCACTGGATTGTTCTCAGAAACTGGGATTGCCTCTTCGGATTCTAGATCGAAATACTTTAGTGAATCTGTAGTATCATCTTCATCAGCCTACACCAGCAGAGACCCTTATTTATCATCAAATGTTTCAGGAGGTGATCTTGATAGTGGTGTCTCGCTTACCATCATGCCCCGTTAACACCTCCAGAGAATCTTGGACAGTTTTTTTCCGGCTTAAGTATCACTTTTTTTCAATTTTACCATTTAGAACTTCTAATTGAGTCAATTTAACCTTTTACTGAGTAGGAATGATCAATTTGACCACTGAACTTCTATTGAGTCAATTTAATCATTTTACTTTAGAGGAATTGTCAATTTAACCACTGAATGTTTTTTTGTTATAATAATTTCAGAAATTGTAAAAAATATAATAAATTATAAAACAATGGAATAAAATTTTTATTATTATTATTATAGATTACTTTACACAATTTTATAACTTTTTTTATATATTTATCTTTTTGATCCTTATAAAAATATAACATTATTATTATTATTTTATATCTCTCTATTAAATGTATTATTATTATTATTATTATTATTATGCCTATTTAAATGTACCATTAAAAACTGGGCATGATATGGACACTAAATATGGGTCTTCTGGCAGTTTATGCCAATTTTAAATAAAATGGGCAGTTTGTTCAATTAATAATAATAGTATTATATTTTTATAAGGAACAAAAAAAGATAAATATAAAAAAAATACTCATAAAATTTTATAAAGTAATCTATAATAAAAAATAAAAAAACACTCTTTTATAACTTATTATATTTTTTGTAATTTCTAAAATTATTACAACAAAAAAAAATATTCAGTGATCAAATTGATCATTTCCGTAAAATAAAATAATTAAATTAATTCAATAAAAGTTTAATGGTCAAATTGATCATTCCTACTAACAAAATAATTAAATTCACTCAGTTAAAAATTCAATAGAAAAATTGAAAAAGTAGTACAAATTTAGTAGTCAAATTGATGCTTTTTCCTTTGGATTCACACGGACTGTAAAATGTAAAATATGAGAACCAATCCACAAAATCTTTCTCTGTAAAATCTTTTACTTTCTGACGGTAAGGTTTAAACCATGTGAATGACACGAAACAGTCAATGCTTGAATGATTCTAACTTCTAGGATCATTTCTTTGTGAATGAAATTATTCCTGTATTGTTAATAACGCAGACAACTACTACAAATAAGTTTGCCATATCTTGAACAAGCCAATGGAAAACGAGAATTTGCTTATCAAGTACAACAATCACAACTGAGAAAACGAAATTTAAGACTTGCAAATCTCCTACTCTTATTAATAGATGTTGCATAACCACGCCAATTTCTGTACAAACATTTTATATGCCAACTTAGGTCTAGAAGTACATGGCTAAGTAGCATTGGTATTATTTTGATCTAAAAGGCAAAAGCTCTAAAATTCCAACCGTTTTATAGTTGATTTTTAACAAAGGGAGCATAGAGGTATTCAAACGAACCCAGTGAGCAGTGCCGGCAGACAAACGAAATCATTTCTCCAGTTCAGGGATGTGAAGCAAATCCTTTTGCATACAGTGAGAGAGGTTTGTAAATGACAAAATTCCGTAAAAATGATGTGAAGAAGAAGAGAAATCAGAGATCATTTGGAAGCAGCGGAATTAGGCAAACATTCTGCATCTTCAGCCAATAACTTGTCTTTCTCTGCAGATGTAACCAGCTTCTCCTCCACAGCTTGTGATCCTGTTAACCTAGCCAATATCACAAAGGACATTCCTCCAAGAACATTGTTCAAACATCTCAATACCACGACTGAGCTCTTAAACAGGACCGGTGGGAGCCCCTGGGCAAGCAAAAACTCAATCCCATTGAGAGTTTGGTATCTCAAGTTGCTGCTGACGCCCATGTGAATGGCCCAAGTCGTAGCATTCAGAATTGTAGGAGGCTGCTTGTTAGGAGTTTCAAAATTTGGATCCATTTTCTTCCTGACCTGGATCAAGCCATTGGATATGGCAGTTCCAACAAGTCCTGCAGCAAAACCCACAGCAGCAAAGAGAGTTCCTTTATACACAAGAGTGCCCAACCGACTAACGAGACCGTAGGGCCCGGGTTCAAACATATGGCTGGTCGGACAGTGGGCAAAAATGGAAGGGAGAGTCTGGGAAGCGGACGCAGCAGTAGGTGCCAAGAGATACATGAGCACAAAATTGAGAATGGAACCAACAACGAGAGTGGAGAAGACGAAATCAAGTTCATTGAGGCCAAAATTGGGACGAGAGGCCATGTCTCCAAGAACACAAGCACTCACGCCCACCAACTCTTCCATCAAAACCTTAAACGGGAATTGTGGATCGGCAGTAACCCTGGATCTCCACCCGCTAAGAAAAGCCCCAATAGGTCCAAATCCAGCTGGGGAGGAATTAGAATCGTCATTTGACTCCCCACCATTTCCGCCGCTCCAACCTCCATTTCCGCTATCGCCGCTACCTCGTCCAACACCGCCGCCAGCTTCGCCAACACAAGGGACCTGCTGCTTGGGCAACACGAACGGATATAATTGTGCGGTGATAGCTGCTGGAGACAGTAAAGGGCAGAACTGATGACTAGTGTTGGGGAACTTCGGAAGCGAAGCAGAAACCGGAAGGTGGCGGCAGCGAGTGAGATCGGAGTATCGAGAATGGGTAGCGAGAGGAGAATAACGAAGCTGAGCCACCGTCGCCATTTTAACCAGCCACGAAAAGTTAAAATACAGGACTTCCAAAGCAATTAAATTTCTGCAATCAATTAAATCAGTCGGCAGTGATCAAAATCTATATGACGAAAAAAAAATTGCATGGAGACTCTAGGAAGAGAATAAAAGGTGGAACAAATCAAATAAAGAAAAAAGCAGTGAAAAAGAACACCGAATGGTAGTAACAGATCAAGAAAAGAGAATACCTGAGTTTGATCTGATTCGGTTCTGTACTGAACAGCCGCCGTAGGGGAGAGATGCAGAAGTTCAAAACAAGGATGGCTTCATACAGAAATATATTGATGGATTCTGTGCCTTCTTGTTTTTGTTGTTGGGTGTTTGATGAGGAATCCAAAACCCTAAATCACGACGGCCCAAACTAAAACAAAAGGGAATCCATTCCTTTGTTTTGTGTACTGGAAAATGAGAAGAATCACATGCTCTTTCTTTCCTCTGTGAACGTGGCTGTTGGGTGGGCCTGGTTTTGACCCGATTGCATTTTACCCACCCACGCCTACGCCTCCTTATTACCTTCCTTATATGCCTCATCTTTAATTAATTATTGAATACTAATTATTATTTTTCTAGAATACATATACTATTAATTTAGAGCATCTCAACATTACTTTGTCAAATTTTTAAAAATTATTAAATCTCAATAACTCCCTTAATTTAAAATTAATAAGATCTCTCTATTGAAGAAATGTTTGTGCTTTATATATCCAGATACTTGTCTTGAGACTTTTTCTACAATTAATTTCCAAATATATCCAAATTGATTCACCCAATTTCAATTTTACCCACTTTCTATAAACATTTCATTTCTACCC
>JAOXNR010000029.1:10745373-10784218 GCA_028571225.1 Parsonsia alboflavescens | reverse complement strand
AATAAATGTTATGTTTTGATTTTTTATTTAAATTAAAAGTCAAAATGGGTATAGAATGAAAAGTTTGTTTTAGATATAAGTAATTGTGAAATGTTGTGAAAAATTGGGTAAATAAGAAATTACTGTTTTAATATGGGTAAAAATGAAAACGCCCCCTTTTTCTAAGATTTAGAGGTGGGTGGGGAAGGAATTCTAAAACACCTTCATGGATGTTCGTTGTTAATAATATATACAAATTTTTTATATGATGATTCCAATTGCGATTAAATTTCAAGCATTTTTTATAAATCATCCAAAGCAATTTTGATGATACAAAAATGCACTCTGCTGTGACGAAATAGGCAAGAATATCTCACAAACACCACCGTCACATGTGAGTTTGTGCATAATTTAGAGAGAAATGGCAAAAACTCAAAACTCTATTTTTTGATGGATGGTCATCATTTCATGTCCCCCAAAAATGAAAAAAATCACAGAAAAAAGAATAATAAACAAACATCCCTCACTAACGGCTCCATCCTCCAGAATGTGCACAAAATATATCATCCAAACTTAACATGAATCTCAGGTAATTTACCACTAATACTACAAAGTATAAAATATTGTATAACAATGGAAGAGTCAATTGAGAGTACACCTAAAAAGCATCAAAAACCCACC
This sequence comes from Parsonsia alboflavescens, assembly GCA_028571225.1. NCBI lineage: Eukaryota > Viridiplantae > Streptophyta > Magnoliopsida > Gentianales > Apocynaceae > Parsonsia > Parsonsia alboflavescens. Next base: position 10,783,558 of record JAOXNR010000029.1, on the reverse strand, counting down.
TTGGAGTTTATGCCGTTGCAGCTGAACCAATAATAATGCTTATGATCACATATTTCACACTATAAATATATTGACACAAGAATAAATCCAATGAATGAAGCTTGCTTACAGTAACTGACATCAACAAGACCTAATTCAAAACCCAGCTTCTGTTTCTTTCTCTTTCCCCCTCTCTTTCCTGTTTCTCTTTGCTGTCTGTTGTTCAGTAAATAACCAAAAACCAAAAGAAATCCCAATAAAAAGAAGCTTTACCCCAAAGCCCATCCTCTCTCTTGTCATATCTGTTTTGCCTCAGCAGTCACGCAAATAATTGCTGTAGTGAAAAGCTATGGCAGGGAATCAATCAGCCATAGCAACTGAATTAGAGGATAGACCAAATCACTTCAAAACAGAGCAGACATATGTCTTAACGCACAGTTTTTGGACGTTTCAATCCACTACTATTAAAGGGCGAAACACTGCCGCTTGGCCCGGGACTCTCCTCCCTAAAATTGGAGTTTAGCATGGCCAATTCACGAAGCTGCTGCCTCTTTATATAGTCCTGTGATTCATCCTGCATCAAAAAAATACAAGAAGCATCAATCACAACAAAGTTGTTCATTCTCATTCAAGCTTATGATAAATACAAGACATAACTATTCCTTCCTTAGGATAAAGAAGTGCCTAAAGAAACCCCAAAACAACAACATTACTCATTAATTTGTTTGACCTATAACCGTAATAAAAAAAATCAAATTTTGGCATATTCAGAAACAGAACAAGAATATGCTTCCATCAATGACTTCCTCCTTTGGCAATTTATAATTCCATTTATTTTTCTTTCATTTTTGGAAAATATATGATATTTAAAGAAAGACGAAGATTAAGTAATATTTTCATAATTACTAGAGCAGAGAAATGAAAGATTACCACAGGCTTCAGCAACTCTTCTATTATTTCCTGTGCCTGCCTCAGTCTAATATCAACAATGTTGGCTGGTAAATCAGCCTCAATTAGGATGTGCAGTGGGTCATTGAGGTGCTCATAACCTGGTCTTCCCCGCAGCTTCTCTTCCTTAGGAACATCAAGGGAAAAAAAAAATTAGAACTAAATAAAGGTGGCATGAAACATGTATGAAATTGCAAGTGTTTTTAACTATTGCCCTCAATGAGTTAGCGCTTCATCATTACAAAATTATGGAGAACGCAATACCTTATCAGGATCCTTTATTGACCCTTTTCCTCTGATATACACACGACAACCGGTGGTAGCTTCTACTCGTTTGAGTGAATTACCTCTGGGACCCAAGAGGCGGCCAACAAAATTGAACTGATATACACAAAGTAGATTCTTCAAATACCCTTTTATTGATTAAGAAGCAAATAAAGTATGGATTAGTTTTTCATATATACACTGTCAGAATAAACAAATTCTTACACAAGCATGTATGGATTGTCTCACATTTACTAAAGAATCTCACCATGCAAGTAATTATTTAGTGGTCAGAGCTAAGCATGCTTGTGTAAGAATTTTAATTCACTGACAGCATATATATTGAGAGAGGTTCTGATTGCTCTTAGAAATAAATAAATACATAAAGCTTACATTTGGATATGTGTCTACGGGAATCTCAAGACGCAAAATCCTCTTGACAGTGTATGAACTAGGACTTGCTGGTGCACCCTGCCAATCCATTGTCATTCCAGGGGGTCCACTCAATCTCTGCCATGTGAAACAATGACTGCATTACTGTCTCTTCCCTCAAGAATATAACAATCCTCAAGCACCAACAATACATGCAGAAAAACAAAATCATGCATGTTCTTGGGTGCAAACAATTTACTCACTTAGTTTCCATTAACAATTTCAGACCCACATGGTCCCAACTCCCCAATGCAAGAGGAAGAAATGATATGGAAGGATAGATAGCCACCTATGAATTTACTTCCCCTCCAAATTTGCACTCCAAAAAAGACAATGCAATGCAGCCATTTATCTACCTTTGCATTTACTTTAAACCGGATCTCTTTCACCTTGCAACCCCATCTAAGTTGGTATAAGAAATCCCACAAGAAAGATAACATAAACCCAAGTTTTCAGACATTTCTTCTTCTTCCTTTATGGGCGTGGGCAGTGGTCCTTCCCTGTACCCAAATCATCGTCCCAACACAGACGAGAGAATTTAGACAAGCTCTTTTCCTTAAGTTTAAGGACCGCATGGAGGCCTTTGGACAAAGATTCAAATTTTAAGAATTACAAGTAGTTCTTTTTGAATTTCTAAAATGAGCAATTTGAGATTTTAAGAATTTAGAATATATTTGGATTGACATTTATTTAAGTAGTTGTGAAATTAAAGAAATTATCCTTTTAACTAAATATTTCCAATATGGCCACTTAATTCCAGCTCATCTTAAGGAGGAGCCGGCCAACCACGGCAACTTTCTTCCCTTTGAAAAGGAAACTTATTTAAGTAATTGGATCAAACATTTATTTCAGTAGATGTGAAATTAAAGAAATTGTCCTTTAAAATAAATATTTCCCATATGGCCACTTAATTCCAGCTCATCTTAAGGAGGAGGAGCGTGCCAACCACAGCAACTTTCTTCCATTTGGAAAGCAAAACAGGTTTTCAGTTAGTTCACATAAATGAAACCAAAAACAAACCTCTATTGCTTCATCAAATTACATTCTCATGCAAGCAGACATGTGGTGTAGGTGGAGAATGCATAAAAAATTACTCTTGTTCCATTTGTTCTTTCTTGTTCTCATCAAAAGTTCCCATTAGACCACAAAGAACAGACACCAATTGTAATCTCTGTTCATGCTCTAAAAGATGAGGAAGAAAAGATGTGAGGGGAAATTTTAGTGGTAGAGGAAAGGAGAATACACTTTTCATCAAAGTAGAGGATTCATGATTTTACAACCCAGTAGAAGAGAGAAGCAACTCAGAAGGAGGAAGAAGAAGAAGAAAGAAAGAGAGAGGGGGGGTAATGAAAAAAGGAATGAAGCCATAAGTTGCCAAGCAGCAATTTTTTGAGCAGGAGATGGAATAAGAAGAGGAAGGAAAGCGATGAAATCCCAACAGAAGGGGTAATAGAATAAGGGACAGAATGAAAGAGGAGAGGCAAAAAAACATGAGGGAAGAATCAACATGTTGCAGAGAGGGTTATTTTCAACACGAGATGGAAGAAGAAGAGAAATTAAAGATGAAAAGAAAAAGTCACTGTTGGGATTTGATACCAGGAACTTTTGGGGTGAAAAAAATCACAAAACAACTCCAATCAAAAGAGTAACATAGAGCTCCTAGATCCAGAATTATTCAAATGGTCTACAAGATAAATCAGACGCATGTATGAATTCATATACCAAATTAAGTTTGCCAAAGTTCCAAGCAACTGCAACTTCAACATTTGTTTCAGGCCCATCATCATGAGGATCCTCTCAAAATGAGGTTAAAGCACTGACAACTAAGATTCATTTAATTATAGTCTGATCTAATGCCAGCTTCCGCAACAGATCCTTGAGATTGTTCTAGTAGATTATAGAATTCCATTTAATCAAAGCTGTAGACAATTATGAGATTTTTAAAATCTCGACAATACATAATATTTGATTGTTGAATCATGAATGCTATGTTAAACTTCTTAAACAGGATAAAAACAATAGCTTTCAAACTCCCCCCACCCCAAAAAAAAACCATTTCTGTTTGTGTGCTCTCTCTCAACATGAAAAATACAAAAAAAAAAGGGATAGACTAAAATCACTCAAACTCATCCTTTCCTTGTTCTGACTATTACACATTTAGGATCTAAAACATTGTCAGCACTCAAGCAGTCAAACTCAATTTGAGAAGAACAGAAATCAGCATAAATATAACACTCCAAGAAGCAAAAAAATTAATAAAAGTAGGAAAAATGGACCAAAAGGACCATATACTATCTAAACCCAGACATTAAATTCCTAAGGGAGTTAACTGGTCCATCAAATGTATAGTGAACACCATAAAGGCAATTCTGAAGTTTGCTCCCGATGTATTCGTGATTGTTCTATGACCTACACTTGAAAATGGTGAAATTAAAAACTGTGCAGGCTAGATCCTATGCACACAAGTTTTCTGCCAAGTTGCCAATTCACCCCACTCTTACTTCCAGCTTTGCGGGGAATTTAGTAACAATGTAGCATAACTATACAATTTCAGGAGACGGCATTCGCGGGACATACTGAAAATGGAGAAAGAAATAGATGGCTTGCCAATGAATGAAAACTTCAAATTGCAAAAGCTCCAAATTTTTATAAATTAGCACATGCGTGAAATACCTCTTGAGGAAGTCCATTCCAGCCAGCAATTCCAGTTCCAGCAACATTTGATATGAGATTTGATGAAGCCATGGGACTGGGACTTCTGTGTCGCAGCCTGTCAAGGTCACCATATCCCTGATTTGGCATCATTCCAGAAACTCGTAGGATCTCTGGAACCAATGGGGGGAAAGAGGTGAATATAGTCATGATAATCAAAAAAATAATAATAATGCAGAACGCTGAAATGCAACTAAAAAACTGACAACAAATAACTGAGTAATAGTGACCAGCTCTATCAGAAGAAGAATGCCTGGATGAAAGTGATAAACCAATTGTAACAAGTCCCAGTAAATATTTCATAGGCCAAGCATAGGCAATTGGTGCAGGACATAGCACCTCTAGATTCATAAGTATAGTTGCAGAATTAAAAGGGTGAACTGGAATTGGACAATTGCCACTAATGAAGCACGGGCAAGAAAATGTGAAAAATCTGTTCAGTCGTCATTCTGATTTTCTTCAATGGTAAGTCCACCGAAACATGCATTTGGTCTCTCACAATGTAACAGTTACTCCACAATTGGACCTAATTTATATTGCAAAGGACGACACTGATGGGAAAAAAAAAAAAGCCCTTTTCCGTCAGAGATGAAAAGCTGTTCCCCAGATTGAAGTGAAATAAAGAAGTCCAGCAGAGGATACAAACTTAAAGTGAAGCAGAGAAGAAATGGAGGCAAAAGTTAACTTGAAATGGTTCTTCTTGAGGATAAAAAACAAATCAAGTAGATCTAAACTGCTAGCAGTTGCAGCGGCATACCCCAAAATATGTAGTTAAAACCCATAGAAATGAAAAAACTAGATCTAGCACAGTGCAAGATATGGAAATTACCTTGATTCAAGAGTCTGCTACATATTGGAAGAACTTGCATGAAAGGCCCAAGCTTTTGATGCTCCGCCAACAGCTCTGACAAGTACTGATTACTAAGATGCGTTCAAAAATGACACAATTAAAAACCCAGACACCGATTTAAAAACCCAGTTGATCATCCCCCACCGCATAATAACAATAAAAGAAATAGAGAGATTGAAATCACCCAGAATTAGTATAAAAAGGGAGAGGGGGGGAAGAAGAAAAAAATAGCGAAGAGGCATACCTGTCTACATCGGGAGTACTTCTAATCTGGGGAGATGCAGCTCTGGCGGGAGAGAAATTAGGATTATAAAGACCAGACATGGGTTCTGGTGAAGAAATGAAATATGGCTGCAGAGCAGGGTTTTAGTTGGAGCAGCAGAAGAAAGAAACGGAAAAGAAAAGAAAACCAGAGAGAGAGAGACAGAGACCGAGAAAGAGAGAGGGTCTTAAAAAAAAAATTAAAAAGGGTTTGTGCAAATAAAGGAAAGGCGTTGAAAAGGTCGTGTGAAATTTGGCTGTAATCGATTCCAGAAATCTTTTGGACCATAGCAGTAACTAATAGTGGTACCGGTATCAGTATTATATGATCTGACTTTTCTTTTTCCTTTTTTTTTAAATAAAATATTATATCTTTCCATCCAAATTAAATTTACATATTTACCTATTTAAATGTCTTTGATTTTATTCGAATTACTAATATATCTCCATTGATCACTATTTATAAATGGCTTAACTAATAACCTAATCATTGAAATTGTCATTTTATTTTTTAGATTGACAATTGAATTATAAAATCAGTCAATTTAATCAATATACTTTACATTTTAATAAATTTTAACCTTTCTATTATTATTCGATAGAATGACAATCATGAATGCAATTAATTTTCTATAATAATAACATGTGTCTCGACGTATCACTCGAATTTTCTTTATTGACAAAATTAAATGTGAAAGGTTGTTCCATATCATTTAAATTACATGTCGATAAAAAATTAGATAAAATAATAAATTGATAAAATGATGAATATTCTCTCTACTAATATTAAAAATTTTGATGATATGGACAGTCATACGATACTACCAATCAAGATTGATTGCACCTATAATTATTATTTAATTGAACTACAATATAGTGGCTTAATTTTCTAAAAAAATGCAGGATGTAATGGTTAAATTGATTGATTTTATCCTTCAATGGCCAAGTTGGAAAAAATTGACAGCTTCAATGGTCACATTATTAATTGAACCATTTATAAATCATTTGAAATAACTTTTATTATCACTAAATATAAGTCATTTATTAGGTATTTATTATTTTTTTATTCATATTACCCATGTATCTTTATTTCTTCTAGTCATTCGTAAAATTAAATAAAATTATAAATAAAGATATTTTAAAAAGAAAAAAATATTATTTTAATTTAATGACATGACTTTCAATAATTTATAATTAATAAGGAAAAGAGGGTATAGGGTAATACGAATTTGCTAAGATGTGCTGTGCCCTTCAAATCGTTACCGTAATAAAATTATTGCACTGTTTATTTAACTGTATGAATCATGAAATAATCATTCCATTACAATAAGAGCGCGCATTAATAAAATCGTAGGATAATAATCGTTACTTTTCCCTAGTGTGTGGAATGGAAGTGCCGCTGCATCTGGTCGAGGAAAAGGTTAAAAAAAGGGTAATGTACAAAGAAACAGTACACCATACAGCTAAACTGTGAAAATACCAGATCAGATTTTCTTTTTCACTTTTTCAGTACGAGGTGAGAATGGGATGCGAAGGGAGGGATCTGCCCAATAAGGGTTCTTCTTCAAGCTTCATTCCAAAAGCCAAATTTTCACGGTGTTCAAGGAGAGCAATTCACGGGCACTCTGCTTCCCCATTCTGCCTTTGCTTTTCCAGTAAAGAAAAGAAAAAAAAAGTGTAACATATTTTTATTAACATTTTTGTTAAGACGCGTTTTGGAATGTGCGCTCCAACCGTTATCGTAACGAAATTTTTATTACAGTACTTATATAACCAATTAAGCGGAGCAAAAATTTCATTACGGTAACGATTGGAGCGGACATTAAGGCGCGCTCCAAAACGCACCTTAACAAATCCGTTTTTATTAATAAATCCAAATCATCCCTCTGTCTGCAGCGATGTCTATACCGTCGTATATAGAATACTAAATTTTCATCGTTATTTATGATTGGTATAATTATGTTTAATTTAATTACTGACTGATTTAAATCCCATTGTAGTTTGGAACAAGTGGACCAAAAATAGTATGTTTTCTCATAATATTTTATTTGTTTGTTTGTTTTTTTTTTTTAAAAAAAAAAACTTATTATTTGTGTATCCTAATAACTAGAATCTACAATCTATGTTAATCCTTCTATCCATTTTTATAGCTCACTCGTAGTACTTTATCAATATTAAGGTAAAGTTTTTTGTTTTTCTTTTTTTTTCCTCTCTCCTTAGAGAAGAACACTAAAAAATAAAGAGTAAAAATGTAAACGTTTTATGAAGAGAATGAGTAATATTTTAAAAAATGAATAAAATATCCACCAAACTATCGATAATTATTTATAATTAAGTATAATAAAAATGAGTTTAAAAGATTTATAAATATAACCGGATGGAGTATTAATTTTGTATAAAATGAATTGTTTTATTCTGACATGTACAAACTTTAAAAAAAACCACTTAACTTAGTTTATTTTTAAAATTACAATGTCTTTTTAAATAAAAAAACAGAAATAATTTAGAAAATATGAAAATATGCAATGCTAGACGATTTAAAATGAGAATGTTTCGGATAGAAAGAGCATGGTATAATACATATTTTATAAAAAATTATATATAAATTCTAGAATAATATAGCTATTATTTCATAAGATAATAAATAGGAATAAATAATAAAAAAAAAATCATCAATTTCTCGGTCAAGTCTTTCTATCAATTATTGATGATATTATGCAGACTGTTAGTAACCTTACATTACACTCGGCAGGGATAATCTCATTCTCAGGCTCTTAATCCGGCTCCTGCGTGGACACGTGTTCTCCATGCAAAATCTCCGGATGGGGCCCATCTGTTGAAGAAGGGAGAACGAGTGGTGGCCCACTGCAGCATGCGACCAATGGCATGGTAATCGATGCTGCCAACCATGTCTTAGCTGGAGTGACAGAGTGGCCGACACTCGTGGAGCTAACGGCGCCGTTTCACCTCTCCTACCCACGCACCAGTTTCATTAAAAACGGAGTGTGTTGTTTATGTATCCTGATTCCCGACTTAGCTGTAGCCTGTACACATGCCTCGTTTGGCTGCCGTGTATCGTATGGCATCGCCTACGCGTGTGGGTACTGACACACAAAGTTACAATAAATTTCCCAGCTATATAAAATTAATTTTCAAAAGTATTTAAGCAAGGATTTTAATTCCTATAATAATTTTTATATATTCCACAAGAAAAATACATTGCATTGTGCCTCCGTCCTTCACCAGACTCAATATACAAATTCACATCTAACAAAATTTGAATCTGTATTCATTAGGGACCAACACACTTATTTTTCCCACTATCCTATTTAGTTTGTGCATTTTTCAAATCTTATGTAGTAGTAAAATGTGACCAAAAAATTTTTTTTTTATCTGATGTGTGAATATAAAATTTTAATATTTTCTCTTCGCTTGACTAATCTAGTTTAGATTGTCAGAAGATAATAGCGTTTTTGTTATTATTAATTGATGAAGGAAAATTCTATCATGGGCTCAATCTACTAGATCATATAGCTCATATTGAGTTACATTATAAATTTTTTTACAAGTATTAGGTCTCTTGTGTGGTAAAAAAATAAATAATATTCATTAACTTGATATAAATCACAAGATTTGTATGTAAAATTATAAACCATATATACATATCATAATTTTAGATGAAGGAATGAGTTTTGATCTAACAAAGTTTCACCCAAAGAAAAACGTTCCAATTTCTCTAACCTTTAAAAGTTGGTATATGGGCAGAATGAATTCTACTAATATTATTGTTGTCTTGACGACAAACTTGATTTGTTTGTTTGGGCACTTGGGTCAAATAGGGTTCATTGTTCCTGCGTCAATCTTTTCTTCTTAAATGTTACAATTTCATCTGGAAAAAAAAATGTGGAAAAAGAGATTTAGGTTGAATTAATGTTTGCCCTTTTAGAAATAAACATGTATTAATTATTATTAGAAATTAAAAAGAAAAGGCATGGGGTTAAACGTTTACTATCCGACATTAGATTCCCAATAACCCTATGCTGAATAATAAGTTAAGATTTAGGTTTATATGGCGAGGGATAATCTTTTGTTTTTAAGGTTATTTATAATGTATCGGTAAATTGGTAATTTTTAGCATAAAAAACATTTGGATTTGAATAGTAATAGGTCATATATAGTTTATTTTACTCCCTTCATCTGCGATTGAATGTTTTATTTTGACTTACATAAGTTTTAAAAAAATTAATTGACTTGATTCATTTTATATTTAATAATATCAATTTCTTCGTGAAATTTTAACTAATTTAAGAAATAAGATATTCATTTACAGACAAATCAAACTAGAAATGTGGAAATTCAATTCCAAATGAAGGGAATGACATTTTAGGCTTCCATACAAATACATCATTTTAACAGAATATACAAATTTTATAGGAAGAACACAATTCACATTGTATTTTATTTTTTGTCTAAAACTTTATTTTGTTTTCTTTTTTTAACTAAACCCAAGAGTACAAATAGAAAAAATAGAGTTGGTTTTGTTTAGCCAAAGGAAAGAAAATAAAGTAAAAAAATTTAAATATCTAAATGTGAATTGTTTCCCTCCAATTTGCATCTTTTGATCGCTTGAAAAAGTGATTTTTTTGTCAATTTTGCTGAAAAATCCATATATCAAAAGGATCTAATGCATAACTCGCAAAATGTTCAGAAATCTAAAAAATTGAAAAACTTACTTTTCAAGACAAAAATACTTTTAAGATGAAAATAAAAAATTTACCTAATTTTGTTATTATTATTATTTTTAAATGGTTGATAAGACTGGCAACGTCAATTACGATTTTAATTTTAAAAAAGGCTTACCTTATTTGACTTTTTAATGTAACAACAAGGTAAGTTACTGTGTACTTTTGGGGATTTTTTCTTTTAGATATATCAACTTTGAAATTTTTAATCAATATAAATTAAATTCTTAAAAATATCTATTAAATTATAAATATTGTTATGGTTCATTGAATAAGATGAATGAGGAATTAAAATATATAATTGTTTTTTTTTTTAGAAAAACAAATTTATCATTTGATATGTGGTTTGTTTGGAATTGAGAATGCACTGAAATTTTGAGGATTTTTTTTTTCCTTTTAAACTCTGGGATTTTGTATCAAATACATAATACAAAATAGATTTGTTGGTAAAATTTTAATTAATCAGGAAAAAGAAGGGAAAAAAAATTTATATTAGATGAGTGAAAAATGAATTTTAAATGTTTACATTTGATTTAGTCATCATGTGTAATGTTGTTGAGGGTCAAATATACTCGAGTACGATTTGATATTGAGCTTTTTATAACGAGTTTTGTATTTATATTTTCATCACCTGACATGGATTTGACCTAATGAGAACCATATTGTTTAATTAAATTTGGGCATGTTATACTTGATTTTGGATTGGATTTAGATTTTGACAAATTGTATGTACATATATAATAATTTTTTCTATATACACATTTAATGTATTTGTTTTTATTCTTATTTCAATTTTAATTTTTTTTATTTCACTATTAAAATTTAATTATATCTTGATAAGTGTTATAAATTTATTATCTAATAATTAATATTTATTGATTATTTAAATTTTATAGATAAGTGAACTTTAAAATTTTCTTGAAGTGTTTGTTTAATTACTTAAAATTTATTTTCTTTGATATTTTTATAAGTAAATATGAATAACTATTATTTAATTTATTGTGTTATAAAATGTAAATAAAAATAAAAATTAGATCGAGTATACCTGGCTAGAAACTCAATACTCACAAGGCAAGATTCGAATCAAAGTAATTTGGATTAGGATAATTGGTGAGGTTCGAATCTTACTCTTTTTTAATATATTTTTTCTCTTTTTTGAAACGATTCGTTTAGAACCTTTTACGCAAGTAGTTGTGAGGCACAATATAATGGGCAAACTTTTGGGCCGAGCCCCGTTTACGGTCCATAAGCTAAAAAGATGATGGAGAAATTAAAACTGGAAAAGAAAGAGAAAGAAAATCAGGTAGACAAAACCAGATTGTTGAAGCTGAAACAAAAGGAGAATCGATTGAATGGCGTGGAGGGTTTTGGAAGCAGTTCTGCCTTTGGGAATCATAGGCGGCTTTCTTTGCGTTATGGGAAATGCTCAGTATTACATCCACAAAGCTGCCCATGGCCGGGTGTGTTCTTCTTCTTCCAGTTCAATCTGCTCCTGAGATCCCCTGCGAGTGTTGTCTTTTTGATCAATTACTTCTAATATTGCCCTAGTTGATTCATGTGAGCTATTCCTTTTGAGGTTTTATTGATATATATATATATATATAAAACTCATTTTTTGTTAATTTTGCCAGCCGAAGCACGTCGGCAACGACGTTTGGGACGTCGCCATGGAAAGACGGGACAAGAAACTCATGGAGATACTCTCTTCCCCTTCTCCTTCTGCTAATTAAAACCACCGTTCATCTTTCTGGCACTTCTCTTTTCAATTCTGGTATTAACTCTTTTGCCTATCCTTTCCTGCGCATGTTATGATTCAATTTGTGATGTATGAATGTATCTATTTCCTATATCTTCTTGTTGATTAATGTTTTTCAAGAGTAAAACAAGAAATCTATCTATATTATTGTTATTTTTAAACCTGCAAGCATTCAGGGTTGATTGCCAATGAATGTCATCTCCGCATGCTAGCTCCCTTGCCTCCTGATCACCAAAGAAATGCCTAGAACATCCATTACATCTTATCTAGTTCTGATTGATTATTTGGGTATCTTTAGATTCCCTTTCTCTTGATTTAGTGATTACTTTAGTGTTATCAGGATATTATAGACTACCAAATGGTGTGGTAGCCCTATAAGAAACATATGAGATTATTTTGCCTCTCTCAGTAAGCTGTCTGAGTTCAATAAAACTATTGCCACTTCCATCATATTCAAGAATTGGAACATCTGTAAAGGCTCATGTCTTCTCCTTCTGATTTTAACTGCACAAGCAAAAATATGATTTTCCTTTTGGAGTTGTTCCTATAGCAGAGAGGCATGTGCATTGTACTAGACTACCTAGTTTATACATCTTCAATTGGTAAAAGGAAACCTTATTGTGATTTTGCTAAACCATTGATGCTGTTGTATGCCTTGTGGTTGAGAGAACCTCACATGGAAAATCTTGAAGAAACTAAACATTTGAGGATGAGTTTCTCGCGTAATATGCATGGCTTCCTTCTCCACCTCTTACACCTTGCAATGTAATTGATAAAGACATTAAAACATGAATAAGGCTAGAAACAAGCTCAATATATAAAAAACGCAAAAACAAAAAGAAAAAGAAAAAGAAAAAGAAAGTGGCAAGTCCTTGTTGGGGAGGAAGACTAGGAGGAAAAATTGGATTAGAAGGAGAGGAATTATGAAGCAGGGGCTGTAGATCAGGTGCGTGCCACTTTTGGTGCTTTCTGTTCTTCCTTAATGAACATTCCTGAAAGTCATGTTGGGTTATAGGAGATAATATGCTTTCTGAATGTATATATGCATGGGGCAGTTGCTCTGCTTTCATTTGCAGTCAATCAGATAGGCAATTTTGTGAAAACTTTTACATTATCATTCTCTGTTTGTCTAACTCCTACTTAATATTTTTTCTTCATGTGGCATGGAAGCCACTATTTCATCATTGCCTCTTGCCTCGTTTTTATATTTGAGAATTTGGAGTTCATCTTCATATGTGGTTCCCTATAATAAGGCTATTATTAAAGGAGTATTTTGTTACTGGTAGATTATCTTGACAAGGAGATCATGGGGGGGAGCCTTGATGAATCTACCACCTTTAACCAATAAAAAGTATTACGTTCTCTACCCGGAATTGAATGTTCCTATTTTCATTTTTGAATCTCCAAAATTTCTTTTTTTTTTTAAAGTAGATTTTTAATTTATTATATAAATTATTATTAATCACCTCCTTAAATCAAGGACTTACCTTCGCTAACCAAAGGTCCTACTAATAATTATGTGAATGAGGAGGATAAAGCGGCAATTTTAAGAAAGTCAAATACACTTCTTTTAAGGAAGTAAAAATTGGACATTTAATTCTAGACAGAGGGGTGATTCTTACCGATTTTTTCATTTACTTGCCGTAGTTGCACTAGTATAACTTTTCAATTACTTTGCTCAACCAAAAGAAATCCATTTGTGTTCTATACCTGCATCTCTAGGTTTTTGCTTCAACAGGAGATTGAAAATTAAGTGGCATTTAGATTTTCCATTAAGGATCCTTTGTTTTTTCCAAAGTTTCTTTCCCTTCAGGTTTTTGCTGCTTGACACGAAGAATATCATGCTAAGGTGCCTTTTTGTCTTGTCTTTAAATGCCATGCAATTCTTCTCCATGTTCAATCAGAACACTTGGAACACCAGAAATTCTAAAATCAAACTCCTAGAGTACCTTGAACTCTGCAACCAGTGCAAGTTATCATGCTGCCTTGTGCTTTTATGCATGTCTCATCAACTAACATAATCTTTTTAGCTTTTCGGAAGATTTAGCATCCCGAGCTGGAGAATTAAAAGAATATGCCTCTTTGCTTACCTGCCCTTGAGCTTTCCTATCAATATGTGTGGGGTGGGGTGGGGTGGTGGGGGATGTTTCTCTGATGATTTGTTTAGGTTGTGAAAGAGCTCACAGTGGCTTTCCTTAGCATATAATCTTCCAGCAACTCTTAGAAACTTAAAAGGGCATAGATGCATTGTAGGTGAAAGTCTTTGTGATGAGGGATGCCGATGCATGATTTTTTTCCACATTCAACTATTCATGAGATATTATTAACTTATATAAGGCACACTTAATTGGTAAGACTGCTTTGCTAATCAACTCCAAAGGAAATCTTCTTAGGCAGTTGGGATCTTTATGAAGTTGTTGGAACAAAAATGTGCTTTGGTTGATGTTTAATTCATTTTTGGCCAAATCCTCTTTAAATTCCTTTTCTAGCGAAGAGACCTTGAAACAATTGTCCAACTTGTGGGTGGGATATCGAAAGGATAGAACTTTTTTTTTCTTTTTCAATAATTATATTGCTGTGAATATTGGACTTATTCATGAATTTCAGTGCAATAGTAGTAATCTGCCTATCTCAGAGCTATGTGTCGAATTCCTCATTTGTCTTGGCTAGATTAGTGCAAACCTAAGGATGCAAGCTTCTTCTATGGTTGATGAGAAGTCAATGCATGCCTTTTACAACACTACCTACTGTCTTTGTTCTTTTGGATTGGAAATTACCAATGGAATATCACTTCTATTTTTAAGCTTTAAAAACATTTGTTAAGACTCAAAATTTCTCATAGTTTCTGTTATTTGCTATAGACTTTTGTTGCTTTTATGTTTTTCCTTCTTATTTTTATTTTTTATTTATTTTTTAATTTCTTTGCTGGAAATGTTTTACTTACTAGTTACTACTACTAAGGTCGATGATGACTAAAGAATGTATGGTTGATGATACTTGTCTGATGCATATGTTCTGGTGCCATTGAAACAGGAAAGCTTTACTAGTGGAAATCGTCAGAAATAAGTCGGACTTAACAGGGTTCCTGCCTGCTTAAGCTGTGGGAAAAATTGTCGTCTCTGCTATTTTTAGTTTTTTCCCCCTTTGTGAAGCCTTGCATAAGCTTTTGAACATTGTAAAAGGGTCACAAGACCAAATGTGTTGACATAATTGTGATATTTTTCTGTTTCTTGTGCTAAAACATCTAAACACCTGTTTTTTCATGGCATTTTGTGGACCACAACTATACTAACGTGGGAACAACTGAACTGACAAGCCTGTTATCTGACTCTGGGCTTCAGTACTTTTTAACCCGCCTGCAGAACCTTGTTTTTCTACAGTCAAATTCAATGACTCAAAAGGGATAAAAAAAAATGATACCAGTAGAAATGAGAGCCAAGGGTGGTTGCGAGAATTTGGTTTAGAGTAATGAGGGACCTTCTTGATGGGCAGCATCTAAGATGGTATCTTATTAGCATTGAGTGGTTCTGGTTCTGGTGAAGCTGCCATTGGTAATGAATCGACCAGCCTTCTAGAAAAAATGAACTGCAGGCGCAGGGTAGGTGGTGGTACCAAGGAGACCGGCGTCTCCGGTAAATGGGTATTATCATTAATGTTTTCGTTGACAATAACTCGTGCCAATGCCATTATTGATTGAGTAGTGTCAATAATTGTTCTAGAATGGGGTCTAGATTTTATTAAGATAGATTTACAAAGGCTTCAAAGGGATATTACAAGTCAGTCAACCGAATTGCCCGAAGGTCATCTCAGGGGGTTTTAAATTTGGTCTCATGGCTTGATTTTTTTTAAAATACAGCTAAGCAAAAAGTTGGGTTGGCTCAATGACTCCTTTTCAATCATTCTCCTCCGAAGAGAGCCATTCTGTTTAAATTTTTAATTCAGCCTTGCATCCACGTAGTAGTGATAATATTTGTTTCATTTTGTTGGGTGGCACTACAGGCACAGAAATTGAGCTGACTAAAGAAAAAGAAACAAACTCTGGGGGCCAGCCAGCCTAATACCAGTTTTTATCGAAGGGATTAGGAAAAAAAAAAAAGATTCTCTTTCAACTTATTGAAAACTCTCTAATCATCTAAAGAGATGGTATGTTATAGTATTAAAAAAGTTTGTCACCTGAAGAGGCTTTTGCTCCCACTTGGACCTGAATTTGGTCAATCTGAGAATTGCAGGTAGTTAAACCTTTAGCTTCTACTCTAAGAATATAGAACGGAGCTATGATATACTATGCAAAATTTTGATCTTTTTATCAAAGAAGGGATAAAAAATATAGACGACTAACCAAGAAAGTGCAATGTTGGGTCAAGAATGCATCTTCAAACTTACAAGTAATTTCTGGAAACTGGAAAGTATATCCAATGCAAGATTACCATTGAAGAACCTTTTATTCCTCGCCAAAGGGACTGCAGTATTGGTCACAATTGAAATTGCATCGGCAGACCAAATGCAAACAACAACAAATCACCTAAAAGCCTGAATGCCTTTTGTGAGAGGTAGCAGAATTATGATATACACAGTAATCCTATATCACCCACACTATTTTTCTGAAGCCTACCAAGGAAAAGAAGAGAAAAACCAAGAGGACACCAAGAAAAACAGGAGCTATCAAAAAACAATATCTACTTGCTTAAATTGAACTGGAAAATGAAATGAATGGAGATATGGAGGCTTGTGCACTTAGCATTAGGGAACATATTCAGTCTCAAGGGTCGGTTGTGTCCGTGTGACAGTTGCTGCAGGAGCTCTAGTGTCGCCAATTCTTGTCATATGCAATGATTCCCCAACTTCAGCAGCTTTCTCCATCTGCAGCATTTTCTTCCTTTTCTTGAACTTCCGTGCCCAGGTTACCAACAATCCTAATAGAACCAACAATGCCAGTCCTCCGAGTACGGAACCAACAATTATCCAAATCTTCTTGTTATTCTTCTTTCCCTTGTTACCTCTACCACTTGGTACAAATGGAGGAGCTGGCTTCGGAGCCCCCGCTGGAGTCACAGGTGCAGGGGACGGGGCAATGGACTCAACCACAATAGAGAAATGCCCCTGTGTGAATGTTGTACATGTGTTCTCTGGTAACAAGTTGCTGAAGTTCAGCACACCCTGTAGATCAAAAGAAACACACCTTGCAACTGATCCATCTGGAACCGACTTCACATCTGAAAATCTTATTGAGATAGGCTGATTAGAAGCCCTAAAATTCAGCTCAAGTAAATTTTTGGCTGTGAGATTTGAAGCATCATAAGCAAGTAGACCTAAGACAGGAGCTATAAATACATAACCAGATATGGGATAATACACAGAGGTCCAATTGCCCAAGTTTTGGTAGACAAGAACAAGCCTCTCAACATAAGGGTCCTCAAGAACGCCAAGAGGAATTTGAAACTCTTTGTACATGGGAACACCTCTATTCCTGAGGCTACCACTCCGCAGCCTCATTGCTGAAATCTTAATACCAGTCAAATTAGAGGGTACCACTCCATCGTAGACAATACCGGTCCGGGGGCGCATAAAAGCTCGATAAGCATAGTCTTGGAGAAGTGCATCCAGTGCCCGAGCAGTGTTTAATGAAGAAGCAGTGAATTGAGCTCTGAGCAATCTCGGCAACCAGAAGGAGCAGACAAGGAGAAGCATCGCGAGACTTCTAAGAAGCCCCATCGATGCTTCACAATTGCCAAGAATCAGCTCAAGTAGAAGCCTAATACTGAATATCAGATCCAAGCAGAGACAATAATTAAAACAGGGAAGCAGGAGAAGTGGAAGCGTCGACCAAGGGGCCTTCAAAATGAGACCTCGGAGACTTGAAAACCCGTCGTCACAGGAGTGCAAAGAATACATAATCTAACGGTAACTGTAGCAAAAGGAAGCATCTTCCAGGATGGATGATAAAGCTTGTAGAAGGGCGAAGCTTTGTACCGTTGCAAAGTAGATGAGTTACAGAACACTTTTACAAATCCTTCGGAATCCTTGTACAAGGGAGAAGGAAAACAAGGTAGTAAAGAGTCAAAGGAAGAATCTTTAATGAACCCTCCAAATTGTAATTGTGTCTCTCGAGTGATGAGTGATTAGCTGAAAACTTCAAGAAAGTCCAATTGAATGCCAGACAAGAACAAATAAAGAAGAAGTAGAGCAATGTGGATTCCCTTTTACTGAACATGAGACAAGGGGAATTTGTATTAATTAGAAAAAAGGAAAGAGAGTGTCTTTCCCTTTATAATATACACACATACCACCTCTTTTTGCAAGTGGAGACCAAGTGAGTACATTGGTGACCAGATTTGGGATCAAAACCCTAAATCTGAGAGCAGCAAGAACAAGCCCAGAATGCAGCTATTAAAGAAGGATGAAGTAGTTGATTGAATCAGAAATATTGACGACAAGGAGAAAAGGTCAGCACCACCTACCTGGGCCGAGAGGAGAATAGAGAGGGGAAGAATGAATCGCAGCACCAGAAGAAGTAGTAGGGTGAAAGATTATGAATGCCAAGTTGAGCAGAGGAAAAGCAGCGGCCAAAGGTTAGACGAAAGGCGCAGAGATCCAGCTGTTGAAGTGAATGCATTGGAATAACAAGAACGAGAAAAATAATGATAATTCCATGCCCGCAAATATCGGTGAACTAAGTGGATTACCAGTAAGTATAAAGTAAGTACACAACAAGCAAGAGAGGAATGAAATGGAGGAGGGAATGTAAACTAAACAGTGAAGAGAGAAGAGAAAGGCAATGTCTGTAATCTTGTTGTGTAAGGGTAAAATCAAGAACGGCAAAAAATTCAAAAAAGATTATATATTTAACTGATAAGTTTAAAGAAGATTTGGTGATAAGCTTGAAGATGGGCACGAAGAAAGGAAGGAAGGAAGGAGAGAGAGACAGAAGTGTCCTGGACTCCACTGTGGAGGGAGGATGAGGAGGAAAAAGACAGAAAGAAGAGCTGGTAGGATAGAGGAGAGCGGTGTGAATTGGTGGTAGCCTAATTGGAAAAAAAAAAAAAAAAAAGGTTGGCTTGGCTTTGCTTTATTTTATGGTTAATAGATCATTAAAGAGCTGTGGAAACTGGACATCGTCCACACTTTTGTTTTGTGTTTATACTTGTGCTTTGGTCATTGACATTTTTTAAGTCATGAAATGGTTAAAACATGTATTTTTCTTAGCTACATTTTGTTTGGGTTTTAATTAGCGTTTAAAACTACTCTTCATTAGTAGAGTAAGTTCTTTCTCCCTCATCCCTGTTGGGTGCTGACAGACATGCCCTCCTCCAACTTCCACACCCAGTTGAATTAATATAAGGTGTCAGCTTTCCCATCCCAAAAAATTAATTAATGTAAATAACAGTTATTTTAAAATTAAGTTTTATTAACAAAATTATTATGTTGAAAAAGTCAATTAAATATAGAAAGAAGAGACGTTATAATACTCTCTTCAGTTCTCAATTTTAAGTTTGTTTTTTTTAAAAAAAAAAATCAAAAATTTTTTTCCCTAATTTTAAGTTCTCTTTCATACTGTCCTGGAGGAGGAGAGAATTAACTTTACTACTAACAGCCCACCCCGCAGTTGTGATCTGTCCGTCGATGAATGTGCCCTGCATTGCTCCATCAAACCACGAATTTTGTCACTAGTGGTCGTGAGACTATCAATTTGTCGGCACTTTTATTAATTCCTCCACTTATTATTCACTTTTTTTCCTTTTTTTTCTTCTTGGGTTTCTAAAGAATAATAAATGTATCAAGAATCTCGACCGTACATCAAGTGTGTATATTCATTTGAAAAAACAATCATAGTATTATTATATATGCCTATAATAATAATAAAGGAAATAAAGACATACTTATCCCAGGAAAAGAAAGAAATGAGGTAAAGAACCCAACCCAGTTTGTATCCGGAAATATGCGCAAAAAAATGCCAGAAGAAGAAGAGCAAAAATTTAAAGCCCAAGAATGATATGGAACTGAATAAGTGGGCCAGTTGATTCATTTCCTTCTTGGGGGTCCAATCCACGAAGCCCACTCAGAGTTTACCATGCCACCACTATCAAGTCCGTCATTCCCATTTCTGGTTTAATTAATTAATTAATTATATTTAAAACCAAAGGCGCCATCCTTTGTTTGATGATTTTTAGGCTGCACCATCGTTATAAAATAGATTGGGGTGAGTTTGGGTAGATTTTGATTTTTAAAATCTTTTTTTTTTTTTTTCTGAAAAGAAAACTCAAAACCAATCCTATCTATAATTGGTTCGATTTTGATTTTTTCATATTCGGTTTCGGTTTTTATTCGGTTATCCAATGAATATCCAAAATTACCTAATTTATAAATGAACTTCAAATTGTTCAAACTTCAAACTATAACAAAAACTTATACTAATTACACCAAAAAACAACTCTTGCAATAGTTTTGACCTGTGCTAACTCCTATTTTGACAAATAACTAGACAAATTAATCAAATTATAAAAGTTTTGACAATTTGATATGTCATGCAACACTTAATGAAATAAATGACTAGTTCACAAATTACTACTTACTAGAAATTTCAACAACATGTTGAGTCAATAACCAAATAACAAAATAACAAAATTTGACAACTTTACTGAAATGCCAACTCCAGAACAAAAGTTACAAAACAACAGAAATTTAATCTTCAAGCCAAGTCTTTAATCAATGAAATGCAGTCCACGACCATCATCACTCATCAATCATCACTTTCAGAATCCAGATCCTTGAAACTTAATACCCATCATCACCTGAAATGCTAAACAAAAAATAAAATAAAATTCACCGCAAAAATCAAACATAAACACATCAACCAAACATGAAAATCATTGTTACTTTAAAAAATAAAGTTCAAACAAATTACAATCTAATCACCACAACCATTCTTCAATCGAACGTTTGAACATCCTTCAAAGTTCAAACATGAGATTCATTGGCATTTTTGAACATCTCTACAAAACAAAAAGTCAAAAGTCATTTAAGTTAGAGTTATAAAGTATAAAATTGAAAAATGAAACAACAAATACATAAAAATATAATATTACCTTTTTCAAACTTCTCAATCTCTTCCAAATTTTCTTCAACATTAATTTGTTGTGTTGAAGATCTAATCCAATCTTGAGCACATACAAAGGCTTGTACCAATTTAGGAGTCAAAGAACTCCTAAATGGATCAAGTACACACCCTCCCGTGCTAAATGGAGCCTCCGAAGCAATGGTAGAAAAGGGAACTTGCAAGACATCACGAGCCATCGTAGAAAGAATAGGAAAGCGATGGTTGTTAAATTTCCACCATAACAAGATTTCAAAAGTCTTTGCATCTTCTTCTAACTCTTCACTCAAATACTTGTCCAATTCCGATTTCATATCTTTCTTAGAAGAACCGATGGATTCCTCCTATTTGTAGTACTCCTCTTCATAGATGGAAATCCCCCTTTTCTTTTTTGCAGGCTCATAAACACTATCCTTATGACTTGAACATCTTGAAATATCACTTGAATCTAGACTTAGAGAGGTAGGGGCTGCACTTACATGGGAACTTTGGAGATTTGCAATGCCTTGATACTCTTTAAACAAGTCATAAATAGCATCATTTATCAAGTTCAACATCTTTGAACCCATCTCATCACCATACATTCTACAAAGAATATAATCCATAAGCTTTAATTTATGCCTAGGATCCATAATTTTAGAAATAAACAATAACAAGTTCATTTTGTCAACTTTTCCTCGATACTTGTCATACTTTTCTTTCATTTTCAAAGCCATAGACTTCACCTCAAAATCATCACTATCAATTCCCTTGTTTACAATGGCATGCACATCACAAATATCAGTAAACAATGTATTTGAAGTCACATATCTCGTGGCAAAGACTTTTAAAGTAAACTCATAAAAAAGCTCCAAAAACTTCACAAAATTTCTGACAGTTTCCCAATCATCATCGGTGGGAATCCCATGTCCCAACTCAAGATCATTTTTAAAATATGGATCTTGTTCTTCAAACCTCTCAAATGCCCTTACAAATCTTAAAGCTGTCTCCAACATCAAATAAGTTGAATTCCATCTAGTTGGGACATCTAAGCACAATGATTTTTTGTTTTCAATTTTTTCTACCTCAACATATGCTTTAAACTTATTCAATCTTGCCGGTGACTGCCTAACATACCTAACAACCCCCCTCATACGTTCAATAGATTTATTAAACTCTTTCAATCCCTCTTGAACAACAAGATTAACAAGATGAGCATAACATCTCACATGTAAAAACTTTCCACCCATAACTAATGTACTCCAATTATTAAACTTTCTCTTCAAATATACAATGGCAGTATCATTAGAACTAGCATTGTCAACAGTAATTGTAAAAACCTTATCAATTCCCCATCCAAGCAAGCAACTCTCAATTGCCTTTCCAATATCCTCACCTCTATGACTAGCAATGGGACAAAAGTTTAAAATTCTCTTATTCAATTGCCATCATTGTCAATATAATGAGCAATAAGACATAAATAATTGATCCTTTGAATTGATGTCCAAGTATCAGTGGTGAGAGAAATTCTAATTGAGAAATTCTTAATTAACTTTTTTAGTTTTAACTGCTCATCCACATAAAGTTGGTAACAATCTTTTCTAACTGTCCAACGGGAGGGGATATTAAAATGAGGACAAGCAATTGACATAAAGTGCATTAAACCTTTACCATCCACAAACTTGAAAGGCAATTCATCAACTATAATCATATAAGCCAAACCATCCCTAATTGCTTCTTGATTAAATTTCCAACCACTTAACGTACCTTTCACTGTTCCATTTTCATGCCTCCCAGTCTCTTCAAAAGTCAATTAAGTTTGCTTTTCATCTTGCATCTTTTTGTATACTCTACAATGCTTCTTCACATAATTAAGGAGACTGCTTGTTCCATTGCATTTTGTGCTAGCTTTCAAAACGCTCTTGCAATAGTTACATCCAACTTTTTCTTCCTGTTTGTCATGAACTAATGGGGTGAAATGAGTCCAAGCAACTAACCATCTCTTGGGATCTTTTTTTCCTACCCTTGTATTATTTGTACTGCTACTTGGTGGAAGTGGAGGGCGTTTTTCGCTAGGAGTTGCATTAGAACTTGGACTTTGAGATTGAGTTGTAGATGGAGTATACGAACCAACATTTGACGTCCATCTTGCCAATTCCATTTCGTTTGAAGCCATTCACTTTGCTCAATCCAAATTTCTAATGAAAAAATTACAAAAACTAGAATTAGAACAAATTAGAACATAAAATTCATGCACTTTTCTTTAAATCAACAATGACAATAGTTGAGGTCTACCACTCTGCAGTTTAGAAATTAATGAATTAGAAATACAAAATCAATGATTGATGACAAGTTTGGATTTGATGTCATGTTTTGTATGTTTTTTTGGTATACATTTTTACTGTGCATAAAAATTTTAGAGGAGTAATTTGTTTCCGATCTTTTTGGCAATCATTGAGTGGATCATAATCTTCCATTAATCTTCATTATGATTTCACGTGGAATTTGTTATTTTGTAGGCTATAGGTATTCAATCCCGCCGCTGAGATGCTCAGTTGACTTTTTTTAGTTGCAAAAATTATGCAGAGTACTTTGGAGTCTTGATATCAACTGTCTATGAAGCTGTTGAGAAACCTAGACCCTATCTTTGGGCTCTTTTTGTTGTCATTTTACAGGTAAAAGTAAACGGTTGATCTTTTCCATTTAATTTTTTTTTCTTTATTAATCCTTTAATATATCTGTATATCAAATTAAATAACTTTTTAAGTCTAGAAATTTAATTTTTCAGTTTAAGAATAATGTTAATAATTAATCATTGATGCAATTTTGGATTTTTACTTTTTGGTTTTATTTGGTTGCTATTAACAAGAGAATGGCTAGAGATGTATGCAGTTTCCGGCAACAATTGACAAACACTTAAAAGTGAATTTGTATCATTCGGTAGATCAAGATCAAAGTTATATTCCAAACCCAAATGCAAAGAGTAGGTCTCACTTGTAGAAGGAATCAGAGAAGAAATGTAATAATTTGCAGATTACAGATTACATACGTATAGTTGCAGAATTTCTTCATGCAGGCAGCAGTTCCGACTATGTATACAGATTACAGTTATAGAAGAATATATGCATCTACCAATTGAGCAAGCCAAAAAACCATTACCTTCTAATTTTCTCTATTTATCTTTTTATTTTCTCCCCATTTTTCTTGTTCTTTTGATTTTTCCTTTTGTTTCCTATTTATCAGATATTGACATTGCCAATTAACAATTTCAACACAACAATAAACACCATCAATGCCAATCATTACCACATTAACTACCTCAGTCCATGACTCCATAATTATAACACATGAGTAAAGCTTCAAAAGGAATCTTCAGATGACTGAATCAAACTCATGGCACTGACATTCTGTATTTCAAAAATTGTAGAGAGGATGTTCACCTCTAGAAAAATTGCAGAAATCCTATGCCAATGCGCTGCTCTCTGTTGATTCCATTGAAGGAAGTAGGAACACTACTGAAGATGGTGCTCGGTTGATTTTGTGCCGATTTCACGCACCCCGTTCTGAGATTCCATCGATGGTTGCGATTCTTCTCTCAACTATTCATTTGATTTGGATTCTCAGAGCTTGCAAGTTGCGATGAGGATGTGAGAAGGGGGTGAGGATTCTCGACAAGTAGGGTGAGGATTCTTGTTCAGTTGTTCGGCTAGCAGAGATTAACATTCAACAGAGAAGAGAAGACAAAGGTTAGGTTTTAGAACTTGAAGTCTTCAACAGTCAACTTCTGTCTTCTGTCGCGATTCGCGAAGGAAAAAATAATGTAATAGAAGGGAAAAAATCGTCGATTAACTGACTGTTTTTTTTCATTTCTATAACCCAACCTAAGTACAATTCGGTTCAATTTCAAACTGAACCATTAATTCTAAAAACCCAACTCATCTGAAATCATTTAAGGTCGAATTGGTTCGATTCGATCGGTTAACCGACTCGCAGCTCACCCCTAGAAATAGGCAAAGAAAAGAAAAGGAATAATGCTCACCTGCCTTTCCTATTCTCAAATTTCTGAATCCCACTCACAAATGCTAGCTAAAATTACATAACTACAACCATTAGTCTCATTTGGAATTACCTGCTTCATTTAATAAATTAATATGACTATATTAAAATTTTCAAATTTTTTTTTTTGTAGAATAATAATTCGAAGGCATTACGATATTATTACTAGTACAATATCGGGGTGATGCACAGGAAAATGGAAAAAGTAATTCAACACGTTAAAGTTCAAAAAATCAAAATATATTCTTTTTTTTTTTGTATTATTAATAATTATTTTTTCAAAAATAAAATATTTTGTTTACCTTTTAATTACTTCAAATAATTAAGTTCATATTATTTACTACAATTTTAAATTTTATTATAAATTATTATTGATATTGATAGCTTATATTGTATGTAAATTATTTTATTTTGGTTATATTTCACAATATTATTTATTAATATATTATCACTATTTACTTAAATGATTTGAATGAATTTTTTATTCTTATCAATTAAGTAAAATAAATACTGCATTAAAAAATTATGAACATTTTATTTTATAAAGAATTTGTACATAATACGGAGATTTATATTTACTATCTATTTAATATTTGGTTAATTTTGTCCACAACATAATTAATTGAATTTATTAAGTATTTATTTAAATAAAACTATTATTATCCTTTTATTTTGTAAACAATTCGATAAAAATATGAAAAGTATTTTTCGAAAAATCATCTTTGATTTATCCTTAGAAATATATTAAATTAAAATAAAATTGTAACAGCAAAGTAAAAAGAAAACTCAACATGTCATCAATAATATTTTTTAATTATGTTATTAAAAAAATAAAATTTAAAAAGGTAAATTAATGTCATTAGAAGCAATAGAGAGAAGTTATTAATAAAGACGGATAAAGTATAAAATAATAAAATTAAAAAATATAAATTAATGTGTTCTCACTACCTTTTCAAATTAATATCTTTTCTAAAATTAAAAAAAGAAGAAGAAATATTTTTGTGTAATTTTCAATTATTTTTGAGAAAAATTCAAATAATTATATTCATAATAGTTAATACAATTCATTTTAAATTTCATATGATGTAATGTTGATTTATTATAGATATTTTTCAATTATATTTTATGTTAAGTCTACTTTTTTGTGTCGTTATATTTTAAAATATTATTTAATAATATGTTATCTTAAATAAATTGAATGAATATTTTTTTTTAAAGAATTTTAAATAGTTTTAAAATGATTTCTTTTTTACTAAGAAATATTATTATCACTTTGCATTATTCTTAGAATATAAACAAACTAAAAAGAAAAAAACCTGTAACTAAAAAAGTAAACCAATTTATGATTATGATCCCCACTCGTTCAAATTATCATATTTTTAAAATTTAGATTATATACATAAAAAAACAATAAATTCTTATAATTTAGTTTTACCATTATAAGAAATTAATTTTTCAAAATTTCAATTTATTCATATTACTTTTAAAAATACAGACAATTATTTTTTAATTTAAATTCAAGGACTCAAGAGATTATGGAGGTGTTCTTCACTCTCCTTTCCTAAAGCAATTAAGTTAGTAAAATCAATGTAAAATGACGAAAATATTCTTATTACCAACCAAACCAGCCATCCAAAAGGGGAAGATCTTTGTTTTCTCATATCTATATATTATTATTATTATTAGTTTTCTATATTAATAGTAATATTTCTTTTTGCCTCTTAAATCTCTCCATAATTTTAGGTTAGGATATTACCGATCCGTTTTGATCAGTAAAGCAACCAAGTAGAGAATAGTATTACCCCAATTTCCTTTTAAGTACTTTCGTGCTTAGTTAAAAAGTGGATTCCTATTGGGAATTTGAAAATAGTAGTGGATTAATCTTCCTTTCTCTCTCATTGAAGTCTCAGGGAAGACGGAAGGGAGAGAAAAAACAACGGGAAAAAAAAAGAAAAAAAGAAAAAAATCGCAGAAAAAGCTTGAAGCCACCAGCGGAGGAGCCGAAGCTACCGTCCGTCCGGCGGCTTTTTTCCTTGTAATTATCCTTTACCAACTTCCTTTCCCTTTCTGTCTATACTACTATTCCGTGCTGATCGTATTGCCGAGTCTTTTTCGTTTTGATGCTCAATTTTGGATTTCTCCCGTTTTCGTGTTGAAACACCTTTTTCAGAGAGGGAGAGGAAGGATGCCTACCCTCATGTACACAGACCTCCAATAACACAATTCCTTTCCCATTTGACTTTTTTCCCTGTCATTTCCTGAGCCATTTTCTTTTCTTTTTATTTCTTGGGCTGAGATTCTTTCCTGGTGAATTGTTTTCTTTCTTAATTTTCAATATCAAGGGGTTTTCAACGGATTTTCGATCTCCAAGGTAAACTATTATTGTCGTGGCATTTTTTTGGTTCAAATTTTGTCTTTCTGCATCATTTCTCTCCAATACTTATCGCCTGATTAATCTTTATCTTGGTTTAGGTTTAGGGTTAGGGGATCATCTACCCAAATGGAAGCGGCCACTGCCAATTCGGATGCATACAGAGGTGCTGGCTTTACTAATACTAGTAGTAATGCCCATTCTAGGAGACATGGGTTGCAGCTATCGGCCTCCAATATTTTTCGTTCCCCATTATCTACTCTTCTGGAATATTCAGGAATTCTCAGAACCAGGTTCCACCCTCATTCTGATTCAGAAGTTCTGTTAAACTCGGGGGTCACTCATGCCTATCGCGATCATCCACAGTCCCGCCTCGATGATTCCTATGGGGCAACCTCTGCAGCACCTAGCGCCTCTAGTGCAGGTGGAGGGGAGGTTTCCATTAGGATCATCACTGCTGCTGAACAAGACCTTGAGAGGGTTCCCACTCCCTTACCAAATCCATCTGTTACCTCAGTTAGGGAAGTCAATGCCCAAAATCCAGTTTTCGTGCAGCCTATTCCCAGGACCAGCTCTGCTGTATCATTGGAGGCTCAAATTGATAGAGGAGGTGTAGTTGATGGAGTTGCTCAATCCACAAATACAAGTACGGATGCAGAATCCCCTGATGGAGCTCCAACCAATAACAGAGACTCTTCTTACCAAAGATATGATATACAACAGGCTGCTAGATGGATAGAACAGATCCTTCCGTTCTCTTTGCTATTGCTGGTTGTTTTCATTCGGCAGCACTTGCAAGGTACTTCTCCCTTCATTTATCTGTTTCTCCCATGTGCATTTTACTGCCTATTTAGTTCCTCCTAGAGAAATAGGCTCACCATGCGAATCATCTCTTTACTTGCCAGAGTGACTTAACTTAGATTTTATGTTTTATTGGGTGTATCACTTATTGTCATTCATTAGGACATCCCGAGTGTATCAATTTTTGGTTCAGCAACTTTTATCTCTCTGCATATTTATTTGCAGTTATTCAAATGTTTCTTTTACAACTCTTTTTGTTTGCATTTATTTATTTATTTTGTGGGGGGTTGCTTTCTTGTAATGAAGGAACATATTTATCCTGCATTTTAACCAAGAGTCTGAGGTTCTTTATACCGGAAATCTTGAAGGAAGGCAATGCATAGTTCTTGTCAATTATTTGAAGGCTACAGAAGCAAAGGACAAGAAAAAAAGAGAAGTAAACCATGGTTCTCTGTCCTAAATGCTGAATATGTCTCTCCATGTGGTTTCGTATTTTAGAACTGCCCATGCATCCGGCATGAGTGTATTACATTGTACTTAGATTAATGCTAGTCTAAGTACACATGTTGTAGAAAGGTCAATATTTCAATATTTCTCAACAGATGCCACTGTTTTAGATCCCACTTGAATTGATGATTTTATTGTGGCAAACAAAAGGAAACAAATATATGAATGAAAATAGGGAACATATTTCTGAAGGAAAATGTTAGTGTATCATGAATCTGAAATTATTTTATATATATATATATATATATATATATATATATAAACTAAATCAGTTAATGGCGAAATTAGCTGCAACTAAACCTCCATTATTTCTGTCACAAATTTTTTTATTTCTTATTTTCTTCAAAGTATAGCCAAATAAGATGGGCTTCCTTTCTCTCTTCTTAGGATATTGGGAAAGAAAACCTCTCCCCCCCTTTCTTTTCCCTTTTCTTTCTTCTAAATGGCTAGTTTGAGAGGAGAAAAATGAAAGGAAAAGAATAGGAATGGGAAGAAAAAGAATAGATTTCTCTTGTTGGGAAGAGTATATGAGAAACAAGAGGATAAATGGTGTGACGGTGGATATCTTCAACATAGGAAATACCTTCTCTGCAACATAGGAGCATTGTTGTTAAATGGTGGCCATGGCAGTTGGCAGTGTGCTTGTGGCAGATTTTATTCAAATCGCCACATAAGGATATGGTGAATTATGGCAATTTATGGAGGTCATGGTGGATTTTTTTTCTTCTAATTTTATGACATTTTATATGAATTATGTTTTAGTTTTATTATAATTACAAGGTTGTTTTGTTATATTTTAAATGTTTTTATATTTTTTGACATAGCGGTTTTTTTGGCAAACCGCCCTAGGTCTCCATCAACTAGTTTGGAGTGATTTGGAGAATGATCTTTCAACTTTCAAGTAAATGATTAGACTACATGTTTTATTCCTCTAAATTTAAGGGTTATTTTAGTAATTACATTCGTTTCCATTTTTTTTTTGTTCTCTCCCAGACGAAAAAGAAGTCTTTCTTTTCTTCTTGTTATTAAAACTCCCAAATAGCATTTTCACATTCTTATTTTCTTTTTTAACTTAATTTTCCCCTTCCGCCCCCCCCCCCCCCCCCTCCCCAGATTCCAAAACTAGCTGTTAATGTGATAGGATAAGTTTTGCTCAAAATTGATTAATTCTTTAGTTTGTTTACATTTACAAAATGAAAGTTTTAGGGAGTAAGTGAAAAGTGATTCGAAATGTGTTTGTTTCACCTCTCCTTATTTAATTTTATTGGATATTTTGGGGTGCATTTGGACAATAAGTTGTAGTAGAAAAAATTATTAGGGACCTAACTTGAAAGATGAACAAAAAAATGAGGACTTCAAAAAGTTTTAAAAATCTATTATGGACCTAACATGAAAAGCAGATGAAATTTGAGATTTCACCTTTAATTTATCTAACATATGAGACCATTAAATCTTCTTCCAATCCATAAACAAAAACCTTGAGTTCCCCCCTCCCCCTCCCCAAACAAAAGCACTTTTTCCTGCCACCAAAAAGAGTTGACTTAATTGGAGAGAGTAATTTTCAGGCCAAAAAATCTCTTGTGTAAGTTAAAAATATTTTTGGAATCCAAAAAGTCAAAAAAAGAATGATTAGGGACCCACATTGGAAGGCAAACATTCTTCAGGGACCTAAAAAGTTGAAAAAATCGTTAAGGACCTAATTTGAAAGACGAAAAAAAGTTTGGGGACCTAAAAAATTAAATAAAATCATTAGGACCTAACATAAAAAATGAAAGGAGTTTGGGGATGAAACTTGAGATTTTACCTAAATATAGTAGGTGTGTGAAATTTAAAATTAAATTACTTAAGAATGTATAATAAATGTATAATGTGGACCCATGTGTTTGGTTTGAATTTTATTGAAAAAAAGTTTTCAGAAGATGATTAGGAAGAGATGCTTCTATTCTGGTTAAATCAGTGCCCAAATAGTACTGATTTTCAATCTTCTCCTCCAACCTGACAACAAGGATGATCAACCTTTCGTTTCTTTTCTATTTTTCATTTTCGAGATTTCTTGTCTTGTACTTGTTCTTCTTCGTTTTTTAAATTTTAATGAAGTTGCTTAACATCTTGCGTTTCTATCCTACATTACTTGATTTCTCACTTAAATTGAACATTTGTTGATTGTTATTTATAAGAATGTATCATCAGCCTGATGCAATAGCTTTCAGGGTTTTTTGTTACAATATGGATTGCTGCTGTCATGTTCAAGTCAAATGATATTGTACGGAAACAGACTGCTCTTAAGGTGCCTTTTTTTGCTCCTATGCTCTCAACTCTAGCAAGAAATATGTTTACTGAGCTAGAGAGTCCTGTTCTTTGTCTCATCTTGTTATCATCAAGGTTTGGCTATTTAGCATTAATTGATATTTTTATGCAGGGGGAGAGAAAAGTGTTTGTTCTCTTAGGCATTTCACTGGTTTTCACACTGCATGTGGTTGGGGTCTATTGGTGGTATCGGAATGATGATCTTCTGCATCCATTACTGATGCTTCCACCAAAGGCAATACCACCTTTTTGGCATGCTATCTTCATAATAATGGTGAATGGTGCGTTCTCTTCTTTTCATTGTTATGCTAATAGTAATTTCTGCGGTGTGAGCTAAAACCCACTTTCTGGTCATCCTTCATGCCACGACCATTACTTAAAAAGAAAGGTATATAGAACTCTCGTCACACATGCACCCAATCACAAGTCATGTGAGTAGGGAATGTGCAGATATTCAAATTCTTGCTAAATCTTTCTGTCAGGTTAAATTTAGTCGTTCTTTTGAAATTGATTGTCTAATGCCAAATTGATATGCATTGCTGTTGTGATTAGCTGGATCTTGGCTGATGCAAGTTCTAGACTATCATTTTAAGGATTTTGCTTTCAGTAAATTTGTTTTTTTTCGCAAACTTATCTCCAAGAGTTGACTTTCAATTTTGCACTTCTTTCATATATAAGTTATAACATGGACAAACATGTTTGACATTATCCATGGCAAAATGAAACAAACTGTTGATCATCACACATTAATTCTTTAATCCGTTTCAAATGTATTACCTAGAAACTCTTACAAATCTGTCAAAGCATAATGAAATCATATTTCATCATTTCGATAAGAATTCATAACTTGGTTTTTACTGCCCAGACACTTTGGTCCGTCAGGCTGCAATGGTTGCCAAGTGTGTTCTATTAATGTATTACAAGAATTGCAGAGGCCGAAGTTATCGTAAGCAGGTAAATCAACAATGAGCTAAGCATTTTGGCTTGGCTGACAGTGTTAATCTCATATGATGTAATATTTAATGGTGTGTAACATTATCATTGGTTTTTGACATAGCAGGGTCAAATGCTAACATTAATTGAGTATCTGCTATTACTATACCGTGCTTTGCTACCGGCTCCAGTTTGGTATCGGTTTTTCTTGAACAAAGAATATGGGAGTCTTTTTTCATCACTCATGACTGGTTTATATTTGACCTTCAAGCTCACATCTGTCGTTGAGAAGGTTGTTTAAAATGTGCTTTTTTGTGTTCCTTTGCTTGATGTATTGTAGTTTTGACTGATAGCTGACTGTTACAGCTATTTTTTACCTCGGTGTTCTGCAGATCCAGTGCTTTTTTACTGCCTTGAAAGCTTTGTCACGTAAAGAGATTCATTATGGAGCTTATGCAACATCTGAGCAGGTATTTTATTTTTCCATATTTGTTTAGAGCTTCCATTTCCTTTGGCATTTTGTTTTTTTTATCTATTTCCAAAATAGATGTACCGGGCATATAGTACTTTCATCCAATGCCTGTATTTGATACCTATATCATTGCATCTGTTTCTCACTGGTGTCCCATAGTTCCTCACCGTTCATGCCTCCTGCATGCTGGCAGGGATGGTGGTGATGGTAGTACTGTTCTACCTCTTGCAGAGAAACATGGAGATTGAGTTTTCTACTAGGGTCAATTTGGATCATACTCGAATGTGCATTGCACATATGTTATTTTTCCTTTCTTTACTTTGTGGCTGCAAAGGTACATGAAGAAGTTAACTGAGAAGACTAGTCCTTATTCTAGATTATTTTTTATCTCTTGCAGGTGAGTGCAGCTGGAGATCTATGTGCTATATGTCAGGAAAAAATGCATGCACCAATCTTGTTACGCTGTAAACACATATTCTGTGAGGACTGTGTCTCTGAATGGTAAGTTTACTTCATGAATTAAGTCTTGACTATTGACTATCACACTAGTGGTTTCCTCCTGCTAGTCCATTACTCTTGGCAAGCCACTTTACGAGGATTAAAGTACAAAAATTTTGTCCTAACACCTCTCTTGAAATCACAGATCGTAGTAATGATTAATTGCCCTTGCTGGAGAAAGAAAAAGAAGAGGAGGGTGGGGGAGGGTAAAGGTGTCCCTCTCATTTGATTGTTATCATGTTTACTATTTTGGTCGACATCCAGATATATGTTATTCTTTGATGTAGTCTATCAAATTTATATAACTGTTGCTCAATGACAGAAACATTTGTACTTTGGTTTGCTGAAATGTGGGCCTCTCAATTTCATCGTATTTCTAAGAGGCCCTTGTGCATTGGTATTCCTTGCACCTGAATTACTTTGCCGGGCACCTGAATTACTTTGCCTGTCCCAGACCATTTAAAACATTTGGCACAGGGTGACTTTATCTTATAGTTGAAATTAATATTTATAAATCTTAAACTACATTGCAATTGCTAAACTATATTATTTGTTGTCAATTCTCAAGTTCCATGGTAATTTATTATGGGTAAGGTGGTAAAACGGTAATGGACAAATGTCTGAACTGTTTGTTCCAAGTGAAATGTAGATTTTCAATATGGGATGGGAGGAGTAATGTGTCATTGAATGCTTTTTCTTTTTTGTTTACCACCTTGTTTCATGTGGGTTAGTATCCTGTTACTTTTGGTGGAAAGAGAAATAAATACTGTTTCTATCTCTGAACTTCTCAGCATTTGTTTCACTGTTATATTAAATGGCTTTAAATTTCTAGTAATGACAGATTGATGTGAACTGGATAAATGAGGAGTTCTGTTTTTGTGATGCTTGGATAGTTTCCATTTTTTTTCATGCTTGAGAATATGAGCAAGCAGGTCTCTCGACGGTATCTGATTGTAAATTGTTGCAAAATATCTAGTAGTCTACTATGTGGCATTGTTTACTCTTTGACCCTGAAATACATTGTAACTTAGGAAAAGTTGGATATCTGCTGTAGCTTGATTTTGTTTATCTTGATGATTTAATATTTGAGGAAATAATGATTCATGCCTGTAGTTGCCTGCTCAATAGGTTGTCTATTTTCTCATACTGAAGTTAGATGTTACGTCACATGTTTTCTCCTTCCAAGTGAAGTTTCTGTGTAACAAAGAAATGTGTGAATTTGCATTCAGGTTTTGTTAATGGTGAGAGAGTTCTTTTGACAAGTAACTGGGAATTTTTTTAAGCTCACAAGTATATATACCTTTATTTTCCTTGTCAATCATGTTGTAAATTTAATTTGTGATACTAGATGATGCTATTGGTTTTCTGGTAGCTTTTGGCCCAACTCTTACTTTTTATCAAGACTTTCATTTTGGTTTATTGTGTTTTCCAGGTTTGAGAGGGAAAGGACATGCCCACTGTGTAGGGCATTGGTGAAACCTGCGGAACTTAGATCCTTTGCTGATGGATCAACTAGTCTATTTTTTCAGTTATTCTAAACACCTTACATTTTGTAAACTAGGAATTCTTTTGCTCCGAAGCCATGATGACACCCATTTGAGTGGGTTTTCCCAGGGCACTAGTCCTCTCATGGCAAACTGTTATTACGCATCTACAGAAAAAAAAACTGTCACAGCTATATGCATTCATATCTTGTAAATGTAAAAAGGTTGTATGTAATGGATCCCTTATAAACTGCAGGGAGTTACTTAATGTGAATGTAACTTTCTGTTAATACTATCCTCTCTGTAATAGTTTGCTTCATCTTTATCAAAATTTGGTGCCAAGCACAGCTGCAGGCTCGCAAGTTACGGGTACATCTTGTTTATTGGTGTACGCTGGAATAAACTGATGTTTATCTCGTTAATGCATTTGTTGTCAAAGGACAAAACCTGTAAAAGATGAAGAGATGCCATGAGTAGTGTACACACTGAGTGGGAGCGGGTATTGGTAGGAACTTATTTCTTATAAGGGTTGCATTATGTATATTTGTAGATCGGTGTCGCTAAAGGTCTTGGCTTGGGCCGTTTGTTAAATCGAACGACCACAATTCACCATGTTCCTTATGGGGTATCAACCATCAGGTACAGAATTCTTGAAATGAAGCTTTCCGAAGACCATTTTTGAAGTTCTCAAGATTATTTATGCTTTTGGTGCATCAGCAGATCCAGATGGTTGGTTATACCAGTATAATTAAGAAGCCGTGGCTGGACACTTCCTGATAAAAGAGAAGCAGCTGCAATATGCCAATAAACTTCGAAAACTGTCCTTATTTTGATGGATGATAACAGGAATAAGATCCAAAGAATAACAGAATAATGCTCGAAGTTGGAAAACAGAAAACGTCTCATCTATCCATTTCCTCACCCGGGTTTACTTAGTAAACAAAAAATATAAACAAGGCATATGCATATGCCTGCCTCATCACAATAACTTTGAGATGAAAAGGAATGAAAAGAGGATCTTTAATCATAACTAACTAATAGTAGCATTTCAATTATCTTGATGATTCTTTCAATGTCAAAACTGGAGCACTTGAACTTGGCATGTTTTCTTGGCTCTCGTGAACATCTGTCAAAACTGAACTAGTGGAACTCGGAATGGCTTCTTGAAAACCTGAAACATCTGTTGTAGCGTTCTGTGATTCAGAAAGAGCCAAGAGTTCCTTAGCAACCCCGGATGAGGTTCTGGATGGGGCTGGGGAAGTCTCAGGTGGCGAGTGCAGGGAAGAAAGTGATGGTGAAGCAGAAAGCACCCTGGAGGCACCCACTTCTGTAAACTCTTCAATTCCCTCATCAAAGTACACAACATCCTGCATGGTTAGTTGGTGATATTCAACTATCTCCCTTAAGAACCGATTCTCCCGGGCATATACTGTATTTTCAGTGGCCAATCGAGCCTTCTCGGCCAACAGTGTCTCAAGCTGAAGGCGTATCTGAATGAGAGTTGAGTTTCCAGCAAAAATCAGGAGCTTATACTTCAAAGATAATTATAGAACTACACATATAGCATGGTTGACTTGCTTGTATCATCTATGCATCTAGGCAATGCAAGTACCATCAAGAAATCAAATGCCAACTGATTGAAAATCTTAGCTTCTGTACTAGTATGCTAACTTAGATAACATCATACTTCAGCCTTCTAGTCAGGGAAGAAACCACTGATCAATTGTCTCTAGAAAACTAAAAAAAGGAAGATGCGTCTCAAAAACTAATCTTCAATTGTATCTTTAGAAAAAAAGAATGTCCTCAGATTTTGTTCCCAAATTTCAAATCTGCTTACTGGGGTAATATTTTGGAAATCAGACCAACTTATTATTTTTGCAGTTGAGAAAAACTTATGGTAGTACTTTAGCTAGAGAATATGAGCTGGAGGGAAGCTGGAAAAAACTTACGTGAAGATCTTAGTCACATTAAGCATTATAATTTTATTATGCTTGGATAGACTTGGGGGAAAGGGTGTCAAGTCCTTTCAACATGCAGGGAAAATTGCAAAATACCATGTCATCATCTGCAGGATTATCTCCCTTATCACGAGCCTCTCGAAGGATTCTGTTTTCTTCTTCCAACTGAGAACATCGTTGTTTTGCAAATGCCAGATCTGCTTTCACAGTTTTCAACTCTCGAAGTAGTAGTTTGGCCTTGGCAGCTGTTGCCATTGCCACCTGAAAGAATGCAAATGCATTTGGTTAGAAAGGACACGCAAAAAAGGGGAAAAATGGTTGTTAGCTAGAGATTTTTCAGGTAAACTGAATGTGAAGGAGCAAATGATAAATGAATTGGAAATGGGCCTATCTCCTATAGCTCTAGTTCTTGAAAGCTAAGACTTATGTAATCTCAGTACTGATAAAAAATGTAGTACTGAAATAATCAAGAATGTTTTTGGAAAACAACAGTTACCCAACATGAGTAGCTTGATTCTATCATTTGAAGGGCTAGAAGAAGATAGGTAAATGTTCACAGAAGTATCATATTCATATACCCCTCTGATTTTTTTTTTTTTTTTTAAGCACTTCCATTCTTTGAATTTCTAGCATGCTTCCTATAACCTTTGCTTATAGTCATCACTCAATGCTGGAAGAGGTTGTGGTCACTATTGTCTTTACCTTTACCTTTGATGTTACTCAACTGGATAGGAGGAAAGACACCTAGTAACAGGCTTATTATAGCATTGGTTAATCTAGATTTGGGGAATCACAAATCAAGTTTGAACTACCATGTGTTGTAAAAGAACTACTAGAAATACACCATCACAAAGTTGCCACCTTACGTCGCGAGATGCCTTGAGTTGATCCTCTTGGCTGGTTTGCATATGGGCTTGTGCAGGACACGGCTGAAATGTTCCAGAGGCCTGATTTTTTCCCCCAGAATTGATTTCTCTTCTCTTGTTTTGCAGTTTCCTTGTTTCTTGAATAATATCCGCAGTCTTACCTTCTACAATAGTACGTCCTTCCTGGAGGCAATAAAATGACTGGCGTGTTATATGCATGGCTAAATTAAATAGCAGAGTTTTACTATGCAAGTGAAAGAAATATGAAGAAGTTGCTGCTTTTCTATGAAAGGCCAGTCATAATTCCTTGAAGTCACTTCAGCTAATAAATTCTTTAATTATGCGTCTTTCTTCAGCAATGCCCAACCAAAAGTCACTGAGGTGAACTCAAAAAACAAGTGGAAACTGCTAGAGAGATACACTTATAATATTGGTTTCCAAAAATTTTGTTCACTCACTGCTTCAATTTAACAAATCACTTCGGCTTGATCTTGTCATAAAATCCTAACACTGAGTTACATTACATGCTTATGTACACGTTGAACAAGTAAACAGGGGGGAATTCAGGAGTATTATACCACAAGTCTAAAGACAAGTTGAATTTTCTCAACTAGTTCAAGGCTTCCCTCCGTGCTAATTTTAAGCACGGAACTGGAAATAGTTTACCTCCAATGCATTTCCAATGGTGTCGCCAATATGATTCAAAGAAGTTGCTAGTGCATCCAGGCCCTTCTTAAGTCTAGGATTGTCTATCTTTCTGGAGCTTTCAGCAGGTTGGTATGTCTGATAGAACTGAAAATCACTTGGGATTTTAGATTCATAATTTCAGGAAAGTAAACATTTGACTCCTTTTCAGAATAAAAATGTTTGAGATGCCACGAAGGAAATGTGAGGGGGGGGGGGGGGGGGAGAGTGCAT
>JAOXNR010000029.1:10733809-10745363 GCA_028571225.1 Parsonsia alboflavescens | reverse complement strand
CCGCCCCCCCCCCCCCCAGAGTGCATGTATGTTCTCTTTTTGTACTCATTTTCTCAGGTTAGGAAGACACGAAAGGGGGAATTGAACATGCACCTGTCCATCTATTGAGGAGCTGAAAGCAGGATTGATCATCCTATTATTAGTTTCTAGCTGGTTTGAAAAGTTATCATTCTCAAGGATGGCCTTGGCTTTCCTGGCTAGGACACCCCAAAAGCCACCAGCTTCGGTGGAACTGCTTGTCGAGGTATAACCATTAGCAGATGCATCCTAGTTTGGGGGCATCACACAAGAGTGCCAAAAGAAAAGAGTAAAATTTTAGGCCAAGAAGCCGAGACAGGAAGGAGCACTAGGAAAATATAGTTAGAGCGATCCATTGTGCTTATAAAAGATCTGAAAAAAGAAAGAAAGAAATGATACTATGCTAATACAAAAGATCTTAAAAAATTCATTTAACCTGCGGATGGGATACAATTGCTAGTTCTTTGAAGGGCTTGCACACCGATTTGTTAATATATTAATATATATTGGTAAATACCCGGAAAGGTGACGGTAGGCAATGAATAGGTTTTGCTATGTAACGATAAATAGCCAAATCCTTTGGAATGCAAATGGACAATGGATCAACGAATTAAAAAAAAAAAAGAAAAAAAGAAAAAAAGAAAGGAAAACATGACAAAATTTAAGTAAAGACGAAACCTTGGATCGATCCTTGAAAGAATAATGAAAAGCGGAATTGGCATAAGCGGAAGAGAGGGAAGAGTCTCGATGAGCAGCGGAAGCTCTGATTGCCTGAGCAGCCAAAGACGGGGAAGAGTTCGGGGGCGAAGACAATAATAAATCACCGTCGTCATCTCTGTTCCGCCGGTAGGTATCATCCTTGAAAGTGGATGCCCGTTGGATTCCCTGCCTTCTTCTGTATGCCATGATGAATGATCCAACACCAAGAATGTTTCTTTGAAAGAAACCTTTACGGCCGGATATTACACCCAGGGACGTGACTCCACCTCCACCACTGCAACCCAGGTACGATCGATTTCAGTGGATTTGATTTCCAAGAAGAGAAAATGCAATAAAGAAAAACAAAAAAGAAAAAAAATGAGGGGAGGATTGTCCAAGAATTTCTAGATAGAGATTGGAAGATGTGCAATTCACTTAAAATCCACAAGTTTTAACGAACTCTCCTTCTTTTAAGTGGTATATAGTTGAAGTTAATTATTTATATGCTCATACTATATATGAAAACAATAGAATGCAATTCAGAGAGACATAAAAATGACCACCTGGTATAACGGTTTTTTTTTGGTAGTTTGGCCCAAAATCCTGGTCACTACTTCAATACTTTTAGAATATATATTAGTCAGACCAAATATGATCCGCACGTCTACAACTAGGAACTTGGGAATTATGAGCTGGATTCCTACTGCCAACAAAGAATAGAATGGAAGGATCTTCTCTGTTACTTTCAGTTTAAAGATATCTTCTATCCTCCAAGGCAATACATAAAAGGCATCTAATCAGGCCAGCAAAGCATGTTTTTTATTTGCAGGAATTCTCATTTCTTTTCATTTCAAAGTTAAAGTTGCAGGGCCAGCTCGGTGTCCTGAGAATCCAATGATTCTTTATTAGGAGGGAACGACATGCCCCTGTAACTGGAATTACTTCCTTGCTTGAACATCGAACCACTTTCATTGGGTTGATATCTGGACTGTTTGTTCAACCCTTTATTCCGACCCACAACTTTCATTTGGTTCAGCCTTGCCTTCAAGAAATTCATATCAAAGGTGAACCCGGAGACTGGTGGTGGTACTGGTGTTTCAATTGGTTGCTTCGACAGAGTTTGCCCGCCCTCATCCGGATAATCGTCTCCTTTCTTTTCTTCTTTTTCGCCGATGGTTGGCATAAATGCCTGATTGCTCTTTCTAGAACTATTCATACGAGATATTGCCGATGCTTTGTTTTGGGAGAAACTTGTTGAAGGCGTGCAACTTTTCTTGTATCTCAACTTCGCATCTGAACCATTTCCACGAGAATGCTCTAAAGCTAAAATAACTGGTCTTTGCATCAGAGATGTGGACTCGGCACTGTTTCTGCTCTTGCTCACAATTGAAGAATTCACATGATTTCTACCACTGGCTGATTCAGAAACTCCCAAACGTGACTCTGTTCGTTTATTATTTTGGACTAATCTTCCTCTTCGAGGGGCACCCTGAACATTTATTCCAGTAGGCAAGCTAGAACTCTCATTGCACTCCAATTTTTCCTTGTCTGAAGCACCCTGAAAACTTGTTCTTCCCTTACCCTTACCCTTATCCTTATCCTTACACTTACCCTTACCATAAGCCTCCTTGTGTTCCTCAGCCTTGCTAATCCCAATTCTCCCAGCAGTTTTTAAACGTAACGGAAGGCATCCAGGAATGGGATCTGTCAACTTTTGAGAAATGTTACTGTTGATAGCATCCTTGTTATGGGATTCACTCAAGTTCCTGGCTTTTGCAGCAGGTTCTTGATATTTGATTTCCCGTTCCCAATTTCCTGAGCCTGCAGTATGAAAAGTACGATTTTCCTGCAAGCCTTTTATCATCTGGTTGGCTATCATCTTTGCAGTTGGCCCCAGATCTTTAACGAACATCAACAAGCTTTCTCTATAATTAAAACCCTGATCATTTGTCTACAAGAATATATGTAACACAAAGTAAGAATCTTTAGAGGAACTAAAAGTTCAGTTCAGATGAAGATGCAAAGAAAGAACATGATTCTGAATAGGCACATTCAGTTATTGTTAAGAGGCCAGGAGTACCCAATCAGTAAAAAGCAAAAAACAAAATCTAGAACTGGACAAGAAGTATAAAACTTGTCCTCAGTGATTTGATGGTTTTACGTGGGGAAAAATATGAAGTCATGTGTGTGTGTACTTGTGCACTATCCTTGGTTCAGTGACTGAGTTAAATATTCCTTGGAAGAGTATGCACAAGCTAGAAATGACAGATAACATACAAGAAGTGGTTCGATTCTGAAACATTTCGAATCAAATACATTGCTATTGTTGTGGAAAAAGCAGTCCTGACTTCTGTAAGTGCAACGTCTGTCTGTCTCAATATTGTTAGAACTTCTTCCATCTCTTACACCTGAGCCAAAAGCAAGAAAATCATATCTCAGTCAAATTTTTCTTTGAATTTGTTACTACAAGCAGCTTTATTAGTCAATATCAGGTGGTTTCAAGTCTCATCTCATTGCTTTTAGCTTAGGGGTAGCAAAATATTCTTCCCTTTCAATAATATTTTTGATCTTCACAATAAATGCTCTCCAACCAGATCTGAATTCTACCCATATGTTCTGTAGAGAACAGATAGAACACGTTTATTACCCGAAAAGAAGTTACGTTTATTTCTTGTGTTGCTACGATTTGCAACAATAGCTGACCTCGGGGTCCATCTACTAGTATTCCTCTCAAGCAGTGATGGGACGACTGGAGAAGGTGTATCCTTTGGAGATGCATTAGTTGTTAAAATGGGCTTGATTTCTGCGGAAAGTCCGTGATCTTTGGCTTCAATATGTGCTCTCCTGGCAGATCTTCGTCTCGTCCCCAAGA
The DNA here is from genome assembly GCA_028571225.1 of Parsonsia alboflavescens. NCBI lineage: Eukaryota > Viridiplantae > Streptophyta > Magnoliopsida > Gentianales > Apocynaceae > Parsonsia > Parsonsia alboflavescens. The sequence goes on along the minus strand of JAOXNR010000029.1, from coordinate 10,741,774 downwards.
ATTCCAATTCAAAGCTTTTAGGATCAGTTTCTAGAACATGAAAAACCCTTTTAGATAGTTCATGTATGGTACGAGCCTGTGAATCATTCAAGCTATACATGTCAATGAGGAATGAATTTGTTGAATTCTCTAAATACTGTAGAGATGATACTAAGACAAATGCTATACCTGTCTGAAATAGATCGTAGATCCTGAGTTGAAGTGCATTGCATTTTCTGTTATCAGAAATACATCATGCTGCATATTCATATAGGTAATCAAGAACTGGTCAGAAGATAGTATGATGCAGAGACAGTAATGGCAAAAACAAACCTTGAACTGCTGAAGATTTTTATACATTCCCTCGTGAAGTTTTGCCCTCATGGTTCCAAAATCCATGGGCTCCTTAATGATTTGATAATAATCCTCAACCTAGTACATTTGTAGAATCTTTTAAATTTTACGTAGTACTGCAGAAATACAGGTATATATTCTTGACTTGGATTGATGAACAGAATCGCAGAAGCATATATATATACCTCATCCGGGTCTACAGGTTCTGCAAATATCTCAAAAGTATCTCTCCTAAAATGAGTGGAACATGAAAATGAGAAACAATTCCTTGGCTGTACATGCCAAACATTTGTTGCATACTCTCACCTCTGAAGTGTATCAAGAATATTCTCAAGCACTTCTTTTTCTGGTATTGTTGATGGTTTACCTACAGATAGTATCATTGGAACACATTTATATTAGAATCGGTGCAAGACAATCGAAAACTAAGATATATTTGCTGCTGCTTACCACAACTGGTGTAGGTATGTTTAACAAGTGTGCCATCCTCAACCTGCAGGAAGTTTAATTGATAGAATGATTCCAAAGAACAAAATAAAGGGTACACACACAACCACACGTATATATATATATAGATACTTTGATTAGGGGAAAGTACCGACAGTGAAACCCTCCCACTGGACCAGAGGTCTCTTAGTCCAGTAGTAAATCGAGGAACATGCACCACAGGGTAGAGATGAGAGAGAGAGAGAGGACTTTAAGGGGCCGGACACTTATATATAATACTGTTACCTTAGAGAAACTTCTAATTGAATAAGCAGGTTCATGAAGTCGATGGCGTTTTCTCTTCTTATTCCTGTCTTTTCCGGAGGGTGGGGCCTCTCTCTGCTCCAATTTGTGATCTGAAGAACCTGATGAATCAGCTGGTTCACTGCTCCAGGCATCCAGCTGGCCACACATTTCTGGGCTCCTCCTCCTCTTTCCCCTGCTAAGTCCATGTGATCCTCTTCGGCTGCAAAGACACAAGAAGCATCCAGTGGAGAATGAGTTAAACTTCAAGGCACAAATCAATTGATGATCTGAAGAAGTAGCTAGCTATATGAATTAAGTTGTCCCACCTGGACATTTTATTTCTTCTTGGAATGATTATTATTGTTATTATTATATCTATAAGAATAAGAATAGCAGGAGAAGGCGAGAAAGAATGGAGAAGGGATTAATTGGAGTAGCTTTATATATATACAGAGAAATTACAAAGCTCTGCTCTGCACAGAGAGGATCAAGAAAAGGAGGCTTTGGTTTGATATTACTACTATACTATCGTCATTGTCATCATCAGTATATGAAATGCATAAATAAAAGCTGCAAATATTTTCTTCCTAATGTGAATTACAGCTTTCAATTGCGGTTATGCGTTTAATAAAATGTGGTCATTGTTTAGAATTTGGATGGTTTTAGCATCGTATCATCCCAATATATAGCGACGTTCAAATCAAGTTCATAAAAGAATTTCCTTTGTTTTTTTTTTAAAGAAATAATAATAAAAAACCTTCTCATATCGCCTTCTCACCAACTTTGTGTAATATCCCATTTCATTTTGATTATTATTAGTAATTAGAAATAGACAGTCTCCTGCTTACCTAAAACCCCCTTCTGTTACTGAGTATTTGTCTATTATTATTAATTGATTTAAACATCTTTCCAAAATGCTGGGATTCTTTCCTTTCTTGGAAGATTCAGTAGCAATAATTAACTGAAAAAGATAAATAAAAAGAAATCCTAAATTAATATACTCCTTTATTAAATATCTAAACCCTTTAAATAAATACTCAATAATCTCATTTCAATTCTTCCTCCTCCATTCCCTTAACAAAAACTCAAGGCCCATATTGTATTTTGAACATGCCTCAAGGGGTAATGTGAAATTAAGCCTAGAAAATGGGAAAAAGAAAAGCAGAGGACCCACCTAACCACAGCTTAGTCTGCCTTCGTTTTCCCCACTCCCACGTTCCCAATCTTTGTTCTTCTCCTACTCCGCACCCGCACCACGGGCACCCACACCCATCTCTGTTCTTAACATCTTGAATCCCTCTTCCCTAATTGGGTTTTGTGGCCCTTTGGGGAATTTTTCATTCTTTTCCCTATGCGTTATAGTTTATTTCAAACTGCGCTTTTGCTTTAGGTTTATTCCAGCTTGAAATTTGATACCCATGGCCAATCATTTGAAACTATAGCAGGAAGTGCCTCAAATTTATATATATATATATATATTTTTTGTGTGGGATCCGTAACATAAAAATTCTGTGGAGAAGATTCTGACGACCGGACAAGCCCAAAAATTACTTGTTTCTTTGCTCAATCCACGTTTTTCTCAGGTAAAATTTCCCGAAGTTTGTATTTTTTTTTTTTTTCCTTTTCGTAAGAACCTTTATTGATTCACAGAGTTTTCTGGTAATTATCTTCAGTTCTGTCTGCAAGTTCTGCTCCCTTCATGAATTTGTACGATCATCTATAAAATCCAACTTCTGCCTTGGATTTTGATTCGTCTCTGTTTTCTTTCTGGTGTACAAAGATGATAAATTGATCCTGGAATAAAATTTCCTTACTTCTTGCGGGGATATGTTGTAAATTGACGTTCACCCACCTTGATTGCTAAATTGTACGAGCTAAAACTGAAATTTCTATGGCCCGATCCCTGCTGCTCATTATTATGTTAACGAGATATTATTTATGTAGTTTTAGCACACTTTCTCTGCAAGTAATCCCATGTCCATCCATCGAAAGGGCATACCATTTTCATGTGCCAGTGTGATTACATTTTCCAACATTTCATTGCTGCTGATGCTATGTGTTATATTTATTGTTTTCCTTTAAATTGTTCTTCCAGATGGATACAAATGCAGATAGCATATCAGAGGATTTGTCTCATTCCTCTTTGTTGGGCCAAATGAGTGGGAATTCAACTTTCAATCACTCTGGCCATCTGGTTCAATGTACTTTATGTCACAGATTCTTATCATCAGATGTCTTTGCTGGTGACTCTCAAGTGAGCTGTCTCTGTGGAGATTGCAAGTTCTTGATTTTGGAGGATTTGGGAAACCCCATACAAGATGTTCATAGGAGGCGGCCACAAAGATTAAGGAGAAGAAGGTACCGAAGTTCTGATTCAATGAATTTCTTCTCACAACAAATCTCAAATGTGATTACTCAGACTAGGCAAAACCAGGCCACTCTTTTAGAACGTGATACTCAATCCATAGATGGTGACTCTTCTATTCCAGTACTTCAACATTCGAGTTTCCGAACTACACCAGGTCAGTCTAGAAGATGGAGAAGAGTACTTTCTGATTCTGAAAGTGATGCATTTGATTCTCTGTATGGAGATAATGAATCAAATGTCAGCTTCTATGGATCTAGGATTTTTGCTAGTGAAAGTGATACAATTTCATATGGTGCCTATGGAGGGGACTCTGATGCTTCAGTGGATGGTCATAGTTTCCTGGAAAATGATATCCATGTAGGCATGTTCAGTGACCCTGAAACTGATACTGATATCGATCCGATGAATGCAGGTCTCTATCATTGGAACTCAGATGATCTGGAAGACGATAATGAAGATGGAGATAATAGTGAGTGGGAGGAGACTGATACTGAGGAAAATACAGTTGCCTCTTTTGGTCTAGGAGGTCAGCTGCATAGAAATTTTGATTCATCCGATAGCAATGTAACTAGTGACCGGAGGCAAATTCTTTCTCGGGTTTGAGGACGCAATTTATTTGACTGTTGAGCAGAGGATACAGGAACATATTGCTAACTCATTTAACAATTTTGATCAAACAGAAGTGCGGAACCATATTGGATACCCAAGGAACCGTTTTGGTACAAGAGGCCTGGAGGAACTGCTTGAACATGTAGTTGAAACGGAGAGCTCAAGAAGAGGAGCACCACCTGCAGCTGTGTCTTTTGTACATAATTTGCCTCGTCTGGTTATTCAAGAAGATGACAGAAACCCGGATGGCTTGGCCTGTGCAATATGCAAGGATTCTTTTTCTGTTGGTACTATTGTAAACCAGTTACCTTGTCTTCATATCTACCACCCATCGTGCATCTTGCCCTGGGTAAGTGCAAGAAATTCATGCCCCCTTTGCCGTTTTGAGCTTCCAACAGATGATCAGGATTACGAGGACAAGAAGCAGGGAACGGGAAGTGCCAACATACTGGAGGTTCAGGAAATCCAGCAACAAGATGTGGATGATGACGGTTCCTCGTACTTAAGTGATGGTGCTGAAGTAGAAATTAGTCATAATAGGTTGGACTCTGAGGAGCTGGATAGTGTACATCTTGTCAGAGAGAATTCTGGCAGGGATAGTGCTAGAAGGAGATGGTTCTTTCTTGCCGCTGCTGCTGCTCCAGTAGTTGGGATCATTGGTATTGCTCTTGCATATTGCTTGGGAAACCCCATGACAAACGTGAGGTGGCCAAGTAGGCACAATAACTTTGATGCACTGGGTCAACATTCAAACCTCTGTTTGGATATCAATCCTTCAATCCAAAGGAATAATCACCGGAATCGAAGATGGTTGTTTCCATTTTAAAGTTCTCTTCATCGTGGGAATTCTCTACAGGAGGATCTTCACCTCGCAGGTGGAATCAACGATTCTACCTGCATACAGTGGTTCTGGTTTACTTTTAGGAGTACTTTCTTTTAATTAATCAAATCATGGGCAGTAAGAGTATCCATAGCTGGAGCTTGCTGGAGCTTTTGATGCATTCAGCTCATAGCAGCTTTTTTAGCAGAGGACCAGAAGTGTGGCCTCGGTACCCGATGTTGTCAGATGTAAATACTTGCACTTGCTGTCTGCCCAGAATGTTTTACTCTTCCTGCTTTATTACTTCTTGCATGAACCTACTCCTCCTGATTGTAACATTCTAATTGTATCGTTGGATCTTTGGAGGACCGAATTGTTAACTTGTGTTAATTACATACAATTTTGAACCGTAAATGATGAATGAAAAGATCTTCTGAAGAGGTTTTTGGCATTCATGAAAATTGTTTATTACAGCCGTTTACATATGCAAAAACAGCTCATGGTTACGGGTATGTTATAGTCGGACAAATAAATGAATACATCCAATATTTTGTTGTCTGCACTATTAACAGTGATAGACATGTAATTAATCAGGCTTCCACAAACATGGAGCAAAGGACTCTCATTTTCAAGCTTCGCCATTGGTTGAAATTTGTTGACTCAACAGATCTTGCAATCCCAATTTGGCTCGGCGGTAATGGATCCATAAGTACAAAACCAATAACTCGCTACATCACCCAGCTCGGTGTTGCAGGGTACAATGCTACTTCAAAACAGAATGTTGAGATAAAGAATGATCCATCCCGCCATCGAGAAAATAGCAAAGATATGAACCCAGAAAAGGACAGCAGCTGCTTCTCTTCCACACCCTCTCAAATTTGCAACGGCACCTGTTGGGAAGGGTAAACTATAAATTCTATCATTCATAGTTGATATTGGTGTCTCAGCATTGAGTATTTTCCAACCATATGCATATCCATAATAATGCTTAAAAAAAGTCTCTTTGTATCCATCTTCCATTAAAAAATATCCTACAAGCAAAGGTGCCTACAACATAAATCCTCCAACACAACTCCATACCCCATCCACCCTCAAAAAAAAAAAAAAAGAAAAACAGAATAACAATAAATAGATAAATAATTCAAAAGAAAAATAAGGATGGGGTTTCAACATCAACCGGCTGGTTCTGCAATCCTAATCCTAACAAGTGGGGGGTTTCAGGTAGCAGAGAAAAAATTTCATCACCAATTCTTAAACTACTACTCAAGGGAGAGTTGAAATCTACGGATATTCCTAACAATGCAGTGAGTGATATACCATCAAAATGCTGATGTGGCAATTTCCACTAAGTTGAAAGATTCATGTACAAAGTTCAGGCATAAACAAGTAGAAATCATTAGTTGGGTGAAATGTATATTACCACAAAGCACAGAAGTGGGCATTGTATGCTGGAGGAGGAGAACAAATCTGAACATCTTATCATCAGGAGGAAGAAACCCAAGCCTATCAGCCAACAGGACAACACCCAATCCTGTCGGGGGGACTAAAACCAGCCGTGCAAAAATAATAGCGGCCATTGTTCGTAAACCAAGTTTTGAACTTCCTGGTCCTGGTCCTGCACCATATCAGATGGTACTTACAGTATCCAGGAAAAATAAAGAGCAACACAGCCACAAATAAGATTCTCTTGAAAGACTAGGAAAATTTAAGAATAAGATATATGACCACAACTTACCATCCACTAGGTTGCCTCCCAATGCCAACAATATGCAGGGAATCATGGCCTCCCTGTTAAAAAAGGCCGACAAGCTAGTAAGCAAACAATGTGTATTAGCAGGCATGGAACATTTCCAAATTCTGAAACCAAAAAACATCAAAACCATGCTCTCTGGAATATGATACATAAACCTTCTAGAAGCATAATAATAAAAATGAAACATACAATGCAATGTTCACAGCTAGTCAAAAAATATTATTCCTCAAAGAAAAAGAATGCCAAGAAATATCTGTATCTCCTACTTACAGAAGATTTATGGACTTAAAAACATTATCATGCTACAACCTTATTGTTGCATCTCAAGGCATAAGCAGAGTAACATCATTATATAATAATCCCTACAAAACCGAAGTCCTTTCCCTTATCTAATAAGAAAACATACTGAATCTACCAACAGAATGTTTCTAAGGGAATAAATAGGAATATATGGGGAAGGAAATAAACACAACATACCCAAGAATCATACAGCTGTCAGTAAAGAAGTATAGAGGGGCATCAGAAGTAAGAATCAGTCGCTTCAGATATGGCACGCATCCTATAACCATGGCAAGAATCTGTCACAGAATATTGGATTAACAGCTGTGTAAAAAATTATCAATATAACTTCAGAAAGAAAAGTAATAGCTTAAACATAATGACACATCTAATTGTCCTTTCCACAGAAGCAGTCCATGCATAGATGATACAATAGAGAATTAGCAGGTATTAGTGTCAACCATTGAAGAAGGTTATCATTATGAATTGAAGGCTGTCAACAAACTCCCTTCAAACAGAAGTCTGGGTGGTTATGCCACATTTCCACTTATCCAAGGTGCTGAAACTATCATTTAGTTGATGGAATAAGGATGACAGTTTTACACCAAGAGTTTATCAATTGATAAAATTGATATATAACTTGTTTGAGAGGATCTGATACCCTTTAGTGAAAGAACAGGTTCTTTTTAATAACAATAATGCAGGCATAAGTCCAAGGATACTTACTGAAGCAATTATGGGGGGCTGGAGAATTTGCTTGAGCTTCAATTTCTCATACAAAAACTTGAGAAAATCCTTTATCTGCATGGAAAAAATATTACAAATAAAGTTGCCAAATTGAATGCTAAAGAAACTCAAATATGAAACTTATTCTCCATCATTCATGTGAAATTCACATGAACAGATGCCTGAATATAGGAACTCAACTTTTAAATAGTCACAAATCACCATGACCTTGGCAAGATGAAATAAGTTGCTATCCAACAATACTTCCATTGTCAAAAAATGAGTAATCAAAATTGACAGTGGAATTTAAAAAAAAAACAGAAGGGGGGGGGGGGGGGGGGCCCG
>JAOXNR010000029.1:10689988-10727674 GCA_028571225.1 Parsonsia alboflavescens | reverse complement strand
CCGTTCTTCTTTATCTTGGACAAATCCTTTCAATGTCTTCAACGTCCTTCTCAAAATGGATACTTGTATTTGACATATAAGTGTTCATGGTCAGCCTTTTTGAGGAGCATCTTTTGATATCCATCACTTCATAATATAAAATTAAAAAGTATATTTATATTTTAATTTAATTTACCAACTAGACTTGAAATTAATGTGGTTACAAACTTACATAGGATATAAATTATTTATAATAAAAAAATCAGTATAACTTTATATTAAAAATATTTTTTTTAAAAAAAAAACGGTCATTCAATTCAAAATCCAGACTATAAAATAAATATAAAAACATTCAATATCTAAATTTTTTAGTCTTAATGTTGGTTAAATTATCAAAATTTCATACTTAATTTATAAAAAGCCCGCGGGGAAACATATGTTTCATTGTCTCACTTTTCAACTTTCAAGGAATCAAATTCCAATTCCTAACAGGTGGATGCAGAAGCTGCTAATATATATAAATATATATATATATATATATATATATATATAAATATATATTTTTTATTATGTACAACAAATTTATGTATATCTATATACACTGTAAATAAAATGACATCGTTACACTTAAATAAATTAGTGAAACACAATAGAATTCTCATATACGTGATAAAATTTCAAAAATGAAAATCGTCTGATCCTCCCAGCGATTTCTTACAGTGCGCTATGGCTGCCTGCACCGAGTCGTCTCTTGTAAAGTGTGTATTCTGATTCCGAACTGAACCTGAACCGCCACCTTCGTAACATGAAAGGTACTGCTCGTTCCTCGGCGAGGATCTGACTGCCGGCGGACAGCTGTTTGTCTTCTTTTCTCTCACTTTCCTGCTGCTAATAATGGCTCTTTTCATACTGATTGATACTCCATCATCACCGCCAATATCCTGCAGGCGCCGCATCCCTTGCAAGTTTATGATGTCGGTCACTTTTGATCCTTCAATATTCCTGCGGCTCTCTCTCATAAGTTTTTTAAATGGCTTCACTATAAGCATCTGAGCGTTTCGGTGTTGTTTTATTAGTTGATGACTCAATTTTTCTGGAGAAGAAGAAGATGTAAAATGACGGAGCTTCAGAAGGGAGGCCATCATCATTTGGAACGTCGTTGTCCTTAACTTTACCATTAAATTTCCAATCAATCCGCTTCTCCCTGCAGCGGTAGAAATGTTGTAATTTACTTCTCCACTAATTAATGACAAACAATAACCCGATTTTAGCATGAAAATTTCAGGAATTGTTTTGCCGATCGTAAGTCAAGTAAATTCGTGTTTATATATATAGTCAACATAAAAAAGAATTACCCCCTTTTTTTCTTTAGTATGTGAAATTGCAATCTTTAATATCAGAAAAGTTCCGAAGTGAAGAAAACGTACTTTTTCTTTCAATTCCATATACTACTATATTTATATATGAAACTTATAAAATTTGCGGAACGAATAATTAAGTATATAGGCTGGTAATTAGCGCAGCGGAGTGTGTATGAATTAATTAACTAGCCAGTTACCTGTTGCTCCCGACCAGCAACTCGCAGCTGCGGGGTGTGGAGAAATTAGAAGAAGGAAAGAACCTGACAAGACGATTCATTGCTGCCTGGAACCTTACTTTTGGCGTTCCATGGGTATACTGCAGATTATCATAACTGATGGCCTGATCATCATCAGGGAAATTAGGAGGGTTGTCATAATTACCATGAACTTGTTGGACTTCCTCAGTACTACTGGAATACGAAGAGCTTTGTCCAGCCGGGACAGGAAAGACTCTGCTGGAGATGGAAACACGGAGTTGCAATTCCTCCTCATTCTCCAGCTGCACTTGCAGTTGTGGTGGACTTAATGGTATTTGCTCATGCTGTTCAAGAGCTATTTCAAGGTAAGTATCCAGGCCGCCGTTAGAGTCTTTGAGATCATCATCATCTAATTCCTCGTCATCGTCGTCCGAAGTGAGAAGTCCCAAAAAGGAGTTGAAGTGGAAGGAGGAGCTGCCAGTGGCAGTACTGCTGGAATAAAGACTATCTTGGTCTTGAATTTCCATGTGAAATGAACTTAGCGCTAGCTAGCCAGAGTTGCACACCAATTGGTTAAGACTGGACTGAATCTTAAAGAAATACATGGTAATACATAAAGACAGTACGTACTAATCAGGAATTAATTAATATATATATTCGGTATCAGTAGTGAGCAAGCATGTGTGTCATATCGCAAAAGGGGATATAGAGAGGTACAGTTGTAAACATGGCAGCAGAAGCTGAAAGAGATTCAACGCAATGTGAGGCATATCGCAAAAGGGGATGATGCTATCGTTGCCCTTGTATTGCCCGTGACCATGATAAGAAACTTCGAAAGTTTAATTTGATCCAAATTTACGGAAGGCTAATTAAGCACAATTTTTGAGAGCAGAATGCAGATCTATCACTGATAAAGTAGATAGGAGAATGAAAAGACAACATTTTCCTTCTTTCTTGGTGTGGAATTATTATTATTATTTATTATTCTAATTAAAGAAGAATTAGAACTTTTGGAGTCAATTACTTGTTAATTGAGATTCCATCCCCTTTTTCTGACTATAATTGGTGATGAAAGTAAATAATGCTTGCTGCTATATAAAAAAGAATGGATCCCCAGCCCCAGCGGCGACTAGCCAGGAATTAGGAATATGTTGAACAGAACAAAATAAAGATAGAAGGGTAACAGCGGTTAGGTGATTTACGTTTTGCAATATGCTATGCAATGTGTATGTGTGTGGCCATGATCGATCATATAAGCTTGAGCTTGAAGATGATTAATGATAAGGAATCTTATAAACTGGATCGATCGGCATTTTCCAGGTTGGAAGGAAAATATATATATATATATTTATATATGTCGTGCAGGATACAAGCTTCCTTGTTTTCAATAGTTGGTTTGATAACTACTTGGACTGTTCCGCCTACAAATAACGGAAAATCATATTCTTTTTGGTTGTTCGATAGGAACTTTGGACTCATTTGAAATGCTGACTACCCTTCTTCTTCCTTCTTCTCTCATCTGTCAAATGAAAGCAACATCGAAGGTCTCCTGGATCAGCTGAAATAATACACCAATATTAGTAATGTTTTGGTGGAAAGAGACTTGCGATATAATACATGATGAATATTATATATGGAGGCTGGATAGTCACGTTCAGATGAGCTGAATATTAGTATTTGGTTAGATTTAGATGGTAAAAATGGGTTTAGTTTGCATCGTTTTAATTAATTAGTTCACATACAAAATGCAGCAGCCTGAATGAGAATTTTATGGTCGACACAAAATTAACACGGTACGTAAAAGAGTTCGGTTTGATCAGCAATATTGCATTAAATCAGAGTGCTATAAATATATATATATATTGGTAAAATGAAATTAACCATCTTCCCTGCCGAAGCTTAGTGTTGTATAGCATAGATGCACACATATATTCCGAATCATAATGCAAGGACTCATCAAGAATAACATACTAGACGCAGATAAGTAGAGAGTATAATTTGTAATTACATATTAAAGAGCCGAATTTGCATTTTTTTAACAATTGAATTTGAAGAAAAGAAATGTAAATGTGATGAATATATGGATAATTTAAGCACTTCGAACGATGACACTGCGCATCATATCCTTGAACTCAAAGAAATCAACGAGGCCGTCTTGATTCTTATCAACGGATGAAATCATCTTCTCCACTCGGTCCATCTCCCCACCCTCCTTCAATCCTAGCTTCCCCAGCACCACTTGTAGCTCCTTGGCCGATATGTAGCCGTCTCCGTCTTCGTCAAACACCTTGAATGCTTCAGACAGGTCCGCGTCTTCCAGTTCTTCCTCGTTGTTAGAAGAAGCATTCCGATCATACTCATTCTCGTCCAACCCAAAGAAAACGTCACCGAGAGAGCGGTGCAGAGCCGCAAAATCTTCAAATGTCAGGCCTTGGTTCCCCGGTTTAATGTAGGCTTGGATGGTGGATTCCAATTCGCATGTGTCTGCCTCCAGCCCCAGGAGATTAAGAGCTAAAGACAGCTCGTCCAGGGTGATTACGTTATCCTTGTTCTTGTCGAAGATGTCAAAAATCCGGCGCAGTCGCAACGAGTTGAGACTGGGGCTGCGGAGCCTGAAGGAATTGGAGGAAGAATTATTCCTCTTAATAAGGCTTGGTTTGCACAGGGATGTTTCCATTGCAAAGCCAAAGGCGCTACTATTGGATAATTTATTATCTGTGGACAAGGGAGGATCAGTTGTTGGTTAAATTTGGGGATCTGAGGGTATTCAAGCAAGCAAAGATGATGATGATGATGATGGTGAGACAGAGATCCAAATTCTTGGATTTTACGTGGTATAACACAGGAAGGAACCCAGCTGATCCATAATCGATTGTGATCGGCAGCTAATTATATTGCAATACTCGAGGAAAGAAAGAAATATTAAGTAGAGGGATCGAATGGGAAGGGCTCCGGCTACGGTCTACCTTTTAATATTAGTCTTAGTCTAGTAATTGTTCGTTATTCGAGAAGAACGCGCGTTTGACAAATCTCTAGCTCTCAAGGGGAGTTGGCGTGCGTGTCCTGCTGATTAGTTAACATCCTAAGACCATTTCTGTTCTTCCCACCGGCGCACACGCTGCGGCCTTATTATTTTACCAATGGGAATGCCTCACTCTATTTTTTTTTTTTCTCTCTCTCGTACCATTATGTATTTGTAAATTGTAATTGATCAGTCAAAAGTCCTTTTTCAGAAGCATTCCATACCGTACGATTAGGACTTTTGCAAAAGTTGTTGACCTACAACCGCAAAATCCTCCTTTATAGGTTTTCTTTTTAAAAAAAATTAATATAATTAAAAATCTAGATTTAAAAAGTATTTATTTCTAGCAAAAGGTATAATCAAGCACTTTAAAGATAAGATTTGAATAATATATAAATTAAAATTATGAATTTAACTCAATCTTTATTTGATAAATCATAACTCTTAACTTGCAATCAAAATACCTTCAAAGGGGCAAGGGAAAGGGGCGAATTGTCAACTCCCTAGTAATGGTAGTAGTTTCTTTTCCTCAATGTCACATCGGCCCATCAATTTATGAAACTTGTCCATACTCTCACAAGTAACCCAACCCGATCCAATGATTCTCGGAACCTCGATAGTGCTTGAAAACAATGTTTTAAAAATTTTATCAAATATCATGAAAAATCATTTATCTACGATTTAATGATCTAATCGTAATTGCATTGTATTTGGATCATAATTAAATTAGTAATATTATATAAAAAATAAAAGTTATATTTTTTATCAATATTTTTTCTGTTATCAATAATATAAAATATAATAATACAATAATATTGAAGTTAAATTTATAGTTATGATATTAATAGTTTTTTATAATTAATAATCATAAGTTCTATCTTATAGAGATTTAAATATGATAATTTTTAATATGGATAAAGTTTGAAGATTATAAGATTTTTTTTTTATTAATATTTAATTATGAAGTATATTTTGAATAAATTTATTGATTTTAAAATAACTAAATGACTCATTTATAATTTAATTGAAAAAAATTTTTTTTTTTTTTGAAATTTAAACAAATTTGACTCCAATTTGGATTTTTTGAAAAATTCATTTGGTTCAGCATTAGACCGTCTAATTCACTAATCCATCTTGATTTTTTATTTAGAGAATGGTTTTGATAAAAAAAAGGTTCAATGCCCTCTTTCGAACTGAGTTAATGATTAGTTCACAGTCTGACCAATCCGATAAAAAAATAATGCTTGAGAATGCCAATTCGACTTTTTCTTATTTTCTTCTTCTTTGTTAAGCATGTTCTTATTTCACTTCCATCGAGACAAATCCCAATTTGAGATTAATAGAAATCAATTTTAAATCTCTATTTTTGATTTCTTTTAAAAGTTAAAGAATGTCTTTGATTAAAATGTAATGTAAAGTGCTAAATTTTTTTGTAATTAATATGATCAATGATAAAATTATAAGTTATAGTCGTAAGATATCAAAGGATTTCCTAATATATATAATTTCTTCAGATTAAAGAGAAATTTAGTAAACCATAAATTAAGAATACAATTATTTTTGAAAAATAGAAGTTCCAAATAGAATAAGATTATTTGAAGAAGAATAAAAATGTAATTATATCAATTAAGAATTTCTTGTAAAACATAATTTCCCCCACAGACTGGATTCAGGCGGTCCAGACGCATATGACCCGACTCGTTATCTGGATCCCGAGAGCAAACGGACGGCCTCATCCACGTCTACTCGGCCCAAGGTTTTACTCTCAACGTGCCGTACCGGCCGTCCTCCTCCCTAACCTACCGGAAGAGAAGATGGTGGATTTGTAGGAACACTGAATTTCGTCCCATCGACCTTGCTTTTCTTTATTCGCTCCTTCTAAGCACTGAGCTGCAGGTAATACTTTATCCCAACCTTTCGTTCTTCAAGCTGCTCTGCTCGGTATGCTTCCATATTAAATAATATTTCTCTTGGTAGAAAATGAAAATTCTGATTTGCCGCGAGGTTAATTCTATTTCAGAATTTCCCATCTAATTGTCACCGTATGCTGTTGCTTTTGGTTCCTAGGGTTTCGTTCCCTTTTTTTTTTTTTGCTTTTTTTCCCTAGAACCTAGGGTTTCATTCTGTACCTAAGTGTTATTTTTCACTTTGGTTTGTTGCATCCCTTTTTCTGATAGTCAGTAGACTATTTCTTGATATTTATTAATATTCTGAATACTAATGCTAATGTTAGATTTTGCAGCTTTCTACTATTACCTACTCTCGCTCTTCCGATATTCCCAACTAATCATAAACTAGCAAGCCCCTCTAAGTTGTCTGGCTTATTCACTTTTGCAGGTCCATATAATTGGTAGCTGGTTGAGATTGATTACGTAATTCCTTGCTGTAGCCTTGCTCTGTATGGATCCTGAGGTCTGTGAGCATATGTTGAATCAAAGGGAAGATCTTTCTCAACATTCCCTTATTTCCACCAGTGAACTGAGCCAAACTTGCAATGTTTCATTAGTAAACACTAAAGTGAAAAACCTTAAGGCATCATTCAGTGACCTGGACAGGGAAACTTCTCTGGTGCCTATTACTCCAGAATTCAGTCGAGAGAGTGGAGAATGCCAACGTGACTTTACCTCTCCCCTGACCTTTGTTCCGACCCCTGTGAAAGATATTTATGATCACTCTGACAAGAATGTTTGTCCATCTGCAGTAGAGAATGAAGAAAGCCTTCATACACCCAAAAAGGATACTTTTGATCCATTTGCTCCTGGTTCTGACAGGTTCATGCTTGCCCCACATTGTAGGAAATATACCCAAGAATCACTAACTAGTGTTGTGCGATGGCTTAACTTTGAGCCCTTGATATCCTCTGTTGAAATTGATGATAACGAAGCTCATGTTGCAACCATATCAGATGATGAGATTTTATTCAAAACTGTCTATGGTACCCTTTTGGAAGCTATCATATCAATGCAGGCTGCTGAGGGGATCTCTGCCAAAGTTGAGTCTCCACCTCTTTCACGTTCTGATGGATTCAAGACTCCTATTTCTGCACCCCGTCTTAGTGGAGCTACCCGAACTTGCCCTCGTGCTCCTGTAAAGACCACAAACAAGTTCAGAAACATTGACAAGGGTTTGTGCAGAAAGCTTGAATTCTAAAATAGGGCATAGTTGATGTTAACCATCCTGGTTGAATTTTATTGATCTGCTAATATAATTAGTAACCAATTCTTCTTTTTGTGGTGCTCATAGACCTTGTTTTCGAATCTCCATATGGTATCATCTTGTGTGATGCAGGCAATTTCTTTGACTTGATTTAGTAATTTGAAATTTGTTAATTAAGTATTCATTATTTTGGTCCAAGTTTTGACTCGAGATGTGCTTATTAAATTGGATAGCTAACTCTGGCATGATGAATAATCTGAAGAAACAGAAAGCACATTTGTGATGTAGACTGATTCGTAGTACTAGTGTAACATGCTTGTATACTGGCATTCTTTTCGTTTCCAGTAGAAACTTAAAAACTAACACCTGCCTATAGTCAATTCTTGATCTCCCTGTAAGTCACTGGACTAGTTGAAATTATTGCAAGTGATTGGTTACATACAGCTGGATTGTGTTCCATCCCACTGATATTGTGTTCCATGGTGGATGACTGGGTTCTTGATCATAAGTATTATGCAAATGTTATAGAGGTAATCATGGGTCAATGGAAATTAGGGAAGAAAGAACTATGATTTGACTTTCTGCATTTGAGAAGAACCGGGAAGTGCACTTTATTTTGGCCTTTTTATTTTTATTTATTTTTAATAATTTCAGAACTGTGTTCATCGATGGTTGGAAGTAATGCATATGCATATGCATATGCTATCAGGCAAGGTAAATTGCAAGTAAACCTAGGAGTTAATTGCATTCCGAATCGGGTGGTGGTGCCTCAGGTGCCTTGTCATACAACAGAACCACAAGAAATCAGCAAGCTGATGTGCCACCCACAATATACGATTTTTAAATATTAGAATCCAATCGAAAGGTGACATTGCATTGTAGAGTGTAGTAGAAACTTGAAAAGGAAAGCTAGGAATGACTTTTTAAAGAAACAGGATCCACGAGATGAGATGGAGAAACAAGCAATTCATTTTAAATGGGAGCTGCCTACAAGAATTCTCATCGTCATTTTGCATATCGTATAGCTTAGCTTCTTGTGAATGTGATTCAGTTAGATGTGGCCCCAACATTCGTTCTCCATTAGCTCTGCTTGAGAATCAAAACATACAAATAATACAATGCTTTCAGCACCAGATGCTCAATTAACTTGCAACACAACACAAATGATACATGAAGAGGAACCCACACCACACCACCCACCAGCGTAGCAACTGATTTTTCCTTAATCACCCTAACATGATTTACTTAATTAGAAATTCAAGTAGCCTTTTCCTTTAATTTTTAATTCCTTCAACTTGACCACAAGACTGGCCTAATACTAAACCATAACCTGGTAGCTGTAGTTTCTTCACGTGATAGATTTGTTTGAAACTGCAATGAAATCAAGACACTTGCAGATGATGATCTCGTTTTAATTTTGGAAACAGATATTTGCAAGCAACAAGTATGCTTTACAAACAGTTCTAACTGCAAACGATAAAGCACAAATAACAGATTGGGTACAAAGTACAAGTAGTAATAATAGCATTGAAATAATTGAGACAGACAAATCCAAGGATACGCAGAATGTGACTGGATTCTAAGAATCACAGAGATGCCACCCCATACTATTGTATATCCTAAGGAGTCACAGGTGCAATATCTTTCTTTGTATTTATTTCTCTCACAACCAAACAATTTAGTACTAACTATATCCTTAACTTTTGCTTTTGGTACAAACATATCCATACCTGGCGTATTCAAAACTTCCAGTTGATTCCTAAAACCCAATCCTGCCTTGTTAGAAAGATGAGAATATGTGCCGCAACCAAAGGAGAAGCAATGCAGGACAGGGAGAAAAAATTGTACAAGAAAGAAAAAACCTATTGCCTGTAAGGGAAACACATAAATCCGAGGATTGAATTCTGTCAGAGAAGGAAACAAGGCACAGTACCAGTTTGAACGTGTTTTGCATCTCCAATGGTATTATTAATTGTTGAAAGAGTACAACTTTACAGAAAAGCCAAACAGTCCCATTAGGAAGGAAAATCCCTCTAATCATAGATCTATCGTGATCTGGAATTGGTGACAAGGGTATGCACAGACGACAAGATAGGCATATAAAAAAACGAGCAGTAGTATCATTGTAAAGGCATGGCCGAGTCTCCTGCCCCTGGCTGCAACTGCAAATAAACAAAGACCAGCTTGCAATGCAATATAAATACTGTATACACTACATCTTGGTACGGTAGTGACAGGTTTGGTTGGCAAGGCTTCTCTTCATAACATCAACCGTGAAATCGCAGGTGGTATAAGAGACAAGGTGAATATTGAAGAGAATGTGAACGCGGCCGGAGATTTTGGCGTAAGTACTGAAAGGCAAACTACCGGAGACGGCATCAGAGTAGAGTTGGGAGTTGGAGAGAAGGCGATCGGCCATGATGGTGAGGGTAATGTTCAATTCACGGGTCTGCTGGGCCCCAATTTTTCCGGCGGGTATAGGAACCTCGCCGACGACTTCACCTCTGTACTTGAGGAGAGCGGAACTGTTGGAGTACTTGAATCCAACCCTGTTAGGGTTTTGGACAAGGACGCTAGCGTCGAGAGTGAGGTTGAGGAGGACCCTCAACCTGAGGACGTCGAGGGAGAGATCGATATCACGGAGGGATACGGAGTTGACGGTGGTGATTGGACGCTTAGCTTTGAAAAGGGTGAGGCCGAGTATGAGGAGAATGATCCCCAGTAACAAAAGTAGAGCAATCACGAAGAAGCAAATATATTTTCCTCTCCTCCCTCTTCGTTTGCCGTCGTTTTTGGTTTCAATGTCCATTAATGGGTTGATTTGCACAGCAATACCTGAGTTGTTCTTCTTCTTCTTCTTCTTCGGCAGAGTATTTCTTGATCGAATCCACTAGAAAACACCTAGAAAAATGGTGCGGGTAAATAGGAGGAGATTCAATTAGATCAGGGAGTTGTGGAGGGAGAGGATTGTGATTCTGAAACCAACACAACACTAAGCTCTAGGGACTACGAAGTCTAACGAGTAACTAACTTGGAACGAGTGGAATTAATGCAGGACGCGGATTTAGTTGACAGCTCTCATTATTTCACACTTTATGTAGTGGACGCATAGATGGTAGATTTGGTAATTTTCATTCCCTGACAACAGGATCCTCCCTGCTCTGCTCCATAATAAAAAAATTTTATTTAATTTATTGGCTTATTGTATTATCAGTTTTTTTAATAAATTTTTTAGTAATTTAAAAAATTGGGATACTCATTTCTTGAGGGAGAGAGTAGTTTAATTTGGAGTTACTTGGGTATCGATTTATATTTAAAAAATAAAAACTTAACTAATTTAATATTAAACATTTTAAAATAAAAATAGAGTTATTCATTTGGAATGGAGAAATTATAATAAATTCATATGGGGAAAAATAAAAAATAAAAAATATTTTGTTATATTTGTTAAAAATAAAAGATACTAGGCGGAGAGAGAATTTGTGGAAATTCTTTTTTTATTTTTATTATTTTATCATCATAGCTTTTTATGTAAAAATTGTTATCATTATTAACTTTGGGTTATTCATTTGAAAAAAGGATATAAAAGATGTTGCAATTAAGTAAAAATGGTGATAAGGATTCATGTTTTTATTTGGTTTGATTCGAAGATGGGATTTATACAATTCTAATAAGAGAAGTATGATTCCGTTATCTGGATCTGATTTGGGAAT
Organism: Parsonsia alboflavescens; assembly: GCA_028571225.1. NCBI lineage: Eukaryota > Viridiplantae > Streptophyta > Magnoliopsida > Gentianales > Apocynaceae > Parsonsia > Parsonsia alboflavescens. The sequence goes on along the minus strand of JAOXNR010000029.1, from coordinate 10,716,246 downwards.
AATTTCTCTCCACGGTTCAACACCATCACCAGTTACATCCATTAATTGATTTGGAACCACACTTACAACCTCAGTAAGATGCGTTGAATTGGCATGAAATCTGAATTTCACCCACCTGTCTCCTGCCTTTACAAATAGGAAAGGTAAGAAAGGACTCTTAAAGCTCACCCCACAAAGGAGCCACATTTTCTATTTCTCGTCCTTTTGGCAATTATGAATGAGCCTATGGGGATTTTAAAAAAAAAAAAAAACGAGTCTCATGGAAAGCTTGATTATCTGTAGTTTTCTTTTCACAGCCAGGCAAAGTTGTGCAATTTTTTCTACCTGTCATTAAATCCTGTCAATGTACACTAACATCGACATATGACTAATTTCAACAAATTTAATACCACTAAATGGAGATTGTGGATGTTACACAGAAAGTTCATATCACCAAGACGATGACATCGTCTTCATTGAACAACTTACAAAAGGGCCAGCAAGTCCATCCCCACAACATGGGCTCTTTGAACTGAGATGCGACTTCAAAATTGAGACTTATCCAGGTTATCAAAATAAGGATGATCCAGAGCAGCTTTGGCTGATATTCTCTCTGCTGGATCATATTTCAGCATTTTCTGCACCAGCAAAACAAAAGAACATAAATCACAAATTTTCATGGTACCAAGTATTTGGTTCACCATTAGTAACCAACACTAGCTGCATAATCAACATCATACTTGACAAAAAGTAGAAAAAGGGGACTGCACACATACCCGAAGTTTTCAAAGATTATGTACCTCCCCAGAAAAAATGTGGTTCTAAAATTTTATCAGATAATATTGACAATATATATTAACCTGCTTAATCTTTTTTAGACCAAAAAAGAAGCTTAGGCCTTGACAACTTACTGATAGAAGATCAACACCATCAGGTCCCAATGATGGAACAGCGCGAGCCAAGTTTTGGGGCTCCCACTGTGGATACACATGCCAATCCCGCAGAGAACTCACACCTGGCCACTGCTTCTCTGTTGGTGTTCCCAGCAACCTTTAATGATATCCATAGGAAATTATAATTTATAATGCCTCTGAGATGCTAAAACCAAAAGATGGCATCAAAACAGAAATCTGAAGAATAGTATCATCATAAAGAATCGCTGCACATTCGATGCCCACGCCAAATATCAAATATCCACAGACAAGCAGACAGAAGGAAGTTGCTGTTTAAAATCCTAGAAGCTTCTAAAAAAAGTCACGAAAAATCAAGAAGCCAAGATGTAAACAAATTCTTGAAATCTCTTATGGAAAGAGAGGAAATTCTAAAGACATCATGAGAATTCGGTTGCCAACATTAGCAGATGTATCCAATTTTTCCTGCTATAAAGAGAGGTACAATACCAACTAACCAATTATTATGAGCAGAGTACAAGGGATGCCAAGTAACCAATGAAGTACTACAGGAACACAGTGATCAAGCCAAACACAAATTCAAGTAAAGTAGTTGCAGGATGTGAAGCATAGATGTCGCAATTAAAAACTCATAGTTGTCACTAGAGGATGGCGGTCTATGGCGGTTTGCCTAGAAACCGTCATGGCGGTCAATAAAAAATTTAAAATATAGCTTTGTAATCATAATAGAACTACATAATTCATATAATGACAATATGCACAATTATGAAGATTTCAAGTGAAAATTTTTCATCATTGCTTAAGAAAAAAGGATTAAAAAATATTTCGTTGAAACAGTGAAAATCCAGAAATCTGTTCAATTAATCATTAGGGAAGGAAAAAAAATTGATAAAATTCCAAATTCTAGAAGAAAAAGATTGGTGAGATGGCAAGAAAAATCAATAAATAGAAGAGAAAAGGAAGAAAATCCAAAAAAGAAAAATCAGTAGAAGAGGTAAGGAAGATGGAGGAGGAAGAAGGAAGGAAGGAAGAGTAGAGTGGAGGAAGGAATGCTAGAAGAAAAAAAACCTTTGAAGAAATCTGAAAAGAGAGAGAATAGAGGTAGCAATAGCAGTACAAAGGGCAGTTGGGATTAATTCGGACTAATTGGTAGGGCTTTATATCTTCCTAATAGTCAATTTACTTAAACAGACCAAAATAAAAATATAACCACTCAATTTAAAAAATATATATGCCACCATGGATTTCCGCCACAGTATAGAACCTACATGGCATTTCTTCTTATTTCCGCCACTACCATCCACCATAGCGGCGCATGGTTGACAAACTCTCAAGCCAACTCATAGACTCTTATGAATTTATCCTATAGATCCAAGTTAACTCTAACTAAAATCAAATAAACTCTATAAACTCTTGGGTCGACTCTTTAAACCCTATGAGTTTGACCAAGTTTACCAAATCAATTCCTTCATTAATTTGAAACAAAAAATTGGTCCTACTCAAACCATAACAGTAACATTTTGATACACTTACTCTTGACAACCCATAAAATGACCCTACGTAGTTGGATTTGAAAGATACTTGGATATCCAATTCAATTATGATGATAGTGATAGCAAAGAAATAAATTAGTGATCATGAACTATTTTTTGATTGAATTTCATTTGGCTCGTGTTTTCCTTTTCATCATGATTGTGATGTTTAAAGGAAGGATTTGATTTTTTTTTTTCCTACTTCATTTACCACGAATGATTTGGCTCACTAGTTAAACTTGAACTGGTCAGGTTGCAAAGGGCGGATTCGATGTTGTATCACTTTATTATATTCTACTGAATTTGTGATATTCATGTTCTGTAAGCCTTGACATGATATATTTATTTCATTTTGTGGATACAATAATTATTTATAAATACATTTAACTAATACATAAACTCTATGATTTCAAGATACAAGTTTCAGGTGTTTCATATGACTTTACATAAACTCTCAAATTTAATAACCTTGTCAGGAAACTACGTTCTAGTTGGACCAGAAGACATACAAAAAATATGAAGATAATAGGCAAACTAATCCTTCAATGTGAGAAGCAAATAAAAAAGAATGAAGGACTTGATGAAGTTAGTACTAAAAGGGCCTCTAAATCTTGAATTTCAAAAGAAGTTATCTATGTAGAGTATCAATATGGAAAAGGGTGTCAGCAACCATGTGCATAATCTAATTCCAGGTTGGAAAGTTGGGGAAATAATTTACAATTTTGTCAAAAATTGGCTTATTTGTATTTCTGTCCCAAGAAGGATAAAATGGTAGGTTGTTCGGTCATTTGGAATTCATCTAAACCACCGGAAAAATTTCTTTATCTTATGGCTGGCCTCTCAGTTTCAACTCATGACAAAGGACATATTATTTTTTGCGGAAGTCACCCAAGATGCTACTTTTGCATGGCAGAAGCAGAAACACGTCCACATTTATTTTTTTGGATGTTCTTTTAAGCAATAAATGTGGAATGGATTGAAGTATTGGATTATATATTTTGTGTTATCTTTTGATTTATATATATAGTTTTTACATTTAGATTAAAAAAAAATTTAAAAAAAGTCTGTGCTAAACAACTTTTGGAATTGGTTACCCATCAAACAATCATCTATTGGAAGAGCATAGTACATGGTCACTTTCATTTCTTATTATTCCAAATATGTCTAGATATATTTCTTGAAGGAGAAATCAAAGGCTTTGGACAAGGTCAATCTATTTAAAGAAATAGTTGAACAGGAAGTTGGAGAAAAGATGCCGTGCTTTTGTATTGATGATTAGGTAGACTATACATCACATAAGTTTTCAAAGTTCCTCCACAACAAAATGCTATAGTTGAACAAATGAATCAACAACTAACAAAGAAATGTCTAGGCAAGTTTCATGCAAAGAAAGTGGATCTCATTTTTAGGGTTTGAGTTTATGAAAACTATTGAACGTTAAAATACCATAGTCAGAAGGTGTTTAGATGTGTATGTTATGTGTTCATTCCAAAGCAAAAGAAAGAATTAAGGGTGTTGTGACTAGGGATGTAAATGAGACGAATTGATTCACGAACAAATTGGCTCAGCTCTTTAAAAGCTCAATAAATGAATCGAGCTGAACAAGCTTATATGTATTTTATTCGTAAAACTCGTGAGCCTAAATAAGTTTTTAACATGTGATATTTTATTCATATATATAATATAACCTATTTATTGAAAATCATTCTTATTTATATATTATATTTTTTAAAAGAAAATAAATTTTACATTTAAATATATAAATTTTTTTTATATTATATATTGCATTAATATATAATACAATATATAATACAGAATATTCATATTATTTTTATATATTTTAAATTTTAAGACAAAAATGTAGCCTGCTTTACTTTTTGTCCTAATTGCTCGAAACTAAACTTCAAAAAGCTGCCTCTCATTAGTGATCACAACCCACACCAACCCTTGTCGTCAACTACTTATCATCACCGCCTTTCCATCTTAACGACAACCCAATGTAGTCGTCGATCTTATCAATTTTGCAACTTCATTCTCATAGTCAACTGCTTAACTCTATTGAGTTAATTCAAGTATTCAATTAAAATATCCTAAGGTAATTATCATTATTATGACACAAAAGAAAAAATAGAAATATAGTACTAAAAAACTCTTTGTGATTGTATTTATTCATGCTTATCTAGGACAAATTTGGTGCAATTAAGATTATATGACATGTTAAAGTAAAGGACTCAAAATGCTAATCTTGGTTTCTCCCATTATTGTATAAGGTTTAATTATGAACAGAATGCAAGTTAGGTTTCATTCAACCCACTAAATTTCTATAAATATCTATCTACATTTCTTTTAACAGAAAAATCATTTGCTGCACAAATCAAGTTAATAAATATAAAGACATCTAATTAAAAATCCAAACAAGTTCTATTTTGAAATATAAAAAGTCTTGGGTATTAGCTTAAATAAAAAGAATTTTAAATTTAAATAACACCCTTGCCACCAAAGTAGCGCATGGATAGTACATTAGGTATAAACAAAGAAAACTTAATCTTAAGACGCTTCTTCGAGTTTCAAGAAAAAGAAACTTGAAAATAACTTACTTAGATAGCAATTATATTTATGAAATAGCATGCCAAATGAAATGAATATTTTTTTTTGAATTTTTGCATGCCATTTTATTATATAAGGCCTTGAAAGAGGTTGAAGGCATGAAGAATCAGTAGTAGTCAAAGAATCAAGTTATGTTGTCTTTGACTTTTCTTGTGCTGCACTGGTATGGTTTACATTTTATATGTTATAATGGAAGGAACTGAGTATTTATTTCCAGTAACATTTTCGTCATTTGATTAATTCCGATTACCAAATTAGATAGGTATATATGTATATGTTGCATGTTGAGTTTTCTTGGTTATTAAGAGGTTCAAGAACGATAAGTCTAATTAATTGTTTGATTGTGTGCTTTATGGAAATAGATTAAAGAAATAGTGTTTTCTTGATTTATTTGGTGAATCATTATATATGTATGTTGATAATATTTGATTGTATTGTTCGTTACGAGAGGGATCGAGATTTGATCATTTCAAGCCCTTGATTAAGGCATAATTGTATTGCTGTTGGGAGAAGACTTGTGCTAAAATTGGATCATTTCATTGTGTCAAGGGTTATGATTTAACAAATTTATAGCGGTTTTTTAATGATTTTAAATGTCTCTTTTATTAGAAGTTATAGTCATTTGTATTATTGTAACTGAATTTGGATATGGATATGATCATTGTGAAATGTAGTTTTATTAGTTTTTTTTTTCAATCTGACACTAGCCCGAGCTCTGGTCAAACCTGAGTCTTAGATATATTTCATGAGTTGAGCTCGATAACAATAATAGATTTTTAGACTAGCACAAGAATGAAGATGACCCAATGCCCAGGAAAATATAAACAAGCCAAGATCGATTGTTTACACCCCTAGTAACCCTAGACAATAGAGGACAAGGTCCTTGAGAATAATCAAGAAAAAACATGCACTCACCAAATAAATTGAGATAAAGAAGTGAATGCACCTCGAAGCAGGTTTAAGAAATTGAAGCGACAAGCCAAAGGAAAAGCTAAAGAAGTTGAAGAACACTATGATGATAGGTATGTTAATATTGCGCTACTAAATGACACTTGAGTCAAAGAACCCACTTGATATGAGGAAGCATCAACAAAATCAAGAATGGAAGTAAAGAATCAATCATTCAAGCATTCCTATAATGAGACTCAGAGAATAAGATATAGAAAGATATAAGAACACAATTGTATTGTAAAGATATAGTAAGGGCATTAGTGTCAACTTTAGTTAACAAATAATGGTATTGAGAGATTAAACAAGTCATTTACATGGAGCAACCAAAAGGATTTCAGAACAAATTACATCCCCAATAGGTCCCAAAGCTAGAAAGGCATTATATTAGTTAGAACAAGCACTAAGAGAGTTATGGACTTTTCTTTAAGTCCAAGAATTAATTAGAGTAATTTTGGGCTTATAATCTATTGGTATAATGAAATAACACTAAGGACCTCTCCTGGTTTTTGTGGACTTTTAAGCACTAAGAGAATTGTGGACTTTTCATTAAGTCCAAGAATTAAATTGGTTGTGATATTTGTTAAAGTTAGAGATAGTTCTTTTATATTTGACTCATGTAATTTTGATTCATGTTAAAAGCATTGTTTCTGTTTTCGGAGAGGAATTGACAGAAATTGTTATATTTGTTTGCGTTTTAATCATATAGAGTCATTTTGATTTTGAATTTTAGAGTTCATAAGGGTAACCTTACAGGTTTGGCTGGGTCATGAGTGAAATAGAGTTCGGGACGTGACACAAGTGGTATGGTAAAATAGAAGAATTTCTAATGCATAATTTCTTTTCTCTATCTCCAGCACACTCAAGTCTGTTAATAGAGTATTAAATTGAAAACTAGATTCAGTTCCATTTTATGCAGATCATCTTATAATTGCTAGAGATGATGAGAAAGTCTTCCGAACAAGAGAAAATAAATTTCAGATCAAGGAACTCAAAGACTTGAGACACTTCTAGGATTAGAGGTTTATTATTTAAAAGATAGGATTGTTTATTTGTTAGCAAAAGTATGCAAGAGATCTTTAAAGGAAATACAGAATGCTATCCTATCTCAACTCCTGTAGAGGTCAACTGGAAACTATGCTCACATTACATAAAAAGAAGATAGAAGATCTTACCATGTACCCACAACTAGTCAGAATTCTAGTCTACTTTGACATCGACATGATTCAGTGTTTGACATTGCATATGCAGTAGATTTGGCGAGCAAATTTATGCAGAATCTAAAGGAACCACATCTGTAACTAGTTCAACTAATTGTAAGACATACCATTATGGAGACCATTTTGAAATTAAAGGTTTATGATGCGCACACTGCGTTGAAAATCAAGATTTCAGACCCTCACTGCTTAGGCTATTTTTGGGAGACTGATCATCCAAAAGTGGACGATAGGCTTTTGCCACGTGGAACTAGGTCAACAAATCTTGAGATACGTGAAATGATCATATAATCATGGAGATCATTGTGAAGTTAAGGTTATTATGATGCAAACCACAATGAAAATCTAGATTTCAGGTGATCAACTATTAGATTTATATTTAACCTTGGTTCATTTCTTGGTTTAGTGAAAGACAAACCACAATCTCACTCCCTACAATTTAGTGGAATATCGGGCAACAGACTTAGCAACCTAAGAACTTACATGGTTCAATGAATGAAAGATCTCCATCAACAAAGTACCATCCTATCAAGATGCTTGTACTCCAACTGACAGAAAATCCAGTCTTACACTCGAGAATTAACATATAGAAGTACATTATCATTTAATGAGAGAAGGAGATGAGGTAGGTATGGCCTGAAGAGCAGATTCTTCATATACTTCAAAAAAGTTAATCATAAATTAGTCTAAAAATTTCAAGATGAAGTTTTGCACAAATTCTAAGGAAGATCTTACAACATCTATTGTTTAAGACAAGTGTTAAACAAATAAGAATAAGAAGCTCTTCAAAAGTCAAGAAGCCATGATGTAAACAAATTCTAGAAATCTTTAAAATTAAAAGATAATAAGTATTCTAGAGACATCATGAGAAGTTGGTTGCCAACATTAGAAGATGTAAGTGGCATTTCTTATTATAAGTAGGAGGCTATGCCCTCATTTGTAAACAAGCTACAAAGTGAGAAAACTTGGAGTGCTCTTGATTTTGATCTTGTTTAGTAATATAATGAAGTGGGATGAGGGCTTGCAGTGTATATTAGAAGAGACCTTAGGGGTTGAGTGTAGAAAGCAAATTAATTGTAGTACCTTTCCTTTACAACTGAGAGGAATTGAGTCTTATAACTTCTTCTTTGTGATCTCCTCTCTAAATACTAATCAGCTGCAACAATCCTTTGTCGAAGGAAAGTCAGCCGAAAGTTTACCATTCATTCTATTAAATGTTTCACCATTGGACTCCGAGGTGTTGGCCTAAACAGGAAATCCTTAAAGCAGTTGACTTTGCCTCGCACAAAGCCTCATGCATAGCAGTACCACATCAAACTTACTTAAACTAAGGAAAATTCCCAAAAAAATTACTTGGACACTATATTTCCTTACATGATACAGGTTGCTCCAGGGTTAGATCAGGCAAAGAATAATCACTTTGGACAGAGATATCATATAATAGATATGAATAATTATGAGGATACATCGTATAATAGATATGAATAATTATGAGGATACACAACAATCATTCAGATATAAAGACAGTACCTGAATATATGCAGCAACTGCTGAAACTCAGAATCCCCAGGAAATAGAGCTTGCCTCCGCACCATCTCAGCTGCCAAAAAAACAAAGCCACCAAATTCAGATGCAGCAATGAATTGACTGGAGCCAGAGGTGGAAGTAACAGGACTTAGCATATTTCTAGCGTATTAAAAGGAAAGAAAAAGAGTACAACAGAGCATACCAAAAATACAACCAACAGACCACATATCCACCGCGGTGGAGTAATGGGTAGATCCCAGCAATACCTCTGGAGCTCTGTACCAGAGGGTTACAATCTAGATGAAAACACAATCCGGAGCTCAGTGTACCATAGCGTGACAAAGTAAAATTCAAATGAAAAATAAGAAAAGAACCTCGTGTGTGTAGCTCTTGAGGGGTACGGTGAAAGCCCTGCCAAGTCCCAGATCAGCGATCTTGAGAATGCCCTTATCCTTGTCAACAAGGAGATTTTGGGGTTTGAGATCCCTGTGGAGGACGCCATGGCTGTGACAATGGGCGACGCCCTTGCAGAGCTGGAAGAGGAAGCTCTGGACTAGGGAAGGAGGGAGTTGCCTGGGATTGGGACCCTTGCGGTGGGAATCAATGAACTTCTTTAGATCAGTGTCAAGATACTCAAATACAAGGTAGAGGAGGGGCTTGCCGTTCTTCTTATTGTTGTCGACAACGTGCTCGACGCAAAGCAAGCGGACAACGTAGAGGGAGTGGGAAAGCATTTGGAGGAGGGAAACCTCGCGGAGGGCGGTTGGAGGCACTCCCTCCTCATCCATCTCCAGGCGCGTCTTCTTCAAGGCAACAAGTTGTCCAGTGGCCTTGTCTTTGGCCTTGTAGACCTTACCGTAAGTTCCTTCGCCCACCTTCTCCAGCTTCTCGTATTTCTCCATTTATGAAGAATTTTAACCTTCCTTCTGGGGGATGTTGCTTAGGGTTGGGTTGGAACTCTTGAATTCCGAAGACTGGAATGAGTTAAATCAAATAAAATGGACAGAAAAATGGGATTTTGGGGCTTCTCTCTTTAGGAGGCTTCTTCTACACAGCCAACGGCTCTCCCACGTCACGTGTTTCCCTCCGATCCACTCTTTTCCTTTTTTTTTTGAAATTTGAATTGCAACTGCAACGGTAATTCAGTGGGCTGGGCCTTAGGAGCGCTATGTTTCTAAATTTTTTTCTTCAACAATTTTTATGGTGACATCCAATTTGGATTTTATGGAAAAAAAATAAAAGAGGTTGAAAGAAAACATAGATGAGCAAGACTTTACAAATGTCCTATATCTAAAATTAAATTTACAGGAAAACTAAAAAAGAAAATGAAAAGGAATTATCACGAAAGTAAGCATTAAATTCAATACCAAATCTTCCTTTAAAATAAAGTTTGACGAAAGTTCTAAAATCAATTTTTTTCAAATCTTAAGGAGGTTCAAATCTATGTATTCAGTTATATGTCAAACATTAAAGAATTCTTAAAAATAAAATAAATCAAGCAACTTCCAAAAAAAAAAAAAAGAAGGCTCCGGATAATTCTGGAAGCATGTGGTGTACGTACTTCCTCAAATTATGTTTTTTTAAATTTGTTATCTAATAAACTGTTACATTTCTACGGATATCTCATAGAGAATTTTTCTTTGTATTTCAAGCATAACGTAGATTATTTACGTTAAGTGTGCTCATCTTGTAAGCCAAGGGAGCACAAACCTATGAGAAGGATTGAATCCATTAGTTGTGATGTGAGAGTTTGTATTCCAATTTAATTTGGTTGACGAGTAAATACATTTTTTTTTTTTAAAAAAAAAAAAGTTGATAAATTTTGAAAAGAAGGAGTATATATAAAATTCCATAATATAACTAACTATTGGGGTAAGTTGTGAAAAGGAAGATGTTGGTGGAGTAAGTTGAGAAATACTTGCATAAGAAATAGATGAGCAACCCTAATTAAATTAATGGCATAAACATTAAAGTGGTTATTGAATTTGTCAGTTTTTTTAATTTAACCATTCAATCATATAATTAGTCAATTTAACCATTAAAGTTTGCATTATTTGATAATTAGAGTACTTAACATGACTTAACTTATTAACCCAACAAATGTAATCACTCTCCAACTATCATACCACTTTAATTAAATATAGCTTCCCGTTCCTCAACAAAACCAATATAGGAAGGGAAGTGTTGTTTTGCTTGAAAACTAAACTTGCTTTTGCTCTTCAGATTTGTCGATATTTATTTCTCTGCTCTAATAAACTCAAGCACATTCTTTGAATATTTTTTTCTATTTATTTGATAAAGAAAATGATACAACTTCCTATTCGTGTTCTGCATTTCTGCCCATTAAAAAGAAGGCCCATGTATATGACATTTTACAAAGAAGCTGTAGTGCAGTTATCACCCTCTTCCCATCCTCAAATGCTACATTATCTGCACTTTTTGTAAGCTCAATTTCGTTCATTAGTCAGGAATTTGTTCTGTGATGCAGCTTTAACTTGATTCACTGCTTTGGTGGAGGCATCATAAATTGGGTAACCATTAAAAGGTTTAATTATAAAAAAACACGAATTTCAACGGTAAAATTGAAAAAAATAATAAGTTAAATGATCATATTAATGGTTATGCCTTAAATTAATAGTATTAACTAATGCTCCAAGAAAAAGGATGGACGAGCAACTTAGACTGAAATGGTAAGAAGGTGCAAAATTCCCCATACAGGAATAAAGCTGGAAAGTGGATCTGATATTAAATCCAAGAAATTTGTTACATGCATTCCCCACTGACACTGAGAACTCAAGTCTTTTATATAAAAGGAAAAGACCCAGTTCCGTTCCATCACAAATATTATGAACATGACAAGCATGTCGATCGAAACCGCGCGAGGAGGCGCGGGAGAACTATTATTGTATGTCTGGCCTAAAAATGTAAAAGAAATTTCTGAGGATATATGCAGCCGGCCGATTGAATACTTGGACTAACAATTAAAAAGACGTCTGTTATGAGCTGAAGACTCAAACATCTGGTCAAGGAGGATAACTATGGCCATGGCCGTCGGAGAATCGATGTACGGTTCATATACAACTAGATGGAAGACGTCTAGTCCCAAAGCCACCTTCCCTCCCATGACTTCCTTCCTTCTCAACTCCGATACTAACCTCCGCTTCTCATCGAACACAGCGCAACGTCGCTGCCGGTAAGATCCCTGGATCTCGTAAATCACGTTCTTCTTCGGAGAAAAAAGTGAGCTGACTTGAGCTAAAGACCTAGAATTTAAGAGATTGGCTCTTTTCCTCACCGACAGTTGGGGTTTGGAGGCCTCCTCTCCCTCGAATACCAGCCAATGGTCAGCAAGGCTCAACCTCTGCAAGAGAAAGGCGGCGTAAGATTGATTTAATTAACGAATAGCGTGCAGGGATATATATTATATAGCCGAGGGAGAAAAGAGAGATTATATATACTAGCTAGCTAGTGTGTGTGTATATATATATATATATACCTTCCGACGGATAGTGAGCAGAGAATTTCCTGAGGCGTCCATAAGATTGATCTCGCCTTTGCTGCCTGACATGTAGTTATCAACGCGAAAGACAAGGTTCCCGTTGGCGTCAAAGACTGTGAAGCCATCGCAGTTAAAGAGCAAAGATTTTTTCCACACGGTAAGAACCAAGGAGGGAGCAACCGGGAAGGGTTTCGGAGGCCGCGTATCCGGGACGCAGTCAGCAGTAGTAGTTGCATTTGGGTGTACCTTGGTCATGATTTTTTTTTTTTTTCCAAAGGGCAGAGGTTTGGCTCTGGCAGGTGCCGTAGGTGATAATAATGATGATGAGATGTGGCTCTGTGCGGTGTGTATATATATATATATACAGACAACCGATTCAAGCTTTAAATCCTTTATTGTACGTTGTATTTTTTATTTTTAATTATAAAACCCAAAAATCGTTTATCTAACCCCAGGACTGGGTCACTGACGTACTTAGTGGTGGTACAAGTAGTGTAGTACTATTAGCAAATTATTATTAATTAAAACCAATAAAAAAAAAAGGAAAAATGGTCAATACATCAAAGGAATCCGAAGGGCCGGAATAGAAGAAGTAAGTTATAACTACGGATGTTCCAGATATTTGAGCTGGTATAAGTTAGATTGGCAGTTTAGTACTCAACAGTATTTTTTTTTTTTTTAATAGCTCGAGATAAAAATAAGAACAAATTAACTCAAGGAAAGGAAGATAATCTTCAGTCAAAATCATTCGTCGACTTGATTTTTGCAATTAAACCACTAGTGAAATTGAAATTCTATGCTACATCTTGATTGGACAGAAAATAAAGAAAACGGCATCGTCGGGCGAAACAAAACAAAAGAGAAGAAGTGGAGAGGGGTGGTGAAAGTCGGTAAGGTACCGTGAGTTTTTTTGTTTTTTTTGATGACTCAAATAATGATCCTCCATCATAGGAAAGAGTTGTTCAGATTCAAAAAAATTTGTTTTTTTCTTTTGGCCCGTTGTACACAGAGTTTAACTTTTAATAATTTTGAGTGATAATTTTAAATATAAAAACTTTATTCAATGTAATGTAGAAATTAAAAAAAAAAATGAATATTCAATCAAATAATTTGGAGAATAGAATTAAGTTTTTTTTTTTATAGAGTTGTTAATTAGTAAGTTTTAAAAAAAACTGTGGACTATTCGTCCTTATGAAATCGAAAATATAATTAAGAAGGATTAGATCTTGCATGATTAGCCCTCCCTCCCATATTATATATTTTGAGTTTGATGAAATCCATTAATTATTGCTATAAGTGTTCTAACTTTAATTAAATGCAAAAATCCAAATCCAAGTTAATGACAAAAAATTAAAATAATGGACGAGACTCGATAAGTTTAGAAACTATAAAAATTAATCTTGTGGCTGAAAATTAAGGGCGGCCCTCTCCCCTCACTTATCACGCCTGCCCTCATCTATAAAAAAGTCCGAAGTCCAAACAAAGACCGGAAGATATTTTTTGTTTTTACTTTCTTTAGTTGTTTTATTTAATTCAGAATTGAAATTCCCGTGGAATATCCCTTCAATATTCAATCATGAATAGTTATTCCTTTCCAAAACTCAAAATTTTGTATTTCTAGTTCAAAGAATTTTTTTTAAAAAAATCCAACTCCATAAATAAAAATTCTAATTATTATATAATTTTCTTATTATAGATATTTTATAAACTATTTCCTTTTATCCTGCATAGTTTAATAAAATTATTTTCTTATTATGCATTTTCTTAATAGTAGTAATTTATTGATCTTGCCTAAAAATCTAATTTTCCTTAAAGAAAGAATGAAAAAGGCAGTTCGTAAACTACTAGAGTACTCAAAAATTAAAAATAATGAAAACGAATCATTATAATCTGAATAAATTTGCCAAGGCACTAAAAAGGTTATTTTTCCTTTAGGAAACAAAAAACCTAGAAAGTAAAATATCTATTTTGACTATGTGGAATGGTCAACAAAACAACTTAAGCAATTTGTTGACCATTCTTGAAAATATGATTTTCCTTCGAAAAGGATAAAATTGGTAACTTGTAAATTGTTAGAGGACCTAAAAATTTAAAAATAATGAAAGGGAACTGTTATGACCTAAATAAAATTTTTAAGGGATTAAAAATGTCATTTTTTCTTATTATGGAAAATTAGATAATAAAATTTTCCTTATTATTTTAATGTGGATATTCTTTAAAATTTTCGTTTAAGTAAAAATTATAAATATGATAATAAAATGAAAATAAATAACAATATTTAATTTTTTTACTAATTAATAATTCTTTCTATCAAGTTAACTACATGCAAATATTATGAATCCAAAATTTTAATTTTTTCTATTCCGCCCAACCGAAAATTAGTAGGACTTTTAGCTAAAGTGGTCTCTCATGTTTTGACCAAAACATTATTGGATAATTCATGTTTATTTTTAGTTATCACAGTCCCTTAACAATTTATGTGTTCATAACAGTCCAAACCATCACATTTCAACCATGGAGGGGTGATGATGATTACTCGTCAGATCTGTGAGAAAATTATATGGATTAATTTGTCTATACACTTAAAAAAAAAATTGAAGTAAAAAACATAAAACGTCTGTTGGAATCACAGTAGTAATTTTTATTACCCGAAATTAGTTAATTAGACTAGGTCTTCTTTGCAATTGTAGACTCTTCATACTCTATGTTGAACTACAAAACCTATTTCATGTCATATTTATGGATTTTCTTTTTAGTTTTAAATAATTTGACAAATTTATTCCTAAATTTTTCTCACAAGCAACCATTACTGTCAAGAAAATGATTGGAATGTATTGGTTTGGACTCTTATAACCACACGTAAATTGTTAAGGAATCATAATAGATGAAAATAAACATTAAAGATCTAACCATGTTTTGACCCAAACACGAGATACCATTTTGACCAAAAATCCAAAATTAGAATAACAATTCTACTCCTTGTTAATTCCATTCTAGTTAAGCAAACATCCCATTACGATTTAATTTAAAAAATATATATATGTAAAAAAATTTATATCAATGGTGTATTGTAAGATTTGAAACTTGTCAAGTATTGTTAGTTTAATGGTAAGCAGCAATATTTGAAATCGAGAGGTCTCGAGTTCGAGACATGTTAAGGTTAGGTGAGGTATCCCTATTGATCATCAGGGGGTATAAAGAGGAATATTGGAGGGATGAATGTAAAAAAAATCAAAAGAATCTAAACTTGATAGCTCAATGATTGATGCAAATATCTTTGGTCCTCTTTGTTGATAGCTTAAAATGTGCATTTTTTCTATAAAATTCTGTTAACGATTATTTTATATTGCTTAAAATTATTTTTGCATTGAAATTGGTTTTGCCCAAGACATATCGTTTGGTATGTGAAAGAGAGAAGAAAAAGATTTTGATCTACTTCTCCCAAAGGAATTATTTATATTTACTTTAATTTTGTTTGGAATAAATGTAGTCGGGGTGTGAAAGAGCAATATTTTTTCATTTTTAGTCCCCAATCTTTAGTATTTAATTCATACAAGTCCCTATTCTTTATTTTTATCTTTTTAGGTCCACATACCTTTTTTTTTCTTGAATTTTATCCATATAAATCCACAATTTTTATGTATAAGTTTTAAGTCCTGACATATTTTAAATCAATATTCCTGTATGATTCCTAGATTGCATAATATAACCTTTTTAGTAATAGATATTATTCCAGAAAACATTTCTTAATCAAGTTTAGATTACTATATCTAGATATAAGGTCAAATTGACCCAACTAAATGAGGCCCAAAGTTATGCTATTGGAGATAACACTAGAGAAATTAAGAAGATGGAGATGTTCAACATCTCTTAACTATATTCTGCCTCATGATTGATGCATCTTATGATGCATGTCAATCTATCTTTAAGGGTTATTAGATAATTTTATTGAAAGTAATGTGATATATTTTTTTTCATGCTGGCATGGGCAAAAAAAAGAAGAAAAATAACCCAACACTGTGCCATTTCATTTATACTTTCAATAATAATAATAATAATAATTCACTCACTTAAAAATAGTTCATTTGGTATCATACTTATTATTTCATAAATTGTTATATTTTCGAGATAATTTTAATTTGCAAAAATACGACAAAAAATAACTAATTTGAGATTATGTATCAAGTTTATGAATGAATAATAAATAGATTAAACAAAATTGAAGATGAGTTATTTACCTAAAATGTAAAAAAGAAAAATAGAAAAGAGAGCTGGGATGAAGGAGGTTAAAGCCAGTGGTCCCCCGGTCCGGAATGGTTTAACAGTTACTCCCACACACGCAGGCAACGTGTGACTGCAGATGGGAATTGTCTGAAATTGAATAAGCCTCGGCCAGATTATCAGGAGCAGCGGAGCTCTCTACATTTTCGGCATTTCCCTTAAAAAAATAAAATGAAAAAAAATAAAATAAAATATATATTTTAAGCTTTGCCAATTGCCATGAAAAGTCGTACTAGTACCAGTGAGTGTTGTTGAGACAGGACGGGAGTGGAGAAGAGCGTGTTCGCGAGTGCGGAGGTTGCAAAAGAACCTTTTCTAAGCAGAAGGAAGAAGGAAAGGGAAGGAAAGGAAAGGAAAGGCAGCCGAAGAATGAGACCTTATCCAGCACCAATTTCACTCCAAGAGGATGGGCAATTGTGGTACTAGGGAGGAATCCGCTGTTGTCTCCGGAGCTCATCTCCAAGGTCTGTTTTGCCATTTTTCAATTGCTAATTCCTATCAGATCTACCATTTTTTTCTTCCCTTTTATCTTCAATCTCATAATTGCACAACTATCTTTTTTGGTAAAACTAACTCTTCTGTAAATTTCCCATAAGATCAAGTGAATTTCAGACCGACATTGGTGAGGATGGAGTAGGATTTTTTTTTGGCTTTCTTTTCATTTTTCCTTCACAAGTAAACTTACAATTCTGAAAAAAAACCGACCAGTTCAGCAGCTTCAGGCGTTATCTGCAGTAAGTAGGAATCCAAATCCAGCAGGGGACAAGAAGCCCAGTTACGGTCGCTCCACTTCAGATCGAGGCGATCCCTGTACTCCTCGAAACTTCGAGGATTCCAGGGATAACTCATTGCTCTATACCCATGTTATAGCCTTCACCCTGTTCGAGCTGGAGACCATCACCAAGAGCTTCCGCTCCGACTACATTCTTGGTGAGGGCGGTTTCGGAACTGTCTACAAAGGTTACATTGACGAGAACGTCAGGGTTGGCCTTAAATCTCTAGCTGTTGCTGTGAAGGTCCTCAATAAAGAGGGCCTTCAGGGCCACAGGGAATGGCTTGTGAGTTTCATCCCCTTTCGTCCACTTTATTCCGGTTGCTTAGCATTACCATTATATTTTGGGAGAATTCGTCCTTTCATGACCATTTCTTCTCATTTTTCCCCTTTAGACTGAGGTGAATTTCCTTGGTCAGCTCAGACATCCTAATCTGGTAAAGCTGATTGGATATTGCTGTGAGGATGATCACAGGTTACTCGTATATGAGTTCATGTTTCGTGGGAGCCTTGAGAATCACCTATTCCGAAGTAATCACCTTTGTTCTCCACTCACATTCTCTTAAGTTGATAAAGATTTTTTTTTCTTAGAGCATGTCTTTGTTTATCTGCATTCAGGGAAAAGCTCAGATTGGCAGGGGACTTGATAAAAACTGAACATCTCTTAACTGTACCTTTAGTATGAGCCTTTACTCTTGATATCTTTAGCTTAGTGTAATAAATTCCCTTTAATAACCTTTTGATTACAGCTGTAAACCTGATGCTTTTCTTGCAACGTGTTTCAACTTATACCGGACCTAGAGTTGAGCTGATCGTAGCGAGAACACATGCTGTCGGACTTAGAATATTAATTGAAAGTGAACTTGAATCATAGAACGTAACAAAGATGAGAATGCATGAGTGCAATTCTTTTAATACATGATAGAAAATAAAATTTGTATTAGATTTCACCACTTAAGAACCATCTTTTTTTGAGGATTTTAATTGCTAATGAAGTTTTGTCTATGCTAACTTGAAGATGTAAAGTAATATCCTGATGATTCTCAAAGAAATTACAACTAAGATTTAGTATTTTGTAATCTATCTAAGACGTTAATGGTTTATTTCATAATCCATTATGGCCCCACATCAAAGATCACAACATGTATCCATCTGTGCCGTTTTATTAGCTGTCTTTTTTCAGGTTGTAGTTATACGGGCACCTTTGTCTCTCAAGTTATCTAGACATGAAAGTATTCTTCAGTTTCTTTTTAGTCTTTTATGGTATACAGCAAATTCTCCTTCCCTAAAAGAGAATAAAAAGACAGAAGAAAAAACACACAAAAGCATTGTCTTCTCGTTCAGTGGAAGGCAATGCAAGGAGAATAAAAAAGGTGGAGAAGAAGAAGAAAGGGTTTTGATAGCTAGTTAGCATTCTTTCCCAAGATAATATGAATGTTTGATGTTTACAATAATATAGAATAAGTAAGGTAATACCTCAAGCGTTGTATACTCCTTGATTGTACGTTTTGATGTTGTAGAAAGGTATGGGAGAGCATTTGACCATTTAACATTTCAGCACTTTAATTTTTGTGTCTCACTTGTGATAATAATCTTGCATCCTTTCTTTTCTTCTTAAGTCAAGCTAGGCTGAAGTTTTATCCAAAGATATATTTATTTTAAGAAAGTAGACTTCATTTTGTTATAATTCATAAAATAAAAGATTACTTTTGATTTGGGAAAAAGGAGTACTTTTTCCTTGAACATTTTGATGTTGTAGAAAGGTATAGGAGAGTATTTGACCATTTAACACTTCAGAATTTTAATTTTTGTGCCTCACTTGTGATAATAATCTCACATCCCTTCTTTTTTTCTTAAGTCAAGCTAATGTCTGGAGTTATATCCAACTATATATTTATTTTTAGAGAGTAGACTTCATTTTGTTGTAATTCATAGGATAAAAGATTTCTTTGTATTTGGGACAAAAGGAGTACTTTTTTTATTCATTGTTCTATGTCTGTTTTAGTTGCATGATTCATGAAAGAATTGTATTTTAAATGAAACCTGCATATTTTGGTTTGATGAAAGGTGTACTTTTTACTTGAAGCTTTTGAATCTTTACACTTCAAGACAATCATGAATTTGGCTTGGCAATACTTTATTTATTTATTTTTTAATATTCATTATGGATCAACTCATTGCTAATTCTGTCTCTCGGATGAGCTTGGCTCTGCATACAGCTATTTTTAATAATTGGTTTGGGCAATTTCAGTTGACAAACGACACTCTGTAAAACTTTCCTACGAACTAGATTTGCATTTAGAGAAATTTGAGTGGCAAGGAGATCTGTTGTTGTTTTCTGTGAAACATTTTGATATCAACAAATTGTTTGGCCTTGTGCTTGGTTTAAAAGTGGTCACCATTGGGTCAAGTAATTAGCTATATGAAAATATTTTCTTGCCTGTTTCTTTGCAATTTCCATTGAGTTAAATGGGTCTTCCTGCACTTTTGTCCCTTGTTCTCGATTAACCTAAATTCTTAAATGCAAATGTGACAGCTGTCATAAGTCTTCTTTTGTTCGGTGTTGCCCCTAGCATAAGCACCATGAAAAACCTAATTATCCGAATTCTCTTTCCCCAGTCCTGCACCAATATGGATATATGAACATACGTACCTATTTTGATAGTCAAGATTTGATTTTGTTAACTAAAGTTTTTGCTCAAATTTCTTGAGGCATTCAGAGGCAACTGTACCTTTATCTTGGTCAACAAGAATGATGATTGCTCTTGGTGCTGCTAAAGGTCTTGCTTTCCTGCACAATGCTGAAAGGCCTGTCATTTATCGTGACTTTAAGACCTCAAACATATTGCTTGACTCTGTAAGTAATAATGTCCATGTCTAATGTTTAACCTTACCTCTAATATTCTTTTTTCTTTTGAATCTTTTCTCAATGCCAAAGATGTTTTTACTGTTACTGACAGTTGCCTATAAATTGCAGGATTACACTGCCAAACTTTCAGATTTTGGGCTTGCAAAAGCTGGGCCACAAGGGGATGAGACCCACGTTTCCACTCGCGTCATGGGTACCTATGGTTACGCAGCTCCAGAATATGTAATGACTGGTATGGCTTATGTGATTTATGGTTGTTTTTTCCTATGTGAATATGGATCCTTCACTATGACAAGAACAGTTTTTTTCTCCTTACTATGAAAGCTTTGCAAATTAGGCATGAACCGAGAGATACAAGCAATTATGTTTAGAAATGTTTCTAATTTCAAATAGTGCTTGGACCTCTGGAAGGGGGAATTATTTTAAGTGCTCAATTGTATTATCTTTTTGGAGCAGCTTCAATCTGGGCAGATTAAGTGCAAGTTATTGGTTGTTGAAGGTTTTTTTTTAAGCTGCTAAAAGAATTTTTTTTTTTTGAAGTAATATAACATTTTTATTTTTTTGGACCACATCAATAAGTAAAAGCTGTTTTGAAAGTATCCCTAGGTAGGTTTCCCAAAAAAAGCTTTTTTCATTATTTTTTTCCTCTTAAGCTTAAAGCATAAGTGGAAACTAAGGGAGAACAGTTCAAAACATGCTGAATAAATGCTAAAGCCGCATGCAAGAACAGTGTCTAAGAGAAATGGAGTGTATGCCAACAGCACTTACCTTCATTCAGTGAGATGGTGAAGGTGAGGAGCTGGAAACAGGTGTCCTCCCAAGTATGGAGTCAACACAGATGAAGAACAAAGTTCTAAGATCCTCTTCATACTAGATTTTTTAGGTCCATTTATCACACATTCTCATGACACCTAGTTATAGTCTAGGTTTTAGGCAACTGATAATAGGGCTATGATGATGATCCTCAAGTTTGTGTGTAGTGATATAACTTTCCTAAATCCTAATCATGAATAATGGATTCTTTTTGACAGTGCAAGGTTTGCTTGTCCTCTACTTTTAGGTCATTTTTAGAATAAAGATCTGAAACTATGAGATGGCCGACCATTATTCTTTCATATGTCTGAATGACAGGCAAAAAATTTGGATCTGAATTTCTGACATACCTTCCTCTTGCATTCTTTATATGCATCATTTTGTGTCTCTATGAGTTCTGGTGAGTCTGGAAAACTGAAAACTGTTGCAAGATGAGTGTAAAAGTCTGTTTAAACAAAAGGAAGGCTCCAAGGGTCGAACAAAAAGTAAAGAATAGTAACTTCTGTGCATTTACATCAGATTTGCACGTGGGGGGTTCCACTGCCTCCACATTTGCAATGTTTGTTAGTCGTGTTTGGTCATACTGGCATTAGGGCAGATTTTTGAGTATGGTGCCTTTCCGCATTTCATAGTCTTCACTATGTCCTTACTGGCATGGTTATCCATTTCTCCACTAGAGAAGTTGTGTTGTAGAATTCATAAAGATATGGGTTATTGGAGTTTATTTATTAGAACAACTTAAAACAAAAGCTTCTTAATTATTCTTTTATATTTTGTTTAATCCATCTGTTCTTTTAGATAGCTAGTAAAACAGTGTTTGAGCAATATTGGCAGGACATCTTACTGCAAGGAGTGATGTATATAGTTTTGGAGTAGTTCTTCTTGAGCTATTAACAGGAAGGAAGTCCGTTGACAAGACCAGACCAAGCAAGGAGCAGAGTTTGGTAGATTGGGCGCGCCCAAAATTAAATGACAAGAGAAAAATGCTGCAAATAATAGATCCCAGATTAGAGAATCAGTATTCCGTAAGGGCAGCCCAGAAAGCTTGCAGTTTAGCATACTATTGCTTAAGCCATAACCCCAAAGCAAGACCGTTGATGAGCGATGTAGTTGAGACTTTGGAACCTCTACAGTCCAATAATGGAGGCACGGATGCAATTTCATCCTTATCATTGTCATCCGCCCAGATTGGTGTAGGTGGTCCATTTACTCTGGGGCGAAGCCAACATCAACGTTTGCATCCCAATTTTGTTGGCCCAGCTGCTGGTTGTAGGTCCCCAAGTCCAAATTGTTCAACAAGTAGCCCAGCTGCATGTCGGGTTAGATGACGAAGTAAAACCGTTAGGTGCCTCTGATATTATCATGTTTTGCTTTCGCATATTACTAATGTTATTACTCCTATCTTAGTGAGTGCTTTTGCTTACATTGATTGAAAGCTTTTTGTCCCTTCAACTTCCGCCGTTTCGTTTCTTCATCCCTGAGTATTTTCTGGCATGTTGCTGTTGGTAACAGATAAAAAACCAGTATTTTCCTATTATTATTACTCCTACCACTAGTGTTCTTCTACTACTGGGTGCTGTCCGAGGTTGAGAATGAGAACTCAATTTGTCTCGTGGGATCTTGTTGTGTTTACCTCTATTTTTCAAGTATATTTGATTCGGTTTGCACTTTTATGAAATCCAAGGTTATAAAAATGATTGATCACAGAAAAACTCCATTTTCTGGTGAAAAGTAATTGAGATCTTTTTTTTTTTTTTTAAATCTACTCTATTTGCTGAAAAATCAGTGACCTCAGTACATTCAATCCTAAATCCTCTAAAAATTGTTAATTAGATACGAATACAAAGTGATCTTAATTTGTGATATTAATGATTTAATTTGTTTTAAAAAGGAAAAAAGAGCATGAGCAAACCATATCACATTAAATAAGTAATAAATAAATAAAATAAAACAAACCTTCGGCCGTAGCTTCCTTATAGACCACACAAGTCACAGTCTCCCTTTTATATCGAAACTCAAAAAAGCACTGAGAAGAGAGAGAGAGAGAGAGTGATGGATCACGGAAAATCATTACACTATAGCTAATGGTTAATGGAGCCACTCACTCTCACAAGCTAAATGATGGGCATTACTAAGACGGTGACTATGAGGAAGAATCATGCCTGGTCGCTGTTGTTGGGAATAGCGGCTGTCTTCTTCTTCTTCTTGGCCGGCGTTGTGATTTCGATTCCAGGTGAGTCAGACACTGATCATATGAATATACTCCAAGAATTAAATAACAGGTACTTATCAAATTCAGCATGATTGGGCCTTTTGTGAATCGTTATGTGCAGTAGTCGCTGGAGAATTAAAGCCTATCGGAAGCAGTAATGAATTGATAAGGGTTGGGTCCATGATGGAAAGAAGGCTGCTTGCGCCTTTCCAGCTATGCTTGGCATGCAAGTGCTGTGTCTCGGCAGCTGATCCAGCCACTTGCTCCACCATGCCTTGCTGCTTTGGCATAGACTGCCAACTTCCCAACAAGCCTTACGGGGTCTGCGCTTTCGTACCCAAAACCTGCAGCTGTAGCTACTGCGCTATCTAAAAGGAGATCAAAATTATTGGTTTTTCAATTTTTTTTTTTTGGTATACCTCATTTTGTGGCTTGTGCATAGTTCTGTGAGTATTAATTGTTTCAGAGTACTCATTTATCAATCCAATAAATTTATTATATTTTGTGAAAAAGAAGATCCCTCCATGTCCATGTTCTCTCTATCATCGAGTCAATTTACATTTATTTTAGTGAAAATCCCTCCATGTAGAGTTATCATCTCTTAAAGAAAGGTCGATTGGGCCGGATTGGAGATAAATTTTAAATTTAATACTACTCCTCACAAAATTATAGTAATACTACCACTACTCTCATATTAAAAGAAGTACTGCTACATATATGAGTGTGTGTCCAAGAATAAGACGAAAGCATTGATGGATTCCTCACCAAGTCCTAAGACCAAGGCAAACGGAGTTGCTGAGCTGTGGATTTATCTCCTTTTGTTTTGTGTTGGAAGAGCGCCGGTGGGTGGGGTTTTTCAAATTCATGACATTATTATATACTATATATAGTACAAAATCATCTCCGATACCATACAACTGCTATTTTACTTGACCTTTAATTTTTATATCCATGCATATATAACCACATCAGTTAAAAATTTCATTTTGGAGAATCAGAAAACCGCAGGCCTGCGTTGTGTTCCATCGATATTTGCCTAAATATTATAATGCCTGCGAGGCACGAGTTGGACAAAATTAAAGGTTTCGAGATTTACTATAGGAAATCAACAAAGTTAACTAGTACTACGTGTGTCAACGTTGTTCACGAATGGCCCTTTAATTTGTTTTGTTTTCTGGAAAAATAATTAATTATTATAGAGAAATTACTGGTCCGAGATCAAATTTGGTCATTTCATATGGACTCCTCTTTGGCTAGTTAGTTAGTAGTATTGGCATCAACATTCACACGGAACCGAAGAAAGAAGCCTCTTTAATTAATTTTATTTTATTCATTGATGTGTAGTTGCTTCCTCCTATTTGAAGGGTCCTACCAACCAAACTGACCATCTAAATTAACCCCTGAACCCTAATTAAGCCAACCAACAGAGACATAATAGTCTTGCCCTGTAGAAATTAAGAAAAGAAAAACCAACCAGACAGACTGCAGGTTAATTTCCGCCCAAATTAGAATTAAAGGATCCACTAATTATTTATAAATTCATCGATCGATCGATCATGTCCAAGATCCATCCAGCCGAAAAACCAAGGTGTTTAACTTCAATAAAGCCCACTACAGATGAACCACCACCACGTCCTTCCGTTCTCACCGTCTGGAAGAGATCCAGCATGAGTTTCCAAGGCACCGATGGATTCTCGGTTTTTGATAGACTCGGCAGCTTGGTTTTCCGGGTAGACAATTATACCAGGAAGAGTTGGTCGGTCGGGGGAGGTGGACTCCTCCTCATGGACGGATCTGGTAAACCTCTGCTTACTTTGAAACCACAGGTATTGTACTGTATATATATTGCCTCCATTCCAATTAAGTCATTATTATTATCTTCTTAAACAAATTAAATATTCTGGATTATTAATGATACAAATTACTAAATTAGAACTTATATGTGTTTTTTTTTTTGGCGGGGGTAAATGTATATATGGGTACAGTACTTGCTCAGAATGCAACACCAGTGGAATGCATACAAAGGTGAAGAAGAGGATGAGGAAGCATGCCCAACTAATTCCAGCAGGGTGTTTACAATGAGAAGACCTTATACCACTGCTTCATCAGTTATCCCCCGCAGAAGAAGCAGCAGCAGCCACGGTAGGCCATGCGAGGCGCAAGTCTTCCTAGGAGTAGGAGGAGGAGGAGAGAGCTTGAGGAAACAAGAACCTGATTTCATATCGGATGGCTCCTTTAGGAGACGGAACTGCAAGATCTCGGTTGCTGCAACTGGCCAAGTGGTGGCCAACATTTCCAGGAAAAGAATAAGCACCACCCTTCTTTTAAATGATGATGTCTTCACCTTGACGGTACACCCTGGCTTCGATCCTGCGCTCGTCATGGCCTTTGTTATAATCCTCGATCGCATTTGTTGCAAAACTTTTGTCCCCCTTATGTGTTCTTATTAATTTTAATTTTACAGAATACATCGTCCATCATCATTATCACACATATTTTCATTTATATATATATATATATATATATATATTTATTTATTTATTTATAGGTTTTTTATTATATCTGAAGGAAAAATAGCGGAAATTTTATGTGAAGTTGTGTTTTTTCAATCTGTCTACCTCACGGTATTGTAACTTTCTCTTTACAGATTGAAAAAACACAACGTCGCAGAAGATTTTAGTTATTTTTTCTTCAGTGCATATAATAGATATCATATATATATATATATACACAAAAATGTTAGTATGTACAATACTTTATACGTTAATAAGCGCAATCGTTAGTCAATTAACGATTAAAATTAACGGTTAACTATCTTATTTTTTTACAGCAATTAATTAAAATTTAATCAAGGGTTTAGTTTATAATTTAGGGTTTAATTTATAAAAAATAATTGAAAAAATAATTTTTTATAGTAAAAAAAATTATTTTTTCTTAACAATTAACCGTTAACTTTGACCGTTGCACTTGTTAGTATGTACGGTATTACATACATTAACATAACTCTCTCTCTCTATATATATATATATATATATATATATATATATATACGGATTTGCTAAGGTACGCTCCGGAGCGCGCCTTAATGCGC